>CM038680.1:40873295-41473295 GCA_021605205.1 Aegilops longissima | reverse complement strand
CATCCAGAGGACATGGAGTGCAAGTCAGAGAAGCCACGAGGCGGCCACAAGGACGGAGGGTGCGCCCCCACCCTTGTGGGCCCCTCATGACTCCACCGACCTATTTCTTGTGCCTATATATTCTCATATATCCCCAAAACAACCAGGGTGTGGCACCCCGGCTCAGAGAAACCAGAACTCCCCGTCTTCTAGCCCGGAGATCGAGGAGAAGTCTTCTGGAATACGGCACTGCTTGACATAGAACAAATCAGCTCTTGTTACAAAGGATTAATACATGGGTCTGATGTTACAAAGGATCACATCTACACAGCGACACTACGCCTGCTATACTATGTTTGCTCTATGCTAGCAGCGGAACAACTCATAGCAGCAGAAAATCTTCTAGCAGCGGAACAACAATGAAGGTAGTGAACTCCACTCCGTAGGGACTCTGGCTGGGACATGATCTAGCTCGCACGATCGGTAACCTCGACAAGCAATCAATAAATCATGGGCATCACCTGCAATTTGGCATGACATGCCAGGTCAGTACATTGAATGTACTTGCAAGCTCACAAGAACCAAAAGCATCAAAGCAAAACGATAACATAGCATTTAATAGGTGAATTAATTAACTGCTACCAGGATGTGGAAACAATAACTAAGCATGATATAAAACTTCTGGAATACTGATGAACCATCATCTTAGATCTCAACACCCATCTCCCTCTTGGCTATCCGGCCAAGCAATATACCATCTTGATCGCCTCGTGATCCACATAATATACCAGCTCGGTCACCTCGTGATCCGCATGATCACCTTCTGATCAAAACATCCACATGATCATCTCGTGACCAGATCACAACTGAATTATCATCCTCAAGATCATCTCAATATCATCATCGGCATCCTGCCAAACTATTACTGATCACATCATAAACATATAGTCAACTATAAGTCATTCCGTCAAGTGAGTGTTGATCGAACGATGTGACCCAGTACGAACTTGTGCCCATGACCAAGGACACGACTATCGATAGATTAAACACACACACTCTGCAGAGGTTAGCACACTGTACCCACACCATGGAACTCATGGCCTCGCACTCCCAGTCGGGTGGACCAATGGCGTTTTCACAAAACCGATCTATTGCCCATGACACTCTCCCGGCTACTCCGACCAACTCCCCTCTAGGCTAGGTCCTAGGTGGCCCTGATGTTAACCAATGACATCCAACGGCCACTGTCATGGCAAAACATAATCAGTCCCAACCGGGGACAAAAAGGCGCCTAACAACAACTACGGGCACACAAGGCTTATGTCCGCCTACCTGATCACGGTAGGGCACGCGAATAACGTTCCCTCGTTGGAGGCACCAGCGAGAGACATGACAATAGACCACATTAGGGCCTTCCCATAAAGGCAAACGTGGCTGCATTGGAAAATCCCGGTTAGGTGGCACCTAACCAAGGAATTGATGGAATTTATCCCCAAAGTATAACTGATACTCCAATACCATATAACCATCGGTAATCCAAGTCATAGCAATATCCAACAAATAATCCAAAGCATAACCTAGTATGACATAATACTCCGAGGGTAACAAAATAGTAAGAGCATGCTGAATCATAGAACGGTAACAGTACTAATCCTGTAGCAAGAACAAACTATACAACTATAATCCACATGCAAGCATCAATCTTCGAAAATAATACTCCAAAGCAACATAACAACTACCATCATGAAAATAATCATACTAGCCACTAATAATACAATGGCAACATGACATCCCTCAACTACATTCAAAATATAAGCCCTAATAATCCAAACAGTAGCATGGCAACGGCAAGATCAAAAACAACTTCGAGAAATGCCATGCACAAAGTCATGTAGCTAAAATAATATTTTACATAAGTTCAAATAAATAAACCATGTCACTGCATTGAAATCATGCAATCGAGGGTGTGGCTTGCCTGGGAGGGGTGGAATCACCGAGAAGAAGTGCGATAAGCTCGCGGAAAGAATCGCCAAAAAACATTCTCTCTCGGAAGGGGCTGAATAAGGGCAGGGAAAAATGGTCATTTTTAGATTGTGACGGCGGCGGCTCCCGATGAAGAACAGGAGGTGGCGGCGGCTCCATCTCGTGGATTCAGATAATTCTTTTTCCCTGATTTTTTTCTGGAAAAATAGGATTTTATAGCGTCAGTTTCAGGGTCTGCGGGGCCACCAGGTGGGAACAACCCTGGTGGGTTGTGCCCACCCAGGGGCCCCTCTCCGGTAGGTCTTGGCTCCAGAAAAATTCTTATTATTGATATAAAAAATCCTCGCAAAGTTTCGTTCCATTCCTAGAACTTTTATTTCTGCACAAAAACAACACCATGGTAGTTCTGCTAAAAACAGCGTCAGTCCGGGGTTAGTTTCATTCAAATAATGCAAATTAGAGTCCAAAACAAGAGGAAAAGCGTTAGGAAAAGTAGATACGTTGGAGACGTATCAACTCCCTCAAGCTTAAACCTTTGCTTGTCCTCAAGCAATTCAGCTGATAAACTGAAAGTGAAAAAGAAAAACTTTTACAAACTCTTTTGCTCTTGTTTGCATAAATAAGCTTAAACAACACCCAGGTTTTTAGCCAGCATTATAACTAACAATGCCGACAATAACTCTTAAAGATTATATTGACTCATATCAATGACATAATCATCTAGCAAGCACTAATAAGATATCTCAAACAGCAACACGTTGTCAAAACAACCATGATATAATATGACAATAGTGGTATCTCGCTAGCCCTTTCCGAGACTGCAAAACATAAATGCAGAGCACCTCCAAAGTTCAAGCAGCGAATAGACATTGTAATTCATGGTAGAAAAGATCCAGTCATGATGCCCCCAACATTAGCTACACACAATACATCAGCATGGCAGCAGTGCTCTCAGGTTCCGGCGCTTGTTTTAGAAGGTGATAAAGTAAATAGATAGTCCCTTCGCAGAGGGAAGCAGGGATTTGCAGCGATGCCAGAGCTCAATTTTTTAAAACAAAGGTAAATGATACTTTGAGACATGCACCCTTCTTATTCACTTCACGACCATCAGATATCAACATCTCCCATGCTAAACAGGCTAGTAGCGGCTCCCAAGCGATAAAAGTAAAGGTTATGACTCCATTGGGAGTTTTTATTTGATTATTTGAGAGATAAACTCTTTTTGCAATTTGGGACTGGGCATCCCTATTACCGCTCTTTTCTCGTGTGATGGCTAGTGAATAAACACTCGACCTGAGAATAACCCGCTTAGCATGGAAGATACCGACCACCTCCTGTCGTTCCACGAACGATCCAGGCACACAAAAGGCATATTTATTTGAAGTTTTTAGAGATGGCACATGCAAATTTACTTGGAACGACAGGGTAATACCGCATATAGGTAGGTATGGTGGACTCATCTGGAATAACTGGAGTTTTGAGATTTTGATGCACAAGCAGTATTCCCGCTTAGTACAGGCGAAGGCTAGCAAATAGGTTGGGAATCAGCCAGCTAGAGAGCAACAACGGTCATGAACATGCATTATGCATAAGTAACACTGGACACTAGCATGAGTAGGATATGAACACCATGAACATAAATGTCGTAGAGGCTACGTTGGTTTTGATTCAACTACATGCATGAACATGTGCCAAGTCAAGCCACTCGAACATTCAGAGGAGGATACCGTATCATCATACCACATCACAATCATCTTAATGCAATGTTGATATCCATGATAAATCATTATCCACTCCTAGATACTTATGCATGGCATGAGAAACTATATTCTCTAATTGTCATTGCAAACATGTTTAATCATAATGAGCTAAATCATGGATACTAAGTTAAACATATTTACACAAATAGAACACGTTGAGTTCATACCAGTTTCTCTCTGCCACGGCCAGTTCATCAAATATCGTCATTATTTCCTTTCACTTGCACGACCAAATGATATGAAAATAATAATAGTGCAAGAATGTCGTGGACTATGCTGGAATCTGCAAACATTTTATTCAATAGGAGAAGACAAGATAAAATGGTTTCTTTTATTAGATCAATAATTATGCATATGAGAGCCACTCAACATTTTCATCGTGGTCTTCTCCTTGGTACGACTCAATAAAAAGAAAAGAAATTTAGAGAAACACACCGAAATATTTTTGGAGTTTTTGGTTTTATCGGGAAGAGGCAAATAAAGGGAAAGCAAAAACGAGAAAAGCTATTTACACGGGAGAGCTCCCAACAAGTAAAAGAAGAACAAGGAAATCTTTTTAGGTTTTCTTTTAGTTACTACAGCTAAGCATGCATGAAAAGTAGACTACTGCAACTAATTTTTTTTTGTTTTTTTTCTAAAGTTTTTAAAACTCACAAGAAGAAAGCAAGAAAATAATCTAAGCATGGATGATACAAATGAAGAAGTGTGAACACCGACAACTGAAATGATAGGTGCGAACATGAATGTAATGTCGGCGAGAAACACGTACTCCCCCAAGCTTAGGCTTTTGGCCTAACTTGGTAATTGATCAATAGCCTGGATAGTAGTTGGGATACTGAGGAGCGGGCATCCACTGATCCCACTGCTGAGGTTCCTCCTCTGCCTCTGCAGCAACCTGAACGTTCTGGTGGGTGATGATGTCCGTAGGCATGATCCTATATCCGCCCCTGGCAACAGAATCAAACAAAGCAGGAGCAGGCAGTGGAATAATACCACGAGTACTCACACTAAAAACCAGGTTATATCACTACCAGAAAACGGACTTTTCCCCACGGACAGGAACTGACAGGAAATTGCCAAATCACGTCAGGAAAATAATTCCTGGCGGTTACCCGAGAGGAAAATCCCGCCAGGAATACGACGACAGGGAAATTGTGTAATGCCTGACGGCCGGCCGACGGGAATTATTTTCCTGACAGTTTTTCCTGTCGGCCACCCTCAGGGAAATCTTGATGCCGTCAGGTTTACAGGGTCCCCTTGTTGTGACGGCCAACCTACAGGAAAACTGGCACAAAGGAAAACAAATTATGTTGAGCCTGTAACTTATTTCGGGGGATCCATATTCAGCATGTAACTGACAAATCCGTACCCTTCTATAATTACAAATTTATTAGCAGATATCAATGGTCCATGCATAATCCCAATAAACCTAAATCAACATCATATCTTCATATAATCATCCAAAATCAGTATAAACATAACACGTGTCTATCCATTAATCCATGAATGATTGAACATATTGTAGTTGACATCTGAAAATTTTACTTGCTCAAAAGCAGGAACAGGACAGTTGTACGCATACATGCCACCACCACTACTCGAAATATGCATCCATGGCATTGTACAAAGCAATGCAATGATAACAAGAGACTCATGTTTCTAAGTCAACTGGCTCACGATCTGGAGCATCACGTACATCTTCATAAGTTTCTAAGTCACCTATGATACCGCCATGTTCTCACCATCATTGTAGACTCCAGTGTTGCCATTGCCGACGTGGTCTCCCATAGCACCATCCTCCAAGCTAACAGGGGATGAACCAGTTTTCCTACAAAGTCATGTACACCATTAACGGGAATAATAGTTTATTGAAAGGAACAAGAGATGATGACCAACATCCATCACCATAAGAGTTGTTATCCTCTTAACTCATTCAAGATTTATCTTTTTGGCATATCTATACAATAGATCCTACAACCATGTGAAACATACATTTTTTATATTTTAAAGTGGCTCCAGAACATAATTTGGTGATGATAATTTAAATACCATGACAATATTGAACAAAACACTTAGCTAATCCAGAAGGTTGGCAAAGAAGGATGTACATTTAGTATTTCTTTGTAAATCTTAGATATGGCATATGGCCGCAATGTAATCATTACTCCCTCCGTTCCAAAATAGATGAATCAACTTTGTACTAACTTTATATACTAAAGTTAGTACAAAGTTGATTCATCTATTTTGGAACGGAGGGAGTAGATGTTATACTATGTTTTAGCGTCTTATAAAATATAATGATAGGTGCAAATAATACTCACCGACAGCTTCAAGTTCGAATTTGTGTCCATTAGGAGGGCATTCTTAACGAGGTCTTGGCCCTCTTCGCCCGGATGAAAAATGTGCAATCTCAAGATTCCAATCAAGGAGAGATGATTTTTTTCAGAACAACTAAAGATTTCTGAAAAAGTGAAGTGTACCTGGAGCCAGTGGAATAACATTTTTTATCTAAGCAGATGACCAAGAGCTTAAGAGATTGCATTTAAACTAACATGATTGGTCCAGATTTGATGCACAAGTGCCAAAGACTGGACAAGAAGATATGAACTAAATCATGCCGTCAAAGAAGGTCCAACATGCCATAGACCCTTGAGTAACTGAGGAATATGACCGCCGGTCTACATACATGATGGAAGGACACACAAATTAGATAGATATGCATGTGCATTAGTTACCTCATGCTGCTGACCTATGAGAACTTCATAAAGAAGACACATGTACTCCTCATAGTATTCGGCATCCATGGGCTTGCACCTGACTCGAAACACACACACACACACACACACACACACACACACACACATAGGGAACGTGCTTCCTCACTCTTCCAGCAGGCCGTATGCGAACAAGTGCCTAGTTCATTGCCGCATCCAAGGGATGACATGTTCCAAACGACAAGGTGCTTGCAACCGAATATGGGTTTAGGAGAAGACAAGAGGAATAGATTAGTGGTGCTGTTGCATACGAGGAGAGATAATTACCTCAACACAAATAAGTAATTTACCAAATAAATAAGGACAACGACAAATAATTAGATAAAAATCAACACATCATAGTATTTGTGAGATAATTACCACATCAATACAAGCATGTATATTGCCAAAGTGTGAGGGGTACCTGGGACAGGTTTTGCCTTGCCCTTCACTGCATCTATGATATGTGGCTTCCTTCCTTCCACCACAAGATTTCTAAAGATGAGAAACAGTACCTAAAAAAGACTGGCACAATTATGCAAATAATTACTTACATTGCCAACTAAAGATATGATTAGGATGCTTCTAAAACTGAAAGCTTACTGCCAAAATTACTTGTCAAGTGAGGCAATATCTTGAAGTTGTACCAATGGGCTGGGCTGCAGCTTCAACAATGGCTCCATAATATGGCAGAATCAAGCTACAAGAAATTAATCATGGAAAAAGAATAAATATTTGACATAAATACCACTGAGAAAGCAGCTATAGGCCCCGTCTTCACAAGCAGTACATATTCTAAAAGCACATATCTAACAATGATACAAGAAGCTCTTCACTTTTTCAATGATATAAACAAACGTGAGTGCTAATAACACACCCAACAGTAGCTCCTAAAATTTTGTGATACATGAGATAACAATACTCTTCCTAGCAAACTGAAATAGAATTAATCAACACACGGAGAACAGATAGAAGGGCCCCCTTATTTTCCAACTCATAAGCCTAATCTTTTCACCAATGAGCCAGCAAAAGAAGGAAATCAAGATCTGGATGTCCTAAGATCTAGATTCTACATAAATTGTATGAACAACTAAAGATCCCTTTGTTTTTTGGATGACCGTGGTTGGGACTTACCACCAAAAAATGGATCTCCTGGCTTGGACAAAATGGAGAGGAGGAGACCACTGCTGTCACGTCAGAGGAGGAGGAGGCGGAGGTGGTTTGCTGGATGTGCAACATGAGACTTACCCAGATCTGAAGCAGGGAGCACGGAGTACAGTCATCGCGTACAGGGCGGCTGTGTTGGGGTGGAGTGGGCCGATGGAGGTGGGATGCAGCAAGGGGTGGAGCTGCAGGAAAGCGACGGCGGAAGTCAGTGGGATTAAAGGCGGGCGTCGGTGGCGGACGGAGGTTGACCCGGGCGGCGGTGGTGGAGGTGAGAGACGACCAGCAGTGGAGGTCGGGAGAGTGGAGGGTGAGCGGCGCGGAACGATTTAGGGCGCCGGCGCCGGCCAGGATGTTTGAGGAGGGCGGCGGCCATGGAGCAGATGAGATGGAGAGATGGGACGAAGTGGGGAATTGGTCTAGGGATTCTATTCATCTCGATGGGCCTTTTTTCCTGTAGGCCCATACACACAGGAAAATTGGGGTGATGTTTTCATCTTGCCATGCGGAAGTTTCATTTGAGGCGCCAAAGCGAAACAAATCGCGCGAAGTAAGAATTTCCGGCGCCAGAGCCCGTTTCGCGGTAGTGAGTTGGCGGGCTGGGCCTCAAATATTTTTCCTGTGGGCTGGACTCTCAGGAAAATAGGCAATTCTCCTGGGGGGCAAAGTTAGCCCGTCAGGAAAACTTATATTCCTGTGAGGGGCTTCGGGCCTCACAGGAAAATTCGTCACCTACAGGAAAAGTACAGTTTCTGGTAGTGTATGGAATAGGAATGTTAGGAGATTCGGTATTAGTAAAATGGTGATGATCCATGGTTGTGCGGTCTAGGTAAACTTTGGTAAGAGGGTGATCAAGAGGGCGTATCTCAACATTGAAGTGAGCCACCAAACGAGTAGCAAAAATCCCTCCATGTACTTTACCTTTGTACTTATTAACGTGGAGGCGACATGCTACAATAGCTCCTAAGTTATAAGTGTTGTCGCCCTCTAGTGCCCGACGTAACACCACAAAGTCTGGTGTGCTGAGCGCACCTACTTTCTCTCTAGCAAGCAAACACTTACCAACAAATAAAGAAAAATAATGTACGGCAGGAAAGTGTATGCTAGTGGCAGTGACGGCCAATAGCCCTCTCTCATCTCCCACTGTTAAGGTGCGATAAAAGGCCTCAAACTCTGCCGGCCTAAGTTCTACTAAGCTCCCATCAGAAGGGATCATGCATATGTTACAAAATTCAGTAAGTGGTATCTGACGGGTTTCAGCATATAAATCAAACTGCACCTCAGGAGGATTATTCCTAGGAAGGAAAGCAAAACTTTGAAAAAATATGTTTGTGAGGATTTGATACTGTTCACACTCATCTGCGATGAAGTCGGTGAGGCCGGCATTAGCAGCCTATTGTGTGAACTCCTAGAGGATTCCAGCCTCTTCCATGAACTAGGTGTGCGGCCATTTGCACGCCGTACCTCCGCCAACCTCTGAGGATGGAGATCAATGTCATACGACTCCCCAATAACACCCTTGGAGTTCTTAGAAGCAAATTTCCTAAAGATGGTCATCCTTTTCATATGAACAAAAATTCTGAAATTTTTAGTCCGCAAATTTTTCTCAACAGAACTTCACAAAATTGGTAGCAACGACTTATAGGGATACATAGAGGCCATAGCAAGGATTCAAACTACTTAGAACTCTAGGAATTAAACATGCAAGCTCATCTACAGTAGCACCAAGAGTAGCTAATTATTCAAATCATAAACCACTAAAACAAAAACTAATTGGACAAACATAGGAGTCACATACCAAGCAACAATCCCCCGAAACAGTTTCAGAAACGGAGCTTCGAGCAAAGAGATCGAAATCCGCATGTCTGAGAGCAAGAACACGGGAGAGAGAGCAAGGGAGATTTTTTTCTGGAGGTAAGTGATGATGTGGGATGAAGAGATAAGTGAGGGGGCCCACGTGCGGACCACGACCCCCCAGGGCACGCCTGGGGGTCCTGGCGCGCCAAGGTGGGTTGTGCCCACCTGGTGCACCTCCCTCTAATATTATTTGCACCAAAAATTCAGAAATATTCAAAAAATGTCGTATTAAATTTTCAGAGCATTCTGAGAACTTTTATTTTTGGGTCTTTTTTTATTGCACGGGAAATTCAGAAAACAGACAAAACATGGCATTTTATTTTATTTAACTAATAAAAACAGAAAACAAAAAGGTAAGGACAGAAGGTAGTGCTTACTATATTCATCGACTTCATACCGCTCAAAAATGGTTCATTAATAAGGTTGATCAGGTCTTATTAACAACCACTTTCGATTAGCATGAAACCGAAGAACTTTCGTATATCACTAAGTTATCTCAATGGGGATATGAATGTCCCCAACAATAAGCATTTCATATTTCTTTTTGACAGTACGTAGAGGTATTTGAAAACTTCCAATGGTGATAGTAGGAGATTTTTCAACAACATTAATACCATTCACTTGGAATTGTTTCTTCGGAAAGTGCATCGTATGCTCATCACCATTGATATGAAAAGTGACCTTGCTTTTATTGCAATCAATAACATACCCTGCATTATTCAAGAAGGGTCTACCAAGGATAATCGACATGTTGTCGTCCTAGGGCATATCAAGTATAACAAAGTCAGTCAAAATAGTAACATTAGCAACAACAATGGGCACATCCTCACAAATATTGATAGGTATGGTAGTTGATTTGTCAGCCATTTGCAAAGATATCTCAGTAGGTGTGAGTTTATTCAAATCAAGTTTTTTATATAAATAGAAAGTCATACCACTAACACCGGCTCCTAAATCACACAAAGCAGTTTTCACATAATTCTTTTTTGATAGAGCAGGGTATAGTTGGTATTCCTGGATCTCCAAGTTTTTTAGGTACTCCATCCTTAAAAGTATAATTAGCAAGCATAGTGGAGATTTAAGTTTCCGGTTTTTTTCTCTTATTAGTGATGATGTCTTTCATATATTTTGCATAAGGAGGCATTTTCAGGATATCAGTCAAGCGAGTATGCAAAAACACTGGCCTCAACATTTCAGCAAAGCCTTAAAATTCTTCATCATCATTCTTTTTACTTGACTTGGGTGGAAAAGGCATAGGTTTTTTAAGCCACGGTTCTCTTTATTTACCGTGTTTTCTAGCAATGAAGTCTCTTTTATTATACCTTTTATTCTTAGATTGTGGGTTATCAAGATCAACAAGTGGTTCTATCTCAACGTCATTATCTAGTTCTTTTTCATTGTTTGGTTGAGCATCTTCATGAACCTCATCATTATCTTTTTCATTATCACTAGGTGGATGTTCATTACCACATTGAGTTTCAGCATCAGAGATAGAAACATCATTTTTATTATCAGGAGGTTTCTCTACTCCAGGTTCAATAGAAGCATGCAAAGTCCTATCATTTTTCTTCTTCTTTTTCTTTCTAGAAGGACTAGGTGAACTAGTGTTATTTCTTTGTGAGTCTTGTTCAATTCTTTTTGGGTGTCCCTTAGGATAAAGTGGTTCCTGAGTCATTTTATCTCCTCTAGTTGAACTCTAACAACAAAGTCATGTATATTATTATTCATTTCATCAAGCAATTCTCTTTGTGATTTAGCAACTTGTTCTAACTCAGTTTGTACCATATAAGCATGTTTTCCCACACCTCTAACATAATTTGATATTCTAAATAACAAGTCACTCAAGCGAGCAATCATATCAGAGTTATATTTCAATTGTTTCATAACATTTGCATTGAAGTGATCTTGTATTCTAATGTAATTCTCAAACTCATAAAGGCATTGACTATGATGCATATTGTGAGGATTGTCATTATCATTGAACTTCATTAAACAATTTACCTCTACCACCTTAGGCAGTGGTGGTGTATTAAGCACATGTATTTCTTCAATAGGAGGTAAATTTTTAACATCCTCAGCTTTAATACCTTTTTCTTTCATAGATTTCTTTGCCTCTTGCATATCTTCAAGACTGAGATATAATATACCCCTCTTCTTCGAGTGGGTTTAGGCGGTGGTTCTGGAAGAGTCCAATCATCATAATTTTTCAATGTGTTATTTAATAATTCTTCAGCTTGTCCAATAGTTTGTTCCCTGAAAACACAACTAGCACAACTATTTAGGAAGTCCCTAGAAGCATCAGTTAGTCCTTTATAGAAGATATCAAGTATTTCATTTTTCTTAAGAGGATGATCAGGCAAAGCATTAAGTAATTGGCAAAGCCTCCCCCAAGCTTGTGGGAGACTCTCTTATTTAGTTTGCACAAAGTTAAATATTTCATGTAAGGCAGCTTGTTTCTTATGAGCAGGAAAATATTTTCAGAGTAGTAGTAAATCATATCCTGGGGACTGCGCACACAACCAGGAGTAAGAGTATTGTACCAAGATTTAGCATCACACTTTCATGAGAAAGGAAATAATTTGAGAATGAAATAATAGCGAGTTTTCTCATCATGAGTAAAAAGGGTGGCTATATCATTCAACCTAGTAAGATGTGCCACAACAGTTTCAGTTTCATAACAATAGAAAGGATCAGATTCAACCAAAGTAATTAATTCTGGTCGACAGAGAATTCATAGTCCTTATCATCAATAGGGATAGGTGAGGTAGCAAACTCAGGATCATACTTCATTCTAGCATTCAGAGATTTTTCTTTATACTTGCGTAATAATTTATGTAGATCATCCCTATCCTTACAAGCAAGAATATCTCTAGTTGTCTCCTCATTCATAACATAACCTTCCGATACCTTAGCCAATTCATATCTAGGAAGGCTAGTTCTAGCAGGTGTTTCAGGATTTTCAGTTTCAAGCTCATCATCAGATTCAACAACATCATGTTCTATTACTCTAGCAATTTGTTTATCGAGAAATCACCAAGTGGCATATCAACATCAAGCAAGGCACTAGCATTATCCATAGCAGAAGTAGCATCATCAATAATTGCGACATATCAGAATTAATAGCATGTGGTGTTGCACGTTTACTTATAGCAGAAGGTGAATCTAAAGCAGAACTGGATGGCAGTTCCTTACCTCCCCTCGTTTTAGAGGAAAAAATCTTGGTATAAGCATCCTTCAGATTCTTCATAGTGAATAATTGATAATAATCCCAAGTGACTCAACAAATATAGCTATATTCCCCGGCAACAGCGCCAGAAAAAGGTCTTGATAACCCACAAGTATAGGGGATCGCAATAGTTTTCGAGGGTAGAGTATTCAACCCAAATTTATAGATTCGACACAAGGGGAGCCAAATAATATTTGAAGGTATTAGCAGCTGAGTTGTCAATTCAAGCACACCTGGAGATAAATTATCTGCAGCAAGTAATCAGTAGCAAAGTAGTATGATAGTTTTGATAGTAGTGACAGTAACGGTAACAATGATAGCAGTAATTTTGTAGCAAGTGTAACAGTGATGATAGCATTAGTAACTTAGCAGAAACAATATAAGGTAAATTCGTAGGCATTGGATCAGTGACTTGTTCGATGATATTCATCATGAGATAGTTATAACCTAGGGCAATACGGCACTAGCTCTAGTTCGTCAATATAATACAGGCATGTATTCCGTAAATAGTCATACGTGCTTATGGAAAGAACTTGCATGACATCTTTTGTCCTACCCTCTCGTGGCAGCGGGGTCCATATTAGAAACTAAGGGATATTGAGGCCTCCTTTTAATAGAGAACTGCAACAAAGCATTAACACATAGTAAATACATGAACTCCTCAAACTACGATCATCACCGGGACTGGTCCCGACTATTGTCACTCTGGGGTTGCCGGATCATAACACGTAGTAGGTGACTATAACTTGCAAGATCGGATCTAGAACATGAATATAATTATGATAAGATAAACGGTTTAGATCTGAAATCATGGCACCCGGGCCCAAAGTGACAAGCATTAAGCATAGCAAAGTCATAGCAACATCAATCTTAGAACATAGTGGATACTAAGGATCAAGCCCTAACAAAACTAACTCGATTACATGATGAATCTCATCAAACTCCTCACCGACCAGCGAGCCTACGAAAGAATTACACACTCCCGTTGGGGAGCATCATGGAATTGGCGATGGAGAAGGGTTGGTGATGACGAAGAACGAAGATCCCCCTCTCTGGAGCCCCAAACGGACTCCAGATCTGGCCTCCCGATGAAGAACAAGAGGTGGCGGCGGCTTTGTCTCGTGGATTGTGATAATTCTTTCTCCCTGATTTTTTTCTAGAAAAATAGGATTTTATAGCGTTGGTTTCAGGGTCTCCGGGGCCACCAGGTGGGGACAATCCACCTGGGCATGCCAGGAGAGGGGGGGCGCCCTGGTGGGTTGTGCCCACCAAGGGGCCCCTCTACAGTAGGTCTTGGCTCCAGAAATTCTTATTATTGATATAAAAAATTCTCGCAAAGTTTCATTCCATTCCGAGAACTTTTATTTCTGCACAAAAACAACACCATGGTAGTTCTGCTGAAAACAGCGTCAGTCCGGGGTTAGTTTCGTTCAAATCATGCAAATTAGAATCCAAAACAAGAGGAAAAGCGTTAGCAAAAGTAGATATGTTGGAGACGTATCAAACACAGAAGTACGCTTTCAGATAAGGAAGACGTAATCCAGTGGATTACACCTCCACTTGTCCAGTGTGGCAGGGCGGGCCCGACTTACCGAGTGACTGACGCGTGGGGCCGCGGGGCCCACAAGCCAGCTAGCGGGGCGACTTCGTCTTCCTCGCGCCCGGCGGTGAAGCAGGAAGGCCGTCGGCGTTGGACGACGCTTGCCTACGCCACAGGGGGTCTCCGGCGACGCTCCGCCTACCGACGAGCTCAGCACGGAGAGCCGCGTCGACCTGCACCAGTGGCACACGCCAAAAGGATAGGGTCGAGCAGGGTTCGTGCGGTGGTAAACGGCGGCTCGGGCAGATTCGGGCACGGCGCCACCACTATGGAGAGGAGGCGGAGGGCTACGGGGAAGGGACTAGGGTGATGGTGGAGGCTCCAAGTGGTAATAGAAGGAGGGGAGGGGCTTGGGCTTGAGCAAATTTAGGAAGATGGCCACAGCGGCCATGGCGATGGTTTGCGACAAGAGGGGGCTCCGGTGCTCGGGGAAGAGACTAGGGACAGGTAGAGGAGAGTGGTGAAGCGAGTGGTGAGCTCGGAGGGCTCGTGGGTAGCCATTATATAGGCGGGGGAGGATGCTGAGGTCGGAGGCCGTCGTGCATGTCCGGCCGATGCTCTGACGAGCTCAGCGAGCACGGGAACACGACGAGGCAATGCTAGCAAGCTTCACGGGGCAGTAGGAGCCAAGGGGGAGCAGAGGAAGAAGACGGGCGCATTTAAAGCCCTGTCGACCACTGGTCGCCCGAGGGCACGAGGCGGCGAGCACCGACGAGAAGGTTTCTAGAGGGGGAGAGGGGTCCAAGGAGAAGGCGACGATGAGGAGAAGACACTATACATGGTCATGCGCGCAAAGACGACGAGAGGAAGTGGGGACCGAGCTAGGCGATGTCCTGGACGCGGCCACAACGAGCAGAGCACGTGAAATGGCATGCCAGCTGTGTGGTCACCACGCGACATGGCAAAGAGAGTTCACGTGAGGCGGTGAAACGGTGTCTATGTCGGTGTACAAAAGTAGGGGCCTTTCTGTACCCCTTTACTTGTGCATGGGCTGCATACTTGTCCTAGTAAGCTCACAAGTAAATGATTGATTCACTACATCTATGCTTGCCTTGTCATATTTGTTGTTAATATTCTTTTAGGGTGGACCACCCTATTTCAAAATACTCGAACCGTAGACATGAGTGAATAGTATTTATCTGTGTGATCTCTTCCATCATGTGTGGGCAACGAACACTTCATTGTATAGAAAGAAAGTGTCATTTCTAGCTTTGACATAGACTGCAATCTTTTACATGGAATACAAAGTCTCACTACCAGCACTCCACCCTTGAAGCTAAACATTATGCCACTCATAATTCCTTAGTTTATTTGTTTAAATACGAATTTGATATGATTCTAACCTACTTCAGTTTTGAAATGTGTGTCTGCCTGTTATAGAGACATAAGAGGTTTGTATTTCTGTGTGGTCTGGTCAGCATGGTTGGGAGTGAACTTTGCATATGCAGGGGTTTATAGGGAGACACTCTTCGAGTTGAATCCGCAATGCATTCCATAGATAATCTGACTACTTTTTAAGTTTTCATGAATCTCAGATTCTGAACAGCATCATAATGATTATGAGCTTGCACGCATGAAAAGAATAAAGCAGAACAATGCCATGGCTGTCAAACTTGGCATTAAGGGACTGAAATCAAGTCCGGATGCAATGCAATGCAAACGCTCTCCACCTATAGATTCATGCTCAGAATATGATCTAACATTAATTCTGAGCTAGAGGGAGACCTAATTCAATGTAGCTCCCTAGTGGAGGAGTCAGAGGTAGATGCCCTATCTTATTCACCCATCAAGGTGCTTGCTCTAACTTTCCAAGGTTATATTGGTCGCACATATCTTGCAACTGGTGTTTTGCATTGCTTCTACTTTGTTGCACTGCCATTAGCTTAATTTACACATCGTGTATGTGAATACACCATGCCTATCCATTTTTAGTACATATTCCATCTGTCATCATACCATATTTATCCATTGAAATGTTGTTCTTGTGTATCAGACATTCAAAAGGAAGAGGGCGATTGCTGATCGCGGAGGAGCATGAGCAAAGTATTTGGAAAAGGTAGTGACACCTGATAAATCAAATAGCCCATTAGGTGTAGTTGCAATATCACCTGACCCACAAAACACCCCAACTCTAGCAGACTCTAGCCCTACTACACTGGTCATTTATGATGCCCCAACTCAGCAGACCCCAACTGCAGCAAATAGTATGATGATGCCAGTTGACATAGCACCAGCTCTACGATGCAAAACTCCCATTCCAGCAAAGAGTACACCAAATCCAGTTGCCAAATCCCTTTTCAAACCAAAGAGAGCCCCAATTGCAGCAAATAGGACCCATGTTCCATTTCTTCCCAGTTTAGAAGATGAAGCTTATATTGTTGTCAGGAACTTTGTGCGGATCTTTCCTTCATGGAAAGATTATACCGCAAACATAGAACAATTTCTAGTCTTCCTCCGCAACTTACGCGTAAGTAATGTACTAATGTTATTCATGGTAATTACTGCACATGTTTTTGCTGACAGAAGACACAAGATTTCATTCTTTTAAACAGGCGAGGACCAAACTGGATTGTCAAGACGAGCAAGGGTTGGTTGCGCTTTTCAAGCACTCGTTGATGAAGTATCGTTCCTACCTGAGGCAAGCGCACTTCGATGGCAAGCCTCTAAATGAAATTTCTGTAAAGTCTCCGGTGCTACATTTATCAGAAAGTGACTGGAATAATCTTGTTACACATTGGTCTCGTCTACAGCGTAAGGTACTGTCTATGATATCACATCACAATTTGAACTACATTTCTGCATTTGCCTTAACGTCTAACTTGTACGAAAACTGTTAGCAGAAGAACACTCATTCTCAAGGGACCACAAAATCTTGCAACTATACTGCACACTACATTGCTCTTGTGAGTACCTCTTGCCCTGTATGACCATACTTACTTTCATAGCTGTTTGATTATGTAGCATCACTACACATGTTAGCCTCGTTATCATCAATTTGGTGGGCATTATAAGATCCGTATGGACTCTTACGTGAATTTAGAATCAACCCAATGCTTTTGAAGAGGTTTACCTCTGCGGTCCTCTTGTAAGGACTGAACGTCGTCTATCACTGTACTTACATTAACAGCTACTCCCTCTGTCCCATAATATAAGAATGTTTTGTACAGTACACAAGTGTTCAAAACACTCTTGTATGATGGGAAGAGGGATTGGTTCATTGTGTAGCATTCTGCATCTTATCTCCCCCGCACACCATTTACTAAAAAATATCAGATCTATATTTAATCTTACCAAAAAAGTTGAATACACAGACAATGACAGTGCAGAAGTGTAGCCCATTTCTCTTGTCAGTACATTTTGTCCTGTAACGCTTGTACTTCCAGGGATTGGTAGATGATTATGTAGCATCAATCTGCATCTTATCTTCATTATCCTCTATCCCTTCCAGTATTATCATATCTATAATTACTCTCTACAAAATGTAGAGTACAGGCAATGCTTATGAAGAAGATTCTGTGTTGAAATTCTTGAATTATCCTTCCCTTGACATGGAGAAGGGCATTATAAAGCCGATGTTAACTGTTAATGTAAGTCAGTCCTTCTAAAGCCTTTATCCTCAACTGATGTTTAAATTGCTCATACTCCCTATCTTTTACTGCTGTTTAGTTTGTTGTTTCTATCAAAATGCATGTTCGCAAGAACCGTAAGTTCCAAGTTTTACTTGTAAAACCAAATTCCTTATTCATACCATGCACATTACTCAATACTCCCTATATGTATGCTTGTTTTTGTGGATCTATAATCCAGTGTGTGGTGAAGTAGCCCACATTTGCACCTTGTCATCTCCTGTTTTATCTTACTAATGTGGCTGATGATATGAACAACATGCCATGCACATTAACCAAAATAGATACAATGATTGTCTTTGCCCTTCATCTATGCTTGTTATGTTGACATGGTAATCCAGTAGTGTGGGGAAGCTCCCCGCATTATGAACAATGCCAAATTATGCTATTGATATTTTGAACTTACTCTTTATTTTCTAATTTCAAATTGGATGGAATTGGCAGCGCAGTTATCATCTTTGTTTATACATGTGCAAAACCTGTCATCTCTCTGCTTGTTTCAGGGTGATATGCCTGATGGCATGAACAAGTCTGCTGAAGGCTGTGAGACAAACCCAACATATATTGCAGCAAAGAAGGCAAAACATCTTGAAGATAGCGAGACAACCCCAAAGTCTTGTCTTGATACAATGTTCAAGTTACTTGAGACTAGCAGTCAGACAAGCTCACAGAATTTGCTGTCTGAATTAGTTCGACTTCTTCAGTCCTAAGTTCTAGTAGAAAGGCATTCTGCAACTCAACTTCGACTTGAAGTCCTATCTCTAAGAAAGATTGCGGAGAACACCAATGAGAACCTCATTCTTAAACAGCTACACCTGGAAGCTATGACCGACATGCTAGGCCGGTCTCACAGCCTTGCTCAGCAGCTTGCGCAACAGTTCCCGCGCAAGCCTAACCTTTCTTGAACTATCTTGGAAGTGGTCTCGGTTTAGTATTATTTTGTTACTGTTGCAATGGTGCCCGATTTTTGTAATCGCTTCTTCGTTGCGCTTTATGATCACTGGTGGCGAACTTCGATGCCCAGTGGATGTAATATACCATAAATCCTTTATTGTATAGTGTAGGTTTATTCTAAGTTACTATGCCGTAATTTCTTTATTGTATAGAGTAGGTTTGTTCTTAATTCCTACTAGTTACTGCCGTCATTCGCTATCTAAAAAAATCTGATGTAGTCGGCCGGGCCGAAACATTCGCCTCTAACGGGCCTGGTTTTTACCGGGCCGCAATTGGGCCAGCCTGCATCTTTCTTGGGCCCGAATGGCCATTGGGGCCTTCACACTTTTCACCAGGCCCACAACTTACTCCGGCCTATATTCGGCCCAAATTTTAGTTGGGCCTTTTGTGGACCCAACGCTTAGTTTGGCCCATGTAGCGTTGGGCCATTAACAGGCTGAATATTCTGCTGGCATGTTACAGCCTAGAAGAAACCATGGGCCTTTAGCAGGCCGAAATGCATGTTGGGCCTCAATTTTCACTAGTCGTCGACAGGCCTTCAGAAGGCTGAAATGTAGACCGGGCCTTTTTCGGCCCAGTTATATGACGGGTTGTTACCAGGCTGAAACATATCTCGGGCCTTAGTTGGCCCACTGATATCATGGGCCTTTACCAGGACGAAAGCTTAGTACAGGCATCAACGGGCCGAATTATACGACAGGCCTTTAACAGGCCCAAAGTCACGTTGGGCTGAACTGTTGCCACCTTTATCACGGGCCGTTAGTGGGCTGGATGTCGCGTCGGACCATATATGGCCCATGGGTAGCACGGGTCATTCCCAGGCCGAAAGACACACCGGGCTGAAATGGGCCCATGTCTACATCGGGCCTCTAACAGGCCGAAAGTCACTGGGCTGTAATTGGGCCCAAATATTTGGCAAACAATTAACAGGACAGATCTGGCTTCGGGCCGTAAATGGGCCTTTATTAAACAGGTTGTTATTGGGCTGGCCCACTAGTACCTGAGTAAGTACTATGAGCCTTTGACTGGGCCGGCCTTTTTAACCTATATGGGCCTCTGTTGGGCCGTGCCACGTATCGACGTATCATAGGCGCCTCCTGTCCAATGAATGGATGACATCTGTCCCAACGGTGAGCCAACACGTGTTTCCTCCGGCCAATGAGAATTTTACACGTGGAAAATCTTCATTGGTCTGGGCTGTTAGCGGGTTATCAGATCCAAAACCGGACCCGATATATTAACGGCGACCCATTATGGTGGATGCCACGTGTCGGTCACCCTTGACGAAAGCACTTCCATGATGCGGAATTTATCGTCATGGAAGTGGACACTTCCATGATGATAATTTTCGTAATGTCATGGAACACTTCTACGACAGCACATGTATGACTATCTTGATTCTGTCATAAAATTGTCATGGATGTACATGCATGACAGAAAACGTGACCTACTGTGACAAACACGTATCATCACAGAAGTGTATTTTTTGTAGTGAGGCCACGGCACGAGGAGGAGGAGGGAATAAGGTGCCTTCGCCGTAGTGTGGCATCGACCATAGTTGTCTTGGCGCCACCGAGTAGTGTGTTGGACGAACCACGGTGGAGCATGCTTGGAGACCATGAGAATGAGGGCGGCGCCAGAGGAGGAGCAGCCGGGAGATTTGGTCCTACCACGGACATGTAGCCTAGCTGGACAGAGCATCGTCGAGGACCGGGCAGATGGGACCGATGGCGGCGGCTCATTGGAGCAACCCTAGCGCCGCAGCGGGGATCGAGGTAGAGGAAAGGGAGAGGAGATGCAAGCGGGCAGGGCAATGAACACTTGCGTGTTTGTTTTTACTTGAGGGTCAGGTGTGACGCGGGCGTGAGCAGTTGCATTCTGAGTGTAATATAGGCAGATAACAGAGTCATTTCACTATTCCCATTCCCTTCAATTTTTAGTGACCTTCTACCCGAAACACGCCCCTCCAAAGCGAAATAAGTTAAGCCAAGCCCATAACTCAGAAATGACTTCTTTACATCTTTTATGGCTTTTTTTGACAATAAGCTCGGAAAAGGCGGAATATAACTGGCCCTTAACCTGCAATTCAATTGTGCGTGCAATGATGAATCACTCCTGCCTGCTATAGTGTACATTTAGGCATCATCATACATGGCATAACCTAATACATGTGCATTCCATTGTAGAATCTGGAATATGCCATGTTTATGTTAGTTCATATGTTGCACATAATGTTTAAATGCCCCTTAAATTTGGTCAGTCAAGTGATGGTCTTTAAGCCTCCTTCTTTGCTTCTTTTCTTAATACTCCCTCCTTCCATCTATATAGGGCCTAATTTGTTTTTCGAGACCGCCTTTGACTATTGATAATACTAATAATACATGAGATGTATAATGTGAAAATTATATCATTGGAAGCTCCATTCACGTACGAATTTGACAGTATGCTTTGTGTAACTTACATGTCATATATTATTGCTATAACACTTGGTCAAAGTTAGCCTCGAAAAACGATTAGGCCCTATATAGATGAAAGGAGGGAGTATGTAAGATTTGCTCACACATCTGTTCAATTGCTTGTTTGCATCAGCCAGCCATACCAGGACTGTTTGCTTTGATTACTTGATGTTCTTGACCTAACACTCTAATAGAGCTTGTCAACGATTTAAACACTAAGGGCTGCTGTAGTGGGGGCTTGTCTAACTCATAGGTGACATAAAGGTTTGGCTGTACACTAAAGTAGGCTCTCCAAGAGTACCTGGAGATCCAGTTCGAAGGTATTCCTAGTTTTTACATAGTGCACACATAGTAAATGCTCATTTCATTGTGTGCAAGTGCAAGAGATGTGGCATGTTTCATTATGTGGTGTTGTTTTGTTATAATCTCATCCTTTTGTGTTGTTCACAGACTGGAAAGTATGCATATTTATCTTCCAAGGAGACGAGTAACTAGTTTGTGTCACCTTGCATAGGTGGTGCAATGAAGATAAGATTGAGGATTTCCAAGTACAAGATGTTAGGAAGGAGCCTTGCAAGAGAAGTAGGAGCAGCGCTGAGCCTGTTCAACTAGTTAAGGTAAGTCACTGTATCCAACTCAACAGTTCAATTCCTTGTTTGTTTCAGGCATAGTTAATTTTCTCTTTTCAATTGCTTTATTTGTCCTTAGTTAATGAGATACCCAAACAATGATGCCTGATGTTGGGTACTTGTATAATTATTAGTTGACATAATTAAAGGCCTTACCATTTAATTACTCTGGCGAAGTGTGTCTGAAGCTTTGAAGTTTGTTAACCAACTATTACTGCATGAGGCACACAATCTAGTTTATACTAGGCTAATGATTGCATAGTTTTGCTTGCTATACTAGGTTTGTATGAATCCCTCTGTTGTTCATTATGCTCCCTAAGACTTTAATTTGAGCTATAGAATAGCCAACTGCTTGCTTACTTATACGCAACATGCTGTCTAAATTTGTAACTTGTCTGTGTTTTGGATTTGGCCCCAACATCATGCTCCTCTGGTGAGCTAAGAGAGATTTTTGTATGCAGGCTGCATAGAATACCATTTTTATAATTTTTAAAATATCACCTACTTATGCTTCATGACGTGTAACATTACTATTAGTCATGTTTTGCCATGTACAAAATAGTCTGTCTTGCTCGCTTCACTGTTGTAACTATATTTTTGCCCTAGTCATTTGTACTTACAGAAACATTTCAGGATGAAGTGACATCAACACAAAGATCTGCGAGCAGTGCGGCATGGCTGTTACCGAATGATTATGGATTGGAATTGGAATGTCCTGATGTTCTCGAGCATCAACTAGAGGTGGCAAGACAACGTGTACAAGATTCTCAACGTACAATCAACAAGTTGAGACTGGACATGTAGGTATTAGATGCAGGAGTCAAAAATGAAACAAGACACTTAGGTAACCACGAAGGAATTGGAGATTTTCCAGACTGAAATTTGTGCTATCTGAAGAGATTATAGTTCAAATGGTAAGTTTTGTTGGTGCGTGTCCATGATGTATGAGTTCTATTTGTCCAGTGTATGTAATTTGTTATTTGTGTACGCTTTATTATCACTGGTGCCGAACTATAATGCCCAGTGGGTATATTCGGCTGTAATCTCTTTATTGTATAGTGTAGGATTATTCTACGTTTCTATGCCCTAGTCTTTTTATTGTATAGTGTATGTTTTTTAGAGGCGATACTATAGAGTAGGATAATTCTTGAATATGCTATATCATTGAAACGGGGGCCAACACGCCCAAACATTTCCTGGACGCCATACAAACGAACAAACATGTGTAGTCAAAGCGGGCCTTAATTGGGCTGGTCAAAATAATATTAAGTGGATCCCAACTGATGTGGCCCACCGTAACTACGGCTCTTAGCAGGCCGTTAACAGGCCACATACTCGATAGGGCCGTATAAATGGAAATAGTCCGCGGGCTCTAGCAGGCCGAAATAGATGTCAATTTTTTCTCGGCCCTTTTACTTTACAGGCCAGTAAGAGGCCGAAAGTGTTATGGGGCAGAGGAGGCCCAATTTGCAAACTAGGCTTTTAACAGGCCGAAAGTCGCGTTGGAATGAAATGATGCCCTGCGGAATGTGGGCCCCTAATGGACCTAAAGTCAAAGGCTCAACTATTGTGCGAGTCGTTAATAGGTTGGGAGACAAAATGGGCTAGGAGATGGCCCATTTACCAGATGGGCCGAGGACAGGCCTAAAGTCACAACGGGCTAGAATTGGCCCAACTGCATAATGGGCCGAGAAAAAGTTGAAAGACGTTTCGGGCCGTTAACGGGCTGGAACTGACGATGGGCTGCTAACAGTCCGAAAGAAGCTCGGGCTGCAATTGGGCCCAAAGACGTAGTGGGCCGTTAATGGGCTAAAACTGACGATGGGCTGGAATTTTTCAAATCTAGAATGGGCCTTTGATGGGCCGATTCTGTGTAACTTGTATGGGCCGTGCTTGTAAATGGGCCTAACTCAAGTAGGTCGCTAATGGTTATCCTCAATGGGCCACTGTTAGGCCGATCCACGTGTCGACATATCATAGGCGCATCTCGCCCATTGGATGAGTGACACATGTGCCAACGCAGAGCTGACACGTGGTTCCGTCGGTCAATGAGAATTTTACACGTGGAAAATCGGCATTGGTCGTGGCTGTTAGCGGGTTATCGGGTCTAAAACCGGACCCGATAGCTTAACGGCAAGCCATTACAGTGGATGCCATGTGTCGGTCACCCTTGACGAAAGCACTTTCATGACGCAGCACTTATCGTCGTGGAAGTGAACACTTCTATGATGATAATTTTGGTAATGTCATGGAACACTTCTACGACAACACAGGTATAACTATCTTAATTTTGTCATAAAATCATCATGGATGTACATGCATGATAGAAAATGTGACCTGCTGTGACAAACACATATCATTATGAAAGTGTATTTTTTTGTAGTGTACTCATCTATATCCAAACTCAAAAGCTTTACTAGCGCACATAACCCGTTATCTAGAAGTTTTATGAGACTTACTCGTGAATATGTTTGGGGAAGAATTAATGTATTTTCATCAACTATGGTCTTCCAAATTTTGCAACCATCCTTAATATACCTCTTAACCCAATTCCCAAGAAAGCATAGGTTAACATCTCTAAGGTTAGGCACACCAAGGTCCCCATGTTTTTAATACAAACTAGGTGCCAATTGGCTAGGTGAAGCTTCACTTTCCCCACAAAATTACTTCAAAAACAATGAGCTAATTGAGTAGTAATTAATCCTATAAAGAATGTTGGAGTACCTGGCTCCTGGGGGCCTTCAAAGATGAGAGTGCCCTTTGTACCGTTGTTCTGCAGTGGCATGCCATGGGGGGCTTTTCAAGTCGTCCGATCTACCCGGATGGCACACACCCGAGCGACCCGCCTTTAGGGTCCATGACGGTTGGACCGCGGGTGGGTGCAGGGACACCGTCATGCAGTGGTTTTGCGTCGCACCCGTGTGCAGTGGCACACGCGCCCGGCCTCGCACAATGGGCCATCCGGAGCCGCCTGTCGGCGTCCTTGCCCCACGCTGGGCTAGTTCGGTTGCCACAGGCGGGGGTGCGCGATTTTTGTGCGTCGCTGGCGTGCTCGGGTCGGCATGTGCGTCCTTCGCACGCTACTGCCTTGCCCAGTGTGCATTTGGGCTGCACATTGCCGGGCTGGCTGGCTCGTTCACACGAGCCGGTTCGGGCAGTGGCCACTTCCGCGTGAATTTCTCGGCATTTTTGAGTCGAGGTGAGCCAAGTAGGGGTGTTTCGGTATTTTTACTAACTCGGTTGAGTTTTCCTTTAAATTTGTTTTTTGTCATTCGTCAAACGTGGTGCACACTGACCTTCCACTCGCTTCGTTGTGTAGGGCCTTCTTAGAGCTTACTCGACGCCGAGATCGCTTTGAGCTTACTCGGCTCTGCTGGCGTACAATGCCTCGTTGGCTTTTCGCAACACCTCGGATTTTGTCTTTGTGCACTGTTTGCCTTTGGTGGTAATGTCGCCCTTCTATGGCGCTCCCTTTTTCCTAAATGCTATTGTATTAGGCCTCGTGCTCACTACCTTTTTTGCATTTCTTCGTCTTGCATAATTGGACACCATGTTTACGCCGGGCTTTGCAAGTGTTTCTTGGAGCCACGTCGAGTTCGTTGGATGCGTGATGGGGGGACTAAAATGCGAGCGTATTAAAAACATGAATTGTGTGGCAATGCACGCCTGTTTGATCTTGTCAATGGCCCGCGCAAGTATTTTTGAATGAGATGTTTTGTTGTGCATTGAATTTTTTGTATGGTCGTAATCGTTCGGGTTTATTCAAGCTAAGTTCATTGCATAACTTGTGGCTTTATTGAACGAGATGTAAATTTATCGTTATGTTGGTTTTTCTATACGTGTTCTTAATCGTTCGAGTTTATGCACTGCACGGGTTGTTCATAAATGCTGGTGTATTGGTACTCGCCGCGGGGTTCATGTTTGTTTCGTTGCTTGGAGCACACGAACTTGGTTCGGGCGTTTAGAGGTGTTGTGGTTGATATGGTGGTTTGGTGCGTTGGTTTTGGTCGGCGGACGCAAGATGAGGGTGTGTTGCTGAGTAGCCGGTTGGTGTAGATGCGGCATGGAGAGCCATGCTGATGGTCACTTCCTATCACACGATAGGCGTCACGTTCACCTGCTACGTGTACGGTTCTGGAAGGCGGGTTGTACCGTCTGGTTGCTTCACTCACGGTTGTTGCTTGATGCACACTCCAATGTGCAGTGGGTGGCTTTTGGCGGCTAGGTGCGGAGAAGTGAGTGACAAAAAGGACACCATAGCCATAGCTGCTCCATCATGCACCGACCAATATCAGGGCAGACAACGGTTGAAATCCCCCGATGGGGAACGTGCTCACACTCGGGTTGATGTCGTTGTGCGTTCAGTGTCGGGGGGTCTACAAGCATGACCTCGATCGAGCACCACTACTCAGATAACGTTTGTACCCGACCCATTACAACAGATTGATGGAGATGTCCTAGACTTCCCATGATGGGATACCCTCATTCCACATGTTTTGTACTCATCTGGGAACACCATACGGACACTCTTGACCCTTTCCTTCTTAACGAGTCCCTGGGGCCCTGGGGTCTTGTGCTCCGAGCACCCGACTGGGAACCCAAGAGGATATAAGGTTGGGAGCGTAACATTAGGAGTCTTATAGTTACATGGTGATCCACTTTCCATGTGTCCAGGGATATCTCATAGGTGACGGATTCCTAAAATATAGCTACCATACTACTACACCCAATATATAAATAGGGAAGCTGCCCTATCCCATCTCATGAGAAATGTCATCGTACTGAATTTAGCAGGACTACAGACTAATTTTTTTTAAACGGAGGCAAAAGATTTGCCTCTTCTATTAAATAAGGGAGGAGCAGAGTTAAGAGTTTTACAAGAGCACTGCATATACGACATGACAATTACTCACGGAAAAAAATGATCCCCAATCTTTTAGCACCGGCGGTGATCCAGAGCTTTGCCTCCTCGATGATGTTGGTAAGTAGAATAGACGGCGGCGCACTCTTGTGGCGGAACACTCTTGCATTACGCTCGTTCCAAATGATCCAGGAGAAGAGCATAGTGAGGGAGGTCATAGCGCTCCGGTTGGGGATGTGATTGTCAGTTCTCTTGTCCCACCACTCGTGGACGGAATCATCAAGGTGCCAAACGGTTGTGTCCATGTGAGCAAGGCCAAGTTTTTCAATGATAGTCCTCCATAGACGGAGCGTGTAGCGGCACTTGAAGAAGAGATGTGCACCCGATTCTTGCTCTCTTGAGCAAAGAGGGCATAGCCCACAATTTGTCCAACCCCGTCTCTCCAAGCGATCGGCGGTCCAAATCCGATCTTGGATAGCCAACCAAGCAAAGAACTTGACCTTGGGGGGGCCCAAGCCTTCCAAACCATGCGATCCATAGGGGAAAGAGTTAGCCCCAGGAACTGGGCTTTATATGCAGTTGCCGCCGTGTAAATCCCGTCATTCGAGTGCTTCCAAAAAATATCATCCTCAAGTTGTTCATCAAGATGAACCTCGTTGACAAGCATCCAAAGAGTGAAAAATTCTCTAATGTGTTCGCTGGAGACAACAGTGTTGTAGTTGATTTTGAAGATCCAGGCATTGCCCTTTAGAGCCTCTCTCACCTTCCAATTCTTTCTTCTTGAGGCCTCAAAGATTAGCGGTGCAATATCTTTGGGCTTGTTCCCGAGAAGCCAAGGTGAGTCCCAAAAAGGCGTTTTGGCTTCGTTCCCCACAGTGATGGTAGTGGAGGCATAGAAGAAATTGAGATCATCATCCGTGCAAGGATTGCCAAATCCCACCCATAATCTGTGAGGTTCCTTCCACTCATACCAAGACCATCTTAGCCTTAGAGCACGTGCAAATTTGCAAGTATTAAGCACCCCAAGGCCACCATACTCCTTTGGCCTACAAACTGTATCCCAATTAACCTTGCATTTGGCACCCGTCGTCTTGTCCGCACCGGACCAGAGAAAAACTCTTTCAATCTTGTTGAGGTTATGAAGAGTGCTTGGAGGAACGATGAGGGGTGTGATGGAGTACACCGCTTGAGAGCATAATACCGACTTGACCAGGGCCGTGCGGCCAATGGTTGTGATGTCCTGGCCCTCCCAATTAACTAGTTTGACGGCCGCCTTATCCTCAAGATATTGGAAATCCACCTTCTTAAGTTGCCACATCGAGAGAGGTAGGCCTAAGTATCTCAGTGGGAAGGACGCTCGGGCTGCCGGAATGCTCCCGAGAATGAGACCAAGGTTGAGGTGGTTGCATCTGATTGGCACAACCGAGCTCTTCAGAAAGTTGGTATGTAGGCCCGTAACCTTGCCAAACCCACGCAGGATCGACGCAAGGTTATCAATGTCTTGCTTGATAGGAGCGACAAAGACCGCGTCGTCATCCGCATAGAGAGATGTTCGCACCGTGGCTCCCCGGCCTCGAATCTTATGAAGAAGGCCTTTCCGCGTTGCCAAATCAAGGATCTTGTGCAGGGGGTCAATCGCAATGACAAAGAGAAGGGGGGACACAGGGTCTCCCTGTCGAAACCCACGGCCGTGCATGATCGGCGGACCAAGTAACCCATTAAGAAGGATGCGTGATGAAGATGTTGAAAGGAGAGCAGCAATCCAGTCAAGGAATTTGGGTGGAAACCCCATACGTTGCAGAAGGTCCAGAATGTAACTCCACTTGACCGAATCAAACGCCTTCTTGATGTCTAGCTTGAAAAGCAGCGCAGGAGTTTTGCACTTTTGCAGTCTCCTTGCGAAGTTTCGGACATACATGAAATTGTCGTGAATGCTACGCCTCTTGATGAATGCGCTTTGAGCGTTGGACACTAGGCCATCCATGAGGGGGGCAAGACGGAGCGATAGGACCTTGGCGATGGCGTGGATGAGGCTAATGGGCCTGTAATCAGGGATGCCCTCCGCCCCCTCCTTCTTGGGTAGGAGCACGACATTGGCAGAGTTGAGCCAGTGTAGGTCGGATGTGTGGAGGGAGTCAAAACGCTCGATGACCCAGACTAATCAAATACAATATAGTAGGACGTAGTGTTGTTATCAATTTCAGGGTTGAACCTGAGTAAACCCACTAGATCTCCTCTGGACGAAATAAGGAATACATATTTCAATGAGTTTGATTGCAATTATTGAACTTTAAGGGTTCTTTATTGTCTTGTCATGTTAATTTTTATTATTTGGTGATGAAAGCCTATTACAAAGCTCCTTTTTGGGTGGGATATAAACAAGTTATTTTGGATATATGTTTTGATGTTTGTTGTTGGCATACTAATATAATGATAGTAAGTCAATGGTGCATGTGGAGATATGTTTAGTTTTCAGAAAAGGAATGTAATTATTTTATTAATGGACATCATATTGGAGGTATAATGCTATCTTTGATATATTACAACTTGTCGAATACTTTTGTGCTAATTTACTATACATATGCTTCGATTTTTGTTTGAAGTGCTTTGTAATATCTGTAATTGTTTATGATTAATTTTTTCTCCAGGATTGCTACTTTCATTACAAAGAGCTAGCCAAAGCAAATTCTTTCCTCAAGTATCCAATCAAGTAAAAGGCGATGCCTTCTTGCAAATTGGCAGTTGCAAGTGTGAAGCAAATGGAATATGCCTTCCCAGAAAAGGCAAAACACCTCAGTCTGAAGTTCCAAGTGTGAAGCAAATGAGCCACAGACCACAGCATAAGGAACTTCACAAACCATTCCAAGTCTCAATACATCACTGATTTCAGGTGTCAACACCACAGAGTACAAACAAACCAAGTCTACACACAGAACCTTCAAGCCAACTATTACAACACATCACCAAGTCTATTTAACATACTCCAATACTTCTCCAGACGAAAGAGATATCAATACTTCATACAAACTCCAATTCCAGTACCATTCCAACTAGTCTGAAGTTTCAGACATTTATTCAAATAGAAACTTAAACCTGCTACCGCGAAACGGTCGGATGATGGTAGCAAGCAGTAGTAGTTACCTAGATAATAATTTTTTTATGGCAAAGGGGGTGTTCCACTCACCACAGGATCCTGGAAACTAGCATGAAGCTTCGAGGACAAGTAGGCGATGAGCGAAAGCACTACCGATGCCATGAGCCAAGAATGAATTGCCCACGGACAGCCAGATGACGGCAGGGACGACCCCTGCCCTGGAGCTGGACACAATGCCGGCAGATGCTGCCGGTTTGCGCCATCTCTTGATATTTCGGCTGTCCGTCACCCCCTCAAGTCATGCTTTGAGGAGGTTGCAGCAGCCATCGGAGGCTGCTGCCCACTTGAAGGGGTTGCCGGCCCCATGCTCACCGTCCATGATGCTCGGGAGCGGGGTGAAGAAGTGTGTCCGGAGGTGCTCAAAGTTGTGGTAGTGGTCCACATCTTCGTGATCATACAGGCTTGTCACCTCTGAGCCAGACAGGCTGGAGACACTGCTTGGGTTTCCCTGCTCAGAGTGCTGGATCTCTGAACTGAGAGATGCAGCTGACCGCATAAGCGGGTTACCAACCATCGCCTTGCTCCCAACACCAGTGTCTTTTCCATTGGTCTCTTTCTTAGTGTTGAGGAAGCGTCCACCAGAGCCTCTCGCACGGCGCATTGCATGAAGATGGCGTGACTCGTGAAGATATGGCTGCATTGTAGAAAGCACTCACATGAATGGAAAGAAAGAACATTTGCATTGCATGCCATGGTGGAATAAACGTCCTCTGTTTATACTTGAGAAGGCGAGCCGTACCTTTCTGGCCTTGACCAGCCTATTCTCCTTCTCTGCCTTGGCGCGAGCACGACGGCGACGAAGGATGCCTTCATATTGCTTTGCATTCACATAAATTGGAGCATCAGCAGGCATATTCAGTGGTATAAGCATACGCCCGCTAGACTGCATTGCACAAAGGGAAATGGAGGATCATATTAGATATCATACATTACTAGATAAAATAAATTGTATACAAGCTTCAGGCTTACAAACTCAGATAAATCCTACTCCCTCCGTCCCAAAATAACTGTCTCAATTTTGTACTAACTCTAGTACAGAGTTATGCTAAGCTTGAGACACTTATTTTGGGACGGAGGGAGTATTATATATCCTTTTTGGTGTCAATGAAAAAAGGATACCCCAGAACACTTTCCTGACATTAAGCCAAGAAAGCTTCACCATGCAATTGCTATTCACAAGCTTCAAAAATATTAACTTTGTACTCGGTGTACACTCTGTACTAGATTTCATTTGTTGCTTATTGAGAAAACTAAAGATTCATATTTGCACTAAAAGAAATCAAAAGGTTCAAGCACACACTTCATGTTCAGAAATGACATATATAATATAACTAGCACTATGAACCATTTTACGGAAACTTTGTGCTAGATTGTTCAAACTGTGGAATTCAGATGAACACTGGACTAAAGCTCTGTACTACATATATACAAGGATTAGTCATAGAAATCGTGGAGATGACTCATTAAAAACTAAATGCACATTACCGCTGATCTCATTCCATAAGAAGAAAGTAGGCCATACTGCTGATCAGAGTAGTAGTTGGAGGAAATCTGAAAAATATCAGAAGGCATTGATGAACTCAAAGGCTAAGGAAATTCAGAAAGGCATTTGTAACTGTAAGGTTGCAAAGTCCTAAATGCATTACTAATTTAATCACAGGTTTGTCACCATTATTCATACAGATAAACCAAACGAGTGGGAAAAGCTTACCACGGATTGGCCAAGGCCCAACTCAAAGTGGTCATTATATTCTGTGAATGGTGACTGCAGAGTGATAGGGGCAGAGTGCTCAGAACTGTTCCCTCCTTTACCTGAACCCAAATGCACCATCAATCACATATCCAAGGTCCATAAAAACAGAAGTACGTCTGTACTTTGAAATCCGCTAGTCATTCAAGTTGCTAGAAAGAGAAAGTCATGCATGATAGGAGATCTTTAACTGACAAAGGGAAATCCTTCTAATTTCATTGAGACGCTTACATGGCAATGGCATTACATATCAGAAGAACATGTGCTAAAAAGCTGTGGATCCATGAACCCATGGCAATTTGACTTATGATGTTCAATTTTCCATATCAAATGCATAAGTTTCAGTGTTAAAAAAAAGCATAAGTTTCAGAAGGATTGAATCTATATAGCAGCAGATTTTCTACAAGGCGTATTAGGTTACATACTACTCCCTCCGTTCCAAAATAGGTTCTTTTGGTGTCATGCCACGACTGAACAGAAGAAAATGTTTTTTAACCCAAGAAAATGTCAGAATTTCCATGCACGTGTCTACAGACTAGTTATGCGCTGGGGTGTTTTTCTCATGTCGGAAATAGCATAATTGTGCAGTATGGTTTTTCTGAATCAAGATGTTGATTGATGTCTGAATCAAGGTATACACAAATTGGCAATACTTATGCTAGAACCGTAAGGAACCAGTAAATTTAAAAGAACTCAAGGGGTATAAGAAGGAAGGTCACAGGCTTCCACCCAAATCCGGACCTTCATGGAATTGTCCAAGGTTTAGCCTTTGAGTGAAAGTGGTACAAAAATATCTGTTGAATTGATTATGTGATGTAAATGGTGTCTACGAATAATGGCATCCACATAAGACCTTACTTTAGAAGGATCCAACCAGCCCTCATCCAGCATGAGTCATCATCCGCTTGTCACAACATATACAGATTCCACCTCCGTGCAAGATTTGTTCAAAATTACCCTATATTTCCCTTACCAAAGATAACCGTCTTTTCTTTTTTTGCAGATTGAAAAGTACTAACGACGTGTTTGGTTCGTCCTCAAGGTAATGTCTTCGGTTAAGGTATCGGGAAGCTCCGGTTCCCTTTTTTTCTTTACGAATACGTGATGTGTTTGGTTTGGCCGCCCCACTCCCGCATTCCTAATCAGCCTCGATCTGGGTGTTTTCGAGTTTGTGAACCTCCGTATCGGAAGACACTGCTACGGAATACGTTGTTGGCGTACCAAACGCTGGGTGCCGTTTCAGAAAGCACAGTAATCGGAAACCGTGACCATTCTTCCGAAACAAACGCGTCGTAAATGTTTATCTAATTTAAGCTAATTAACTCACATATTCACGGTGCGGTAAGCATTCTAATATTTGGGTTTACACTTCATACTAAAAACGTATCTACCTTTCTCTGAACAACATCAAATTTGTTCATACTAAAAACGTATCTACCTTTCTCTGAACAACACCAAATTTGTCTACCTATGTCGAGAAATAGGTACAGGTAGTGCCAAATTTGTACTGAAACTTAAATTACCGAGGGCTGAACCAAACCCTGTGTCATTCACATGTATCACATGACTCTCTACTCTTTTCTATTAACATGCACAGATTTAACTAGTTCATTGGGCATCGCACATCATACTCTTCTCACGGCGCATTACTGGTTTTCTTGTGATAACCCTATTATCTGAGATAAACACCACCCTACCATGTGCACTTCATACTCCCTCCGTCCGAAAAAGCTCGTCCTTCAAATGGATGTATCTAGCATCAAGTTAGTGCTAGATACATCCATTTGAGGGACAAGCTTGGGACAAGTTTTTTCGGACGGAGGGAGTACTACCTAAGCACTCCTAGAACTGCATTTTGTGTGTCTATATATGCTACAAACATTGCCAAATTTGTATTGAATCTTTTTTCTGCGTGTGAGAATAATGAAACTTAAATTACTGAGAGCTGAACCCAGCCATGTGTCACACCACTATCTACTCTTTTCTACTAGCAAGTACTAGCATGCACAGATTAAACAAGCTCATCTCAGGCCACAAAACAAACACCCATCTCAAAGGACAGAGCAGCCTCACCATGAGCCATGGAGAACTTCAGAGCTTCAGGGATGCCCCTCTCGCCCATCGGCGGCTGCGGCAGCGGCACGGCGTCCAGCAGCGCCTGGGCCCTCGGCACGACCTGGAACTGGCCGTCCCGGCAGGCATCCTCCGGCGGCGACATGGACATGGGCACGGCCGGCGGCGCCTTCCCGTGGCCCATCGGCTCGCCGTACAGCAGCTGGGACCCAACCCACCACGGAAGCGGCGCCCCACCGGAGGCCTGGCTGGCGGCGGCGGCGGCGGCAAGCAGCTGCTGCCCCGCGAATCCCTCATGGTGGTTCTTGAAGCTCATCATTGCGGCGGTCCGGATGTGACTAAGCGCCTACCAACCTGCTGCAATCAAGAGCGCCAAAAAAAACAAGCAACACAGATTGAGATTGAGCATCGATTAAATCAGAAACAGAAGTGCAGATTGCCGCTAAAGAGGGGCTAAAAAAATCTTCAGAAACAGGAATGCGGAGGATGGGAAATGCAGGGTGAGAGAAGGAGGAGATTAAAAAACCGGAGCGAATCAAGAAACCGGGAGAGGGCAAAATTCCCCAAGAACTGAACCGAAAGCTGGGATATTTTTTTTACCGAAAGCAGAAAAGAAGATTTACAGTACCCAAAATCCACAGGGATTTCAGCAGCGTCCAGAGCTGGAGCGAGCTCGCAGCGCAAGGCAGGGGACTTTCAAGGGCCCGTGAATGTGCGCGGCGAGAATCTCAGCAGCAAGGGGCCAAGGCGGGCGAAAGGATCCAAGACATGCATGCGGCAGAGCGCAGCAGGAGGGGGGGAGGGAGGAGCAGGGAAGGAACCAAAGGCCACTCACATTCCGGCTCCAGCTCCAGCCGATGATGGGGTGGATGAGGACAACAAGAAGAGCTGTGCCTGTGAGGTGATGGGGGAGAGAGAGGGATTGGGGGAGGAGGGAGGAGGAGGAGAGAGAGAGAGAGAGGACAAGACGGGACGGGAGAGGCGCGTATAAATGGGCGGTACTGAAACCAAGAAAAAGCTTTCCCTTCCCTTCCTCCTTCCCCAGAGCCTCATTGCTTTCACATTTTACTACTCCAAAACTGCAAAGCCCAAATGATTTTTCCTTTTCCTCTTTGCCAAAAACATAATTATTTCCCACTATAAAATATTTATTTTGCATAAAAAGAAAAGTTCAGTTCTTGTTATTTACTGCCCAGTTGGGCTCCCCTTCCCAGCCCAGACCTTTCAACTCCCCAGTGCTGGAATTATTAGGTTGGGTGCTCACTGCAAGTGGTGATTATAGTAGACTAATCATGCTGTCAAAAGTAAGGTAGAAGTATAAGATTTTTCTTATAATTGAAAATAGTATTAGCAGTGTATTGGGGTGTGGAACTAGTAGTACTAAGCTGGGTATGATCTGCAGGAGTGGCAAGTGAGTGGTGGCTATAAATTGGTGAGACAGGCAGACATGAACAGTATGGGTTGCTGTAGCAAGTACTACAAGTAGCCATCACTTGGATTCCAAAAATCCACTTCTAGATTATCATACTACATGGGCTGGGGAATGGAATGACTGTGCATCCATCAACAGATTGTGTAGTACTCTGTAAATGCAATGCCCTTTTCTGAACAAACATATATTGCTAGTACTAGTATTGTTTATTTTACCAGTCATGTTTTCCCTTTCAGTCTTGTTATTCTGCTGAGTACAATAATTTTTCTTTTCTTCGTTGTGACCCATTGTACTTTTGTTTTTTGGGCGATGGATCACTGTACTACTACTGTAATTGGGAGCAGTACTCTGTGTCTCGTGGGGAGTAAGCATTTATGCATAACTACCGCGCATGCATTGTTTGTCAAAGCACTTAAATGAGAGGATATACTTCTTCCAGCCCAATTTATAACTCGTACACGTATCTCAAAAACTAAGTTTGAGCATCAATTTGACCAATAAAATATGTGTTGTGTGCCATCGAAATTATTGTTGATCATCTAGGAGTATTTCAAAAAATAATCGCATCACACATGTGGTAAGCAATCCAAACTATTCTATTAAAAAAAATAAGCTTGACCATCATTATATTTGTATTCAAAAGAAGTTTCGATGGTGTGATTTTTTTTGCGGAAAAAACTTTTGATCTATTCATCAACAATCAAGGCGGTATAAGAAACACCAGAAGTAATAGAAATTACATTTATATCCGTAGACCATCTAGCGATAACTACAAGAATTGGAATGAGCTGAAGGTGCACCGCCGTCATCGCTTGTCCCTCGCGAGAGCTGGGTAAACTTTGTTGTAGTAGATAGTCGAGAAAGTGTCGTGCTAAGGCTCCACAAGACCAGTGCACCAGAACAGGAACTGTCGCTGATGAAGAGGATTGTTGTTCGAAGAATCCAACCTGTAGACACACAGACACATACGAATGAAGATCGAATCCAATCGAGTCCACCAAAGACAACCACCGAGCGAACCCCATGAGATCCGCTAGAGAAACACCTTCGCATGCCCTCTGACGATGCTAGACGCATCATCAGGACGGGAACTAGATGGGGAGAATCTTAATCCATCTTCAGGGAGTTGCTGCCGTCTCACGTTCCTGAGCAGACACAAACCCTAATCAAACTCACAAAAACACTTAAAAATGGAGCCCTCCCACGGCAAGGTTCGGGATACACGTCAGCCCGTGGCCCTAAGGCCACACGAGGTGAGACATATCTGCAACGACACCGGCGGGAGCCAGAAACCCTAGTCGCCCTGTTCACCCCAAAACAAAGCTGTGATTTTTATGTCACATGACTCATATATTATTGTTCTAATTGATGACTGAAGTTAAATCTTACAACCTCTTCAATTCAAGAGATTTTGATTTTGGAGGATTAGAATCCTTAGAGAAAACTTCTACGTTAGTCATTTGATTTGTAGGACTATATTTCATAGGAGTTTTTTCTAAGGAAATATTTATACTACATTTCATAGAAAATCTAACATCCACGCAAACTTTTTGGAAAAAAAATCTTTGTATTTCTCATGATGCAAGCAATCAAACAAACTCAAATTATGTAGAATTCCAATGGACAAGACATTTTAACTATGTTTATTTACTATTCCTACATTTTTTACAATTCTGTGAATAAAAGACACAATACTCAGGTGTGACATCAAAACAACCATGAAGCTTAATTGGGACAGTCAATCCAAGCTCCACCATTGGCTTTCAGGTTGGACTAGTCACTAGTGTTGCATGTAAAATTTACGGAAGTAGACGATGCCTTTTGTGTTGCCGCGAAATTGAATAGTTTCTAAATATTGAGTAGAATACTCACTCAATCCTTCTGATTTAAATTACGTGAGAAATTTCTACATAAACACAAAAGAAACTTAACATGAAAAGTTGTGCATGTCACAATTAAATGTAATGTAATTTAAAAGATTCTCATGCATAGATTAGACGAAAGTTGATGGATGAAGCCAGTAAATCAATTTATTCGCTACAACAATTTAATGATGAACACATATGTTGGGAAAATTTGAAGTGGTGGGATCACTGATACGTCTCAAATATATCTATTTTTTCAAACTCATTTGTAATTATTTTGACCTCTAATTTACATGATTTGAGTGAAACTAACCCGAACTAGCGTTATTTTCAGCAGAATTGAAAAATTATATTAGCATTGTATTGGGGTGTGGAACTAGTACTACTAAGCTGGGTAAGATCTGCAGGAGTGGCAAGTGAGTGGCGACTATAAGAGCATCTTCAGCCACATACCTCTAATTCGACCCCTCAAACGCCTGTGGATGTGCTCGTTAGTGATCGGGCGTGTCCGTTTTGAGCCCCTACTTTTTCGTCCGCGCAGTCACACTTCTTATTTATTTTTCTCATATGTCCGGCCACTTACACGTGATTGGTGGAGAAGAAGAGAGAGAAAGAAAAGAATGAATAAAGAAAGAGAAAAGGTGGTCCGAGGTGGGATCGCGTCATACGTGGCGGACTGATTGGGTGTGATGGGGCGCGTCCGCGAGCCCTCATATCGTCCTCATATTTGAGATGGATATGAGGGTTGCCGTTCAGTCCGGGCGTTTGAGACGGATACGATGGGTCTGGTTGGGTCGCGTTTTTGTGACCGGTCACTGACCGGACAACCTACCCGGACGTTTGAGATGGATATGAGGGGTCCGGTTGTAGATGCTCTAAATTGGTGAGGCAGGCAGACATGAACAGTACTGGTTGCTGTAGCAAGTACTACAAGTAACCATCACTTGGATTCCAAAAATCTAGTCCTAGCTTATCATACATGAGCTTCGAATGGAATGACCGTGCATCCATCAACAGAATGTGTACCCTGCAAATACCCCCTTTTTAACAAACATATATTGCTACTAGTAGTAGTGTTTAGTTTACCACTCATGTTTTCCCTTTCATTCTTGTTATAGTGATTATTATAATTTTACTTTTCTTTGTTCTAAAAGCATCTCCAACAACAGCGCCAAAAGACGCGCACGCGCGCGGTAAACTGGCATTTTAGCGCGCGCGGGACGTTTTCGCGCGCTCCAGTAGAGACGGGAAACTAACGCGTGCGGGAAAAAGCGGCAGTTAGTGCGCTAGATTTGGTGCACCGCGTCGGCGCGCCTATAAAATTGCAGCGCCCTCTGCCGCTCTCTCATCGCTCCCTCTACAGCTTTCTCTCCTCTCCACTGACACGCCACCATGCCGCCGCGACGCCGGGGATCTTCGGGCTACCGCGGCGTCCGCGTGTGTCCGTCTGGCACCTACTCCGCCGAGATTTGGTCGGGCTACGTGCGCCTCGGCCTCGGAACCTTCGACTCCGCACGGAGGGCGCCCGCGCGTACGATGCTGCGGCGTGGCACCTCCGGCGGTTTCCGTTGGGACATGAACTTCCAGAACGTGGCAACCCAGGAGTGGGCGCAAGAGTTGGCGCCTCCCCGCGGCTTCTCACCGACGAGGATCGTCGTAAGAATCGGAGGCGGGAGCGTCGTCTCAGCCTGGCCGAGATGGACGAGGAAGCCATGGCGTTGTGGCGCCAACGCTTCCCGCAAGTAGTCATCAACGAGCAACAGTTCTTCGCGAAGAGGAGGGCGGAGAGTGAGGAGAGGAGACAGGAGCGAGCCGCCTATCGCAAGGACAAGCGAACGCAGAAGGCGGTCGCTAAATTGAACATCGCGCTAGAAGATGCGTCGTCCTGGGACTCCAACGACAAGCGGTTCCTTGACGCCTACACTAAGACGTCGGAGGAGGACATCACCGAGGCAGAGTCCGAGTCGACGAATGATGAGTAGTAGTAGTTTTTCTATCTATCGTACGAGAAGACTATATGCATTGTTTTGTATCGTAGAAGCAGTCTATGTGTGCACATTTGCACTATCGGAGCCAAATGTGTGTCTAATCATAGTTAAAAAAAGATGCAATATAGCGCGCCTGCTGGAGCGACTCGGGCGCACTTTATTTTGCAGCGACCGCTGAAGCCAGCGCACCGCGGCGCGCAAAAGCCGGCGATTCCGGTGCTGCAAACTGATTTTTAGCGCGCCGCGGGTTGGGCGCCTGTTGGAGATGCTCTAACCCATTGCACTACTAATTGGGAGGAGTACTATGTATTCATGTGGAGTCAGCATTTATGCATGACTACCCACATGCATTTTCAAAGCACTTAATGAAAGGGTATACTTCTTTCAATCCGATTTATAATGCATACACGTATTTCAAGAATTAAGTTTGATCATTAATTTGACCAATAAAATATGTGTTTTATGCCATCAAAATTATTGTTGATCATCTATTTCAAAAAATAAGTTTGACCATCGTTAGAATTGTATTTGGAAGAAGTTTCGACAGTATGATTTTTATATCACGTAACGCATATATTATATGTGGGATTCAACTATTTAGGTATATAGGATAGGATACTCACACTTATAAGTTATTTTTAATATATCTTTTTAAAGAGAAAACAAAACTATAATGCTCATTTTGAAAACGTTAGTTCTACAAAGCCGATAATGAGGTATCGTTGGCGTCATCAACTATAGGATGTTTGATCATGTAAGTTTGCAAGGAGAGGAGGGTTATCATGGCTACTATCAACAATAGGCCCATGTTGGCCCAACGATGCTGCATAACAACGCCGATGATAGTGGCAATGTCGTCTTCGCTCGCAACAACTGCAATGTGTCATTGAGGCTATATGAATGACATTGTTGTTTGTAGTGATTTGTCCTCAAAATGACTTAGTCTTTCTCCCACACATTTTTTGTAGCCACTTTTTCACCCCAGATAGCTCCTCCTCATTTTTTTGCACACCCTTTTCCCAGCCAACTTTTCCAACTCATTTTTCACCACCCTTTTCCCCCGCCACCCTCAGCCTATAAAACTCACTCCTCTATTTTTCGTGCTTCATCACTGTTTTAGCTTGTAAGCTAAGTATTATCTTAGACATGTCTGGTGATGCTTCAGTTCATGGTTTTTGTCATGGTTTGTCACACTGGATCCTGAAATGTAACATAATAATGAAGCAAGGCCGTAGAATATGGGGTTCCTAAGGCTTCTTTCAATGAAATATGGAAGAAAGAGCACCAACATATTGAGTTCGATAAGATTTTACCCAAATTTGGGCCACATGGAAGGAACCCTGGAGGGAATACAGACTGAACATATTGAGTTGTAAACAAGGTGGAACAGGGTGCTTGCACTCGAAGAACTTAGTGGGGCACAATTCTATGAGTCATCATCCATTTTGTTCATATAAGTAAAATCTCCAAACTCATTACATGTTCTTTTATTTCAGTTATTAATTAATGCAAAAATATAAAAATAGATTGTTCTATGGTATATGGTCATATCCGTTGCAACTAGAAAAATCTTAGTAAGATTGACAGCCTCGCTAGAACCGTTGGGGGCACAAATAGGTTTTTATTTGTATTGCAATGTTGTTTGACAGGGTCTTGGGGTGTTAACTCTAAGGATTGATATAATGGTTCTCCATCGAGAGAAAAGTTATTGATTGCCAAACATTTGTCTCCAGCGCTCCTATCTATTCCTCTTGCAGATCCGGTGTGGCAGCCGAGAAACGATCTGGATCAAGCTTCGTGCTCTAAATCAACGATTGGGGGTTGTCATCGGGTATAGTGATAAACATCAAGTATTGCAAGTAGGTAGCCCGCCCAAGGCCTCGCTCTCGCACGTTGTTGTTGTTGTTGTTGGGGCTCGCAACAAGAACCCTTTGCGAGCCATATTGGGTTCGATTGAGCACAAGTTTTTTTGGTAATGTATATATGTATAGGGTTTTCTTTAGTCTAAGCCCTTAAATTTATTTTCTTTAATGAACGTACCGAGGCTGGGGCCGATGCCCCCCCCCCCCCCCCCATCCCCGCCCAGCTACACATAGCTCTACCAACGACTTCTCTTTCATGTGCGTGCTATTTTTTCCTAGTCTTCTAGTTGTGTACCCACGCTTACTCCAATTGATCTAGTAGGCTACAAAACAATATTTCTGAAAGAAAAAATATCACCAGATCAAGATAATGGTGCGGCCAGATTGGTAGTGGTTATACGCAGGCAAGGCGCATCAAATGCAGCATGCTGAAGTAATTTGTCAGTCTTCTATTTTAACAGAAATTACTCTACATGACATGCTTTATGATCTCGCTAGTAGAAAGAGAATTTCACGGTAAAATAAAATCCTAAGAAACAAGATGAGATTATAGAAGATATTTAACAATGATACCTTACATGCATTAACCCGGTAATAAAATCCTCTTCATTTTTTAATATAACACGGTATGTGATAATTGACATCATAATATTGTTCATTATGTTGTTTCTTAGTGTTATACTCTTGATTTAATATGTAATAATCATGTAATCGTTACCGGCCGCAACAACATGGGCATAGAACTAAAGTAAATCCATAAAATCTTGAGATTCTAGGTATTTGCAAGAAAATTTGTAGCAACCTTTGGATAACTTCATAAAATGTAAAGGACGAATGTTCTAATTTGATTTCTCAGTGTCTAGGTAGCTCTCGCATTAAAAAAGGAGACACATTTTTCTGTAAATTCTTCAGCAAACCTTGAAGCATATATCAAATTATGGTCTACCGAAAAAGGCTTTCGCCCCGCTTTATAAATAAAGCAAACCGCCACAAGACATACAACCAAAGCAGGTCCACACACACACACCACCCAAGTACCACAAACAAAGTACAGAGGTTCTGCTGAGGGCACAGCTCAACAAGCCCAGAAGAAAGAGAAAAGAAAACACAACACAGCCAAGCCTGCCCAGCAGAGAGATCTAGTCTGCTCCGTGGCGGCGGCGGGGCGGCGGCGACAGTGACGGCCATCGAGCTAAGATCGGTGATGAAGGCTGAGATGGCGCCCCGATCCGGGCGGCTAAGCGGCCGCCAAAGCTGCAAGAAACCCGAGAATTTGTAGAGAGCATCGAGAGCGCGACGGAGGGGAGAATGTTGGATCACAAGCTTATTGCGAACGGTCCACAACGCCCAGCAAGGACCCCAACCTCCAGCCACCTAATGTGGCGAGAGGTCGAGGGGACACTTGAGTTCAGCAAAAAGGTCCGGAAATTGTGTGGCACCAACTCCCACCGACAATCTCGCAAAGCAGCTCCAAAGGAACCGGCGGAAACGCATAGCGAAGAAAATGTGATTGAGTCTTGGGAACATCGCAGAGGGGAAGATACCGCGTGCGGGCCATTTCGCTGCGGACCTCCACACCGGACGGGACCCGACCACGGATCCACCGCCACATGAAGATGCGAATCTTGATGGGACGCGGACGGACCACACCATCGAAAGGGGAGGGGGCGGATGAGGGAGCAATGGCCAAGTAAAGCGATTTGGTGGAGAATCGCCGACGGCTCCACCGCCAACAAGATAAGGTCCCGGTCGCCATCCACCAACGGCTCGTGAAGAGCAACGCAGTCATAACTCACGCCAGCGGCGGATTCCGCCGCCCAAAAGGACGGCGGAAAGCAAGGCGCCCTAAGTCACCGAGGCCCTATCAATGTAAATCATAGGGTCGACAGAGATAGAGAAGAGGTGGGGAAGCGGGCATGAAGGAGAGTCTCCGCCCAACGGTCGAACCAAAAAGCGCCGAGAGGCCGGACCCCACCGAGATAGAGGTACCAATGCGAGCACCGGTAGGAGTTGGACGAGACCGCAAAACCGAGATACGCCCGATTTCGGCGAAGGCAAGGGGTTGACCACGCGGTATTTACTCCGGATAATGTCCACCAGAGGCCACCCGACCGCGCGACACGCCAAAGCCACCGGGAGAGAAGGGCGATATTCATCCGTTTAGAGCACATGATGCCTAATCCACCCTGCTCCTCGGGCTTGCGGATGTCGGCCGGTGACCATGTGATACTTCGCTTGCCCCGATCGCCACCCAAGAGAATCGGGATTGAATCTTGGCGATCTCCTTATGGAGAGATTCATGGAGGCTGTAGAAGCTCATAAGAAACAAGAGGAGGCTGGATAGGGATGAGTTGAGAAGGATAGTCCGGGCCGCCTTAGAGAGCCACCTCCCGCCAGGCTCAGATCAGTCCGGAGCTTGGTCACGGAGGGGCGCAAGTCAGCTGACAGAGAGACGCGAGTCACTAATGGGCGCCCCAGATAGGTAGTGGGGAAAGAGCCCAGCGGCAATTAAGCCGGTTGGCAATGGCCACCGACTCAGAGGGGAGTACCCCATCACCATAACGTCACTCTTATCGAAGTTGATCTTGAGGCCCGACATCTGTTGGAAGCAGAGAAGGAGGAACTTGAGGTTGGTGATGTCCAACTCCGAGCCTTCGACCATGATGATCGTGTCGTCAGCATATTGGAGCATGGAGATCCCCGAGCCCCCAGAGAGGTGGGGGGTAATCCCCCGTGTCACGCCCAATATGCGACCCTATCCAAAAGGAACTCGACGGTCCCACCAAGGATAGACCCGCATATTGAAACGCTTTTGCAAGGTGGATATCATTACATCAACATTACATAATAGATGGGGATACATACATAAGGCACGAGTGCCACAAGAATACATCAACATCATATACAAGATCAACATCCGACTACGGATGAAACATAAATGTAAACTCCAACAATATCCACCCTCCTAGCCAGCTGCCGACCGAACCTGTCCCCGATCAAGAAGAAGCGGAAGAAGAACTCCAAAACAAGCAACATCGCTCTCACGTCATGATCATCGCAAACCTGTACCTGCAACTGGTGGTGTAGTAATCTGTGAGCCACGAGGACTCAGCAATCCCATTACCATGGGTATCAAGACTAGCAAAGCTTAATGGGAAAGGAAGGGGTTAAGTGGTGAGGTTGCAGCAGCGACTAAGCATATATGGTGGCTAACATACGCAAATGGGAGCGAGAAGAGAAACAAAGGAACGGTCGTCAACTAGTAATGATCAAGAAGTGATCCTGAACTCCTACTTACGTCAAACATAACCCGAAACCGTGTTCTCCTCTCGATCAACCCCAAAAGAGACACTCACGATTCATTACACGGTTGGTGTATTTTAGAAGAGTTTGCTTCAAGTTTACTACAACCGGATATTAACAAATTCCATCGCCACATAACCGCAGGCACGGCTCTCGAAAGTTCAAACCCGCAGGGTGTCCCAACTTAGCCCATGATAAGCTCTCGCGATCAACGAAGGATATTCCTTCTCCCGGAAGACCCGATCAGTCTCGGAATCCGGCTACAAGACATTTCGACAAACAATAAAACAAGACCAGCAAGACCTCCCGGCGTGCCGACACCCTGATAGTAGCCGCGCGTATCTCGTCTCAGGCCACGACCGGATAAGCTAAGCGTACAGGTACCGACGTAACCCAAGTTGCCAAGGGATGGTCCCGCACGGTGCTCTAGTTTGGACCAACACTTAGACAAGCACCGCCGGGGGTAATAAAGATGACCCTCGGGATGCGCGACTCCCAAGGGAAAAAGGCTAGGTGAGGCAAATGTAAAACCAATGTTGGGCCTTGCTGGAAAAGTCTTATTCAAAGCGAACTGTCAAGGGGGTCCCATAAATCACCCGACCGCGTTAGGGACGCAAAATCCGGGAACATAATACCGATATGACGGAAACTAGGGCGGCAAGAGTGGAACAAAACACCAGGCATAAGGCCGAGCCTTCCACCCTTTACCAAGTATATAGATGCATTAATTAAATAAGATATATTGCGATATCCCAACAAGTAAACATGTTCCAACAAGGAACAACATCTTCATGTTCCAACAAGGAACAAACTTCATCTTCACCTGCAACAAACAACGCTATAAGAGGGGCTGAGCAAAGCGGTAACATAGCCAAACAACGGTTTGCTAGGAAGGGTGCAAAAGGTTAGAGGCTGACATGGCAATTTGGGAGGCTTGAGGAACAAGTGATAGGTAGCGCAGCATAGCGAAAGAACGAAGCAACTAGCATAGCAATGATAGTAGTGAGATCCAGGGTAGCGGTCATATTGCCTGAAATCCCGCTAGGAATAAGAACGAGTCCATGAAGAAGATGAACGGATGAAGTCGAACCAAGCGTAGACGAACGAATCCTCACGATCGCAACTAAACAGAACTATCGAGAAGAAGCACACAACATAGTAAACACACCACACATAGACAAGACATGATGCACAACAAACATGATGCATGAAAAATCTAGATGAGGCTACTCATGGCAAGAGATGATGCAAACAAGAGCAACACATCAAAGCAAGTTTAAATGAGGCCGGGAACAACATATAACAATTCCGGTAAGTCCTCATATGTCAATTTCGAAATTGGTCCAGATCTGAATAAACCTTATGTTCAAGTTGTTAAACAGCAAGTTAAGATGCACCACGATGATCTACACGAAATTCTAGTCAAGTTACATATAAAGTTCATTTAATTGAGCTACGGCCTAGAAGATATGAGCAAAACAAGATAAGCATGGCATTGATGCAAAATGCATACAAACATCAAGCAAACACCTCAAAACAAGGATGCAACATGTTAATATGAAACTACATGCAAAATCAAGCAAGTTTCATATAGGGCACACTCAAAACGGAGCAACGGTGCAACACATACACTCTATACAAGTCATGACAACAATCTGTCCAAAACAGCAACTAGGCATATGGCAAGCACCAAAACAACATGCTACAGGACCTCAACAAGAAAACAAAAGGCATGGGCATGAAGAACAGGTAAAGCATTACAAAACATGAACACTGAGCTATCTCCAGAAATCACTGGAACATGCTCAAAAAGACATGGCAAGATTGCAAATAATAACAGTTTCAGACTTAAGCGAAATAACATCAAAGTTGCAATGTTTAGAGCTATCAAACAACATGTTACAGGAACTTGTCAATGCAAAAAAAGGAATGGCATGAATCTACTAATTGCATAGAACAAAAGTCCTTTACTGACCATAAGCCAAAAAGGATCAGAAAATATGATGGCACGCATGTAAACATGGCAAGTTATATTACAGATTTAAACATGGCAGGAACAACGATAAGTAGGCATGTTGGTGAGCTTGAACCACTCACCACAGAGCAATACATGGCATGGCAAGGCAACCAACAGTAAGAAGACATGGCATAGAAGCTATACATGGCAAGAACAACATCATAGCATACACGGATCAACTACAACAACCTTGGCAAAATTGAATAACATGTAAACAACCTGCCAGGAAACATTTTATAGCAAAAGTAGAGCTCGATTGAATCAAGCTATGGCACTCCATAATTGCAAACAAGGGCATGGATGGATAGAGCATAACCATATGCTCAAAACATCCTTACTTAAGTATCTCAAAATATGCATGGAACTCTATGTAGCATCAAGTTAACATGGCATGAAAATATCAGCAAAACAGGGCTGAAATCAGCAACATCATGAAGCCTAGTTTGCATTCTTGTGCTAGTCACCACAGAGATCACAAAAATACATGGAATACACCCCTGTAAAGATGGCATGGCATATTACAAAACACATGTAGGACTCAAGTTCATAGGGTGCACACATCCATCATGGCAAAAATGACAAAAGTGCATGTTCTGATAAGAATCAGAAACTAACATCACATAGCACTCTTCCAACAGCATTTCGGGCATCAAGATGAGCTCAAATGTAAATGATGCAATGAGATGAAATGATGTACTCGTCGAGACGAACAATTTGAAATATCACACGCACGAAACGGAGCTACGGATGCAGAGTTATGATGCGATGAAAATGCATGAAAATAACAAAAACTCGGGGACAGTGGAATTTATACCCTCTCGAAAAGTCAACGGGACGGAGAGATCCGGGATACAGGGATGCCGCGTTTGGTTAAAATCCTGGTGGATCTCGTCCATCTTTCCGGACCTCGCCGGAGATGAACGTGGAGGTGGCCGGAGATGAAGGGGATCGCCGGAGACGGCGGATCCGGCCGGATCCCGGAGGAGGAGGGAGCGGGAGGTCGGCGGCGAAGGGGTTTCGGGCGGCGCCGTGGCGGCGCTGGGCGGTTGCCTGGCTGGGCCGGCCGGGAGGAGCGGCGGGCGGCGCGGTGAAGTGGCCGGGATGGGCGGGCGCAGGCGCAGGAGGCCGGGCGGGCGCTGGCTGGGGCCGGCAGGCGGACGGGCGGCGGGCCGGGCGCGTCGGGAGGTGGCTGGCGCGCGGTCGCCGGCGGGGAGCGGCGCCAGACGGGCGAATCGGGCGCGTATGGCGGCGCGCTCGGGAGAGCCGGAGCGTGGGCGCGAGGGCCATGATGGGCTCCAGGGCCGGCGGCGGAGGGTGGCGGCGGCGCGACACGGGCGCGAGGGGAGTGGCTGCGGCGGCCGGCGTGACGTGTCCGGCGCGGGCGGACGCGTCCGCCATTCTGGGAGAAGGGAAAATTAGGGTTTGGACCCGGGATTTCGGAGGGGGAGGCTTATTTATAGGTAGAGGGAGCTAGGAGACTCCAAATGAGGTGCGGTTTTCGGCCACGCGATCGTGATCGAACGACCGAGAGCATGGAGAGGAGTTTGCTGGGTTTTGGGCCACTTTGGAAGGGTGTTGGGCTGCAACAAAGAGGGCTTTGCGGTTACCTTGTTAACTGCTGGAGTATCAAACGACCTCCAAATGGCACGAAACTTGACAGCGGTTCACGGTGCTATACCAAGGCCGCTTGGCAAACCTCGGTCCATTCCGAGACCGTTTAACACCCGCACATGAAAAGAGGTAAAAGGGGCGCCGGGAGACATAGGAGTGCCGGATTGCAAAACGGACAACGGGGAAAATGCTCGGATGCATGAGACGAACACGTATGCAAAAGCGATGCACATGATGACATGATATGAAATGCAGATGATGACATGGCAAAGTGCAACACGCAAGCAAATGACATGGCAACGACGGCAAATAACTGGAAGACACCTGGCGCATCGAAACCGGGGCGTTACAACACTCCTCCACTAACAAGAGATCTCATCCCGAGATCTTAGGACCGAGACGGAAGGGAAAAGGGGAGAGGTGAAACAAGAACTCAAGAGAAGAGGCAAAGAATCGAAAGAACTCGAGAAGAAGAGAGGAACGACGAGAATGACGAGAATCGAAAGCTCACGGAATCAGACAGACTATGAAACAACTCGTTATAACCGGAGTGGTTAGAATGAGAAAAGAAACGAATAAGACTGAAAGGATTTAGGCAGCACTCCGGCTAACAAGGAAAGAATAGAACACGAACTTCACAAGATGGAATGACACTTGACGAGATAAACAACGCAAAGCCTCCGGAAGAATTGGAAGAATTGAAAAGAACTTAGAAGGAAGGATTGAATGGAGTTGTTGAGAAAATCAACAACGAAAGAATAAGCTTGATGTGGACTTATGGATAACATCTCAAAATTATGAGCTGATAACCAGCCGCAAACGGAAATGATTGGATAGCTGAGAAGAACGAAGAGATGCAAAACTCCACTTCACAAGAATATGGAGATTTAATTGCACTTCGAGATGCAAGAAGAAAAGGTACTTGAATTTCTCCAACAAAATGTTGATGAACTCTTGAAGAATGAATTAAATCATGAAGAACCACCATGAAGAACTCCGGTAACAAAAAGATGATGATTTAGAATGAAGGAAGAAAGAATAAGACTAAAGCCTTGCGATGATTTAGATGGAGGTTCCGACGAGATGGCCGAGGAAATTTGAACTCCGGAAAAGAAAAGATGAGAACGCTTGGAACTAGAATTTATTCCTCAAGAGCAAACTCTAAAGGAAGGGATTACTCGCTTGGATGAAATAAGAATAAGATTTATTGTATGCTTATCCTTCATCAAATTAAATTGATGACAAACAATGGATTTTTGCAAACTACTTATTCTTCTTGAAAAAGAATTGAGAAGTGACATATCGCAAACTTGAGAAGGTCTTCATGAATCACCGGTAGGTTGAAAAGAACGAATGGATTAATATGATAAACAAGGAAAATAATCTTGAACGAACCACCGATAGAATTCGAAAATGACTGATGAAAGGGAATGAATCACCGGGAAGAATTAGAGAAGCACGGAGATACTTGAGGGAATTAAAATGCAAGAGAACAAAGAGATCGCGAAATGATAGAAGAATACTTGAACGAAGCACCGGAAGAATATTGAGATGAACGAAGGGGCACGGATATAGAATAATTGGAGAGCGAATCTGAAAACTTAGAATGAAGGAATCTTCCGAAAAGATGGCCTCCGGATGATCGAGAGAGAAAGCAACTCCTGAAATACTCCGGATGGATGAAAAGAATTGCACACTTGGAAACAGCTGGATAGGATAACATCGAGCTAGCACCGCGAATCTTCGGGAGAACGGGCAAGATTTAGAGGAAAAACTCTTCTTCGGTCTTCAAATGACGACGAGAAACACCGCCAAAATTTGTTGAGGCACTCCGGGAGAATGAAAAGCGAAGAGGTTGAGCCAACAATGAAATGATTTGAAATCGATCTTGGAGAGGCATCTGACTGATGAAATTCATTCTTATGTCAAACTCCGAAATGAATTAGGAATGGCTCCGGGATAAATAGAAGAGTCAGGTAAGATCCTGGGAAAAGACCTGTGGGTTAGGGCCCACTAAAAGAAAACACCATTGAAAAGGGATGTTGAACAGATAGATGATGCACCGGAAGAACTGAAATATTTGAATGAGGTGACAACCTCGACTTAATTAGAATACAGACGAATCTCCTGAGATGTCTGGAGCACTCCGGAAGGATAAACTGGCGAGAGGCGAACGAACGAAGAGAACACTTCAAAGGAAAAGAATATGATCAACCCGAAAAACTTGAATTGAGTGCACCGGAAAAGAAAGAGATGAAGAATGACGAACTAGACGAGAAACCACCGGTTGAAATGATTGATAGAAGACTGAAGAGGCTCCATACGAATGAAATAGATGGTTGAAACAGACTCAAGCTCCGGGAAGAAAAGGGTGGGAGGGCGGGAAAACAAAGGCAACTTGGAAGGGGAAATCGACGAACATCTTGAAGAGAAAAACACCGATTGAAATCATTTAGGGAAGAATGCAACGAATTCGCACGAGTAGGACGGATACTCGATTACGGACTCCGGTTCCGAGAAGAAGAAGGGTGGGAGGGTGGGAAAAGAAAACAACTGAGGATTGGACTTGTCAACGATGAAGAGGCTCGAGTCAACTTGACGAGAAATGCATCGGATCAAAAGAGCTGAGAGCCAACGATCGGAAAACCAACTGCGTGATCCTAAAGAAAATTTTTGAAGGGGAAGAGGAGTAATTCAAAACACCTACGTCAAGATTCCTCACTAGAGCGACGAAGGGGCTGAGGAGTAAAAAGAATTCCTACTCTCCGATATAACTAGACTCTGGAAACAGTTTTCTTCTAGACTCGACATCGGCCAAACTACACGATCAATCAAGGGGGCTCCTAGGGTCGGTCGAGGCTCTGATACCAACTTGTCACGCCCAATATGCGACCCTATCCAAAAGGAACTCGACGGTACCACCAAGGATAGACCCGCATATTGAAACGCTTTTGCAAGGTGGATATCATTACATCAACATTACATAATAGATGGGGATACATACATAAGGCACGAGTGCCACAAGAATATATCAACATCATATACAAGATCAACATCCGACTACGGATGAAACATAAATGAAACTCAACAATATCCACCCTGCTAGCCCAGCTGCCGACCGAACCTATCCCCGATCGAAGAAGAAGCGTAAGAAGAACTCCAAAACAAGCAACATCGCTCTCACGCCATGATCATCGCAAACCTGTACCTGCAACTGGTGGTGTAGTAATCTGTGAGCCACGAGGACTCAGCAATCCCATTACCATGGGTATCAAGACTAGTAAAGCTTAATGGGAAAGGAAGGGGTTAAGTGGTGAGGTTGCAGCAGCGACTAAGCATATATGGTGGCTAACATACGCAAATGGGAGCGAGAAGAGAAACAAAGGAACGGTCGTCAACTAGTAATGATCAAGAAGTGATCCTGAACTCCTACTTACGTCAAACATAACCCAGAAACCGTGTTCTCCTCTTGATCAACCCCGAAAAGAGACACTCACGGTTACGCATACACGGTTGGTGTATTTTAGAAGAGTTTGCTTCAAGTTTACTACAACCGGATATTAACAAATTCCATCCGCCACATAACCGCAGGCACGGCTCTCGAAAGTTCAAACCTGCAGGGTGTCCCAACTTAGCCCATGATAAGCTCTCGCGATCAACGAAGGATATTCCTTCTCCCGGAAGACCCGATCAGTCTCGGAATCCGGCTACAAGACATTCGACAAAGAATAAAACAAGACCAGCAAGACCTCCGGCGTGCCGACACTCGATAGTAGCGCACAGATCTCGCCTCGTGCCACGACCGGATAAGCTAAGCGTCATGTGTACCGACGTAACCCAAGTTGCCAAGGGATGGTCCCAAGACGGTGCTCTAGTTTGGACCAACACTTAGACAAGCACCGCCCAGGAGGGGGGTAATAAAGATGACCCTCGGGATGCGGCTCCCAAGGGAAAAAGGCTAGGTGAGGCAAATGTAAAACCAATGTTGGGCCTTGCTGGAAAAGTCTTATTCAAAGCGAACTGTCAAGGGGTCCCATAAATCACCCGACCGCGTTAGGGACGCAAAATCCGGGAACATAATACCGATATGACGGAAACTAGGCGGCAAGAGTGGAACAAAACACCTGCATAAGGCCGAGCCTTCCACCCTTTACCAAGTATATAGATGCATTAATTAAATAAGATATATTGCGATATCCCAACAAGTAAACATGTTCCAACAAGGAACAACATCTTCATGTTCCAACAAGGAACAAACTTCATCTTCACCTGCAACAAACAACGCTATAAGAGGGGCTGAGCAAAGCGGTAACATAGCCAAACAACGGTTTGCTAGGAAGGGTGCAAAAGGTTAGAGGCTGACATGGCAATTTGGGAGGCTTGAGGAACAAGTGATAGGTAGCGCAGCATAGCGAAAGAACGAAGCAACTAGCATAGCAATGATAGTAGTGAGATCCAGGGTAGCGGTCATATTGCCTGAAATCCCGCTAGGAATAAGAACGAGTCCATGAAGAAGATGAACGGATGAAGTCGAACCAAGCGTAGACGAACGAATCCTCACGATCGCAACGAAACAGGAACTATCGAGAAGAAGCACACAACATAGTAAACACACCACACATAGACAAGACATGATGCACAACAAACATGATGCATGAAAAATCTAGATGAGGCTACTCATGGCAAGAGATGATGCAAACAAGAGCAACACATCAAAGCAAGTTTAAATGAGGCCGGGAACAACATATAACAATTCCGGTAAGTCCTCATATGTCAATTTCGAAATTGGTCCAGATCTGAATAAACCTTATGTTCAAGTTGTTAAACAGCAAGTTAAGATGCACCACGATGATCTACACGAAATTCTAGTCAAGTTACATATAAAGTTCATTTAATTCGGAGCTACGGCCTAGAAGATATGAGCAAAACAAGATAAGCATGGCATTGATGCAAAATGCATACAAACATCAAGCAAACACCTCAAAACAAGGATGCAACATGTTAATATGAAACTACATGCAAAATCAAGCAAGTTTCATATAGGGCACACTCAAAACGGAGCAACGGTGCAACACATACACTCTATACAAGTCATGACAACAATCTGTCCAAAACAGCAACTAGGCATATGGCAAGCACCAAAACAACATGCTACAGGACCTCAACAAGAAAACAAAAGGCATGGGCATGAAGTACAGGTAAATCATTACAAAACATGAACACTGAGCTATCTCCAGAAATCACTGGAACATGCTCAAAAAGACATGGCAAGATTGCAAATAATAACAGTTTCAGACTTAAGCAGAAATAACATCAGGTTGCAATGTTTAGAGCTATCAAACAACATGTTACAGGAACTTGTCAATGCAAAAAAAGGAATGGCATGAATCTACTAATTGCATAGAACAAAAGTCCTTTACTGACCATAAGTCAAAAAGGATCAGAAAATATGATGGCACCCATGTAAACATGGCAAGTTATATTACAGATTTAAACATGGCAGGAACAACGATAAGTAGGCATGTTGGTGAGCTTGAACCACTCACCACAGAGCAATACATGGCATGGCAAGGCAACCAACAGTAAGAAGACATGGCATAGAAGCTATACATGGGAAGAACAACATCATAGCGTACACGGATCAACTACAACAACCTTGGCAAAATTGAATAACATGTAAACAGCCTGCCAGGAAACATTTTATAGCAAAAGTAGAGCTCGATTGACTCAAGCTATGGCACTCCATAATTACAAACAAGGGCATGTATGGATATAGCATAACCATATGTTCAAAACATCCTTACTGAAGTATCTCAAAATATGCATGGAACTCTCTGTAGCATCAATTTAACATGGCATGAAAATATCAGCAAAACAGGGCTGAAATCAGCAACATCATGAAGCCTAGTTTGCATGCTTGTGCTAGTCACCACAGAGATCACAAAAATACATGGCATACACCCCTGTAAAGATGGCATGGCATATTACAAAACACATGTAGGACTCAAGTTCATAGGGTGCACACATCCATCATGGCAAAAATGACAAAAGTGCATGTTCTGATAAGAATCAGAAACTAACATCACATAGCACTCTTCCAACAGCATTTCGGGCGTCAAGATGAGCTCAAATATAAATGATGCAATGAGATGAAATGATGTACTCGTCGAGACGAACAATTTGACATATCACACGCACGAAACAAAGCTACGGATGCAGAGTTATGATGCGATGAAAATGCATGAAAATAACAAAAACTCGGGGACTTAGTGGAATTTATACCCTCTCGAAAAGTCAACGGGACGGAGAGATCCGGGATACGGGGATGCCGCGTTTGGTTCAAATCCTGGTGGATCTCGTCCATCTTTCCGGACCTCGCCGGAGATGAACGTGGAGGTGGCCGGAGATGAAGGGGATCGCCGGAGACGGCCGGATCCGGGAGGAGGAGGGAGCGGGGAGGTCGGCGGCGAAGGGGCCGAGGCGGCGCGCTGGGCGCTGGCGGTTGCTGGCTGGGCCGGCCGGGAGAAGCGGGCGGGCGGCGCGGGCGGCCGGGCGGGCGGCCGGGCGCAGGCGTGGAGTTCGGCGGGCGCTGGCGCGGGCGGGCGGGCGGACGGCGGCGGCCCGGCGCCGGCTGTCGGGAGGCGGCTGGGCGGGCGGTCGCTGGCGGGGAGCGGCGCTGCACGGGCGAAGTCCGGGCGGGCGGGCGGGCTCGCGTGGCGCGGAGCGGGCGGCGAGAAGCCGGGCCGGGCGGCGGCGGGCAGGGTTCGCTGGGTTCGCTGATGGGCTCCGGGCCGGCGGCGGAGGGGGCGGCGGCGCGCGACACGTGGCGCGAGGGGAGTGGCTGCGGCGGCGCGGCGCGACGTGTCCGGGCGCAGGTGGACGCGGCCCGCCGGGAGGAAGGGAAAATTAGGGTTTGGACCCGGATTTGGAGGGAGGCTTATTTATAGGTAGAGGAGCTAGGAGACTCCAAATGAGGTGCGGTTTTCGGCCACGCGATCGTGATCGAACGACCGAGAGCATGGAGAGGAGTTTGCTGGGTTTTGGGCCACTTTGGATGGGGTGTTGGGCTGCAACAAAAGAGGGCTTTGCGGTTACCTGCTAACTGCTGGAGTATCAAACGACCTCCAAATGGCACGAAACTTGACAGCGGTTCACGGTGCTATACCAAGGCCGCTGGCAAACCTCGGTCCATTCCGAGACCGCTTAACACCCGCACATGAAAAGAGGTAAAAAGGCGCCGGAGACATAGGAGTGCCGGATTGCAAAACGGACAACGGGGAAAATGCTCGGATGCATGAGACGAACACGTATGCAAAAGCGATGCACATGATGACATGATATGAAATGCAGATGATGACATGGCAAAGTGCAACACGCAAGCAAATGACATGGCAACGATGGCAAATAACTGGAAGACACCTGGCGCATCGAAACCGGGGCGTTACACCCCGGATGTGGCCAGCGGCTTTCGCCTTATCCAGAATGGCGGCCAAAGCGTCAACGACCATATTGAAGAGGAACGGAGAGAAGGGGTCACCTTGGCGAACCCCACATAGGGTAGGGAAGAAGGGGCCGATCTCACCGTTGATATTGACCGCCGTGCGACCGCAAGAGACCATTTGCATGACTCTTGTGATCCACCGGTCGTCGAAGCCCTTCCGAAGAAGGACTTCCCTAAGGAAGGGCCAGCTAACCGTATCATAGGCCTTATGGAAATCAATCTTCAGCAACACCGCCTTTCAGCGCTGGGTCGGACCTCATGAAGGACCTCATGAAGCACCAGACACCATCCAGATATGACGGCCCTTAATGAAGGCCGATGGTTAGGGTGGGTAATCCGATCCGCAAGCGAGGTCACCCTATTGGCGCACCCTTGGCCAAGATCCGAAGATCACGTTAATGACCGTGATCGGGCGGAATGGTGAATGTCGATCGCCTCGGGGACCTTGGGGATGAGGAGATGGTCCGTAGTTGAGGCGACTAAGGTCAATAGAACCCACAAAGAACTCATCAAAGATGGTCATGACCTCTGGTTTAATCACGTTCGGAAGGTGCGGAAGAAAATGACCGAAGACCGTCCGTCCCGGAGCGAGGAGGAGTTCATCCCTTGATGGCCTCCAGCACCTCCTGCCGAGAAGAAGGAGCCGTCAGAATGCGTTCTCTGCGTCAGAGACTAGTTGGGCGCCGGCCCAACAATCCGGAGCGAGGGAGATGCCGCTCCATTTAATTGAAGGACTATGGTCTACAGATGGAGTATATTTAGGGTCACATTTAATTGAAGGACTTCAATGGGTAATTAGTCGGTTTCCAATCCATATGAGTTTTTCCTTAGCCATGATATTGTGTTGATACAACGGATGGTTGTACCCTTTACTACAAAAAAAACATGAGTTTTTCTTATGCAAGTCAAACATAGTTTCGTTCACTCTAACTTCGAGTGTTTCTAAGAAGTTAGATCTCATGGGGAATTTTTTGTGAGTCTTGCATGAACATTTTCTCTCTTCAATTTCTACCAAATTCTTGTGGAGCATTCAGAGAGCTTCTTGTTTCCTACATGATTTCACTATCATGACCTCTTAATGCTACGTTTCCCTTATTATTCTATTAATAAAATATGGATTTGCTGCTCTTTGGATTGAACGAAATTCGTAGACTTTCTGGAGGATATCAATTCATAGTATTTTTCTTATATAAGCCATTTGGATCATAGGATTGGGTTCACCAAATTTTTACAGAATCCATTCATATGCCCTCTATTACATATGAACTAATCTCACCATGAGCTCAAACCTCATTTTGATTTTTCCTTTGAGAAGACCAATGCACTTGAACTCGTCCTCGTCCCTCCCCCGACCTCTCCTCTTCGCCGCCGCCGGGGCGCGCCGCCGGGCAAAGCCTGGTCGGCGGCGGCGGGATCTCTTCTCCCACGGCTCGCTGGATCTGGCGAGGGCGGATTGCGGCGGTGGTTGGCGCGCGTTGAGGCAGGGATACGGCCTTGGCTTGGGGCGACGGCGTTTCTCTGGTGTGCGTGGGAGTCCGCTCGGCACGCGACGGCAGCCTCGGCAAGCGGTGGCGGGCGCTGGGCTCTCGGCGGTGCTCCGGCGTGTGCGGCGGCGGTGGTCCTCGTCTTGTGGTCGGCGGCTCCGTCTCGACCCGGACGGCGCGGGGATGGCGGTGGCGACATGGCCGGCGATCCGATGCGGTGGTGCCGGCGGCTCGCTGATCTGCCGGTGCTCGTGGTTCACTGGTGGTCTTTGGTGGTGGTGGCGGCCCGTGCACGAGAGTTGGATCCCTTCGAACCAATCTGGGTGAAAACTTGCCTTCGGCGTTTGCTAAGGCCGGCGGTGGCGACGCTATCTGCGTCGTTCCCTTCTTGAAGGCATCGCCGTGGAGAAGTTCAAGGCCACTCTCTGCTACCTCTGGGGGAAACCCTAGATCGGATGATCGGATGACGGCGGCGCTCTGGTGTCGTTCCTCCCTTGGGGGCGTCATTCTTGGAGGTACACACGTGATCGAGGGACCAGAGGACGGATTTTTTAGTGGAGCGGTGCTTCATCCTACACACTGATGGCGACGGATCTTGACAGCGTGGCGCAGTGCAGATTCGGAGTTCGCTGTGGGAGGATGAACTCGCGCAGGAGGATGACGCTGTCGGGCGTCGTGGTGGCGTCGATGGCAGAGAGACCTGACACGGTACATATAACAGTACAGCTCTGAAGATGGATTGGTAGCAGGTGGTTGCGGCGGCTTCATACTCGGCAGGCGTCCTGGTTGAGGAGTGCGCCGAACTGGTAGGTGCCCCATACCCGGCAGGCGTCCTGGTTGGGAACTCAAGTCTTAGATGTTTAGGTTTGGCTACGATGTCTGTTTGGTATTAGGCCCAGACTATCTGCGCCCCTTCATCAATTGGATAGGTGTAGCGACAGTTGTTGCTTAGACGGTGGCTTTAGTCTTACTGTTGTATGGCTTTGTAAGGTCTTGTGAGAATAATTAATAAAGTGGCCATATGCATCGTCCAGATGCAGAGGCCGGAGGTCATCCTCCTTTTCTAAAAAAAATCTCTCCCTCCCCTCTGTCATCAATCCTCCTAAATTATTTTGTTTTATGAGCACCATCGAAATGCACCTCTTACAAAAAAAATTATGTTTTGAAATCCCATAGGAATTCATGGTATGATAGGATCTCAATCATGTGTTTTTCTGTTCCTATGTTTTCAATTTCCTACAATCCAAATAAGCCCTTATATACTTTTTGTCTGACTATTGATCAAACTTGAACTTTTAATTGGGTGGGCATCTTACATAAGAAGAAAAAAGAACATACCTGGAGTATGTCATAAGCAAAAATCAACAAACTGATCGTCAATTCTTCTAAAAGTGAACTTTGATTACTTGTATGAATTGCTTAGTGCTTAAGGACTAGGACCGCGTGTTTAGCCGGGTGCATAATGCTGAGGCTTTTACACCAACTCAAACCATTTATACGCCACTCGATGAGCTAATCAGATGAGTAATCGGGCACCAAGGGGTGTAAAGCTTAAAAAGGAAATAAAAAGAGTACTAACCAGAGGTCATTTGGGGAGGAAGGGTCATTAGAGTTGTACTTAGTGTTGGAGTCCACATCACTTTGAGCTGGCTGCGATTAAACTTGGCTTCCTCAAAAAGATTAAGAAAGTTTCACTGAGTGTAGTGTACCATGCTGTTAGGGATTGGTGGGAATATTCATTCAGTATCATTCTAATCTAACAATGAATGCATGTGTCTTTTACACGGATTTTCATAGTATGTTATCCACCATTCGGTTAAGCCTCCATGATATGTTTCGATAACTAGTGGACATAAAGTGATTTTTTACCCGTTAAACTCTGGAAAAATATAGTGTGCATACGTGGAAAGTATCTGGTACACCTGTGCTTTTTATCACAACGTGAATCTATGTTATGTCTAAATTTGATATATATATAACCAACAAACATAATAATTTCGTTATCAAATCTGATAATGGGCCGACTTCAAAGCCCAGCTTACATTAGGTACTCCCTGGTGTAAAAAACGTTCTTATATTATGGGACGGAGGGGGTACTATTTAGTGTCGAATTTGTCTATATTTTTTGGCCTCTGCTCTGAAACGTATCAAGAATATTTTTCTTTGCCTATAATTTTCTACTGAAGCGCAGTCACATACTATGTGGATATTTGCACCCGAATTTAAACCCCAATGAGTAGAATGGTGCCACCACGACCTCGCCAAAAAGTTCAGTCAGTTCAGAGTATTTATAGTCTCAACTATTTCAGGCATACTGCCGTCTGGAGCCCCCTAAAGATCAGTTCACTCGGTGCCCCAAATAGGTTCAGTCTCAGGCTCTCAGCGAGCTCTATCCACAAAACCTAACTTCAATTTTGTATAGCACAAAAAGGTGCTACCGTCCAAAAGGCTTTCCATGGGTGGAGAGCCAACCTAGATTTTGGTACTGTATCAGCCATCTTGGCAAGCAGAATCTAGTTCTTGCTAGCCTTTCTGGGAAGTGCCATATAATGTACTGCATGGCAAATATGTTTAAGCAGACACAGCATATCAGCCACTGGTCTACTGACAAGTAGACTGGTATTTTCGACAGATGCAACTAGTAGCTACTTGTGAGAAATCTTTTGATTTTTTAGTGTTCTAGCTTGGAAGTTGCACCTACCACTATTTTCTGCAGATTACATTCTTAATGGAGGGCTATGGTTGTGCACTCAAAAGTCGTTGGAAAGAAAATACCCTGTATTTTAGTGCATTGTAGTACACAAAAGTAGGCAAAGTTCCTGTGAAAATATAGATGCAAGGAAAAAAAAAAGCAGCCAAACAAGCAACTACTCCAGCAGAAGTAACAGTGGTACTTCAGAGGATGTAAATGTGTCGTTCCTAGAAAAATATGCAGTCAAACTAGCAATGTTGCTGCCGAGCATGTGGGGTAGCTGCTGACGTTACTAGGTTTAATTTGGTCGTCCTACGTCACAGCTCAAAGTTGTGGACCCTGAAGCTGATATTTTAGCAATGGTGGCTTCAGTGTGTGGTGCAGTGGCAGCCACTCCTACTTCCCCCTTCTGCAGCCATCCCAATAATGTTGGTCTTATTCTTATCTTCGCCCTGTTTTTAACACACTATATTACTGCTTTCCACAACTCTTTTTATCACCAGAAACTTAGCACTATATTATCACAGTGTTTTCATCTTCTTCCAAAACCACACTATGGCACTGAAAATTAAGCTAGACAGGCTCCATGTCCAGGTTCAGGCTAGTGGAATTTCTTCTCATTTTTTTAAGATAAGACCAGTGAAAATTAAGTGATAGCAAATTCCAGACAGCTGAAAACCAAATTTGAAAAATGAAATGAAGATCAAAACCAAAATTGGATGAAAAGTGCCGATACAACTTCATCATATTATCCGGCACTTGACTTCTTGGAATCTGTAAATGGACAAGACGGTCCTTTTCTAATCAACATTAAGCAGCACCCAAACTAGAGAGCAACTAGTTAACGAGCGCTCCCTCCGGTCGGGAGCCTCACGACGATCAGCGTCACTTGACGCGCTCTCAGCCGTCCGCCACGTGTCGCGCTCTGGTCGCTTCCTCCGGATTTGTTTTTTTTTTTATTTTTCCACACGCGTTTTTGGCTTTTTAAACGGTTTTTTTCTATGTTTCGGTTTTCCACAGGTCTTCCTTACCATTTGGACCCAAAAAGATATTTTTTACGTGAAAAAATGCGTTTTCTTACTCTTTTTTTGCGAGAGTCACGGTTTTGCTTCCGTGAGAGGCACGGTTTTGCTTTCGCGAGATTCACGGCAGTGCATCTTGGAAACAAAAAAAAATTGTTTTTTTCTTCCGCGAGAGTCACGGTTTTGCTTCCGCGAGAGGCACGGCTGTGCTTCCATGAGAGTCACGACCGTGCCTCTCGAGAACGGAAAAAACGTGTTTTCTGTTTTTTTCTTCCGCGAGAGGCACAGTTTTGCTTTCGCGAGAGGCACGACCGTGCCTCTCTCGGAAACGAAAAAAACGCGTTTTCTATTTTTTTCCCTTCCGAGAGAGGCATGGTTTTGCTTCCGCGAGTGTTTTCTCTCTTTTTTTTCTTCCATGAGTGAGCACTGTTTTGCTTCCGCGAGAGCCAGGGTTGTGATTTCGCGAGAGGCACGGGCGTGTATCTTTCGGAAAGGGAAAAATACATGCTCCCGGTTCGGTTTTTTCGTGAATTTTTTTTCGTGAAAACCTATCAACATGAGATTTAGTTTTGAAGATCTCGACGCGAGGAATCCAATGGTGAAAACGGTTCGAGATTTGGACACACGGTTTAAAAGATAAAACGTTTTGAATAAACAGATCTACGAAAAAAAGGGAAAACTCCCTGGTTGCGACAAGTGGCGCACATGCAACCGACACTTGTCGCAACTTGAGAAGGTGGGAGTGATCTTTGCAATAAGTACTCCTCAATTAGTGATTTCGTCCAAACTAAGACATCGCGCAAAATCATAGGCCCATTGGAAAGCCCAACTGCAGAATATTTACCCAAACAAACATCTGAAATTCCAGCTTAATCTCGTTTTTTGCGGAAAATCCTATACGACGCGCGTCGCGTCAAGTTGTCGAGGATTCGCACAGGCTTCATGAGTGAACGACGCGATCTGGGCCGGCCCATTAATTGTTTCAGCTATCCTGGTTTTCGTAACCTTCAGAGATTCCCAGTCGGTTTTTTCTGGTTTTGGGAACCTTCTAGAGGGTTTCTAAATTGGTTTTCTTCTTCTTGTTATTTCTGTTTTTGTTTCTTCTTTGATTTTCATCCTTCCTGTTTTTTTTGCTTTTCTACCTTTTTTCTCTTTTTTATTTCTTTTTCTTTACTCTGTTGTTTTCCTTTTCCACTTGTTTTTTAACAAAAAATCAAAAATTGTTTGGAAATTTCAAAAAATGTTTGTGTTTCCAAAAAAACTCATTTTTTAAATTTGTTCGCAAATTTAAGTAAATATTCGTGTTTTCGACTTTATTCGGGAAGTTAAAAATATGTGCGCTTTTCCCAAAATTGTTCGTGTTTTCCAATTTTGTTAACAGTTTAAAAAAACATTCCCGTTTATGGAAACGTTTTAGTTCTTTAGAAACTGGATCACGAAATTTGAAAAGTGTTCGTGCTTCGTAAAAAAATAATATTTTTTATTTTTATGAACATGAAGGAAAAAATGTTGTGTCTTCATAAATTGTTCTCAAAATTCAAAAAATATTCGTGTTTCCAAAAAAGTATCCTCATCTTCAAATTCGTTCAGGGAGGTTTAGAAATGTTCACTTTTGCGAAAAATAAATGCTCAAATTAATAAATTTATTCACAAATTCAAATAATGTTCCTGAATTTTAAAAGCTCGTGTAAAATTTATTCACAAATACATAAAATGTTCTTATTTTCAAAATGTGTACCCAATTCGTTAAATATGTTCACATTTTTCATAAAAAAGTGAGTTTCAAAACACGTCCTCATTTTTTTTAAGAAAATAGTGTTTTAAAAAATTGTTCACATTGTAAATGTTGTGCATGATTTCGAAACTTGTTTATAGATTCAAAAAAAATCCATTTTTCATAAAAAGTTGAGTTTTCTAAATTTTGTTCATAGATTTGAAAAGTGGTCGCATTTCTAAAAATATTGGAAAGTGCTTGGCTTCAGCCGTCTGATTGTACGCAAGCATCTGTCATCTCTTCCGTGCAATGCTTGTCACTGATCCGCTATAGTGAGTTTCTGCGGCAATGTCTTTATTGCAAAAAGAGTTGTAACAAGACCTCTGTTACAAAAAAAGATACAAAGAATTGCAATGAGGTGTCTAGTATAAAAAAATTGCGACAAAACCTCTGTTACAAAAAAACTGTAATAAGACCTCTTGCAAAAAAAACTGTAACAAGACCTTTATTGCAAAACAATCTACAATTTGACCTATGTTGTAAAATTTTCTGCAACATGACTTGTGTTACAGATATTTCTCGCAACAGGCCATGTGTTGCAATGATAGAAGGTGACACTCGGCGGCTGAATCAACCGGATCCGATGGCTCGCGATGCGGCGGATATAAAAAGATCCATCGGCTGATGCGTAGTAGCGCCGTTCTCCCTTTTTGAAAAAAAAATATGTTCAAAATTTTAAAAGAGCTGTCGTTAGCAACGCTCGCTTAGGAACATGAGATCTTGTGATCAAATCCAGGCGAGCGCATATTTTTTGCGGATTTTAGTGCTACAGTTTCGACGCTGGTTTACAGTGGCCTGCTCGCGGCAGCCTCTAATGGGCCGGCCCAGTCTCGCTTGCCCTTGTGCGTCGCGGCTCTGATTGACGCAAAATGCGTCAAATAGGAAGTCCCCTTTTTGCCAATCCATCATTCCAAGTTGCATATCTCCATCATTCCAAGTTTTAACTGGGGCAAGCTTTCTTCATGTAGGTGACGACAGTTGCTTATTGGTGCGCTTACGTCTCGCTTGTAACGAGACAGTAGCTCATTTCGTCATAGCGATAGTGCGTACTGGACCAACCCTGTATTTAGTTTACGATGTTGGTCTTTCCTTTTAGTTTCTATTTTACTTTTTAATTTCTCTACAATTTAAACGATTTTTAAATGTTTGCTCACACTTTGGAAATTATGTTCACGGCATTTTTAAATGTTCGTAAAAATCTTTAGAAAATGTACCATTCAAAAATTATTTCATGAAATTTATTAATTTTCTGGTTTAAAACATGTTTCATGACAATTATAAAATTTGAATGTACAATTTGGTCGCAGAATTTTAAAAATAGGCATAACAAATAAATTGCCATTTAGAAAAATGTGGTACCCACATAAAGAAAAACTGAGACATAATAAAAAATGTGTTAACTATTTTTTTAATTTGTTCAAATGTGTGTTAAAAATGTTCACTGTGAATTAAAAGAAAAGTTCAATGTGCATTTTGCAAATTTTCAATATTTATTGGAATAATTGTTCAATGTGTATTCGTAAAATTTCAACGTGTTACTGAAAGATGTTGATCCAATATACCTACAATGTTCAATGTGTACTGACAGAAAATGTCATGTATTCGAAAATAAAAAAAACAAGGGAAACCGATAAGTAAAAGACACGCAAAAAATATGTGGAAGGTGTTGGGGAACGTAGCAGAAATTCAAAATTTTCCTACGTATCACCAAGATCTATCTATGGAGAAACTAGCAACGAGGGAAGGAGAGTGCATCTACATACCCTTGTAGATCGCTAAGCGGAAGCGTTCATGAGAACGGGGTTGAAGGAGTCGTACTCATCGTGATCCAAATCACCGGAGATCCTAGTGCCGAACGGACGGCACCTCCGCGTTCAACACACGTACAGCCCGGTGACGTCTCCCACGCCTTGATCCAGGAAGGAGAGAGGGAGAGGTTGAGGAAGACTCCATCCAGCAGCAACACAACGGCATGGTGGTGATGGAGGGCGTGGCAATCCCGCAGGCTTCGCCAAGCACCAAGGGGAGAGGAGGAGGAGGAGGCGGGGCTGCACCAAGAGGAGAAGTTCTCGTGTGTGTTGGGCAGCCCAAAACCTCAAGTATATATAGGGAAAGGGGCTGCGCCCTTTAGGGTTTCCCACCCCAAGGGTGCGGCCAGCCCTAGATTGGACTTGGGGCGGCCAGAGGGGAGGAGTGCCTCCCAAGTCAAGTGGAGGCCCTCCCTTAGGGTTTCCCCTTCCCATGCGCATGGGCCTTGGGGGCTGGTGCCCTTGGCCCATTATGGCTAGGGCGCCCCACATCCCATGCTATTGTATTGGACGTGGTGGAACAATTCCCGGACCTCCGGACCCCTCCGAATCCTCCGAACCTTCCGAAGCTTCCGGTACAATACCGAAAAACCCGAACTTTTCCTAACCCAACAACAACTTTCCATATATAAATCTTTACCTCCGGACCATTCCGGAACTCCTCGTGACGTCCGGGATCTCATCCGGACTCGAACAACATTCGGTAACCACATACAAACTTCCTTTATAACCCTAGCATCATCGAACCTTAAGTGTAGACCCTACGGGTTCGGAGACATGTAGACATGACCGAGACGTTCTCCGGTCAATAACCAACAGCGGATCTGGATACCCATGTTGGCTCCTACATGTTCCACGATGATCTCATCGGATGAACCACGATGTCAAGGACTCAATCGATCCGTATACAATTCCCTTTGTCTAGCGGTATTGTACTTGCCCGAGATTCGATCGTCGGTATCCCGATACCTTGTTCAATCTCGTTTCCGCAAGTCTCTTTACTCGTTCCGTAACACATCATCCCGTGATCAACCCCTTGGTCACATTGTGCACATTATGATGATGTCCTACCGAGTGGGCCCAGAGATACCTCCGCTTACACGGAGTGACAAATCCATCTTGATTCGTGCCAACCCAATGACACTTTCGGAGATACCGTAGTGCACCTTTATAGTCACCCGATTCGTTGTGACGTTTGGTACACCCAAAGCATTCCTACGGTATCCGGAGTTGCACAATCTCATGGTCTAAGGAAATGATACTTGACATTAGAAAAGCTTTAGCATACGAACTACGATCTTTGTGCTAGGCTTAGGATTGGGTCTTGTCCATCACATCATTCTCCTAATGATGTGATCCGTTATCAACGACATCCAATGTCCATGGTCGGAAACCGTAACCATCTATTGATCAACGAGCTAGTCAACTAGAGGCTTACTAGGGACATGGTGTTGTCTATGTACCCACACATGTATCTGAGTTTCCTATCAATACAATTATAGCATGGATAATAAACGATTATCATGAACAAGGAAATATAATAATAACTAATTTATTATTGCCTCTAGGGCATATTTCCAACAGTCTCCCACTTGCACTAGAGTCAATAATCTAGTTCACATCGCCATGTGATCAACATCGATAGGTCACATCACCATGTGACCAACATCCAAAGAGTTTACTAGTGTCGTAAACTAGTTCACATCATCATGTGATTAAGACTCAATGAGTTACGAGGTTTGATCATGTTTTGCTTGTGAGAGAGGTTTTAGTCAACGGTGCGAACCTTTCAGATCCGTTTGTATCGTAATTCTCTATGTCATATTGTAAATGTTGCTTCCACGCCCACTTGGATCTATTCCAAATGGTTGCTCCACTATACGTATCCGGTTTGCTACTCAGAGTCACTCGGATAGGTGTTAAAGCTTGCATCGACGTAACCCTTTATGCCGAACTCTTTATCACCTCCATAATCGAGAAACATGTCCTTATTTACTCCAAGGACAGTTTTGACGCTGTCCAATGATCCATTCTGGATCATTCTTGTACCCTTGAGTGACTCATGGTAAGGCACACTTCGGTGCGGTACACAAAGATAGCATACTATAGAGCCTATGTCTGAAGTATAGGGGCGACCTTCGTCCTTTCTCTCTTTTCGCCGTGGTCGAGCTTTAAGTCTTAACTTCATACCATACAACTCAGCCAAGAACTCCTTCTTTGGTGATCCATCTTGAACACCTTCAAGATCATGTCAAGGTATATGCTCATTTGAAAGTATTATTAAGCATTTTTATCTATCCTTATAGATCTCGATGCTCAATGTTCAAGTAGCTTAATCCAGGTTTTCTATTGAAAACATCTTTCAAATAACCCTATATGCTTTCCGGTAATTCTACATCATTTCGATCATCAATATGTCAACAACATATACTCATCGAAATTCTATAGTGCTCCCACTCACTTCTTTGGAAATACAAGTTTCTCATAAACTTTGTATAAACCCAAAATCTTTGATCATCCTATCAAAGTGCATATTCCAACTCCGAGATGCTTACTCCGGTCCTTAGAAGGATCATTGGAGCTAGCATACCTTTTAGCATCCTTAGGATCGACAAAACTTTTTCGATTGTATCACATACAACCTTTCCTTACGTAAACTGGTAAGGAAACTCGTTTTGACATCCATCGCCAGATTTCACAAATGCAGCTTATGCTAACATGATTCGACGGACTTAAGCATCGCTACGGATGAGAAAATCTCATCGTAGTCAACTCCTTGAACTTGTGAAAAACTCTTCGCCACAAGTCGAGCTTCATAGACGGTGATATTACCGTCCACGTCCGTCTTCTTCTTAAAGATCCATTTATCTCAATGGCTTGCCGATCATCGGGCAAGTCCACCAAAGTCATGGATCCTTTCTCGGATTTTATGGCCTCGAGCCATTTGTCGGAATCCGGGCCCACCATCGCTTCTCCATAGCTCGTAGGTTCATTGTTGTCTAGCAACATGACCTTCAAGACAGGATTACTGTACCACTCGAAGTAGTATGCATCCTTGTCACCCCACGAGGTACGTCGGTGACTTGATCCGAAACTTCATGATCACTATCATAAGCTTCTACTTCAATTGGTGTAGGTGCCACGGAACAACTTCCGTGCCTGCTACACACTAGTTGAAGTGATGGTTCAATAACCTCATCAAGTCTCCACCATCCTCCCACTCAACTTTTCGAGACGAACTTTTCCTCGAGAAAGGACCCGATTCAAGAAACAATCCCTATTGCTTCCGGATCTGAATTAGGAGGTATACCCAACTGTTTTGGGTGTCCTATGAAGATGTATTTTATCCGCTTTGGATTCGAGCTTATCAACCTGAAACTTTTCACATAAGCGTCGCAGCCCCAAACCTTTAAGAAATGACAACTTAGGTTTCTCTAAACCATAGTTCATACGGTGTCATCTCAACGGAATTACGTGGTGCCCTATTTAAAGTGAGTGCGGTTGTCTCTAATGCCTAACCCATGAGCGATAGTGGTAATTCGATAAGAGACATCATGGTACGCACCATATCCAATAGAGTGCAACTATGATGTTCGGACACACCATCACACTATGGTGTTCCAGCGGTATTAATTGTGAAACAATTTGCACAATGTCTTAATTGTGTGCCAAAACTCAGTAACTCAGATATTCATCTCTATGATCATATCATAGATATTCTATCCTCTTGTCACGAAGATCTTAAACTTCACTCTCAAATTACTTGAACCATTCAATAATTTAGACTTGTGTTTCATCAAGTAAATATACTCAATATCTACTCGAATCATCGTGTAGTAAGAACATAACGATATTCATTTGATGCCTCGGCACTCATTGGACTGCACACATCAAAATGTGTTACTTCCAACAAGTTGCTATCTTGTTCCATCTTCTTTGAAACCGAGGCTTTTCGGTCATCTTGCCCATGTGGTATGATTTGCATGTCTCAAGTGATTCAAAATCAAGTGAGTCCAAACGATCCATCTGCATGGAGTTTCTTCATGCGTATACACCAATAGACATGGTTAGCATGTCTCAAACTTTTCAAAAGCGAGTGAGTCCAAAGATCCATCAACATGGAGCTTCTTCATGCGTTTATGACTTACATGGCAGTGCCACAAGTAAGTGGTACTATCATTACTATCTTATATCTTTTGGCATGAAAATGTGTATCACTACGATCGAGATTCAATAAACCATTCCTTTAGGTGCAAGACCATTGAAGGTATTATTCAAATAAATAGAGTAACCATTATTCTCCTTAAATGAATAACCGTATTGCGATAGACATAATCCAATCATGTCTATGCTCAACGCAAACACCAAATAATAATTTTAGGTTTAACTCCAATCTCGATGGTAGAGGGGCGTGCGATGCTTGATCACATCAACCTTGGAAACACTTCCAACACGTATCGTCAGCTCACCTTTAGCTAGTCTCCGTTTATTCCGTAGCTTTTGTTTTGAGTTACTAACACTTAGCAACCGAACCGGTATCTAATACCCTGGTGCTACTAGGAGTACTAGTAAAGTACACATTAACATAATCTATATCAATATACTTCTATCGACCTTGCCAGCCTTCTCATCTACCAAGTATCTAGGGTGGTTCCGCTTCAGTGTCCGTTCCTCTCATTACAGAAGCACTTAGTCTCGGGTTTGGGTTCAACCTTGGGTTTCTTCAATGGAGCAGCAACTGATTTGCCGTTTCATGAAGTGTCCCTTCTTGTCCTTGCCCTTCTTGAAACTAGTGGTTTCACTAACCATCAACAATTGATGCTCCTTCTTGATTTCTACTTTCGCGATGTCAAACATCGTGAATACCTCAAGGATCATCATATCTATCCCTGATATGTTATAGTTCATCACGAAGCTCTAACAGCTTGGTGGCAATGACTTTGGAGAAACATCACTATCTCATCTGGAAGATCAACTCCCACTCGATTTAAGTGATTGTTGTATTCAGACAATCTGAGCACAAGCTCAACGATTGAGCTTTTCTCCCTTAGTTTGTAGGCTAAGAAAATCGTCGGAGGTCTCATACCTCTCGACGTGGGCACGAGCCTGAAATTCTAATTTCAGCCCTCAAAACATCTCATATGTTCCATGACGTTCAAAAACGTCTTTGGTGCCTCTACTCTAAACCGCTTAACCGAACTATCACGTAGTTATCAAAACTTGTATGTCCGATGTTCGTAACATCCACAAAGCGACGTTTGGGGTTCAGCACACCTTGGCGGTGCATTAAGGACATAAGCTTTCTCTGTCCGCATAATCGCCATGTCAACTTTCAACTATATTTTCTCTAGGAACATATCTAAACAGTGGAACTAAAGCGCGAGCTCACGACATAATTTGCAAAGATCTTTTGACTATGTTCACGATAATAAAGTTCATCTTATGAACTCCCACTCAGATAGACATCCCTCTGGTCATCTAAGTGATTACATGATCCGAGTCAACTAGGCCGTGTCCGATCATCACGTGAGACGGACTAGTCATCATCGGTGAACATCTTCATGTTGATCGTATCTACTATACGACTCATGCTCGACCTTTCGGTCTCCGTGTTCCGAGGCCATGTGCGCACATGCTAGGCTCGTCAAGTTAACCCCAAGTGTTTTTGCTGTGTAAATCTGTCTTACACCCGTTGTATGTGAACGTAAGAATCCATCACACCCGATCATCACGTGGTGCTTAGAAGCGACGAACTGTAGCAACGGTGCACAGTCAGGGGAGAACACTTCTTGAAATTGTTGTAAGGGATCATCTTATTTACTACCGTCGTTCTTAAGTAAAGAAGATGCATAAACATGATAAACATCACATGCAATCAAATAGTGACATGATATGGCCAATATCATTTTGCTCCTTTTGATCTCCATCTTCGGGGCTCCATGATCATCATCGTCACCGGCATGACACCATGATCTCCATCATCATGATCTCCATCATCGTGTTCTCATGAAGTTGTCTCGCCAACTATTACTTCTACTACTATGGCTACCGGTTAGCAATAACGTAAAGTAATTACATGGCGTTGTTCAATGACACGCAGGTCATACAATAAATAAAGACAACTCCTATGGCTCCTGCCGGTTGTCATACTCATCGACATGCAAGTCGTGAATCCTATTACAAGAACATGATCAATCTCATACATCACATATCATTCATCACATTCTTCTTGGCCATATCACATCACATAGCATACCTGCAAAAACAAGTTAGGCGTCCTCTAATTGTTGTTTGCATGTTTTACGTGGCTGCTATGGGTTTCTAGCAAGAACGTTTCTTACCTCACGCAAAACCACAACGTGATATGCCAATTGCTATTTACCCTTCATAAGGACCCTTTTCATCGAATCTGTTCCCACTAAAGTGGGAGAGGCGGCACCGCTAGCCACCTTATGCACCAAGTGCATGTCGATCGGTGGAACCTGTCTCACGAAATGCGTGTAAGGTCGGTCCGGGCCGCTTCATCTCACAATACCGTCGAAACAAGATTGGACTAGTAACGGTAAGCATATTGAACAACATCAACGCCCACAACTACTTTGTGTTCTACTCGTGCAAAGAATCTACGCAATAGACCTAGCTCATGATGCCTTTGTTGGGGAACGAGCAGAAATTCAAAATTTTCCTCACGTATCACCAAGATCTATCTATGGAGAAACTAGCAACGAGGGAAGGAGAGTGCATCTACATACCCTTGTAGATCGCTAAGCGGAAGCGTTCATGAGAACGGGGTTGAAGGAGTCGACTCTGTCGTGATCCAAATCACCGGAGATCCTAGTGCCGAGCAGACGGCACCTCCGCGTTCAACACACGTACAGCCGGTGGCGTCTCCCACGCCTTGATCCAGCAAGGAGAGAGGAGAGGTTGAGGAAGACTCCATCCAGCAGCAACACAACGGCATGGTGGTGATGGAGGGCGTGGCAATCCAGCAGGCTTCGCCAAGCACCAAGGGAGGAGGAGGAGGAGGAGGCGGGGCTGCACCAAGAGGAGAAGTTCTCATGTCATTGGGCAGCCCAAAACCTCAAGTATATATAGGGGAAAGGGGCTGCGCCCCTTTAGGGTTTCCACCCCAAGGGGTGCGGCCAGCCCTAGATGGGACTTGGGGCGGCCAAGAGGGGAGGAGTGCCTCCCAAGTCAAGTGGAGGCCCTCCCTTAGGGTTTCCCCCCTCCCATGCGCATGGGCCTTGGGGGCTGGTGCCCTGGCCCATTAAGGCTAGGCGCCCCCTACAGCCCATGCTACTGTATTGGACGTGGTGGAACAATTTCGGACCTCCGGACCCCTCCGAATCCTCCGAACCTTCAGAAGCTTCCGGTACAATACCGAAAAACCCGAACTTTTCGGAACCCGAACAACAACTTTCCATATATAAATCTTTACCTCCGGACCATTCCGGAACTCCTCGTGACGTCCGGGATCTCATCCGGGACTCCGAACAACATTCGGTAACCACATACAAACTTCCTTTATAACCCTAGCGTCATCGAACCTTAAGTGTGTAGACCCTACGGGTTCGGGAGACATGTAGACATGACCGAGACGTTCTCCGGTCAATAACCAACAACGGGATCTGGATACCCATGTTGGCTCCCACATGTTCCACGATGATCTCATCGGATGAACCACGATGTCAAGGACTCAATCGATCCCGTATTCAATTCCCTTTGTCTAACGGTATTGAACTTGCCCGAGATTCGATCGTCGGTATCCCGATACCTTGTTCAATCTCGTTACCGGCAAGTCTCTTTACTCGTTCCGTAACACATCATCCCGTGATCAACCCCTTGGTCACATTGTGCACATTATGATGATGTCCTACCGAGTGGGCCCAGAGATACCTCTCCGTTTACACGGAGTGACAAATCCGAGTCTCGATTCGTGCCAACCCAACAGACACTTTCGGAGATACCGTAGTGCACCTTTATAGCCACCCGATTCGTTGTGACGTTTGGTACACCCAAAGCATTCCTACGGTATCCGGGAGTTGCACAATCTCATGGTCTAAGGAAATGATACTTGACATTAGAAAAGCTTTAGCATACGAACTACGATCTTTGTGCTAGGCTTAGGATTGGGTCTTGTCCATCACATCATTCTCCTAATGATGTGATCCCGTTATCAACGACATCCAATGTCCATGGTCAGGAAACCATAACCATCTATTGATCAACGAGCTAGTCAACTAGAGGCTTACTAGGGACATGGTGTTGTCTATGTATCCACACATGTATCTGAGTTTCCTATCAATACAATTATAGCATGGATAATAAACGATTATCATGAACAAGGAAATATAATAATAACTAATTTATTATTGCCTCTAGGGCATATTTCCAACAACGAGGGAAGGAGAGGCAGGGCTGCACCAAGAGGAGAAGTTCTCATGTCTCTGGCAGCCCCAAACCTCAAGTATATATAGGGGAAGGGGCTGCGCCTTTAAATTCCCACCCCAAGGGGTGCGGCCAGCCCTAGATCTCATCTAGTGGGGCGGCCAAGGGGGGAGGAGTGCCTCCCAAGTCAAGTGGAGGCCTCCCCCTTTAGGGTTTTCCCCTTCCCATGCGCATGGGCCTTGGGGGGGCTGGTGCCCCTGGCCCATTAAGGCTAGGGCGCCCCCCTACAGCCCATGCTACTGTATTGGACGTGGTGGAACAATTTCCGGACCTCCGGACCCCTCCGTAATCCTCTGGAACCTTCTGGAAGCTTCCCGGTACAATACCGAAAAAACCCGAACTTTTTCCGGAACCCGAACAACAACTTTCCATATATAAATCTTTACCTCCGGACCATTCCGGAACTCCTCGTGACGTCCGGGATCTCATCCGGGACTCCTAACAACATTCGGTAACCACATACAAACTTCCTTTATAACCCTAGCGTCATCGAACCTTAAGTGTGTAGACCCTACGGGTTCGGGAACCATGCTGAGACATGACCGAGGCGTTCTCGGTCAATAACCAACAGCGGATCTGGATACCCATGTTGGCTCCCACATGTTCCACGATGATCTCATCGGATGAACCACAATGTCGAGGATTCAATCAATCCCGTATTCAATTCCCTTTGTCTAGCGGTATTGTACTTGCCCGAGATTCGATCGTCGGTATCCCGATACCTTGTTCAATCTCGTTACGGCAAGTCTCTTTACTCGTTCCATAACACATCATCCGTGATCAACCCCTTGGTCACATTGTGCACATTATGATGATGTCCTACCGAGTGGGCCCAGAGATACCTCTCCGCTTTTACGGAGTGACAAATCCCAGTCTCGATTCGTGCCAACCCAATGACACTTTCGGAGATACCTGTAATGCACCTTTATAGCCACCCGATTCGTTGTGGACGTTTGGTACACCCAAAGCATTCCTACGGTATCCGGAGTTGCACAATCTCATGGTCTAAGGAAAAGATACTTGACATTAGAAAAGCTTTAGCATACGAACTACGATCTTTGTGCTAGGCTTAGGATTGGGTCTTGTCCATCACATCATTCTCCTAATGATGTGATCCCGTTATCAACGACATCCAATGTCCATGGTTAGGAAACCGTAACCATCTATTGATCAACGAGCTAGCCAATAGAGGCTTGCTAGGGACATGGTGTTGTCTATGTATCCACACATGTATCCGAGTTTCCTATCAATACAATTATAGCATGGATAATAAGCGATTATCATGAACAAGGAAATATAATAATAACTAATTTATTATTGCCTCTAGGGCATATTTCCAACAGTCTCCCACTTGCACTAGAGTCAATAATCTAGTTCACATCGCCATGTGATCAACATTGATAGGTCACATCGCCATCGACCAACATCCAAAGAGTTTACTAGTGTCGTAAACTAGTTCACATCATCATGTGATTAAGACTCAATGAGTTACGAGGTTTGATCATGTTTTGCTTGTGAGAGAGGTTTTAGTCAACGGGTCTGAACCTTTCAGATCCGTGTGTACTTCGCAATTCTCTATGTCATATTGTAAATGATGCTTCCACGCTCCACTTGAACCTTATTCCAAATGGTTGCTCCACTATACGTATCCGGTATCTCTACTCAGAGCTATCCGGAAAGGTGTTAAAGCTTGCATCGACGTAACCCTTTACGTCGAACTCTTTATCACCTCCATAATCGAGAAACATGTCCTTTATTTACTCCAAGGACAATTTTGACCGATGTCCAATGATCCATTCCTGGATCATTCTTGTACCCCTTGACTGACTCATGGCAAGGCACACTTCCGGTGCGGTACACAGCATAACATACTATAGAGCCTACGTCTAGAGCATAGGGGACGACCTTCGTCCTTTCTCTCTTTTCTGCCGTGGTCGAGCTTTAAGTCTTAACTTCATACCTTACTACTCAGCCAAGAACTCCTTCTTTGACTGATCCATCTTGAACACCTTCAAGATCATGTCAAGGTATGTGCTCATTTGAAAGTATTATTAAGCATTTTTGATCTATCCTTATAGATCTCGATGCTCAATGTTCAAGTAGCTTAATCCAGGTTTTCCATTGAAAAACATCTTTCAAATAACCCTATATGCTTTCCAGAAATTCTACATCATTTCTGATCATCAATATGTCAACAACATATACTCATCAAAAATTCTATAGTGCTCCCACTCACTTCTTTGGAAATACAAGTTTCTCATAAACTTTGTATAAACCCAAAATCTTTGATCATCCTATCAAAGTACATATTCCAACTCGAGATGCTTACTCCGGTCCTTAGAAGGATCGCTGGAGCTAGCATACCTTTTAGCATCCTTAGGATCGACAAAACCTTTTGATTGTATCACATACAACCTTTCCTTACGAAAACTGGTAAGGAAACTCATTTTGACATCCATCTGCCAGATTTCATAAATGCAGCTTATGCTAACATGATTCCGACGGACTTAAGCATCGCTACGGATGAGAAAATCTCATCGTAGTCAACTCCTTGAACTTGTGAAAAACTCTTTGCCACAAGTTGAGCTTCACAGACGGTGACATTACCGTTCACGTCCGTCTTCTTCTTAAAGATCCATTCATCTCAATGACTTGCCGATCATCGGGCAAGTCCACCAAAGTCCATGCTTTGTTCTGATATATGGATACTATCTCGGATTTCATGGCTTCTAACCATTTGTCGGAATTTGGGCCCACCATTGCTTCTCCATAGCTCGTAGGTTCATTGTTGTCTAGCAACATGACCTTCAAGACAGGATTGCGTACCACTCTGAAGTAGTACGCATCCTTGTCACCCTACGAGGTACGTTAGTGACTTGATCCGAAACTTCATGATCACTATCATAAGCTTCTACTTCAATTGGTGTAGACGCCACAGGAACAACTTCCTGTGCCTTGCTACACACTAGTTGAAATGACGGTTCAATAACCTCATCAAGTCTCCACCATCCTCCCACTCAACTTTTCGAGACAAACTTTTCCTCGAGAAAGGACCCGATTCAAGAAACAATCCCTATTGCTTTCGGATCTGAATTAGGAGGTATACCCAACTGTTTTGGGTGTCCTATGAAGATGCATTTTGTCCGCTTTGGGTTCGAGCTTATCAACCTGAAACTTTTCACATAAGCGTCGCAGCCCCAAACTTTTAAGAAACGACAGCTTAGGTTTCTCTAAACCATAGTTCATACGGTGTCGTCTCAACGAAGTAACGTGGTGCCCTATTAAAGTGAATGTGGTTGTCTCTAATGCCTAACCCATGAACGATAGTGGTAATTCGATAAGAGACATCATGGTACGCACCATATCCAATAGGGTGCAACGATGATGTTCGGACACACCATCACGTTATGGTGTTCCAGGCGGTATTAATTGTGAAACAATTTGCACAATGTCTTAATTGTGTGCCAAAACTCGTAACTCAGATATTCATCTCTATGATCATATCATAGACATTCTATCCTCTTGTCACGATGATCTTCAACTTCACTCTGAAATTACTTGAACCATTCAATAATTCAGACTTGTGTTTCATCAAGTAAATACACTCAGTATCTACTCGAATCATCCGTGAAGTAAGAACATAACGATATTCATTTGCATGCCTCAAAGACTCATTGGACTGCACACATCAAAATGTGTTACTTCCAACAAGTTGCTATCTTGTTCCATCTTCTTTGAAAACGAGGCTTTTCGGTCATCTTGGCCATGTGGTATGATTTGCATATCTCAAGTGATTCAAAATCAAGTGAGTCCAAACGATCCATCTACATGGAGTTTCTTGATGCGTATACACCAATAGACATGGTTCGCATGTCTCAAACTTTTCAAAAACGAGTGAGTCCAAAGATCCATCAACATGGAGCTTCTTCATGCGTTTAACACCAATATGACTTACATGGCAGTGCCACAAGTAAGTGGTACTATCATTACTATCTTATACTTTTGGCATGAAAATGTGTATCACTACGATCGAGATTCAATAAACCATTCCTTTAGGTGCAAGACCATTGAAGGTATTATTCAAATAAATAGAGTAACCATTATTCTCCTTAAATGAATAACCGTATTGCGATAGACATAATCTAATCATGTCTATGCTCAGCATAAACACCAAATGACAATTATTCAGGTTTAATACTAATCTTGATGGTAGAGGGAGTGCGATGCTTGATCACATCAAGCTTGGATAAACTTCAACACATATCGTCACTCACCTTTAGCTAGTCTCCATTTATTCCGTAGCTTTTATTTGAGTTACTAACAATTAGCAACCGAACCGGTATCTAATACCTGGTGCTACTAGGAGTACTAGTAAAGTACACATTAACATAATGTATATCCAATATACTTCTATCGACCTTGCCAGCCTTCTTATCTACCAAGTATCTAGGGTAATTCTGCTCCAGTGGCTGTTCCCCTTATTACAGAAGCACTTAGTCTCAGGTTTGGGTTCAACCTTGGGTTTCTTCACTGGAGCAGCAACTGATTTGCCGTTTCATGAAGTGTCCCTATTTGCCCTTGCCCTTCTTGAAACTAGTGGTTTCACCAACCATCAACAATTGATGCTCCTTCTTGATTTCTACATTCGCAGTGTCGAACATTGCGAATAGCTCAAGGATCATCATATCTATCCCTGATATGTTATAGTTCATCACGAAGCTCTAGCAGCTTGGTGGCAATGACTTTGGAGAAACATCACTATCTCATCTGGAAGATTAACTCCCACTAGATTCAAGTGATCGTTGCACTCAGACAATCTGAGCACAAACTCAACGATTGAGCTTTTCTCCCTTACTTTGCAGGCTAAGAAAATCGTCGGAGGTCTTGTACCTCTTGACGTGGGCACGAGCTTGAAATCCCAATTTCAGCCCTCAAAACATCTCCTATGTTTCGCGACGTTTCGAAAACGTCTTTGGTGCCTCAACTCTAAACCGTTTAACTGAACTATCACGTAGTTATCAAAATGTGTATGTCCGATGTTCGCAACATCCACAAACGACGTTTGGGGTTCAGCACACTGAGCGGTGCATTAAGGACATAAGATTTCTACTGTCCGCATAATCGCTACTGTCAACTTTCAACTATATTTTCTCTAGGAACATATCTAAACAGTGGAACTAAAGCGCGAGCTTACGACATAATTTGCAAAAGGTCTTTTGACTATGTTCAAGATAATTAAATTCATCTTATGAACTCCCACTCAGATAGACATCCCTCTGGTCATCTAAGTGATTACATGATCCGAGTCAACTAGGCCGTGTCCGATCATCACGTGAGACGGACTAGTCATCATCGGTGAACATCTTCATGTTGATCGTATCTACCATACGACTCATGCTCGACCTTTCGGTCTCCGTGTTCGAGGCCATGTCCGCACATGCTAGGCTCGTCAAGTTAACCCCAAGTGTTTTTGCTGTGTAAATCTGTCTTACACGTTGTATGTGAACCTAAGAATCCATCACACCCGATCATCACGTGGTGCTTAGAAGCGACGAACTGTAGCAACGGTGCACGATCGGGGAGAACACTTCTTGAAATTTGTGTAAGGGATCATCTTATTTACTACCGTCGTTCTAAGTAAACAAGATGCATAAACATAATAAACATCACATGCAATTATATAGTGACATGATATGGCCAATATCATTTTGCTCCTTTGATCTCCATCTTGGGCTCCATGATCATCATCGTCACCGGCATGACACCATGATCTCCATCATCATGATCTCCATCATCGTGTCTTCATGAAGTTGTCTCGCCAACTATTACTTCTTCTACTATGGCTACCGGTTAGCAATAAAGTAAAGTAATTACATGGCATTGTTCAATGACACGCAGGTCATACAATAAATTAAGACAACTCCTATGGCTCCGGCCGGTTGTCATACTCATCGACATGCAAGTCGTGAATCCTATTACAAGAACATGATCAATCTCATACATCACATATCATTCATCACATTCTTCTTGGCCATATCACATCACATAGCATACCCTGCAAAAACAAGTTAGACGTCCTCTAATTGTTGTTTGCATGTTTTACGTGGCTGCTATGGGTTTCTAGCAAGAACGTTTCTTACCTACGCAAAACCACAACGTGATATGTCAATTGCTATTTACCCTTCATAAGGACCCTTTTCATCGCATCCGATCCGACTAAAGTGGAGAGGCGGCACCCGCTAGCCACCTTATGCACCAAGTGCATGTCGATCGGTGGAACTGTCTCACGTAAAAGCGTGTAAGGTCGGTCCGGCCGCTTCATCCCACAATACCGTCGAAACAAGATTGGACTAGTAACGGTAAGAATATTGAACAAAATCAACGCCCACAACTACTTTGTGTTCTACTCGTGCAAAGAATCTACGCAATAGACCTAGCTCATGATGCCACTGTTGGGGAACGTAGCAGAAATTCAAAATTTTCCTACGTATCACCAAGATCTATCTATGGAGAAACTAGCAACGAGGGAAGGAGAGTGCATCTACATACCCTTGTAGATCGCTAAGCGGAAGCGTTCATGAGAACGGGGTTGAAGGAGTCGTACTCGTCGTGATCCAAATCACCGGAGATCCTAGTGCCGAACGGACGGCACCTCCGCGTTCAACACACGTACAGCCCGGTGACGTCTCCCACGCCTTGATCCAGCAAGGAGAGAGGGAGAGGTTGAGGAAGACTCCATCCAGCAGCAACACAACGGCATGGTGGTGATGGAGGAGCGTGGCAATCCTGCAGGGCTTCGCCAAGCACCAAGGAGAGGAGGAGGAGGAGGCGGGGCTGCACCAAGAGGAGAAGTTCTCGTGTGTGTTGGGCAGCCCAAAACCTCAAGTATATATAGGGGAAAGGGGCTGCGCCCCTTTAGGGTTTCCACCCCAAGGGGTGCGGCCAGCCCTAAATTGGACTTGGGGCGGCCAAGAGGGAGGAGTGCCTCCCAAGTCAAGTGGAGGCCCTCCCTTAGGGTTTCCCCCTTCCCATGCGCATGGGCCTTGGGGGCTGGTGCCCTTGGCCCATTATGGCTAGGGCGCCCCACATCCCATGCTACTGTATTGGACGTGGTGGAACAATTTCGGACCTCCGGACCCCTCCGAATCCTCCGGAACCTTCGAAGCTTCCGGTACAATACGAAAAAACCGAACTTTTCGGAACCCAACAACAACTTTCCATATATAAATCTTTACCTCCGGACCATTCCGAACTCCTCGTGACGTCCGGGATCTCATCCGGACTCAACAACATTCGGTAACCACATACAAACTTCCTTTATAACCCTAGCATCATCGAACCTTAAGTGTGTAGACCCTACGGGTTCGGGAGACATGTAGACATGACCGAGGCGTTCTCGGTCAATAACCAACAGCGGGATCTGGATACCCATGTTGGCTCCCACATGTTCCACGATGATCTCATCGGATGAACCACGATGTCAAGGACTCAATCGATCCGTATACAATTCCCTTTGTCTAGCGGTATTGTACTTGCCCGAGATTCGATCGTCGGTATCCCGATACCTTGTTCAATCTCGTTTCCGCAAGTCTCTTTACTCGTTCCGTAACACATCATCCCGTGATCAACACCTTGGTCACATTGTGCACATTATGATGATGTCCTACCGAGTGGGCCAGAGATACCTCTCCGTTTACGGAGTGACAAATCCATCTTGATTCGTGCCAACCCAATGCAGACACTTTCGGAGATACCTGTAGTGCACCTTTATAGTCACCCGATTCACGTTGTGACGTTTGGTACACCCAAAGCATTCCTACGGTATCCGGAGTTGCACAATCTCATGGTCTAAGGAAATGATACTTGACATTAGAAAAGCTTTAGCATACGAACTACGATCTTTGTGCTAGGCTTAGGATTGGGTCTTGTCCATCACATCATTCTCCTAATGATGTGATCCCGTTATCAACGACATCCAATGTCCATGGTCGGAAACCGTAACCATCTATTGATCAACGAGCTAGTCAACTAGAGGCTTACTAGGGACATGGTGTTGTCTATGTACCCACACATGTATCTGAGTTTCTATCAATACAATTATAGCATGGATAATAAACGATTATCATGAACAAGGAAATATAATAATAACTAATTTATTATTGCCTCTAGGGCATATTTCCAACAGTCTCCCACTTGCACTAGAGTCAATAATCTAGTTCACATCGCCATGTGATCAACATCGATAGGTCACATCACCATGTGACCAACATCCAAAGAGTTTACTAGTGTCGTAAACTAGTTCACATCATCATGTGATTAAGACTCAATGAGTTACGAGGTTTGATCATGTTTTGCTTGTGAGAGAGGTTTTAGTCAACGGTGCGAACCTTTCAGATCCGTTTGTACTCATAATTCTCTATGTCATATTGTAAATGTTGCTTCCACGCTCCACTTGGATCTATTCCAAATGGTTGCTCCACTATACGTATCCGGTTTGCTACTCAGAGTCACTCGGATAGGTGTTAAAGCTTGCATCGACGTAACCCTTTATGCCGAACTCTTTATCACCTCCATAATCGAGAAACATGTCCTTATTTACTCTAAGGACAGTTTTGACTGCTGTCCAATGATCCATTCCTGGATCATTCTTGTACCCCTTGACTGACCCATGGTAAGGCACACTTCCGGTGCGGTACACAGCATAGCATACTATAGAGCCTATGTCTGAAGTATAGGGGACGACCTTCGTCCTTTCTCTCTTTTCTGCCGTGGTCGAGCTTTAAGTCTTAACTTCATACCATACAACTCAGCCAAGAACTCCTTCTTTGACTGATCCATCTTGAACACCTTCAAGATCATGTCAAGGTATATGCTCATTTGAAAGTATTATTAAGCATTTTTTATCTATCCTTATAGATCTCGATGCTCAATGTTCAAGTAGCTTAATCCAGGTTTTCTATTGAAAACATCTTTCAAATAACCCTATATGCTTTCCAAGAATTCTACATCATTTCGATCATCAATATGTCAACAACATATACTCATCGAAATTCTATAGTGCTCCCACTCACTTCTTTGGAAATACAAGTTTCTCATAAACTTTGTATAAACCCAAAATCTTTGATCATCCTATCAAAGTGCATATTCCAACTCCGAGATGCTTACTCCGGTCCTTAGAAGGATCATTGGAGCTAGCATACCTTTTAGCATCCTTAGGATCGACAAAACTTTTCTGATTGTATCACATACAACCTTTCCTTACGTAAACTGGTAAGGAAACTCGTTTTGACATCCATCTGCCAGATTTCACAAATGCAGCTTATGCTAACATGATTCCGACGGACTTAAGCATCGCTACGGATGAGAAAATCTCATCGTAGTCAACTCCTTGAACTTGTGAAAAACTCTTCGCCACAAGTCGAGCTTCATAGACGGTGATATTACCGTCCACGTCCGTCTTCTTCTTAAAGATCCATTTATCTCAATGGCTTGCCGATCATCGGGCAAGTCCACCAAAGTCATGGATCCTTTCTCGGATTTTATGGCCTCGAGCCATTCGTCGGAATCCGGGCCCACCATCGCTTCTCCATAGCTCGTAGGTTCATTGTTGTCTAGCAACATGACCTTCAAGACAGGATTACTGTACCACTCAGAAGTAGTATGCATCCTTGTCACCCTACGAGGTACGTCAGTGACTTGATCCGAAACTTCATGATCACTATCATAAGCTTCTACTTCAATTGGTGTAGGTGCCACGGGAACAACTTCCTGTGCCCTGCTACACACTAGCTGAAGTGATGGTTCAATAACCTCATCAAGTCTCCACCATCCTCCCACTCAACTTTTCGAGACGAACTTTTCCTCGAGAAAGGACCCGATTCAAGAAACAATCCCTATTGCTTCCGGATCTGAATTAGGAGGTATACCCAACTGTTTTGGGTGTCCTATGAAGATGTATTTTATCCGCTTTGGATTCGAGCTTATCAACCTGAAACTTTTCACATAAGCGTCGCAGCCCCAAACCTTTAAGAAATGACAACTTAGGTTTCTCTAAACCATAGTTCATACGGTGTCATCTCAACGGAATTACGTGGTGCCCTATTTAAAGTGAGTGCGGTTGTCTCTAATGCCTAACCCATGAACGATAGTGGTAATTCGATAAGAGACATCATGGTACGCACCATATCCAATAGAGTGCAACTATGATGTTTGGACACACCATCACACTATGGTGTTCCAGGCGGTATTAATTGTGAAACAATTTGCACAATGTCTTAATTGTGTGCCAAAACTCAGAACTCAGATATTCATCTCTATGATCATATCATAGATATTCTATCCTCTTGTCACGAAGATCTTAAACTTCACTCTCAAATTACTTGAACCATTCAATAATTCAGACTTGTGTTTCATCAAGTAAATATACTCAATATCTACTCGAATCATCGTGAAGTAAGAACATAACGATATTCATCAGATGCCTCAAGACTCATTGGACTGCACACATCAAAATGTGTTACTTCCAACAAGTTGCTATCTTGTTCCATCTTCTTTGAAACCGAGGCTTTTGGTCATCTTGCCCATGTGGTATGATTTGCATGTCTCAAGTGATTCAAAATCAAGTGAGTCCAAACGATCCATCTGCATGGAGTTTCTTCATGCGTATACACCAATAGACATGGTTAGCATGTCTCAAACTTTTCAAAACGAGTGAGTCCAAAGATCCATCAACATGGAGCTTCTTCATGCGTTTTATGACTTACATGGCAGTGCCACAAGTAAGTGGTACTATCATTACTATCTTATATCTTTTGGCATGAAAATGTGTATCACTACGATCGAGATTCAATAAACCATTCCTTTAGGTGCAAGACCATTGAAGGTATTATTCAAATAAATAGAGTAACCATTATTCTCCTTAAATGAATAACCGTATTGCGATAGACATAATCCAATCATGTCTATGCTCAACGCAAACACCAAATAATAATTTTAGGTTTAACTCCAATCTCGATGGTAGAGGGAGCGTGCGATGCTTGATCACATCAACCTTGGAAACACTTCCAACACGTATCGTCAGCTCACCTTTAGCTAGTCTCCGTTTATTCCGTAGCTTTTGTTTCGAGTTACTAACACTTAGCAACCGAACCGGTATCTAATACCCTGGTGCTACTAGGAGTACTAGTAAAGTACACATTAACATAATCTATATCCAATATACTTCTATCGACCTTGCCAGCCTTCTCATCTACCAAGTATCTAGGGTGGTTCCGCTTCAGTGTCCGTTCCTCTCATTACAGAAGCACTTAGTCTCGGGTTTGGGTTCAACCTTGGGTTTCTTCAATGGAGCAGCAACTGATTTGCCGTTTCATGAAGTGTCCCTTCTTGTCCTTGCCCTTCTTGAAACTAGTGGTTTCACTAACCATCAACAATTGATGCTCCTTCTTGATTTCTACTTTCGCGATGTCAAACATCGTGAATACCTCAAGGATCATCATATCTATCCCTGATATGTTATAGTTCATCACGAAGCTCTAACAGCTTGGTGGCAATGACTTTGGAGAAACATCACTATCTCATCTGGAAGATCAACTCCCACTCGATTTAAGTGATTGTTTTATTCAGACAATCTGAGCACAAGCTCAACGATTGAGCTTTTCTCCCTTAGTTTGTAGGCTAAGAAAATCGTCGGAGGTCTCATACCTCTCGACGTGGGCACGAGCCTGAAATTCTAATTTCAGCCCTCAAAACATCTCATATGTTCCGCGACGTTTCGAAAAACGTCTTTGGTGCCTCTACTCTAAACCGTTTAACTGAACTATCACGTAGTTATCAAAACTTGTATGTCCGATGTTCGTAACATCCACAAACGACGTTTGGGGTTCAGCACACAGAGCGGTGCATTAAGGACATAAGATTTCTACTGTCCGCATAATCGCTACTGTCAACTTTCAACTATATTTTCTCTAGGAACATATCTAAACAGTGGAACTAAAGCGCGAGCTTACAACATAATTTGCAAAAGGTCTTTTGACTATGTTCAAGATAATTAAGTTCATCTTATGAACTCCCACTCAGATAGACATCCCTCTGGTCATCTAAGTGATTACATGATCCGAGTCAACTAGGCCGTGTCCGATCATCACGTGAGACGGACTAGTCATCATCGGTGAACGTCTTCATGTTGATCGTATCTACCATACGACTCATGCTCGACCTTTCGGTCTCCGTGTTCCGAGGCCATGTCTGCACATGCTAGGCTCGTCAAGTTAACCCCAAGTGTTTTTGCTGTGTAAATCTCTTCCGTGCAATGCTTGTCACTGATCCGCTATAGTGAGTTTCTGCGGCAATGTCTTTATTGCAAAAAGAGTTGTAACAAGACCTCTGTTACAAAAAAAGATACAAAGAATTGCAATGAGGTGTCTAGTATAAAAAAATTGCGACAAAACCTCTGTTACAAAAAAACTGTAATAAGACCTCTTGCAAAAAAAACTGTAACAAGACCTTTATTGCAAAACAATCTACAATTTGACCTATGTTGTAAAATTTTCTGCAACATGACTTGTGTTACAGATATTTCTCGCAACAGGCCATGTGTTGCGATGATAGAAGGTGACACTTTCGGCTGAATCAACGGATCCGATGGCTCGCGATGCGGCGGATATAAAAAGATCCATCGGCTGATGCGTAGTAGCGCCCTTCTCCCTTTTTGAAAAAAAAAATATGTTCAAAATTTTAAAAGAGCTGTCGTTAGCAACGCTCGCTTAGGAACATGAGATCTTGTGATCAAATCCAGGCGAGCGCATATTTTTTGCGGATTTTAGTGCTACAGTTTCGACGCTGGTTTACAGTGGCCTGCTCGCGGCAGCCTCTAATGGGCTGGCCCAGTCTCGCTTGCCCTTGTGCGTCGCGGCTCTGATTGACGCAAAATGCGTCAAATAGGAAGTCCCCTTTTTGCCAATCCATCATTCCAAGTTGCATATCTCCATCATTCCAAGTTTTAACTGGGGCAAGCTTTCTTCATGTAGGTGACGACAGTTGCTTATTGGGTGCGCTACGTCTCGCTTGTAACGAGACAGTAGCTCGCCTCGTCGCAAGCGATAGTGCGTACTGGACCAACCCTGTATTTAGTTTACGATGTTGGTCTTTCCTTTTTAGTTTCTATTTTACTTTTTAATTTCTCTACAATTTAAACGATTTTTTAAATGTTTGCTCACACTTTGGAAATTATGTTCACGGCATTTTTAAATGTTCGTAAAAATCTTTAGAAAATGTACCATTCAAAAATTAATTCATGAAATTTATTAATTTTCTGGTTTAAAACATGTTTCATGACAATTATAAAATTTGAATGTACAATTTGGTCGCAGAATTTTAAAAATAGGCATAACAAATAAATTGCCATTTAGAAAAATGTGGTACCCACATAAAGAAAAACTGAGACATAATAAAAAATGTGTTAATTATTTTTTTAATTTGTTCAAATGTGTGTTAAAAATGTTCACTGTGAATTAAAAGAAAAGTTCAATGTGCATTTTGCAAATTTTCAATATTTATTGGAATAATTGTTCAATGTGTATTCGTAAAATTTCAACGTGTTACTGAAAGATGTTGATCCAATATACCTACAATGTTCAATGTGTACTGACAGAAAATGTCATGTATTCGAAAATAAAAAAAACAAGGGAAACCGATAAGTAAAAGACACGCAAAAAATATGTGGAAGGTTCTAAAGCAGGTCCATAAAAGCATCCCAAAATAGTGCTATTGGGCCAGCCTACTAAGGGGTATTCTTGAGGTGACTAGATAGCCTCTCCAACAAACACAACCACCGATCTCTGGCGCCCGCGCCCGCAACCATTGGCCGGCCCATTATTCACAGCTACGCGGTTGCTTCTCTTTGCCGGCGCCAATTCTAGTTCGCTCGATCAATGATTGACCGATCGAGAGTTGATCAGTCGACGAGTCAACCGTTGACTATTTCAAAAAGCACAACAAAAACCCAAAATCCAAAAAAATGAAAAAAATCACGAATTAAAAAAATATAGATTTCAACAAAGTTCAAGAGTATGGACAAAAGTTGAACAATCTGACAAAATTCAGGGGCTTTTAGCAAAAAAAATAGTTTGCAAATTTGGATTTTAAAATCATTATTTAGAAAGTTCATGATTTTTTAAAAAAAATCATAAATTTTGAAAAATTTAGTCGACTTTATAGTTCAAGGATTTGAAACTCATTCATTCTGAAGAAAAATCATCAACTTTGAAAAAAAGTTTTAAAATTTGGAAAAAGTTCACAATTTTACAAAAAATGTTCATCAATTTTGAAAAATAAATTACAAATTTTAGAGAAGTTGATCGATTTTGAAACAAAATGGTTCATGAATTTGAAAAAAGTGCATCTGTTATGGAAAAAAAATCATTGATTTGAAAAATGTTCATAGATTCGGAAAAAAATCATGGATTCACGGAGGGATTTTGAAAACATAAACTGAATAAAGTTCACGGATTTGAATAAAGTTCATGAAAATTGAAAAAAAAAGATCACTAGAGAGTTAGCAAAAAACTGAAAAACAAGTTCATGGATTTGAAATTTTTTTTGTGAAATTTGAAAAAAAAAGTATGCAAAGTTGAAAAGGATTCACAAATTTGAGAAAAATCACGAATTATTAAAAATTTCACGCGTTTGAGAAAATCAGGAAGAAAAGAAAAAGAAAAAAAGCATGTAAAAACCGCCTAAAGCCGAATAAAAGGAAAACCAGGTTCTTTTCTTTTAGTGTTACATAAGGCGCACAACAAAACAAGAAAAAAAAAGAACTTAGATACAACAGTTTTTTTTTAACCTACTTAGATGCAGCAGGTGAGTCGTCCTAATTTGTTAGGTAATAGGATTTTTCAAAAGCGAGGTATTGCATTTGCGGTTACTTCTCTTCTTTTTTTTAGGTGAAGCATTGGCAGGTATTAGCCAGTAATGTCTGGCCTTGAGAATAATTTGTTGGGCTGGATTATGATTTTCTGGCCTGTTAGTGCCCTGAGTGGTCTTCTGGAACTTGCACTTGTCGTCTCTGTCGTGCTGCTGGTAGTACTGCGGAATGGCATAAATGAGAGAAAAAGAATAACCAAATTTTGTTATGTACGTTTTTCTTTTCTTTTTATAACATCAAATTTCATAATAATCCCTAGACATAAGTTAGGGAGATGCTAAGTAATGTTGGAATACTTAACTTTGTCTTTCCATGAAAGTTCCTTTCTACACCCGAGCTCATTTAGAACCTATTTCACCAAGTAGTGCTAATTTCTCCCTTTTTAGAATGGCTCCAGTGGCTACATTTATGTTAAGTCTGGGCGCTTGGGCCGTTGTACCTTTTGATTATGGTATGGTATTGTCAGATCCGAACATAGGGCTACTTTATTTGTTTGCCATATCTTCGCTAGGTGTTTATGGAATAATTATAGCAGGTTGGTCTAGTAAGACGGGGGCGGCCGTTCGGTCGCCTATGATATACAGACCAATTGGTCAAAATGGGTTTATGCCGCAGGTGTTGAACGATCTACTCTACACAGGCGTGGGCTTACAGGGCTAGGGCTCATAAACAGTAACTCAAAAGACATTAAAAAAATGTTGAAAAAAATCTGGATTTTTTTAATAGAAAGCTTTGACAAATGTTCCAAGAGCTTGCAAAATTTCATCAGAAAATCACATTTTTTGAAGTTGTAGTAAAAAATAAAAAGACCAGTGCTCCAATATTCTTTCGAAAGTAGCATTTTCATAGGATCGATTTTACTGTTCACCCGAGCTCAAATATTTTCATAGGATCGATTTTACTGTTCATCCAAGCTCATTTGAGCTCGGTTACAAAAACTTCACGTCCGTCTTTATGCTTGATGCACCCGGGTGCCAGAACGCCCGTGTAACTGAATTATTTTCTTTCATTCGCTGCTACTCCATATGGAGCAAAATGAGTAAATTTATACTCTAAAATATGTCTATATACATCCGTATGTGATAGTCCATTTAAAATCTCTAAAAAAACAAATATTTAGGAACGGAGCGAGTAGTAGCCAACTTGATGGGAGCACATTAAAGGAAGGTGTGAAATCAGAGCACCAGGAGAGTGAAAATGTGTCAGCTCAACTGTGGCTAGAGCACCAAAGCCACCAACCAACAGCTATGACCACACATCTTCTTTACCACTGTCTTGTGCCAAAGGGCAGCACCGCAGTGTGAAACTTGCACAAACTGTCAATTTCGCACTGCGCCCACCACATTTATTCCGGAGAGAAGCCTGTGAAAGTGAGGCAGCATCATCATCTCAACCACCACCATCCATCCATTGCCACCCCAATAATCACCAAAGGGATAACAAGTAGTACAGTACTACTACTAGCACTACCGTTTCCCCATCCATGTCAGTTCTTGGAGCTAGAACAAGAGAGTTGATAGTATACGGACACATAGCATGAGCTCATGACAAGTATAGCGGAAGATGACCTGACAGTAGGTGCTTCAGATCTAGCATCAGAATCCAAAGGGATGTTTGGAAACGCATGAATTTCACATGAATCGCGCCGCGTTTCGTTTCGAACGCGCCATAAGATTTACAACATCATGGTCAGTTTGCAGTTGGAATGTTACAGCATATTGCTGCTGCATCACCTCACCACCCCACATAGTCTAGCAGCATCTCTACGGTACTGATTTTAACAGAGATGGGTTACCTCCTTGACAACATGGCCCCTGCTTGCATACTGATGGATCGGATAGACAACCAAATCCCAAGTTTTTATCCTTCTCCTTTATGGAAAATACTTTGCAATTTAATATATGCAGCAGGACACTATGGTACTACCATTTTCATTAAAGAAAACGTGGCCCGTGCTAGTATTATCATCATCATCATCATCATGCTGCTTTCAACAAATTAACACACAAAATCTTCTCCCAAGGACAAAGTTGCTGACTTTATGGTTGCCATGTCCTGAGTGAGCCTACTTAGCATATATGATAATGATAATAATATGGAGCCCAATGTCTCTTTCCATGCACCAACCTCCTCACCAGCAAGCAACTAAAAGGACAATGGAACAAGAGGAAAGGGGGGAGCAAAGAGAGGAAAGCATGGGAAAACAAAAGCGCAGGAATCATCTTTCCCTGGCCTAAATCTATAGGACAGGCAAGTGACCACCTCTTAACACCGACCGTTTTATCCCAAACACACCTCACAACAAGTAGATTCAGTTAAACTTTCCAAATATTTTCGGGATATTTTCCAAATATCCGAAACTTTCCAACGGGAGTTACAAGTTCGGTGGATCGATCGATGTGATAGCGCAACCTTGATTCTGTAGTGGGTTGTTAGATGCTGCTTGACAAGCATGTTGTTTTGGTCAGCAATTCGGCGTAAGATTGCCCAGTAAGCTCTTTCAGGATTAATCAACTAGGAGTATGAGTATATGCTAAGGCAGGTGCGGTTGCCACCTAGAGCCAGAAAGAATATAAGCAACTTCGGTTCAAAGCAAGAAGATAGTGGTACCATGATACAGATGTTGATACATTTAGAGGAAAAGGTGTGTGATATTGACAATGACAACATGGGGATAACATACACTACAAAAACCATCACTACATGTATCGACAGGTTGCCTCCGTTGTGAATACATAGGATGATCATCCGTGCTAACTACCAACGACACGCCTATCGCATGCCAACGACTTCCTCTCGCTCGGATCAAAGTGGAAAGGAAAAACACCAAGAAACACAACAACAAATACTCACATAGGATAGAGGCAGTCGGGGCACTTCGCCACCAACACCACATCACTCTCTGATTCTGAGCAAGCAGCAGCATCCCCTTCGCCGACGGCGCCACCGACGGAACAACAAGGCGAAGTAGGTTTGGTGCTGGTTTGCTCATCTCTGAAGAAACCACAAAGGGGATGGATGGATCAGCTTATGCTTCTTCATCACATCACCAACCCTGCAAGGACAAAATAGAGAATTGCTGTGAGATTTCCATTCACCAACCGACACCCGAACAATATCGTTAGCATCCTTTTACTAAGACACCATTTTTATTAGTATTCACTGCAACACAATGCTATCCTTTGATACTATCTGAACTGCAAGATAAGGACACTTGCGTTGAATTAAAGACACTGTGATATAAAATGGCTACCAAATCAGATTAAATTATTGCTCATTCTCATTGTAACTTGCAGTGCAATCTAATGAGACATGGCACAGTTGAAATGCCTAAAGAACTGATGAGACTTGGCACAGCTGAAATGTCTACAAAAAAGTAACTAAAACCTGATAGGACTGAAAATTCTAAGAAGAAAAGTCATGAAAGGGATGATATATCTCTTCCTTACCTTGTTCTGTTCATGTCCACGAACACTTGGCGCCTAGTCACGGAGGATGACGGAGTCGGCGATCTCCATGAGCGGCGCAAGGGTCTCGGGCGCGAACTTGCGCGCGAACATGTGGGAGTAGGTCCCGTTGGACTTCCTGAGCTCCCTGATGAGGTCCCCGGAGACCTCCTCCGGCTGGTAGGTGTGCGGGTGGCCGCCGACGGCGTCGGTCCAGTTGACCCTGGTGAGCGTGTACTTGGTGCAGCCGTCGGGGTCCTGCATGTCGAGCAGCGTCGGGAAGTAGTGCTCCTCCGGGTAGCACGAGTCCCTCTCCTTGACGAGGCACGGCGCCTTGAACTTGTTCCAGAGCCGCCTGTCCCTGACCACCATGACGGCGTGCCTCCTGGCGAGCACGAAGAACTGGGAGCCGACGCGGAAGCGGTCGAAGGGCACCTCCGGGAGCATCACGTTGTCGCCGCGCGCGTAGTAGCGGGCGTGCAGCGTGGGCTCGCTGTCCAGGATCTCGATGAAGCTGCGGTGGCGGCGGTGGCGGCCGGCATTGTTGTCGGTGAGGAGGGTGCGGTAGAGGGCGGGGAACGGGAGGAGCGGGACGCAGGACTGGGAGAGCAGCGCGAAGAATTGGTTGGCCGGGTCGTCGAGCAGCGCGGTGGCGAGGAGGCGGCGCGCGGCGGAGATGAGCGTGGCGGAGGCGCGCGCCGTGGCCTTGCCGCGGATGATGCGGCCGCGGAAGGACGGGGTCGGGGGCAGCGTGAGGTTGGCGGCGGGGTCGGCGTGGACGTAGAGGTTGAGCAGGCCGTGGTGCCCCGCGAAGAACTTCTCCCAGAGCGGCGCGAAGACGAGGTCGGAGTTGGTGAGGAATAGGAAGGCCACCTTGGGCCGCGCCTGCGGGCGTCGGCCGAAGACGCCGAAGGAGGAGGGCGCCGCGCCGGAGCCGGAGCCGGAGCCGGCGGCGGGCGCGGCCGAGAGGAGCACGGCGCGGCGGAAGAGCGCGAGGTCCTCCGTCTCGTCGGCGTCCGGGATGGCCGGGAGCGTCTTGGGCATCAGCAGGCGCGGCCCGAGGTAGTACACCGCCGGCATGGACAGCAGCAGCAGGAACGAGAGCACGTACGGCGACGCGTACGCCATGCCCGGCGGCGAAACGCACGCTCGAGAAAGAGAAACCGAAAAGGGAATCCCGGATCTTGGCGCCGGGGAAGAAGGCCAAGACGCGCCGGATCACAGAGAAATCCTGCTGCTCGGGACGGGCCGGACGGATCTCGCGGGCAAGGACGAGCACCTCCCGGGCATGGATCGAGCAGAGAAAGATTTCACCAGCAGAGAGCGCTCGCGCACCTGGAGGATCAAGCCAGCCTCCGCAGGAGGAGACGGCAGGCGGGAAGGACAGAGACGAGCTCCGGTTCCGTGGCGCCAACTCTGCTGCCCGGATCGGATCTCGCGGTTCTGGCGGGACTGGGCTGCTCTTGATGGTGGTGGTGTTTGGAGGGGGGAGGTGTTGGTTTTTGGAGGGAGAAGGGGGGGAGGGAGGGGGAGGTTGGGGGGAAAGAGAGGAGTGAGGTGAGGTGAGGTGGTGTGCTCTGCTGCTTTTGTGGGACTCTGCTCTGCTCTCATCTGCTCCACTCTGCAGCAACCTGTCCTAATCCCACCATCTATTAATTTGAATAATAAATGTAGGTACAATTACCTTCATTCATGACGTGCAATCGAAAGTTAGTATAGTAGTAGTAGCAATAGCCAAAAGCCTTGCTTGAGTTTTTCTAATAATACTATGGAAATGCCTATAACTAATGTATAACACCTCTATTTTAAGTTGAACTGAAAAACATCTTATATTTTAGTATGAAGGGAGTACCAAATAACGTAGATTTGAGATTTGAATTCATATAGTAACAAACATAATGTGATTTATTACTTGCTGGATTTTGAGATTTGAGATTTAAATTGAACTCTATACTCCATGGATAGAACAAAATGCCCATCTTTATGTTGTGGTTGTCCAACATAATGTGATTTATTACTTGCTGGATTGCAATGAGCTAGCGCCAAAAGAGAAAACATGTCATCCTAATCGATGGATGAATTAACGAGTATCGCCGAATCCCTGTTGAATTGAATAGGTTACGCCATGCAACACCAAGATTTGGACCTTTTAGGTTGGGGATTGGTTTTCAAACCAGATGAGCTTTCTTTTTGTTGTGACCCTTGGATATGACATGTAAATATTTGTAGTGGTATTTTATCTTTTTCGGTGACCCTGCTATTGTTTTAGAACGTCAAGGTTCAACCTAATGCAGAATGCATGCCAAAGGACAGGAAGGAAAAAACAAACTTATGTTGTAGTTTAAGGATTTATTGCCTTGCCAAAGAACACAAACTTTTATTTGTTACAAGTCTATAGAGGTGGAATGCATTTTCAGGGAAAATCGATTAAAAAAACTAGAGACAGGAGGAAAATCGAAACAGGAAGAGGAAAAGGAGAGGAAGGAAAAATGTACACAAGGTTGAATGAATGACAAACTAACGACAAGACTGAAAGATTGTGGATGTCATCTACATGGAGGTGAATGTGCGCTTTAAAATAATTACAGTTTAGACTTGAATAAAAGCGAAATTAAACTAGTGATTAATTTGTCAAGCATAAAACCTAAAATAACTAGGCTCACCTATGCGCACCAACAATTTATGCTAGGCAAAGTGATAGCAAGATATATAAAATGAAACACCATGGCTATCACAAACTAAAGGGCTCGGGTAAGAGATAATCGAGGCACGTGGAGACAACATGTATCCCGAAGTTCACACTCTTGCTGATGCTAATCTCCGTTTGGGGCGGTGTGGAGGCACAATGCTCCCCAAAATGCCTCTAGGGCCACCATAATCTCCTCATGCTCTTGCACAATGCAAGATGTTGTGATTCCAATAAAGGACCCTTGAGGGCGGTCACCGAACCCGTATAATTGGCAACCCTTGGGGAGGGTCACCGAAAACCGCATACATTTCTCGGGGCACTCTCCAAAACTTAACTGGAGTCTCTCGGAGCTTGTCCGAAGCTTTACACCACAATGATTGAGTTTCGATAACACCAACCGTCTAGGGCACCAAAGCACCCAAGAGGAACAAGATCTGGGGTGCCCGAACACCCAGGAGTAATAAGCTTCCCAACTTTTCACTTCCACGTATCACCCTGGAGAACTCAAAACGGTGCACCAAATGCAATGGCAAGGGCACACAAAGTGCCCAAGTCCTTCTCTCCCAAATCTCACCATAACAACTAATGATATGGAGAAAGATGAGACGAATAACACAAGAGGGGAACACAAAGAACTCCAATATCTAGATCCAAGGAGTTCCCCTCAAATAGAGTAGAAAGTGATTGGTGGAAATGTAGATCTAGATGTTCCCTCAAGAACTAACAAGAATCATTGGAGGGATTGAGAGATAGCAAGCTCAAAGAAGGCGAACAATGGGGGGCAAACACAAGTTAGATCAATTGGGAAGAAGATCCCCTTTTATAGGTGGGAACAAATCCAACTGTTATGCCCACGGCCCGCACACAAGCGGTACTGCTACCTCTTGAGCACTGCGTTGGATTTCCCTGAAGAGGAGAGGATGATGCAGCAAAGTAGCGTAAGTATTTCCCTCAGCTTTTGAGAACCAAGGTATCAATCCAGTAGGAGGCTACGCACAAGTCCCTCATACCTGCACAAAACAATAGCTCCTCGCAACCAACGCGATTAGGGGTTGTCAATCCCTTCACGGTCACTTACGAGAGTGAGATCTGATAGAGATGATAAATAATATTTTTGGTATTTTTGGTATAGAGATGCAAAGTGAAAAGTAAAAGGCAAAGTAAAAGGCAAAGTAAAAAACAAAGCAAGTATTAAAGTAATGGAGATTGATATGATGAGAATAGACCCGGGGGCCATAGGTTTCACTAGTGGCTTCTCTCAAGAGCATAAGTATTCTACGGTGGGTGAACAAATTCTTGTTGAGCAATTGATGAATTGAGCATAGTTATGAGAGTATCTAGGTATGATCATGTATATAGGCATCACGTCCGAGACAAGTAGACCGACTCCTGCATGCATCTACTACTATTACTCCACTCATCGACCGCTATCCAGCATGCATCTAGAGTATTAAGTTAAAAACAGAGTAACGCCTTAAGAAAGATGACATGATGTAGAGGGATAAATTCATGCAATATGATAAAAACCCCATCTTGTTATCCTCAATGACAACAATACAATCGTGCCTTGCTGCCCTTACATCATTGGGAAAGGACACGCAAGATTGAACCCAAAGCTAAGCACTTCCCCATTGCAAGAACTACCAATCTAGTTGGCCAAACCAAATGGATAATTGAAGAGACTTGCAAAGATAACCAATCATACATAAAAGAATTCAGAGAAGATTCAAATATTATTCATAGATAATCTGGATCATAAACCCACAATTCATCGGTCTCAACAAACACGCCGCAAAAAGAAGATTACATCGAATAGATCTCCACGAGAGAGAGGAGAACATTGTATTGAGATCCAAAAGAGAGAAGAAGCCATCTAGCTACTAGCTATGGACCGAAGGTCTGAAGTAAACTACTCACACTTCATCGGAGGGCTATGGTGATGATGTAGAAGCCCTCCATGGTGGATGCCCCCTCCGTGAGCTCCTAACAGGCCCCAAGATGGGATCTCGTGGATCAGGAAGTTTGGCGGTGGAATTAGGTTTTGGCTCCTGTTACGATCGTTTGGGGGTATGTAGGTATATATAGGAGGAAGGAGTACGTCGGTGGAGCAACAGGGGGCCCACGAGGCAGGGGCCGCGCCCTAGGGGGGGCGCCCCCCACTCTCGTGACCGCCTCTTTTGTTCCTTGGAGTAGGGTCCAAGTCTCTGGATCACGTTCGGTGAGAAAATCACGTTTCGAAGGTTTCATTCCGTTTGGACTCGTTTGATATTCCGTTTCTTGAAACACCAAATAGGCAAAAAACAGCAATTCTGGGCTAGGCCTCCGGCTAATAGGTTAGTCCCAAAAATAATATAAAAGTGGAAAATAAAGCCTAATATAGTCCAAAACAGTAGATAAAGTAGCATGGAGCAATAAAAAATTATAGATACGTTGGAGACGTATCAGGTACTACCGCTCCTAGAGCGGTACTACCGCCTCCGGTGGCAGTACCAGAGAGTACTGCGGTACTAAGTTGGTCGACCGAGCGGTAGCACTACATAAATGCAGCACTACCGGGTAATACTACCGCCCTAGTACCGTGAAAGCAGCAAGGGACTACTGAAGCAAAAAGATAAGCGATGGAGTGACGGTAGTAGGCAACAGAAGTACCGTGTCAAACGGTACTACTGTATGACACGGTACTACCATGCCCTACTGCTGTCCTACTAGCACCGAAGCGAAAAAGAGTCCGGTAGCCCAAAAACAAGCGGTAGTGCCCACGGCACTGGACCACGGAAGTACAGCGCAAGCGGTACTACCACTAGTGAGCTTCAAAATAGCCCAAGCAAAACACATGGATGCAAGAAGACCGGAAATGTCATAACTTCTGCAAATGAGCTTCGAATACAGCAAATTCAAGCTTGTTGGATAGATGATGACACATACTATTCATTGGTGAAGAACTGGCATATTATAAGAAGAAGTGGTAGTAGAAAAAGGCCTAACGATATAGATGTGTGAAACCTCCATCGATGAAGAACCGACATAAACTCCATCATCGAAAACATCACAGAAGATGCATACGAAATCCATTTTCGATCAACTCGAGCGTGTCAGGAAGAAGACCACAAGCTCAAAAACTCACACAGGAAAAAACCAAACAAGAACCAAGAAGATGATGCAAGGATGCAATGGTTTGAGCTCTCTACGAACGATATGATTAAGCTACTTACTTGAGAGCCCCCCTTGATAGTACGGCGATCGATCCTATAACCCGGTCTCCCAACTACCACCATGAGACCGGTAAAATAGAAAATCTATCAAGGGAAAATCTTTGCCTTCCACAAAATCCGCTTGAGCTAGATGATGACGATCTTGACCTCCTCAAGTTGAACCACCTTTCTTGATTGTGTTGGTTCGATGAAGACTAGTAGATTGCTCCCCCGTACTACACTATGGGTGAGCCACTCTTTGGCACATTTTCCCAAGTCCATTGTCACCACTATGGACGGCAAGCTTCAAGCATGATCCCTTCGTGATGCTTCACTTTAATTTGCACACCGCAATCTTGATGACAATCACCACTTCATGTCATCCTCCATGCGTTGTATAAGATCTTCCTATTGATGCAAGCCCATGGAAACATACCTAACCCCACATAGAACTCTCACATAGACCATGGGTTAGTACACAAATTGTAATGGACAATGCTTACTGTCGGTGTCAAAACCGGCGGATCTCGGGTAGGGGGTCCCGAACTGTGCGTCTAGGCGGATGGTAACAGGAGACAAGGGACACGATGTTTTTACCCAGGTTCGGGCCCTCTCGATGGAGGTAAAACCTTACTCCTGCTTGATTAATATTGATGATATGGGTAGTACAAGAGTAGATCTACCATGAGATCAGAGAGGCTAAACCCTAGAAGCTAGCCTATGGTATGATTGTTGTTCGTCCTACGGACTAAAACCCTCCGGTTTATATAGACACCGGAGAGGGTTAGGGTTACATAGAGTCGGTTACAATGGGAGGAGATCTACATATCCGTATCGCCAAGCTTGCCTTCACGCCAAGGAAAGTCCCATCCGGACACGGGACAGTCTTCAATCTTGTATCTTCATAGTCCAGGAGTCCGGCCAAAGGTCATAGTCCGTCCATCCGGACACCCCCTAATCCATGACTCCCTCAGTAGCCCCTGAACCAGGCTTCAATGACAACAAGTCCGGCACGCAGATTGTCTTCGGCATTGCAAGGCGGGTTCCTCCTCCGAATACTTCATAGAAGATTTTGAACACAAGGATAGTGTCCGCTCGCAAAATAAGTTCCACATACCACCGAGAGAGAATAATATTTACACAAATTCAACTTCTTGGCGTATTCCGCATGCGTGACATCACACCACGGCCAAGCTTTTATTCGAATCGTTTTTACTGTCCCACCTCAGCGCATTTAGCGAGGCGGTTTCCTTGGCACGTCTTGTGGAAGCAGAGATCGTGTCCCCTTATTCCGGGATTCTCATCAATGCGGGTGTGGGTAACCCAATCGTGCCCGTTGGTATATTTTCTCAATTGAAGGCAAGTCCCAAACGGTCACAGGGAGGGCTCTTGGTATTCAACCTCTTTATAAAGAGACCAAGGCTCTACTCCTTTCTTTCAATCTCAATCGCCTCGAGTTCCAACACCCAAAGCTCCAGATTCAGGCGCTTCGGACCTCCGATGATGTCCGGCTCCGGCCTTCAAGGCCGGTGGATGCCTTCCTCCGTTACGAAAGAAGGCGTGCTAAAAGCTGAGAGATGCGGGTATCTAACCGCGAAATCTCGCATAGGCTGCCTGCTCAAGGGCAGGTTATCCCCACTCCCAAGCCTGGTGAGAGCGTGGTGTTCGCGTCTCACTTCCTTCGGGGGCTAGGCTTCCCGACGGACCCCTTCGTGAGGGGGCTCATGTCCTATTGTGGGCTGGAATTTCATGACTTGACTCCGGAGTCCATCCTCCACATCTCATCGTACATCATCGTGTGCGAAGCCTTCCTCCGCATTACTCCTCACTTCGGACTGTGGCTTAAGACCTTTAAAGTAGAATCGAGGATGATCGAGGGGCAGCACGCGGAGTGCGGAGGCGTTGTTATAAGTAAGAATGCTGACGCCCCATGGCCCGAGGGCTCTTCTCAAGAGGAGTTCAGCTTATGGCAACGAGAGTGGTTCTATATCACAGCTCCCAGGGGCACCAAGTGGGTGGCGCCACCTGCCTTTCGCTCGGGTCCCCCACCACAGCTAGCGTCATGTGTCAATAAAGGGTTTAACTGGGGGCCGTCCAAGGATGTTCCCTTATTGCAGGGCCGCATTCGAGATCTCCTAGAGAGAGACATCAATCTGGTTGCGTGGACGCGCAGTCATGTTGATTCGCCGCACCTTGCCTCGCAAGCGTCCCCCCCGCTTTGTGGGAATTTAATCCGGAGGGACCACGAGCTCTCAACATTTTACGGGTGCGACGCCCATGGAGATGTACAAATTGTTCTTGGATCACAAGCAACGTGTCCGGACTCGACCGAGGACGCAGGTCTGAGCTGCAATCGCCGGATACTCAAGTAAGTAGCCCATGCGGACACACCATTCAGTATATTTATCATAAAATTGCCCTTAAAGAGTTGTCCTTTAAACAGGAGTGGATAGCGAAAGCAAAGCTAATCAGTGTCCGACCCCCTCCACGAGACCACGCCGGATCCGTGTTAACTAGGATGTTGGAGGTTGCGCCTTTGGAAGAAGGCGAAGAGGGGAACAGGAAGCTACCGCCTCCCGAAGGAGGTCGACAGAAAGGAGGAATCGAGAATTCCTCCATCCAGGGGAAGAAGAGGACCGCCCTCAAGACCCGGAGACCATGGTCTCAAAGCGGGGGATCTTCGTCGAGGGTCTCGCGCCGGGGATGCCTCGGCCGCACTGTGCCCCCAAGGGGATCAGCCCTCCAGCGAGCCGTAATTAGAGAGGGGAGTTTTTAAAATAAGAAACACCCTGTTTTATTTTCTGAGGAAGATAACCAAATTTTTTACCTTGTAGTTCGGATCTCAGCCCTTCTCAGCAGAGCTCATCCTCAGGGGATCTTCGACCGGAGATGATGGAGAGCGGAACGCCTCCCCTGCCATCACCGCCGTGAGGCGGGCGACCCTGAGGTGTCGTCACGGAGGGTTTCTCCGAATCCGGCAGGGCTGAAAGGCAGTCGTATGGCCCCCCAAAGCCCTTAGTGTCCGGCCTTCGAAAAAGTCCATCGGACGAGTCCGGCACCGTCCAGTGCGCGGTCGGAGGAGCTGAAGGATCTGCTCGGGCGAGGGTCTATCTCAGAAGAACACCGTGCATTGATGGGCACGGTGATTGAAAGGATTTCATTCGCGGAGAGCGAGTTGCACGAGGCCGTCAGGAGTTTACTGACAGGTTTTGAGGTACGCGAAATGATGCACCTTTTGACAGTTCCGCATATAAAAGATGTGCCCTGTACAGATATTAGCCCCTGAGACTCGGTGCGTTGTCAAAAATGACGGTGCACCGAGGATCATAGTCCTAGGTATAACATGTCGTCGTTCCTATGTAGGTGGCAAAGTGTCCGGTGGCTAGCCAGACTGATGAATTTGCTGAGCTAAAGCGGCAACAGCGTGTCGATGTCGACATCGCGCTTGTTAACAAGCGGCCGGACGAGCACAAGGTATGTAATTTCTCCGAAGACACCCGGTAAGAGGAGTTTGATGCCCGTACCTTACAACATGTTTGGTTGATGCAGATGGTGCCGCTGCCATGGAGAACCTTCGGGCGGAACTTGCCCGAGCCAAGGAGCAGGCCAGGAGAAGCGATGCGGCTGCCTTAAAGGCGACTGAAGAGCTGAAAACCGAACAGGCTGCTCACTGCCGAAGCAAGAAGGAAATGGCCGAGATGGCTGTGAAGTTGAAGAATGCTGCCAACCGCTGCGAGCTTCTTAAAAAAGAAGATCAGGCGGAACAGAAGGACCTGAAGAAGGCCTCTACCGAGGCCAAGGATGCTCACTCTGCGATGAGAGCTATGAAGGAGGAGCTACGTCAGGCCGGAGATATCGCGGCTGGAAAGCCCTTTATGCTGCGAATGAAGTTCGGGGATCCTAAATATGCTCCGTTGGACCGGTTGTGGAATGCGGCGGACACTTACCTGGACTTGGCGGCGAATGCCGCGGAAGCGGCCAAACACTTCCGAGATCAAAAGGATCAAGAAGTGGAAAAGCTTTTCTGGTCGCAGTTCCACAATCCAGAGCGCCCACTTCCATTAACCAATCGTTTGGCCGCATGGGCGGAGCTGAATAGGTTATCCGGACTCGCCATGAAGTATGTCATGAGTCATCTGTGGCCGGAAAGGCCCGAGCCGAAGAGTTATTTTAGCTTGGTGCAGCAATTCCTTGGTGCGGTGCCGCATATCAATGCAATGAAGAGGTCAGCGTGCATAGAGGGTGCGCGGATGGCTCTTGCCGTGTAAAGACATCTTGGGCGGAGATGAAGGCCACCGATGTTGCATCCCAAGATTCGGACGGGAGCAGTACCGCCGAGCACTATTTTCAGGAAGTTCTGCAGGCGCTCGTTTAATAGAAACGCAGTGCTCGAAAGATATTATGTGTGAATAACATGTATTATTGTAAAACAATGTTTTGAGGGAATATAAGAGCTTTTTATACTTGTGCCTTCAAGAATTAAAATACCTCCTGTGCGGCCGTTAACGTATATGTATATATAACTGAAAGATGGCGATCGTCGGCTTATTACGCATATAATGCGGGGTGTTCCTGAAAGCGCATTTTCACACTTGATCCAACGTCTTGGTCCTATAAAGGAGGTGATAGCGCAGCGAACTAGGCAACCGGACTATAATGCTTTATCACTTTCACTTAGCCATAGGAGTTTGGCGGTGGGGCTACTATATAGCCCTCGGGGCACCGCGCTCACCCCAATTGAGGCGCGTGTGTGCTGGCCGAAATGGCCCTTTGTTAATGCGGAGGAATCCTAAAGATTCCGGCGGGTCATCAGTGGTTGACCAGTCTCACGCTATATCACGACGGTCAGTTTCGGCTTTCTCTCTTGAGGTGCTCGCTTTGGCGAACCGGGCACAATCGCAGAGTTCTCCTGGTGCCGCCTTAGCCGATAGAAGCGGGCGTAAGGCAGCAAAATACAGGAGCCGGGCAAACCCAACATTTGACCAAAGACATGATTCGGAGCTGATGCATATAAGGCCAAACTCGCGACGCCGAACACTCCCTAAGGTATTCGGTCTTTATGAAAACAGGCTGAAGGACGCCCTTGGTAATAAGCCCCTGGTGTCCAAGTACGCGCAAAATTCTGACGTGGCCACATGCCAAGACGCCAGCCTCCACCTCGGTTATAGCAAGAAACCGGGGGATGCGTATCAACAAGAGACAGTAAAAAAGGTTTATGCAGGGTCTTAATCTGAAAAGAATCCTTGGAACGGGTCCCTACTGCACGTCTGCGCCTGTGTCTCCGTTGTGCCATACCCTGGACGGGCGTAGCACGGTGTTCATCTGTAAAAGAGAGGAACTTAGTTGAAAAAGATCGTGCGAAAATGTACGTTATATTAAATAAACAAAGTACACTTTAAAAAATGAATAAAATTGAGCTTTATTGTCTCTTGTTGTACATGCGCGGAGCCCCTTGAACGGGGGTATGCGGCTAGTAAGCCCTTGTATGTTTACGCCGGACTCGTCTAGCCATGTCCGGGGTCTGAACGACCTGTTTAGGTGCTTTGCTTAGTGAAGCCGGTTTAGTGTGTGGCTGTTAAGGAAGCCGCACAATCTTCCGCGCTCGAGGAACACTCGATATTTCCATTTAATGAGATGATGCCTCGTGGACCGGGCATTTTAAGTATAAGAGATGCATAATGCGGTATTGCGTTAAAGCGGCGAAGCTTGGCCGAGAGTGCTTGATAGCTACTTGTAAATGGGGCGATGTGGAAGGTTAGCTTTTCGCGGCGGAGGTTGTCGGGTGAGCCGAACATAACTTCTAGCAGGAGGGAGCCCGTACAATGGGCATCTGGGCCTGGCGTTACCCCTTGAAAGGAAGTGTTGTGTAACGCCCCCGATGCGGCTATATCTCCCACGTGTCGAGGCACGACTTAGAGGCATAACCGCATTGAAAGCAATGTCGCAAGTGAGGTAATCTTCACACAACCCATGTAATAATTAAGGGAAAGATACATAGTTGGCTTACAGTCGCCACTTCACCCAGTACATAAATAACATCCATCATTCAGAGTACACTCAAGGTCCGACTACGGAACCAAAATAAAAGAAGATACCCCAAATGCTACACAGATCCCCGAATCGTCCCAACTGGGCACCACTACTGATCATCTGGAAAAGACACATAGTAACGACCACGTTCCTCGTCGAACTCCCACTTGAGCTCGGTGGAATCACCTGCACTGGCCTCATCGGAACCTGCAACTGTTTTGGAAGTATCTGTGAGTCACGGGGACTCAGCAATCTCACACCCGCGAGATCAAGACTATTTAAGCTCATAGGAAGGACATAGTAGTAAAGTGGAGCTGCAGCAAGCGACTAGCATATATGGTGGCTACTTCGCAAAAGAGAGCGAGAAGAGAAGCAAAGCACGGTCGTGAAACTAGTAGTGATCAAGAAGTGATCCTGAACTACTTACGTCAGACATAACTCCAACACCGTGTTCACTTCCCGGACTCCGCCGAGAAGAGACCATCACGGTTACACACGCGGTTGATGTGTATTTTAATTAAGGTCAACTTTGGGTTTTCTACAACCGGACATTAACAAATTCCCATCTGCCTCATAACCATGAGCACGGCTTTGAAAGATATTACCTGCAGGGTGTCCCAACTTAGCCCATTATAAGCTCTCACGGTCAACGAAGGATATTCCTTCTACGGGAAGACCCGATCAATCTCGAATCCGGACTACAAGACATTTCGACAGCAATAAAACAAGACCAGCAAAGCCGCCCGATTGTGCCGACAAATCCCGATAGGAGCTGCACATATCTCGTTCTCAGGGCACATCCGGATGAGACTAGCTACGAGTAAAACCAAGCCTCGAGTTTCCCGTGGTGGCCCTTGAGTAGCTCGATTCGGGCCAGCACTCGAAGGAGCACTGGTCCGGGGGTTTAAAATAAAGATGACCCTCGGGCTCGCGAAAACCGGGAAAAAGGCTTAGGTGGCAAATGGTAAAACCAAAGTTGGGCCTTCTTTGGACGAGTCTTATTCAAAGCGAACTGTCAAGGGGTCCCATAAATCACCCAACCGTGTAAGGAGCATAAAAACAAGGAACATAACACCGGTATGGCGGAAACTAGGGTGGCAAGAGTGGAACAAAACACGGGCATAAGGCCGAGCCTTCCACCCTTTACCAAGTATATAGATGTATTAATTATAGCAGATATATATTGTGATATCCCCAACAAGTAAACATGTTCCAAAAGGAACAACATCTCCATGTTCAACAAGGAACAAACTTCAGCTTCACTGCAACTAGCAGCGCTATAAGAGGGCTGAGCAAAGCGGTAACATAGCCAATCAACGGTTTGCTAGGAAAAGGATGGTTAGGGGCTGACATGGCAATATGGGTGGCATGATATAGCAAGTGGTAGGCATCGCAGCATAGGCATAGCAAAAGAGCGAGCAACTAGCATAGCAAAGATAGAAGTGATTTCGAGGGTATGGTCATCTTGCGCAATGTTCTCGAGTTGTCGAAAGCTTGATCCTCGAAAGCGTTCTCAACAGGTTCCTCGTTCACGTACTCGTCTCCCGACTCTACCCAAAGCAACAACACAAACAAAGGAACCACAATAAATCACGGTGCAATGCACAATCAACATGATGCAAAACATGACATGATATGCATGATGAGATATGCAATGCTTATGTGCGCTCCGGAAGGTAAATGATGAACCAGGCATCAACTTGGCAAACCAAGCATGCCACTGGAAAGATGAGATGATTTCGGTTGAAATCGATATAAAGATCACCGGAAACGGATGCACGGTTTGGAAATGGCAAGCAAAACAAGAATGGCGCAAATCTGCCATTAACAGCATGATGCCACTTAGCAAGCAACAATTAATTAAGCTACTGCACCCAAATGTAACAAGAAAGCACATGGCAGTGATCTACACATGATGCTCGACAAAAGATGAGCACTGAGCTACGGCTAGTTCACATCATAACAGGTTCAAACAAGCATGGCAAAAGTGCAATAATAATCAGGCTGGACATGGCAAAAACAGTAACAGGTTGCAATGTTCAGAGCATCAAAACTACATGCTACAGGAACTTAAAATAGAAAAACATGGCATGGCATGAATCTACTCAAAGCCTAGAACAAAAGTCCCTTACTGACCATAAGCCAAAAAGGACTAGAAAATATAGTAACACCCATGTCAATATTGAAAGTCTCGTTAACAGATTCAGCAACTTGACATGTCAAAAACTGATAACGAGATGGCATGTTAACAAGCTCAATGCACTCACTACAGAGCCTTATATGATAAACTAAACATACATAAATCATGAAGACATGACATAGAAGACATCCATGGCAAGAAAAATTACATAGCATATATGGATCAACCACAACAAGCTAGGCAAAATTGAATAACACGTATACAATCTGCCAGGAAACATTTGATAGCAAAAGTAGAGCTCGATTGACTCAAGCTATGGCATCCCATAATTGCAAACAAAGGCATGGATGGATAGAGCAAGTCATGCTTTACAAAACACCCTTACTGAAGTATCTCAAAATATGCATAGATCTCTCGGTATCATCAAGCAAACATGGCATCAAAATCAGCTAAAACAGGGCTGAAATCAGCAACATTAGGACACCTACTTTGCATGCTTGTGCTAGTCACCACATAGATCACAAAATACATGGCATACACCCTGGAAAGATGACATGGCATTTTACAAAACACATGTAGGACTCCAATTCATAGGGTGCACATATTAATCATAGCAAAATAACAAAAGTGCAACTTCTGATAAAAATCAGAAACTATCAGCACATAGCACTCTTCCAACAGCATTTCGGGCATCAAGATGAGCTCAAATGAAAATGATGCAATGGAACGAAATGATCTACTCTTCGAGACGAACATTTTGACATATTATCGCGAAAAATGGATCTACGAATGCGAAGATATAGCAGGATGAAAAATGCACGAAATTACAAAGATCTAGGGACTTAGAAGAAAATAGAGAGGAAGAGAGTCAACGGTGGCTCGGGGCCGAGGCGGATCCGATCGGATCGGGCGGTGGCGGCGCTGGCGGGCTCCCGGGCGGCTGGTCGAAGGAAGGAAAGGCGGGCGGGGGCCGGCGCGGGCGAGGAGGCGCGGAGGCGCTGGGCGTGGTCGCCGGGAGGTCCATGAGGCTGGCCGGCGAAGCTCGGCTGGGCCTCGGGGCGGCGTGGCGTGGCGGCGGCGGAGAGGCGGCGATGGGGCGCTGGCTGCGCCACGTGGCGGCCGCGAGAGGTCCGGGCGGCAGGCGGACGTGTCGGCCGTCCGGATCTCGTCCGTGGTGTGAGAAATGGGGAGACTAGGGTTTCGTCCGGATTTGGAGGGTGTGCTTAAATAGGCATAGAGGGAGCTAGGAGAGTCCAAATGAGGTGTAGTTTTCGCCCACACGATCGTGATCGATCGACGGAGAGCATGGAGGTGACTTAGATGGGTTATTGGGCTGTTTTGAAGGGGTGTTGGGTTGCAACTTAAAAGAGGCCTTTGCGAGGGTGCGGTTAACCGTTGGAGTACCAAACGAGCTCCAAATGACCGAAACTTGACCGGTGGTCTCCGGTGTTATACCAAGGCCACTAGACAAACCTCGGTCCATTTCGAGACGGTTTAATACCCTTTACGGAAAAAGCGTAAAAGGACGCCGGGGAGATAGGAGTGCGGATTGCAAAAGCGGACAACGGGAAAAATGCTCGGAATCATGAGGCGAACAGCGTATGCAAATCGATGCACATGATGACATAAAATAAAATGCATGACACGGACGAAAAGCAACATGAAGAAAACCCAACCACGGAGGAATATCATATATCAATGCCGAAAATGGCAAGAGTTGGAGTTACAAATATGGAAAGTTACTTCCGGGTGTTACAACACTCCACCACTACAAGAGGATCTCGTCCGAGATCTAGGACTGAAAGAACTCCGGATACTCGAGCGGAGGTGATCCTCGCGCTCCGGTAGCTTCTCGGTCGGAATGGTGTGACCACTTCACTTTCGGAATTTGATTGACTTGTTGCGAGTCTTGCGCTCGGTTTCTTCAAGAATAGCAACGGGTGCTCATGATAAGAGAGATCTTCTTGAAGGTCAATCTCTTGAAGTTGATAGTGCGTTCAGAGTCTTGAAGCACTTGCGAAGCTGTGACACGTGAAACACATCGTGCACGTTTGCAAAGTTGGATGGAAGCTCAAGTTGATAGGCGAGATCGCCTCTTTTCCCAATGATCTTGAAAGGACCCACGTATCTAGGGGCAAGCTTCCCTTTGATACCGAAGCGACGAGTGCCTTTCATTGGAGAGCGCGAGGTAGACATGGTCTCCGATTTCAAAAGTCACATCACGGTGCTTATCATCATAATAGCTCTTCCGCGCGATTGCGCGGCTTTGAGATTCTCACGAATGACTTGGCACATTTCTTCCGCTTACGTGATCAAGTCATTGCCAAGAAGTTGGCGTTCACTGTCTCGAGACCAATTGAGAGGAGTACGGCACTTTACGCCATAGAGAATTTCGAATGGGGCCTTGCCGAACTCGCTTGGAAGCTGTTGTTGTAAGAGAACTCGGCATATGGAAGACAATCTTCCCACTTCATACCGAAGGAAATGACACAAGCCCGAGCATATCTTCAAGAATTTGATTAACTCGCTCGACTTGGCCACTTGTTTGAGGATGGAAAGCTGTCTGAAAGCGAATGTTGGTGCCCATGGCCTTCAAAAGAATCCCAAAACTTGGAGGTAAAGATGCTGCCACGGTCAGAAGAGATCACTTGTGGAATGCCGTGCAAGGAGACAATCTGGAGGTGTATAGCTCGCCAACCGAGCTGCAGTGATGGATTCTTTGATAGGAAGAAAATGAGCCACTTTAGTAAGCTTGTCAATGACAACAAAGATAGCATCATTTCCACGCTTGGACTTTGGAAAGCCGATCACGAAGTCCATTTCAATATGATCAAACTTCCATTCGGGAATAGCAAGAGGTTGAAGGAGACCAGCTGGTCTTTGGTGTTCGCTTTCACTCTTCTGCAGACATCACACTCATTCACGAATTGAGCAATTTCTCGCTTCATTCGAGTCCACCAATATGACTGCTTGAGGTCATGGTACATCTTCGTACTTCGGGATGAATGGATAGAAGCGAATTGTGAGCCTCGTTCATAATGACTTTTCACAGATCACCCTTAGGAACCACAATCCGGTCCTCAAAAACAGAGTGTCTTTGTCATCAACGGAAGCACTTGTACTTGGAAATGCCCTTGTCGATACCACGTTTCACTTTCTTCACCATGGTATCCGAAGTTGAGCCTCACGAATCTGATCTTCCAAAGTAGGAGAGACTATGAGGTTGACAAGAAAGCCTTGAGGAACAACTTGAAGATTCAGCTTGCGGAAAGATTCACAGAGATCCGGTGAAAGGGCTTGAGGATTAGATCATTGCGAGAAGCTTTCCTGCTCAAAGCATCTGCAATGACATTGGCTTTTGCGGAGTATACTCAATACTTGGGTTGTACTCTTGAATCATTTCGACCCATCGAGTGCACTGAGGTTGAGGTTGGGCTGAGTGAAGATGTACTTGAGACTCTTGTGATCGGTGAAAATGTCCACTTTCCTTCCCAACAAGAGATGTCTCCACGTAATCAATGCATGAACAAGCTGCCGCCAACTCAAGATCGTGAGTGGGGTAGTTCTTCTCGTTGGGCTTCAAGCTGGCGAGAGGTATAAGCCACAACTCTCTTCTCTTGCATTAACACAGCACCGAGACCTTGAAGAGAAGCATCACGAAAACTTCATATGGCTTGGATTCATCGGGAGGAGTCGAGCAGGGAGCTGTGACGAGTTTCTCTTTGAGGGTATTGAAAGCAACGTCACACTCAGGAGACCAGACATACTTCACCTGCTTCTGGAGAAGGTTGGAAAGAGGCTTAGAAATCTTGGAGAAGTTCTCAACGAATCTTCGGCAATAGCTTGCAAGACCAAGAAAGCTGCGGAGCTGCTTGACATTCTGAGGAGGTTCCCAATTCACAATTGCGGACACCTTCTCGGGATCAACAGCGATGCCCTTGGCAGAGATGATATGACCAAGATAAAGCACTTCATCAAGCCGAATTCACATTTGGAGAACTTAGCATAGAATTGGTACTCTCTCGAGCTTGTCTAGCACCAATCGCAAATGTTTGGCATGATCCTTCTTATTCTTGGAGAAGACCAAAATATCATCAAGATAGACCAAGGCGAATTCATTGGTGTAGGGGTTGAATATGAAGTTCATCATCCGAGAGAAAGTTGGAGGAGCATTGACAAGGCGAAAGACATGACAAGTATATTCATAAGAACCAAAGCTTGTTACGAATCTTTGTCTTGGGAATATCTTGTTCACGAATCGAATCTGATGATACCCCATCTGAAGGTCAAGCTTAGAGAACACTGTAGCACCTTTGAGTTGCTCGAAAAGCTCATTGATGTTGGGAAGTGGATACTTGTTCTTGATTGTCTTCTTATTCAATGGACGATGTCGGCGCAAAGTCGGTCCGTGCCATCCTTCTTCGGACAAAAGAACACCACAACCCCAAGGAGATGAACTCGGTGCGATCAAACCCAGACGCTCTTGTTCATCGAGCTGCTTCTTCAATTCCTTCAGCTCATCAGGTCCAAGCTTGTATGGGCGCTTACAAAGCGGGTTGATGCGGGCTCAAGATCGATAACGAACTCAAGCGGCGATGAGGAGGCATACCGGAAGCTCTTCGGAAAGACATCTTGGTACTCATAAGCGATGGAATCGAGAGATGGCATTCAATTCGCCCTTCTCATTGAGAGAAAACAACCGAATGGTTTCATCACGAGCGGCATAGATGATCACATCATTAGAAGAATGAGTCAATTGAATTTCCTGGCAGCACAATCAATTTGAGCTTTGTGCTTTGAGAAAGCCGATCCATTCGAGAATAAGATCAATATCCGAGTCACCGAGAACAATTGGTTTAGCAGAAATCTATAATCGCCCATCTTGATCTTGACATTCGAACCATCATGCTAGAGCTCAAGCGCTTAGCCGGAGAAATAACTTGCATAGCTTTAGACAATTCCTCTCAGTATCAAAATTGTGCTTGATGCAAAAGGATATGACATGAAAGAATGCGATGCACCAAGTATCAAATAAGACTTTTGCGGGAATATCATTAAGCGAGAGATTACCCATTATCACATCGAAGATTCCTCTGCTTGAGCTGCATTCATCATATTGACCTTGGCATACTTTGGATTATGCTTGACCTTTGCATTCTGGAAGATTTCACAGAGGAGGAGGCGGAAGGCGCCTCTGGTTGAAGCACTTGTTAGCATAGTGACCCTTCTGCGACACTTGTTGCAAGTGACCTCGAGAAGCGGACGGTGGTAAGGAGCACTTGACCTTGGAGCTTGAGAATTAGACTTGTTACGATAGCTTGGGTTGGGTGGGTGGGAAGATCCACGGCCACCTGAGTTCTTCTTTGGTAAGGCCGACGGAACGGAGGAGGGGCAGGTAAAACTTCTGCTGCTTGGCTGCCACTTGAGAGGACGAGGAGGACTGAACTGCATCCTGATTCTCTTCTTAGAAGCCTCGCATTTGAGTTGTGCGCTTCTTGCTTGAGAGCCATGTTGTAGAAATCATCATACTTATCTGGCTCAAACAGCACAAGAGGTAATGCAGATCTTCTCTCGGACCACCTCGAGGCGATAGATCATACTCCTTTCATCAGTACGTCTTGCTTAGCAAAGCAAGCGAGCTTGGAACTGGATATTGTATTGATAGACAGACATGGTGCCTTGCTTGAGATTGCGGAATTCCTCACGCTTGCTCTCAACAACACTCTTGAATGTGATGAGCTCGAAATCACGGCGGAACTCATCCTGTAATGACACGACCTCCTCTGGAATCTTTGTATTCTTTGGTACCACTCAGCAGCTTGATCCTTGAGTTGAAGCGATGCAAACTTGACAAAGTCCTCAGTCGACATTGCTACTGATCAAAGTGCTTGCAGATGTCCACTAACCAATCGTCGGCGTCTGTGGCCTCAACACGTAAACCGAAAGACTTGGCTGATTAGCGAGGAACCGATCGAGAGTAGCAAAGTGTGGCTGATTGTTGCCTTGACCTTGATTGCCTTGATTGCCTTGATTGCCTTGCCCTGATGCGTTCTTGCAAGAGCTGCAAAATCATCGAGCATTGGCATTGGTGGCTGCCATGATAGCTTGCCAGCCTCCGGAGGCGGAGGTGGAGGTGGAGGTGGAGGATTCGATGATCCCCATCATTGCGATCCGGATTGAGACGCGTTGGCGGAGCCATCTGGAGAGGGTGACATCCGTTAGTCCTTTGATAGACAAATAGATAAGTAGAATCAACGGATAGAAATTGCAACATATAGTCTTCACAATAAACATTCGAACAAGAATGAACGAATGAATTCCAAAGTTAATCATCACACGACCAATAAAGTGAGAAGCCACTTAGATACAGATAAAGAAACAACATCTGTCTTAGAAACAATTCGAATATTACAACTGAAAACAAAAGGTTGGCTTCTAGAATGAGCCGGAACAAACACATGATAGAGATTTCGCTCAAAGTGTTAGTGGTGGGGCCCACACGGACCTGACGTATAGCGACGTCACGAATGACTAACAAGGCGTCCCGAATCAGCATAGCCAAGGATTCTTTAAGGCGTCTCGCGACCACGTAAATCGACCGTGAATGGGCGGACCACTAGACGTTGAACCCCAATCTCAAATCATACATCCGCCGGAAAGAATATCCCGTAAGCTACTAGAATTCCCACCTATAAACTTCCGAAACTTTCGGTTATGCAATCTGGTGTTGGGGATACTGAGGACACAAAATATATCACCCAAACTAACAATACCTAGATCCAATTGTATCCATCCGTCAACACATAACCAAGAAATCCTCGAAATCGTGTACCTCGACCTTGAAAAACATCCGTTATGCAAGTCATGGCAATACTCCCTTTTCGCCACGAAGATTGGGCTATCAGGTTATCTCACCAACAACGCACAAAAGAGATTTCGATGTCGGCAAAACTCAGGTATTCGAGCTGCAGCGATAAAATTGTGGCGACAACACCTCGGAGCTCAACTCCCCGGGACACTGCCACAACCCCTAAATGTCAGGAGGCACCAAGAACAATGTTCTCGTCACAAAACCATCGGAACGATTCCAAGATACCCACGTGATCCTAAAATTTTTTTTAGTGAAGTTTGAGAAGAGGAGAGTCAAAACTCTACGTCAGGAGACCTCACCAGAGCGACGAAGGGACTGGGAAGTAAAAAGAATCCTACTCTCCGATATATATAATCCTAAGACTCAAAACATTTTCCATTCTAGACTCAACAACGTCAGCAAACAATCAAGTAGGGGGCTCCTAAGTCGGGGAAGGCTCTGATTACCAACTTGTAACGCCCCGATGCGTTATATCTCCCCCGTGTCGAGGCACGACTTAGAGGCATAACCGCATTGAAAGCAATGTCGCAAGTGAGGTAATCTTCACACAACCCATGTAATAATTAAGGAAAGATACATAGTTGGCTTACAATCGCCACTTCACCCAAATACATAAATAACATCCATCATTGAGTACACTCAAGGTCCGACTACGGAACCAAAATAAAAGAAGATACCCCAAATGCTACACAGATCCCGAATCGTCCCAACTGGGCACCACTCTGATCATCTGGAAAAGACACATAGTAACGACCACGTTCCTCGTCGAACTCCCACTTGAGCTCGGTGGAATCACCTGCACCTTGGCCTCATCGGAACCTGCAACTGTTTTGGAAGTATCATGAGTCACGGGACTCAGCAATCTCACACCGCGAGATCAAGACTATTTAAGCTCATAGGAAGGACATAGTAGTAAAGTGGAGCTGCAGCAGCGACTAGCATATATGGTGGCTACTTCGCAAAAGAGAGCGAGAAGAGAAGCAAAGCACGGTCGTGAAACTAGTAGTGATCAAGAAGTGATCTGAACTACTTACGTCGGACATAACTCCAACACCGTGTTCACTTCCGGACTCCGCCGAGAAGAGACCATCACGGTTACACACGCGTTGATGTGTATTTTAATTAAGGTCAACTTTGGGTTTTCTACAACGGACATTAACAAATTCCCATCTGCCTCATAACCGCGGGCACGGCTTTGAAAGATATTACCTGCAGGGTGTCCCAACAGCCCATTATAAGCTCTCACGGTCAGCGAAGGATATTCCTTCTACGGGAAGACCCGATCAATCTCGGAATCCCGGACTACAAGACATTTCGACAACAATAAAACAAGACCAGCAAAGCCGCCCGATTGTGCCGACAAATCCCGATAGGAGCTGCACATATCTCGTTCTCGAGGCACATCCGGATGAGACTAGCTACGAGTAAAACCAAGCCTCGAGTTTCCCGTGGTGGCCCTTGATCAGCTCAGATTGGGCCAGCACTCGAAGGAGCACTGGTCGGGGGTTTAAAATAAAGATGACCCTCGGGCTCGCGAAAACCGGGGAAAAAGGCTTAGGTGGCAAATGGTAAAACCAAAGTTGGGCCTTCTGGACGAGTCTTATTCAAAGCGAACTGTCAAGGGGTCCCATAAATCACCCAACCGTGTAAGGAGCATAAAACAAGGAACATAACACGGTATGGCGGAAACTAGGGTGGCAAGAGTGGAACAAAACACGGGCATAAGGCCGAGCCTTCCACCCTTTACCAAGTATATAGATGTATTAATTATAGCAGATATATATTGTGATATCCCCAACAAGTAAACATGTTCCAAAAGGAACAACATCTCCATGTTCAACAAGGAACAAACTTCAGCTTCACTGCAACTAGCAGCGCTATAAGAGGGCTGAGCAAAGCGGTAACATAGCCAATCAGCGGTTTGCTAGGAAAAGGATGGTTAGGGGCTGACATGGCAATATGGGTGGCATGATATAGCAAGTGGTAGGCATCGCAGCATAGGCATAGCAAAAGAGCGAGCAACTAGCATAGCAAAGATAGAAGTGATTTCGAGGGTATGGTCATCTTGCACGCAATGTTCTCGAGTTGTCGAAAGCTTGATCCTCGAAAGCGTTCTCAACAGGTTCCTCGTTCACGTACTCGTCTCCGACTCTACCCAAAGCAACAACACAAACAAAGGAACCACAATAAATCACGGTGCAATGCACAATCAACATGATGCAAAACATGACATGATATGCATGATGAGATATGCAATGCTTATATGCGCCCGGAAGGTAAATGATGAACCAGGCATCAACTTGGCAAACCAAGCATGCCACTGGAAAGATGAGATGATTTCGGTTGAAATCGATATAAAGATCACGGAAGCGGATGCACGGTTTGGAAATGGCAAGCAAAACAAGAATGGCGCAAATCTGCCATTAACAGCATGATGCCACTTAGCAAGCAACAATTAATTAAGCTACTGCACCCAAATGTAACAAGAAAGCACATGGCAGTGATCTACACATGATGCTCGACAAAAGATGAGCACTGAGCTACGGCTAGTTCACATCATAACAAGTTCAAACAAGCATGGCAAAAGTGCAATAATAATCAGGCTGGACATGGCAAAAACAGTAACAGGTTGCAATGTTCAGAGCATCAAAACTACATGCTACAGGAACTTAAAATAGCAAAACATGGCATGGCATGAATCTACTCAAAGCCTAGAACAAAAGTCCCTTACTGACCATAAGCCAAAAAGGACTAGAAAATATAGTAACACCCATGTCAATATTGAAAGTCTCGTTAACAGATTCAGCAACTTGACATGTCAAAAACTGATAACGAGATGGCATGTTAACAAGCTCAATGCACTCACTACAGAGCCTTATATGATAAACTAAACATACATAAATCAAGAAGACATGACATAGAAGACATCCATGGCAAGAACAATTACATAGCCTATATGGATCAACCACAACAAGCTAGGCAAAATTGAATAACACGTATACAATCTGCCAGGAAACATTTGATAGCAAAAGTAGAGCTCGATTGACTCAAGCTATGGCATCCCATAATTGCAAACAAAGGCAAGGATGGATAGAGCAAGTCATGCTTTACAAAACACCCTTACTGAAGTATCTCAAAATATGCATAGATCTCTCGGTATCATCAAGCAAACATGGCATCAAAATCAGCTAAAACAGGGCTGAAATCAGCAACATTAGGACACCTACTTTGCATGCTTGTGCTAGTCACCACATAGATCACAAAAATACATGGCATACACCCCTGGAAAGATGACATGGCATTTTACAAAACACATGTAGGACTCCAATTCATAGGGTGCACATATTAATCATAGCAAAAATAACAAAAGTGCAACTTCTGATAAAAATCAGAAACTATCAGCACATAGCACTCTTCCAACAGCATTTCGGGCATCAAGATGAGCTCAAATGAAAATGATGCAATGGAACGAAATGATCTACTCTTCGAGACGAACATTTTGACATATTATACGCGAAAAATGGATCTACGAATGCGAAGATATAGCAGGATGAAAAATGCACGAAATTACAAAGATCTAGGGACTTGGAAGAAAATAGAGAGGGAAGAGAGTCAGCGGTGGCTCGGGGCCGAGGCGGATCCGATCGGATCGGGCGGTGGCGGCGCTGGCAGGCTCCCGGGCGGGCGGGTCGGGAAGGAAGGCGGCGGGGCGGGGATCGCCCGGCCATGGGCGAGGAGGCGCTGTGGATGGCGGCGGGTGGTCGGCCGGAGGTCCCATGGAGCATGGCGAAGCTCGGCCGGGAGCCTCGGGGAGGCGGTGGCGTGCGGAGAGAGGCGGCGATGGGGCGCGGGCTGCGGCCACGTGGCGCGTGTGAGAGGTCCGGGCGGCGGGCGGACGTGTCCGGCCGTCCGGATCTCGTCCGGTGGTGTGAAGGGCCAGGAGACTAGGGTTTCGTCCGGATTTGGAGGGGGTGTGCTTAAATAGGCATAGAGGGAGCTAGGAGAGTCCAAATGAGGTGTAGTTTTTTCGCCCACGATCGTGATCGAGCGACGGAGAGCATGAGGTGACTTAGATGGGTTATTGGGCTGTTTTGAAGGGGTGTTGGGTTGCAACTTAAAAGAGGCCTTTCTTGAGAGTGCGGTTAACCGTTGGAGTACCAAACGAGCTCCAAATGACCGAAACTTGACCGGTGGTCTCCGGTGTTATACCAAGGCCACTAGACAAACCTCGGTCCATTTCGAGGCGGTTTAATACCCTTTACGGAAAAAGCGTAAAAGGGACGCCGGGGAGATAGGAGTGCCGGATTGCAAAACGGACAACGGGAAAAATGCTCGGAATCATGAGACGAACGCGTATGCAAATGCGATGCACATGATGACATAAAATAAAATGCATGACACGGACGAAAAGCAACATGAAGAAAACCCAACCACGGAGGGAATATCATATATCAATGCCGAAAATGGCAAGAGTTGGAGTTACAAATATGGAAAGTTACTTCCGGGGTGTTACATGTTGCTATGGCGAATTGTTGTTGTGTCTATCCCCATTTTGCAGATTGTGTCCTGATATAGCAGGTTTAAATCACTGCCGCCGTCTATTAGGACTTGTGTAAAGTGGAGTCCGTCAATTATTGGATCTAATACCAAGGCAGTCCAGCCTGCATTCCGGATACTTCGAGTAATCGATGGTGAAGGTGATTGGTTTTAACAACCGTTGGCGGGACTCCTCAGGATAGGCCGTATGGCGGCGTATCTCTATAGGCGCCACTCTGTTCTTCCCTTTTGTCACGTGAAGTGAATTTCTTGTTTTGACTTCTTGTGGGAAACTCTTTTGTTTTCGGTGCTCTGCTTGTGGGGTTCGTCATCGTCCTCGCTTGGTGTGTCGAGCCACTTGTGTTCGGCGTTGAGTTTGCGGATTGCTTGAAGACCCAACAATCTCTGTGGGTATGGTTTGCGGGCTTCCAGAGTCTTGTGGATTTGACATATCTTGTCCAAGATTTTGTTTAGGTTAGATAGCTCGTCCTGTTATCCTTGAGGGCAGCTTTTTACGATTCTGCCGAGAGCTTTTGAATCCGGCGTTGGTGTCGTGCTCTTTGGGCTGTTTCCCTTGGTCCGGCGCTGGTCCTTGCTGCGTCGCGGTTTCCGTTCCATCCCTAACCCGGATATACTTGGGTCGTTGATGCGCATCTTGCCAACCAGCTATCCTCTCTAGCGCAAAAGTGGGTCATGAGGCTTGTTAATGCGGCCATTGTTCTTGGCTTTTCTTGGCGAGGTGTCAGCGAGCCATTAAGTCTCAAATCTTGTGTTTGAAAGCTGCTAAGGCTTGGCGTCCGGACGATCGACTATCTGGTTCTTCTTAGTAAGAAATCTGTTCGAGTTTCGGGCTGACTCTCGAGTTGTTGAGTTATATGACTTAAATCATCGCATCCGGAGGTCGGACATAGGTCCCTTGAAAATTTGCCGAAAAGCATCCTCGAGCTCTTCCCAACTTCCAATGGTGTTTCGGGAAGGCTTTGAAGCCAATGCGGGCTGGCCCTTTGAGTTTGAGGGTAAGTATTTTATGGCGTGGAGATCATCTCCTCTAGCCATGTGTATGTGGAGGATGTAATCCTCAATCCAGACTCTAGGGTCTGTTGTTCCGTCGTATGCCTCTATGTTTACGGACTTGAATCCCGCTGGAAATTCATGATCCAGCACCTCATCAGTGAAACATAGGGGGTGTGCGGCACCCCTGTATTTGGGTGTACCGTGATGTTCGGATACTTGATGCGTTGCATTGCTTACTAGAGCTTGCTTTCTTGGCCCATAGATAGATCTAGCTGGGCCATCTTTTTTATGCGAATCCTTGTGCGGATCGCGTGCCGGATTGTGTGCGGCGCCATTTGCCGCACTACGTAGGCCATGGGGTCGTTTATCCGACCGGGTGGCTTCCTTATTTTTTGATTGTGGAGGCTCTAAGGCTTCTTCATCAAATGCCGGCAGTAATTTTCGCTTCGGATAACTCTTTGTGTGGCGACTGTCGCCGTATCTATCTGCGGTGTTTAGTACTTTGCTCCATCTAATTCTGAGTGCGTCTTCCGCTGTTTTGAGCTTCCGTTTCTGCTTTTTAAGGCTAGCAGTGGCGATGAGCCTTTTTTGGAGGTTCTTCTGCTCCAGCAATCTGTCCGGCGTGAGGTCGTCCGGACTGTTATCTTCTCCGGGACGGGTTGTTTATCAAGTTGCCCTGTTGGACGGTTGCTCGATGGCATGTTAAATGCGTCCGCCCGGTTCGCCTGCTCTATGGCTGAGTGCGTATGGCTCTTGTCTCTGTCGAGGTGGGGTTTGGGCGGCGCTTACGCGCCGCTTTGGCTGCTTTTGAGGAGCGATTCCTCGTTGCGCCCCTTTGTTCCTCGTCGTCGTTTCTTTTAGGTGTGTTCACCATGTATACATCATGGGATGAGGTGGTTGTCCAGTGCCCTATAGGCGCTGATTCCTGTTCGTCTCCTACATCGTCGTCCATACCGTCGATGTCTTCGGAGTCGAAGTCGAGCATGTCGGTTAAATCATCGACAGTGGCTATGAAGTGGGTGGTGGGTGTGCTTTGAATTTCTTCGTCGTCCACATCCCAACTTTGCTGACCATAGTCCGGCAGGGCTCTCCTGATAGAGAGAGAGAGAGAGACTTTAGTGAATTCAGAATGTCACCGAAGAGCGAGTGCTGAAAGATGTCCGCGGTGGTGAACTCCATGATCGGCGACCAATCGGATTCGATTGGCAGGGGCGCGGAAGGTCCGGAGTCCGGAGAGGAGTCCGACACCTTGAGTCATGAGCCGCAAAGGACAAAGGCTGGTATTCGCTCGATCGCCGTAGAGATTGCAGCCCCGAGGCGGTGTCCAGCCACCCGTCCTCGATTGCCTTGATCGGCTCGAGTGAGGGTCGGGCGGACTCTAATCTTGACCTCGAGCCTTTGTTCGGGCGAGCTAGATCATGCCCATCGTGATGCAGTCTGGTGGCGCTTGGCTGTGACTCGAATCCGTCGAAGATCAAGTCTCTGCGGACGTCGGCCGTGTAGTTCAAACTTCCAAATCGACTGATGGCGGGCGTAGCTTCGATCTGCTCGATGGCCAGCGAATTGCCGCGATCAGCGAAGCCGCCGAATCTGAAGATCTGTCCGGGAGAAAAGCCTCGCCTGGACCGCATCATTGTTGATGATCGGAGGAGCCATCGGGCCTAAAGATGACGACATACGAGGAACTCTCAATGAAAGCACCAATGTCGGTGTCAAAACCGGCGGATCTCGGGTAGGGGTCCCGAGCTGTGCGTCTAGGCGGATGGTAACATGAGACAAGGGACACGATGTTTTACCCGAGTTGGGCCCTCTCGATGGAGGTAGTACAAGAGTAGATCTACCACGAGATCGAGAGGCTAAACCCTAGAAGCTAGCCTATGGTATGATTGTTGTTAGTCCCACGGACTAAAACCCTCCGGTTTATATAGACACCGGAGAGGTTAGGGTTACATAGAATCGGTTACAATGGGAGGAGATCTACATATCCAGACGCCAAGCTTGCCTTCCACGCCAAGGAAAGTCCCATCCGGACACGGGACGAAGTCTTCAATCTTGTATCTTCATAGTCCAGGAGTCCGGCCAAAGGTCATAGTCCGGCCATCCGGACACCCCCTAATCCATGACTCCCTCACTTACCATACCATGGGATCACTTAATCCCTCTCGATACATCTTGCATGCTTTGTGTGTTGATTGACTTGAATCACTCTTTGTACTTAGTCTTGGTAAACCTTGTATCTTTCCAACTCTCTTCATTAGGATGATGTCTTGAAGGTAACATGAATGTTCACACAATCTTCTTCAAGACATGCTTGTAATAGGCTCAATCCCACATGACCAATCTTTGGATAAATCCTTGAATAGCCCCTTGGTCAACACTTACTCTTCTTCTTATAACTTTGAAACCAACAAATGGTCCTCAAGCAAAGTATATGAACAAACCCTTCAAATATAACTTAAGACAACTATTAGTCCATAGGATTGTCATCGATTACCAAAACGAAATTGCTGTACGGACGACATAAACCAGCCGAACCGTGAACGACAGGAGGATTCAACAGTGATGTTCACTTTTGGACTACGCGTGGATGGCTGGATGCCCTACATCGTCTGCAAATCGTCTGAATATGTCGTCTGTGTAGCAGCTCTCTTACCAAAACCAAATATGGTGGCACCATGCTCTTTCAAAGATGTTACGTTCTTTTTAAACAGGAAATCACGTTTCACCATACACACAAAAATGCCATATTTTTAAAAATAGATAGAGGGGTTATTACAATTTCTTGGTAATAAATAATATTTTGTTGTTCCTTATACTACCATGACAAATGGTGACTAGTAGAACAATTTTTTTCTTCTGAAAAAAGGTAATGTTTGTGTGTTTGTGTTGTTTATTTATGGATGAGGTTGGGCTCCCAATAATCCCTCTGTTCCTAAATATAGGTTTTTCTAGAGATTCAACTACGAACTACATACTGAGCAAAATTAGTGAATCTATACTTACGTCTATATACATCCATATGTAGGCCCCGTTGAAATTCTAAAATGATTTATATTTAGGAGCGGAGGGAGAACTAATAGTTTTTTTTTTTGAATGTTGGAGGGTGTACTAATAGTTTTTTTGAGGGAATGAGGGTGTACTAAAGGGGTGTTTGGTTACAGGGACTTATTGGTGTAAGGACTTAAATAAGTCTCTTTAAGTCCCATTTAAACCAAACATGAGGGACTTATAGGGATTTAAAGTGAGCATTTGGGACTTATAAAATAAGACTCTTAAGGAGGGACTTATAGTTGTAATATGGTCTTTTAGTCCATGTAAGTCTCAGAAACCATACATGTAGGAGAGACTTATTAGGGACTTGGGAGTATAAGTTGGGACTAAAAAAAGTTCTAGAACTTATGAACCAAATAGGGCCTAACAGTAAGAGTGCTGATTCGTTGTAGTTGTAGTTGTAGTGGTTGAGGAAGCAGAGCAGCCACGCACTCACGTCACGGTCGGATCTGGTTAGCCGGGAGCTGAAAGTGAGTGACTGACACCCGGGACCACACACTTGTCGGCAAAGGCCGGAGCATGTGGCTGGCTGGGCTTTCCCTTTATCCTTTTATTTATTCGATCGGAATACAATTAGTAGTATGATATTATCCGTACGTGACCCACGGGGAAGGCTACAAGTGTGCGTACCATACGAGTAGTTGTACTGTATAAATACGTTGTCTCTGTCAGATACGACTTGGCAGGCAGGGCAGGTGGAGTCGTGGACGGACCGACGCAGCACGTACACAGACACGCTCGAAGAGCCAGAGCAGACAGCACGCTCCATCGCATCGCATGGGAATCCTGCTGATAATTTTGGTAGATACTTTACTTATATATATATACACACACATAGTATATTCGATCAATATTAGAAAAAACATGTGAACCATACGGGGTTACATGTATTTTTTTACTGTACTATAGTACTCAATATAAATAAATAGTACTATGGTGTTTCTTCCTTTGGCGGGAAAGCTGTCGCCTTTGTTGTGCGCTTTTCCGCGGAATACAGCAACTTCTATTTATTTTTTGTTTCGTTTGATTGACTAGAGATTTTGGATCTGAAGAGATGTGACGCTGACGTGTCATGCCCGTGGCCCTGCACTTTTTGACCCCTTTCTGGGGACGTGCTCATCGGCCGTCGGTTCATGTCACAGCTGGTTCGCATGCACTGACGTGGCGTTCACATCACATGTGCCATGTGCATGCACGCACGCACTCACTGTGACGGACGATGACAAGAAGCAATGCATTCAGGTTATCTGAACAGACGCGGCCTTTTTTTCGGACCGACGCCCGCTCTCACTCTCTCTCTCTTTCGTCCGTTGATTTTTGTTCATTCATCGGTCGGCCGACCCAGCCGCCCATGCCGGACGCATCAGATTCTGTTTTGCCAATCTTGTCCAAGGAACAATGTACGGTGCGTGTGTGTATTGCTGGTGACAATCATACCGGCTGTGTGCTTTCTCAACTCTCGGCTGACCACAAACAGAAGATGATATATGTGCCCCCATAATACTTCGATGCGTTTATCGTGCTGATTTGCTGGACATTGTGGAAGCAAAGAAACGTTAGGGTATTTCAGTCGGGTGCTATCCTCGATGAGCTCGCTACGACTAATCTTATTTTTCAGGAGCTGCATCTATAGAGGCTTGTGGAAGTAGTAGGAGTTCGACGGTTTTGTGAGTAGTAGGCTTAGTGTATTGGGGTGGTTGGGTGGGATCGCCGGCTTGTGACAATCTACCATCAAATATTGTACATATATAAAGCTAGACTAATAGTATTATTATGATGAGAGAGAGAGAGGAGAGAGACTAGCAGTATTATTATGATGTGTGAGAGAGAAACTGGGAGACCAGAGCACCCCTTGGCCACCTACAGCAAGCATACAGGTGTACGGGCAGTACACAAGCGAGTACCAGTACGTGCACGACGTGGCACTTGGCAGGCACCGTGAAGGGTACGTGTACCCAGTACGTGTTGCGGACAGCACGGCGATCCAATCCAACCCACTCCACAGTTCACTCCAGAAGCATCGCCGCCGGTGCGCCCAGGGCACAAGCGTATTTCTCACAGTGAGACGTGCACGCGCCACTGACAGAACCTCACATGCCCAAGCCAAGTCGGTGAAAATGCTTCTGAATTTTCGGACAGAGGGCGGCCACTCGAATCAGATCAGGTCATGTCTGGCTTATCTTTCCATGCCAGCTTATCACATCATAGCTTCGGTAAAAAATATGTATGTTCTTTGCTTCAGCTTTCGGCTGACTGCAAAAGATGCTGCTGCTTTAGTCCGTGTTAGCCCAAAACAAACAAACAAGGATCTACTAGTTCGTAAAGCAACAAATAGAGCTGGTTTCTTTCTTAAAAAAAATACTCTCTCCGTCCCGAAATACTTGTTGGAGAGATGGCTACAATTAGGTGTACCTATAACTAAAATACGTCTAGATTCATCCATTTCTCCGACAAATATTTTCGGTCGGAGGGAGTATCAGTTACAAGTTACTCCCTCTGTTCCGAATTATTTGTCGCACATATGAATGTATCTAGATGTATTTTAGTTCTAGATACATTCATTTCAGCGACGAGTAATTTGGAACGGAAGAAGTAGAACTCTGGATTCACTCGCAAAAAAAAAGAAAAGAACTCTGGGTTGACTATGTGCTTCAAAAAGAACCCACTATAAAAGATTCTTCCCGCCAAACTCCTCAAGGTCAAGATTATATTATGGATCAGTGAGTCTCTAGAGCATCAACTCCTCGTTCATTACTTTCATCCCAAAGCATGATGCTTCAATTAATGCTAACTAGCAGGCAAAGCCGCGGCGTGTCCCTGAAGAAGCCTGCGTGTGTCACCCGGCGTGTCTGTTTTTGCATATGGTTACATAGAAGGGATAAGTACACAAAGACAAGTATCTTGCTGGGATCAGTTAGTGTGATCTTCTTCCCCAACCTTTTTCTTTTGAAACATCTTTTTTTTAACTTGGATAGTAGAGCAATTGTTCTATGGTATATATTAAATAATCAAATCATTACAGATAAAGCAGAAAAAACAAGTAAAAGTACAAATTTAGCCAATGCACTCACTAGGAAACATAAGAAATTATAAGTAGTTATCTACTGGATCTTCTGTGCCTTTGCTGGTTCAACTCTGAACGAAGCTGCAGTGAGCCCCTCCTTGATATAGAATTTGCAATTCATGACATGTGGTGCTGCCTTCCTGAAGATCTTACATTTCTGACTGACCAAATCCCCCAACAACTTATAATGATAATTTCCATAGCTGGTTCAGAAGGCAAACTTGAGAGGGAGATACATACCTCATCATAGCATGAAATTCCTCTCTTTCTGTTTCACATTATCATGTTCCAACATTCCTCAGCAAAAGAGCAGTCCCAAAATAGGTGCAAGAGCGTTTCTTCAGTCTTATCAGTACAGAGCAAACAGTTGTAATCATCCAAGTGCATAGCTCTTCTATTCAACATGTTCCTGGTGTTGACTCTGTCATGGAGGAGCAACCAAAAGAAGAATTTGTGGCTGAGCTGAACTGTACATTTCCAAAGTTGCCTGAAGACCGTGGGTCTGATTAGGACCTATTAAGGCTTTCTACATTCTCATGGAGGATCAACTGGAAAGTTGAGCTGACTGTTTCCACCTATCTGCCCCTGAATTATCTCCAAGCATGGCCAAATCTACATAAATATTTATAAATTTCTGATGAGCTTGAATGGAACATGAGGAGCGTCTTGAACCCCGACTCCCCCCGCGTCATCCGCTCTCTGGCGACTCAGGGGTGCAACCCTAGTCTCCAGCCGGTTCTCCGCCGCCCCTTCTCCTCCCCCGCCGCCGCCGGCAGCCGCCAGACAGGCTTGTTCGCTTGGCGGTAGGCGACGGCGGGCTCCACGCCCGCCTCGGCCTCTGGAGACCCCCCCCGCGCCGAGCGCCGCCGCCGCTGCCTGCCGGCCCTGCGGCGATCGCGCGGCGTTCGCCACCTCCCGATCCGGTCGGGGCCTCTGGGCAGCGCCGCCCATCGATCAGGCGGCTCGGCCTGGATCGGCGCTCCTCCGATCTGGCGGCGGTGAGCGGGTTCACCAGATCGGCGGCGTAGCCTGCCTCGTCTGCCCGGCTTGGGTCGCGGTGTGGTACTCCCGGTGGCGGCGGTATGGGTCTTTCTCCATGGTTTGACGGGATGTGTGCGGTGGGTGGATCTTTGGGCAGCGGCCCCGGTGGTGTGGGCGGCGTTGCCTCGTGGGCGGCGGTCGTGGGGTCTTGGTGGTCCGGGACTTGACCTTGCGGCGGCGAGTCTCGGTGGACGTCTACTGATGGGTCGGGTGCCCGTCACCCGGCGTGCTGCCGATGAAGTCGAGCGCCTTCTTCGGCTGCGTCGCTCCTCGGCCAGTCTTTGGCGAGTGGATGGGATGGGGCGGAACCGGGGGAAACCCTTGGCCGTCGGCGGAGGCCACGACAATGGCGGCGCCTTTGCTGGGCGTCCGTTTCCTTCTTGGAGGCCTTGTTGAGGTCCTCTCCCATCTTTCACTGTGATCTTCTGTTGGGCGAAAGCTCTAGTTCCCCTTGTGGGCGACGGCGTTGTACCCTCGTCGTGCTCCTTCTTGAAGGCGTCGCCTCGGGTTCTCGGAAGCACAGTGGGCGCTTTGCGGTGCGTGTGAGGTGTTTGGCGGCGGCAATGTGTGCAACGTTTCATATATTCTACCGCCGGTCTTCATCTGGTGGTAGCGCTCCTTCGGCTTGGAGTTGGACTGACATAGGTGGTGGTCGTTATTTGGCGTCATGGTGGCGTCGATGGCGGAGGAACTTGCCAAGGTTGGTACCTCAATCTGCTCTGAAGATGGACAAGCGGAAGATGGTGGTGACGACACATGTGAGTGCGTCGGACTGGATTGTAACCCGGACCCGGTATGTGGCTCGGTCGGGGCTTCCAGCTTTAGATGTTAGGCCTAGGTGAGAGGTCTGGGTATATGGCCCAGCTTGCACCCCTTCATCATATGGATAGGAGTAGCGGCATGTGTTGCCAAGATGGCGGATTCAATAAAGTGGCTGCATGCATCTCCCAGATGCAGAGGCCGGGGGTCATCCTCCTTTTCTAAAAAAAAATGAAATAGTTTCTCCAGATGATCTAAGTCTGAAAATTGTTGTAGTGAAACAACTGTGTGTGAGCAGAAGGAGAATAGTTCTAGATATGTTGTCTGCAAATAAACCCCTTTCCATTTGTCAAAGCAAAAGTGAGTAGTACTGCCATCACCAATAGTTATCAGGGAGTGTTGTTTATATATGGGGAGTAGTTTGAGCACTGCTTTCCACCAAAAGGAACCAACAGGTTTATCATTGGGCAGCTCGGAGGAGTAGCAGGTCCCAAATAATGTTGACCCATGGAGTGTTGTCTTTATTCAAAAACTTGTGGAGGAATTTCACCAATAGGGCCTGATTGTGAATATATATATATCAAGAATCCCAAGGCCACCATGGGTTTTAGTTAAGCATACTTTATCCCAAGAAACCAGGGCCGTACCTTTCTCATCCATGCCATGTTTTCTCCATAAACAATGTTTAAGAAAGGCATTAATCTGAAGAAGATGGGCATGCGCCGGCAAAGACAGATTTGATGAGGGCAATCTTATCCCCAGATGAGAGAAGGGTGACACAACCAGTGAGCCCACTGGCAATACTTTTGAGAATAGGTGTATAATCCTCAGTCTTTGGTTTGGAGAGGGTTAAAGGAAGACTCAAGTATACAAGACGAAGCTGACCAATCTCACAACCTAACACTTCAGACAGATGTTGTAGTGTAGATTCAGGGGTGTTGATTGGAATTAGAGTGGATTTGGAGTAGTTGACCTTCAAACCAGTATATGCCTCAAAATGAAGCAAAAGATATCTGATGTGCTACATTTGAACAGGGTCTACAAGGAGCAGTAGTATTGTATCATCAGCATATTGTATGACAGAATAATCTGTGCATGAACCATATAGAATAGGAGGGTAGATGAGCTGATTATTTTTGGCTTCTTTGAGCATAGATTGAAAGGTCTGCAGTCAAGACAAAAATGAGGGGTGAGGGAGTCCTGGATTAGGGGGTGTCCGGATGGCCGGACTATAACCTTTGGCCGGACTCCTGGACTATGAAGATACAAGATTGAAGATTTCGTCCCGTGTCCGGATGGGACTTTCCTTGGCATGGAAGGCAAGCTTGGTAATACGGATATGTAGATCTCCTCCCATTGTAACCGACTCTATGTAACCATAACCCTCTCCAGTGTCTATATAAACCGGAGGGTTTTAGTCCGTAGGACGAACAACAATCATACCATAGGCTAGCTTCTAGGGTTTAGCCTCTCTGATCTCGTGGTAGATCTACTCTTGTACTACCCATATCATCAATATTAATCAAGCAGGAGTAGGGTTTTACCTCCATCGAGAGGGCCCGAACCTGGGTAAAAACATCGTGTCCCTTGTCTCCTGTTACCATCCGCCTAGACGCACAGTTCGGGACCCCCTACCCAAGATCCGCCGATTTTGACACCGACATTGGTGCTTTCATTGAGAGTTCCTCTGTGTCGTCATCTTTAGGCCCGATGGCTCCTCCGATCGTCAACAATGACGCGGTCCAGGGCGAGACTTTTCTCCCCGGACAGATCTTCGTATTCGGCGGCTTTGCACTGCGGGCCAATTCGTTTGGCCATCTGGAGCAGATCGAAAGCTACGCTTGGCCATCAGGTCAGATTTGGAAGTTTGAACTACACGACTGATGTCCGCGGAGACTTGATCTTCGACGGGTTCGAGCCACAGCCAAGCGCGACGTACTGTCACGATGGGCATGATCTAGCTCTGCCACCGAACAGTGCCCTGGAGGTCGCACCAGTGTCCGCTCCGACCCTTAGCTCGGAGCCGACTGCGCCAATTGAGGACGGGTGGCTGGACACCGCCTCGGGGGCTGCTATCTCTACAGCGATCGAGCCGAACACCATACATGTCCTTTGCGAAGCTCGTGGCTCCAAGGTGCCGAACTCCTCTCCGGACTCCGAACCGTCCGCGCCCCTGCCAATCGAATCCGATTGGGTGCCGATCATGGAGTTCACTGCCGCGGACATCTTTCAGCACTCGCCCTTCGGCGACATTCTGAATTCACTAAAGTCTCTCTCTTTATCAGGAGAGCCCTGGCCGGATTATGGTCAGCAAGGTTGGGATGCGGACGACGAAGAAATTCAAAGCCCACCCACCACCCACTTCGTAGCCACTGCCGATGATTTAACCGACATGCTCGACTTCGACTCCGATGACATCAACGGTATGGACGCCGATACAGGAGATGACCAAGAACCAGCGCCTACAGGGCACTGGAAGGCCACCTCGTCGTATGACATATACATGGTGGACACCCCAAAAGAAGGGAACGGCGATGGAACAACGGAGGATGACCCCTCCAAGAAGAAGCCTAAGAACCGGCGTCAGCGGCGCCGCTCTAAATCCCGCCAAAACAAAAACGACGATTCCGGCACGAGAGACAATAACACCCCGGACAATGCCGAAGACAACCCCCTCCAGCAGGATTCAGCACAGGAGGATGGAGAAGCCAGCCCTCATGAGAGAGCGGCAGACAGAGAGGTAGAGGACGATAATTACATGCCTCCCTCCGAAGGCGAGGCAAGCCTCGACGACAGCAATTTGTCGTGCTCGAGGATCCCGTCGAACAAGAGCGTTTCAAACGCGGGCTTATAGCCACGACGAGCAGCCTCAAGAAAAACAGCAACAACTTAGAGCTGACCAAGACTTGCTAGCCGACAGATGGGTGATGTCCTTGCGGTGAAAGTCTGAACTCGAACGCCCCCAAGAGCTACCCAAAACGCAGGCTGCTACCCCGATTAGAGGAGGAAGCACCTTGACTTACATCACCAGCGCATGATACGGCCGACCGGCCACCTCGTGGCCGCGACAGAGAGGCCTCTCGGCCCTCCACTCAAGCCGCACCCCGGCGTCGCTCAAAGAATACCAGGGCATGGGGAAATGCGCCAGACCTGCGAGATATATTGGAGGACAGGACAAGGCAAACAAGATCGATCTATGGATCGCGTGGGCGCCCCACGACACGTGACGATAACCGTCATGCCGGATATGGTAAATCTAGCCGGGCCGAACACAGTAGACAAAGCTCATTTGAGCTACGTCGTGATATAGCCCAATACAGAGGCACCGCACACTCACTATGCTTCACAGATGAAATAATGGATCATCAAATCCCCGAGGGTTTCAAACCCGTAAATATCGAATCATACGATGGCACAACAGATACGGCGGTATGGATCAAGGATTATCTCCTTCATATCCACATGGCCCGCGGCGATGATCTACACGCCATCAAATACCTCCCACTCAAGCTTAAAGGACCAGCTCGGCATTGGCTTAACAGCTTGCCAACAGAATCAATTGGTTGTTGGGAGGACCTGGAAGCCGCAATCCTCGACAACTTCCAGGGCACCTATGTGCGACCACCAGACGCCGATGACCTAAGCCACATAATTCAGCAGCCAGAGGAATCGGCCAGACAATTCTGGACACAGTTCCTAACCAAGAAAAATCAAATAGTCGACTGTCCGGACGCAGAGGCCCTTGCAGCCTTCAAGCATAACATCCATGACGAGTGGCTTGCCCGGCACCTAGGACATGAAAAGCCGAAATCCATGGCAGCCCTCACAACACTCATGACCCGCTTTTGCGCGGGAGAAGACAGCTGGCTAGCTTGTAGTAATAACATGACCAAGAGCCCTGGTAATTCAGATACCAAGGACAACATTGGCAGGTCGCGTCGTAACAAGCAAAAGCGCCGATTGCTGGCGACAATGCTAAGGATCGACAGATTAATGCGGATTCAGAGGCTCTAAACCGGTCAGCGGAAAAAGGCATTCAAAAGAAATACTCGGGCCCATCAATTTGGACCGAATACTCGATCGCTCGTGCCAGATACACGGCACCCCCGAAAAACCAGCCAACCACACCAACAGGGATTGTTGGATGTTCAAGCAGGCAGGCAAGTTAAACGCCGAAAACAATGACAAGGGGCTGCATAGCGATGACGAGGAGGAGCCCCGGCCGCCGAACAATAGGGGACAGAAGGGCTTCCCCCCACAAGTGCGGACGGTGAACATGATATACGCAACCCACATACCCAAAAGGGAGCGAAGCGTGCACTCGAGGGGCGTATATGCGTTGAGCGTCGCCCCAAAGTTCAACCCATGGTCCTCCTGCCCGATCACTTTTGATCGAAGGGACCACCTCACTAGCATCCGCCATGGCGGATTCGCTGCATTAGTTCTAGACCCAATCATTGACGGATTTCACCTCACTAGAGTCCTTATGGATGGCGGGCAACTGAACCTGCTTTATCGGGATACGGTCACGAAAAATGGGCATAGATCCCTCAAGGATTAAACCCACAAAGACGACCTTTAAAGGCGTCATACCAGGTGTAGAGGCCAAGCATGCAGGCTCGATTACACTTGAGGTGGTCTTGGATCCCGGATAATTTCGAGCGAGAGTTAATCTTGACATAGTCCCGTTCGCAGATGGCTATCACGCACTGCTCGGACGAACCGCATTTGCAAAGTTCAATGCAGTGCCACACTACGCATACCTCAAGCTCAAGATGCCAGACCCTCAAGGAGTCATTACGGTCAATGGAAACACCGAACGCTCTCTCCGAACGGAGGAGCATACGGCGGCCCTCGCGGTGGAAGTACAAAGCAGCCTCTCAAGGCAGTTCTCCAGTCCGGCCATTAAACGTCCAGACACCGTCAAGCGCGCCCGGAGTAACCTACAACAAAACCGCCTGGCACGTCCCGAGCACGCGTAGCAATGCGGCCCCAACCCCAGCCCTCGTGAAATTGCGAAACCAGTACTACGCGTACATAACTACGCTCTGGAAATACCATGGCATAGGGGGAGGGGCACGACCACGGCATGCCCAAAATGCGGCTCAACCGCACCATGGGCTCCCGATTTCGTCATTCTTTTTTTCTTACTTTCAGGACTCCACTCTACGGAAGGCCTGTCCGGCAGTACAATCGCCGAACACAAGATGCAACAGCCAGGGAGGCAGAAAGCTACGTCGTGTGTCCAGGTGGTCTCTATAACGAGCAGTATACTTGTTTCACATATCATCCCGCAGCTCGCCCCTGGAGGGGGACATGTTAAATAGTCCCATATCTTGCTTATCGCACTATTTGTATCGTTCTGCTTTTACCGCAGACTTTTCGAATAAACAATACATAGCTTTTGTCTATTATTGCATTCCTTTTTTTATAAAAATATGTTCAGTTATGACATTATGCAACCGTACACTTTGGTACGGCCAATACACCAGGGGCTTACGTACCCCAGAATATGGTGTGAGAAGTCCGAACACTCTCATGAGTGCGGCACCCCGAACTTATAGCATTATATGCATCTGCTCCGAATCATGTCTTGGGTCAATAGTTGGGTTTGCCCGGCTCCCATGTTTTGGTACCTTACGTTCCGTTATATCGGCTAAGGTAGCACTGGGAGAACCACTGCGATTGTGCCCCGGTTGAGCTGGGCTAAGCACCTTAGGGGAGAAAGCTAAAACTGACCGTCATGATAGGGCGAGAGTTGGTCACTGTTCGAGAGGTTTTCGAGTCCCTAAAGACTTATGCCGCTTAGATCAAGGAGTCGGCTTTGTCCGGCCTAGGCGTGGATAGCACCCCGAACTCGGTCTTCCGAATACTAGGGGCTTCGCCGAAATCTAAAATTATAGAATTCTATGGCTAAGTGAGAGTGATAAAGCATTATAGTCCGATTGCCTTGTTCGTTGTGTTGAGCGCCTCCCTCGAAGGACCCAATAATGGGAAAAGAGCGCTCAAGTTTATCCCGAACACCCCAGCACTCGTGGCATGGGGGCAGAAGCCGACGACTCGCCATCTCTCAAATTTAATAAACGGCCGCACATAAGGTAATATTTTAAATTCAAAAGCGTTGCTTAGCGCATATGAACAAGTTTTTAGCGTACAGGATCACAAATGCGAGTTTACTAAAAAATTACATCTTTGGAGCATTCATCCGCTATACGGCGGGCACCTTTCAGACGCCTCATAATACATCTCGGGCTTGCGATGCTCCTTGCCCGGCGGTGGTCCGTCCGTCACAAGCTTCTCAGCGTCCATCTTGCCCAGTGCACTTTAGCACGGGCAAGGGCCTCTGAGCACCTTCGATGCATCTGAGCACTTAATGACTTCAAGCCTTGGACAGGCATCCACCAGCCGCCTTACCAGCCCGAAGTAGCTCCCAGGCATGGCTTCTGAAGGCCACAGCCGGACTACGAGACCCTTCATGGCCTGTTCGGCCACCTTATGGAGCTCGACCAGCTGCTTCAGCTGGTTGCTCAAAAGCACGGTGTCCGCCTCAAGATCTTGAGACAGAACACCTTCTCCCTCGAGCTCCCCTCTTCGGCTCGGTAGAATGCGGCAGCGTCGGACACACTCCGGGCAAGATCTGCGAATTCTCCTGGAGAGCTCCGGACTCGGGTAAGTAACAAGTAATTCACTTTCACGTGCTTGCTTTGCATAAAAGAATGCCTTATCCGCCGCTATCTTCTTCATCGCCTCAATTTCCTGGAGGGCTTTTTTGGCTTCGGCCTTGGCAGATTTGGCGCTCTCAAGCGCCGAGGCGAGCTCGGACTCTCGAGTCTTTGAGTCAAGCCCAAACTCGTGTTTTTCACGAGGCCGGAGCTCTTGCTGCACCTCCGCCACCCGCGCCTCCTGCTTTTCTCGCTGGGTATGCTCCACGGCCGCATTTTCTTGGCCTTGGACAGCGCTTCCTTGTGGTCGCCACCTCGTTCGTGGCCCCGCAATACCCACCTTGATCCTGTCATTTTTGCAACCACATATTTTTATATACTTACATAAGGTATTACTTACCTTCCTTGTCCTCGAGCTGCTTCTTGGCAAGGCCGAGCTCGTTCTCGGACCGCCGAGGCTCGCTTCAATGCATTGACCTCCATGATCAAGTCTGGCAGAGGTCAGAAGACAGCCTGCATTCCCATATTGACATACTTATGTTAGACTCCTGCGTATGTCTTTTTGATCATCAGTTCGGCTTTTCTTTCCGAACACCAAACTGAGCATCAGGGGCTACTGTCTATGCGGTAATATTTTTACATATCTTAAATGCATACCTCAAAGCCTGTTAGAAGGCTGGCACAGGCTTCGGTCAGCCCGCTCTTGGCAGACTGAACCTTCTGGATAACCACACTCATAATAGTCGGTGCTCCTCGTCGATGGAGGCGCCGTTAAGCACCTCCAGCAGATTATCCGGTGCCTCCGGTTGGACGGAGGTCACCGGTGTCGTAGGCTTGCCCTTCTTAGTAGGGGGCCGCCTACCGGATGCCGGAACCGTTGAAGGTTCCGGTGCGGTGTCCGGCCCAGGGCCGGACTTAGAGCCCTTTGGGGTTTTATCCCCTTTGTGCCTGGAGTCCGGGAGGTCGCGTCGCCGCGCCTCCTGGACCACCTCCTCTTGGCTTGGCCCCTTTTGGGACGCCACCTCGGCATCTTCCGCGGCGCGAGGAGAGGAGGCGGCCGGAAGTGAAGTGTTGTTCACATCCGACGAACCCAGGGAACCGCTCGACGAAGCGTCGAGCCCGGCCTTGGGCGGACTACATGATTACGTTCGGCGTCACAAGGTACTGTGCAATGGAGGAACGTCGTGAGTTATTCTGGTATCCGGATACTTACGATTTTGCCAGGGGCTTGGCCCTGGATGGCCACTCCTCTTCACCGCCGTGAGTTCTTCCCTTTTTGGACCCTACGCCCCCCAAGGTGGGGCGGCCTTCCTTTTCATTCCCCCCTGCTGGAGGGGGAGAGGCTTCTTCTTCTTCCTCCTCGTCTTCAGAGGAGGAGTGCGCCTCGGAGTCACCGGACGATGAATCCGGCACCACCGGGCGCCGGGAGCTCTTTCGAGTTCCCGTGGCCTTCTTCTTGGCCTTCTTCTCCGGCACCACGTAAGGTTCCGGAACTAGCAGCCCCGTCAAGCGGGCGTCCGCTGGGTCTTCGGGCAAAGGAGCCGCGCAGTCGATCTGTCCGGTCTTCTTCTGCCATTCCTGTCAAAGGAACGGGAGTTTAGATCCCGCATAGAGTTAAACTATGAAAAACAAGTATCCCGTAAAGGGTAAAATAAGCTTACTACGCTTGCTTGGCGCTTCGCGCGGAATCCGCGATCCTGGGTGATGGGAGAGGGAACCTCGACACCCTTGAATATCACCTTCCAGGCATCCTCGTGTGTTGTGTCAAAGAACCTGGTCAGAGTTTGGTGCTGGGCCGGGTTGAACTCCCATAGGTTAAAAGCCCGTCGTTGACACGGGAGGATCCGGTGGATGAGCATGACTTGGACTATGTTGACGAGTTTAACCTCTTTGTCCACCAGGTCTTGGACGCAGGATTGGAGTCTGGTCCGCTCTTCCGAATTACCCCACGACAGGCCCTTCTCTTTCCAGGAGGTGAGCCGTGTGGGGATGCCAGATCGGAATTCGGGGGCCGCTGCCCATTCAGGGTCACGCGGCTCGGTGATGTAGAACCACCCCGATTGCCACCCCTTTATGATCTCCACGAAGGAGCCCTCGAGCCATGTAACATTGGGCATCTTGCCCACCATGGCGCCTCCGCACTCCGCTTGCTGGCCGCCCACTATCTTCGGCTTGACATTGAAGGTCTTCAGCCATAAGCCGAAGTGGGGCTTGATGCGGAGGAAAGCCACGCACACGACGATAAACGCCGAGATGTTGAGTACGAAGTTTGGGGCCAGATCATGGAAATCCAAGCCGTAGTAGAACATGAGCCCCCGGACAAACGAGTGAAGTGGGAAACCTACTCCGCAGAGGAAATGGGTGAGGAACGCCACCCTCTCATGGGGCCTGGGGGTGAGGATGAGCTGCCTGATACGTCTCCAACGTATCTATAATTTTTGATTGCTCCATGCTACTTTATCTACTGTTTTAGGCAATATTGGGCTTTATTTTCCACTTTTATATTACTTTTTGGACTAACCTATTAACCGGAGGCCCAGCGCAGATTTGCTGTTTTATGCCTATTTCAGTGTTTCGAGGAAAAGGAATATTAGACGGAGTCAAAACAGAACGAAATCAACTAGAGAAGTTATTTTTGGAAGGAAACCCACCTGAGGGACTTGGACCCCATGTCAGAAGATACGGGAGGTGCTCACGAGGATGGGGGGTGCGCCCCCCTGCCTCGTGGGGCCCCCGTAGCTCCACCGACGTTCTCCTTTCACCCATATATACCTACGTACCCTAAAACTTCCAGAACAGAAGATAGATCGGGAGTTCCGCCGCCGCAAGCCTCCAGAACCACCAAAAACCAATCGAGACCCCTTTCCGGTACCCTGCCGGAGGGGGGATCCATCTCCGGTGGCCATCTTCATCATCCCGGCGCTCTCCATGACGAGGAGGGAGTAGTTCACCCTCGGGGCTGAGGGTATGTACCAGTAGCTATGTGTTTGATCTCTCTCTCTCTCTCTCTCTCTCTCGTGTTCTCTCTCGTGTTCCATCTATGGCACGATCTTGATGTATCCCGAGCTTTGCTATTGTAGTTGGATCTTATGATGTTTCTCCCCCTCTACTCTCTTGTGATGAATTGAGTTTCCCCTTTGAAGTTATCTTATCGGATTGAGTCTTTTATGAGAACACTTGATGTATGTCTTGGTGATCAACTTGTGGGTTTCGTGACATTGGGAACCTATGCATAGGGGTTGGCACACGTTCTTGACTCTCCGGTAGAAACTTTGGGGCACTCTTTGAAGTACTTTTATGTTGGTTGGATGAATCTGAGATTGTGTGATGCATATCGTATAATCATGCCCACGGATACTTGAGGTGACAATGGAGTATCTAGGTGACATTAGGGTTTTGGTTGATTTGTGTCTTAAGGTGTTATTCTAGTACGAACTCTTTTATAGATTGATCCAAAAGAATAACTTAGAGGTGGTTTCGTACCCTACCATAATCTCTACGTTTGTTCTCTGCTATTAGTGTCTTTGGAGTGACTCTTTGTTGCATGTTGAGGGATTGTCATATGTTCTATCTATGTTATTATTGTTGAGAGAACTTGCACTAGTGAAAGTATGAACCCTAGGCCTTGTTTCCTATCATTGCAATACCGTTTACGCTCACTTTTATCACTCGTTACCTTGCTGTTTTTATATTTTCAGATTACAAAAACCTATATCTACCATCCATATTGCACTTGTATCACCATCTCTTCGCCGAACTAGTGCACCTATACAATTTACCATTGTATTGGGTGTGTTGGGGACACAAGAGACTTTTTGTTATTTGGTTGCAGGGTTGCTTGAGAGAGACCATCTTCCTCCTACGCCTCTCGCGGATTGATAAACCTTAGGTCATCCACTTGAGGGAAATTTGCTACTGTCCTACAAACCTGTGCACTTGCAGGCCCAACAACGTCTACAAGAAGAAGGTTGTGTAGTAGACATCAAGCTCTTTTCTGGCGCCGTTGCCGGGGAGGCTAGGTAAGTGAAGGTATATCTTTAGATCTTGCAATCGAATCTTTTTGTTTCTTGTTTTAGCACTAGTCTAGTTTATAAAAGAAAATTACAAAAAAATGGAATTGAGTTTGTCTCATACGCTTCATCTTTTTAATATCTTTCGTGAGTATGATGGAAAAGAAAATTGTTCCAAAGTGTTAGAAGAAGAAATCTATAAAATATTTGGCACTAAATATTTGTATGATGAGCATGATTTCAATGTTGTTAGTATGAATTCCTTGAATATCCATGATGCTAATGATATGCAAAGCCACAAGCTTGGGGAAGCTATGTTTGATAAAGATGATATTTTTTGTCCCCCAAGCTTTGATGAGCAAATTTACTATGATGAAAGCATACCTCCTATCTATGATGATTATTGTGATGACACGTATGCTTTAAAGAATAATGATAACCATGAAACTTGTCATCTTGATCTTAATTCTCAATCATATGATAGATATTTTGTTGAATTTGCTCCCACTACTATTCATGAGAAGAATTTTGCTAATGTGGAGAGTAGTAAAATTTCTATGCTAGTAGATCATGAAAAGAATGCTTTAGGTGCTGGTTATATTGTTGAATTCATTCATGATGCTATTTAAAATTATTATGAAGGAGGAATATATGCTTGTAGGAATTGCAATAATATCAAGTTTCCTCTCTATGTGCTTAAAGTTTTGAAGTTATGCTTGTTTTGCCTTCCTATGCTAGTTGATTGTTGTTCCCATAAGTTGTTTGCTCACAAAATCCCTATGCATAGGAAGTAGGTTAGACTTAAATGTGCTAGTCATATTCTTCATGATGCTCTCTTTATGTTTCAATTCTTATCTCTTATGTGAGCATCATTGAAATCATCATGCCTAGCTAGGGGCGTTAAACGATAGCGCTTGTTGGGAGGCAACTCAATTTTATTTTAGTTTCTTGCTTTTTGGTTCTTTTTAGGAATAAATAATCCATCTAGATTCTGTTTAGATGTGGTTTTATGTTTTAATTAGTGTTTGTGCCAAGTAGAACCTTTGGGAAGACTTGGGTGAAGTCTTTATGATCATGCTGTAAAAAACAGAAACTTTAGCACTCACGAGATTAGCTATAACGTTTTGCTGGAGAGTGCTATTTAGTTGATTCTTTTTTCAGATGATTACTAGACAAATTCCTCAGGTCCACCAATTTATTTTAGAATTTTTGGAGTTCCATAAGTTTGCGTTAGTTACAGATTACTACAGACTGTTCTGTTTTTGACAGATTCTGTTTTCATTGTGTTGTTTGCTTATTTTGATGAATCTATGGCTAGTAAAATAGTTTATAAACCATAGAGAAGTTGGAATACAGTATATTTAACACCAATATAAATAAAGAATGAGTTCATTACAGTACCTTGAAGTGGTCTTTTGTTTTCTTTCGCTAACGGAGCTCACAAGTTTTCTGTTAAGTTTTGTGTTGTGAAGTTTTCAAGTTTTGGGTAAAGATTCGATGGACTACGGAATAAGGAGCGGCAAGAGACTAAGATTGGGGATTCCCAAGGCACCCCAACTTAATATTCAAGGACAACCAAGAGCCTAAGCTTGGGGATGCCCCGGAAGGCATCCCCTCTTTCGTCTTCGTTCATCGGTAACTTTACTTGGAGCTATATTTTTATTCACCACATGATATGTGTTTTTCTTGGATCGTCATTTCATTTTGTTTTTTTTTTTGCTTTCTGTTAGTTAGAATAATGTTTTGCATCTTTAGTTTCAATAAAAAAGTCAAGGATAGCCTTTGCCATGCTTATTTTGCTAGTATACATGTTGCTGTTTGAAAACAGAAAGTTTACCGCTGTTGCAAAAATTACTTAGAAAAGTCAGAGAGTGGTATAATGTTGAATCCTTTTGCATAATGAGCTATAATAAATTTATTACAGTGGGAATTTTAGTTCATAATTTTTGGAGTTAGGGAAGTATTGATACTCTTGCATTCTTTACAGACTGTACTGTTTTGGCAGATTGCTGTTATGTTTGCATTGTTTGCATATGTTTGCTTGTTTAATGATTCTATTTAAGGATAGGAGTATTAAATATGCAGAGGCATTTAGTATGCAATGTTGAATAATAATGTTAGTGATTTGTTACAGTAGGAAATGATAAGGTTTTGCATTGGTTTATACTAACCTATCTCACGAGTTCTTGTTGAGTTTGTTGTGAATGAAGCTTTTGATAAAAAGAGAAACCATGATATGAGAGGAATTAAGGAGACACAAAAGTTCAAGCTTGGGGATGCCCAAGGCACCCCAAGATATTATTTCAAGAATTATCAAGCATCTAAGCTTGGGGTTGCCCTGGTAGGCATCCCACCTTTCTTCTTCAACAACTATCGGTTAGTATCGGTTGAGCCTAAGTTTTTGCTTCTTCACATGAGTTGTGCTATCCTTGCAATGTAGTTTTCTTTAGCTTTGCTTGCTGTTTGAATAAAGTATCAAGATCTGAAATTATTAAATGGGAGAGTCTTCACATAGTTGCATAATTATTCGGCTACTCATTGATCTTCACTTAATATCTTTTGGAGTAGTTTGTTGTTTGCTCTAGTGCTTCACTTATAGCACAATGGTGGTTTTATTTTGAATAAATAGATGAAATCTCATGCTTCACATATATTATTTTGAGAGTCGTTAATAGCATGGTAATTTGCTTAATGTTAATATATTTGGTGTTCAAGATATGTGAAACTTTCTTTTGAGTGTGTTGAATACTAAGATAAGTTTGATGCTTGATAATTGTTTTGAGATATGGAGGTGATAATATCAAAGTCATGCTAGTTGAGTAGTTGTGAATTTTAGAAATTCTTGTGTTGAAGTTAGCAAATCCCGTAGCATGCACGTATGGTTAAAGTTGTGTAACAAATTTGAAACATGAAGTGTACCCGGCTTGTTCATCCTTATGAGTGGCGGTCGGGGACGAGCGATGGTCTTTTCCTACCAATCTATCCCCCTAGGAGCATGCGCGTAGTACTTGATTTTTGATGACTTCTAAATTTTTGCAATAAGTATATGAGTTCTTTTGACTAATGTTGAGTCCATGGATTATACGCACTTTTACCTTTCCGCCATTGCTAGCCTCTTCGGTACCGTGCATTGCCCTTTCTCACCTTGAGAGTTGGGGCAAACTTCACCGGTGCATCCAAACCCCGTGATACGATACGCTCTATCACACATAAACCTCCTTATATCTTCCTCAAAACAGCCACCATACCTACCTATTTATGGCATTTCCATAGCCATTCCGAGATATATTGCCCTGCAATTTTCCACCGTTCCGTTCATCATCATGACATACCTTACTTTTGTCATATTGCCATTGCATGATCATGTAGTTGACATCGTATTTGTGGCAAAGCCGCCATGCATTATTTTTCATACATGTCACTCTTGATTCATTGCACCATCCCGTACATCACGGAGGCATTCATATAGAGTCATACCTTGTTCTAGTTTTGAGTTGTAATCCTTATGTTGTAATCAATAGAAGTGTGATGATCATCATTCAATAGAGCATTGTCCCCCCCACCCGCCCCCAAGAAAATAGAAAGGCCAAAGAAAAAAAAGAAGGCCCAAAAAAATTAAAAAAAATTAATAAAATAAAAAGGGGCAATGCTACTATCCTTTTTTTCCACACTTGTGCTTCAAAGTAGCACCTTGTTCTTCATGTAGTGAGTCTCATATATTGTTCTTTAAAGTAGCACCATGTTCTTCATATAGCGAGTCTCATATATTGTGCTTCAAAGTAGCACCATGTTTTTCATATGGTAAGTCTCATAAGTTGTCTTTTTATACTAGTGGGAATTTTTCATTATAGAACTTGGCTTGTATATTCCTACGATGGGCTTCCTCAAATGCCCTAGGTCTTCATGAGCAAGCAAGTTGGATGCACACCCACTAGTTTTCTTTTGTTGAGCATTCATAGCTCTAGTGCATCCATTGCATGGCAATCCCTACTGCTCATGATTGACATCAATTGATGGGCATCTCAATAGCCCGTTGATTATCCTCGTCAATGTGAGACTTTCTCCTTTTTGTCTTCTCCACACAATCCCCATCATCATATTCTATTCCACCCATAGTACTATATCCATGGCTCAAGCTCATGTATTGCGTGAAGGTTGAAAGAGTTTGAGATTATTTAAGTATGAAACAATTGCTTGGCTTGTCATCGGGGGTATAGAAGTTGGGAACATCTTTGTGTGACGAAAATGAAGCATGGCCTAACTATATGATTTTGTAAGGATGAACTTTCTTTTGCCATGCTATTTTGAGAAGACATGATTACTTTGATTAGTATGCTTGAAGTATTGTTATTTTTATGTCAATATAAACTTTTGTCTTGAATCTTTCGGATCTGAATATTCATATCACAAGTAAGAAGAATTACATTGAAACTATGCCAAAGTATCACTCCGCATCAAAAATTCTTTTTTATCATTTACCTACTCGAGGACGAGCAGGAATTAAGCTTAGGGATGCTTGATACGTCTCCAATGTATCTATAATTTTTGATTGCTCCATGCTACTTTATCTACTGTTTTAGGCAATATTGGGCTTTATTTTCCACTTTTATATTACTTTTGGGACTAACCTATTAACTGGAAGCCCAGCCCAGGTTTGTTGTTTTATGCCTATTTCAGTGTTTCGAGGAAAAGGAATATCAGACGGAGTCAAAATGGAACGAAATCAACTAGGGAAGTTATTTTTGGAAGGAAACCCACCTGAGGGACTTGGACCCCACGTCAGAAGATACGGGAGGTGCTCACGAGGGTGGGGGCGCGCCCCCCTGCCTCATGGGGCCCCCGTAGCTCCACCGACGTTCTCCTTTCACCCATATATACCTACGTACCCTAAAACTTCCAGAACAGAAGATAGATTGGGAGTTCCGCTGCCGCAAGCCTCTAGAACCACCAAAAACCAATCGGGACCCCTTTCCGGTTCCCTGCCGGAGGGGGGATCCATCTCCGGTGGCCATCTTCATCATCCCGACGCTCTCCATGACGAGGAGGGAGTAGTTCACCCTCGGGGCTGAGGGTATGTACCAGTAGCTATGTGTTCGATCTCTCTCTCTCTCGTGTTCTCTCTCGTGTTCCATCTATGGCACGATCTTGATGTATCCCGAGCTTTGCTATTGTAGTTGGATCTTATGATGTTTCTCCCCCTCTACTCTCTTGTGATGAATTGAGTTTCCCCTTTGAAGTTATCTTATCGGAGTGAGTCTTTTATGAGAACACTTGATGAATGTCTTAGTGATCAACTTGCGGGTTTTGTGACATTGGGAACCTATGCAAAGGGGTTGGCACACGTTCTTGACTCTCCGGTAGAAACTTTGGGGCACTCTTTGAAGTACTTTTATGTTGGTTGGATGAATCTGAGATTGTGTGATCCATATCGTATAATCATGCCCACGGATACTTGAGGTGACAATGGAGTATCTAGGTGACATTAGCTAGGGTTTTGGTTGATTTGTGTCTTAAGGTGTTATTCTAGTACGAACTCTTTTATAGATTGATCCGAAAGAATAACTTTGAGGTGGTTTCGTAACCTACCATAATCTCTATGTTTGTTCTCCGCTATTAGTGTCTTTGGAGTGACTCTTTGTTGCATGTTGAGGGATTGTCATATGTTCTATCTATGTTATTATTGTTGAGAGAACTTGCACTAGTGAAAGTATGAACCCTAGGCCTTGTTTCCTATCATTGCAATACCGTTTACGCTCACTTTTATCACTCATTACCTTGCTGTTTTTATATTTTCAGATTACAAAAACCTATATCTACCATCCATATTGCACTTGTATCACCATCTCTTCGCCGAACTAGTGCACCTATACAATTTACCATTGTATTATGTGTGTTGGGGACACAAGAGACTTTTTGTTATTTGGTTGCAGGGTTGCTTGAGAGAGACCATCTTCCTCCTACGCCTCTTGCGGATTGATAAACCTTAGGTCATCCACTTGAGGGAAATTTGCTACTGTCCTACAAACTTGTGCACTTGCAGGCCCAACAACGTCTACAAGAAGAAGGTTGCGTAGTAGACATCACTGCCCCTTGTCTGGGAGCCAGTGCGCGATGTCGTTAGACAAGTATCCGGCCTCCCTCAACTTCTTGATGTGTCCCTCCGTGACGGAGGAGACCATCCACTTGCCTCCCGCTCCGGACATGGCTGGAGAAGGTAGAGGTGGGATGTGCGGACTTGGGCGCTGGAGCTCGAGTACACAAAAATGGATAAGCAGAGGAGGAAGAAGCCGTAGATGGAAAAGGTGGATCCTTATCCCCTTATATGGGCGGACAAAACTATGCGCCCCCGCCAGCCTGGTAAAACTCGCTTATCTCCCAAGCGCCGTAGATTAATGGCACGGTTGGGTTACCCACGCCTGTATTGATGAGAATCCGGAATAAGGGGACACGATCTCTTCTTCAACAAGACGTGCCAAGGAAACCGCCTCGCTAAGTGCGCTGAGGTGGGACAGTAAAAACGAATAAAGGCTTGGCCGTGGTGTGATGTCACGCTGCGAAATACGTCAGTAGATTGAATTTGTGTAAATATTATTCTCTCTACGGTGGTATGTGGAAATTATTTTGCAGAGCCGGACACTATCCTTGTGTTAAAAATCTTCTATGAAGTATTCAGAGGAGGAACCCGCCTTGCAATGCCGAAGACAAACTGCGCGCCGGACTCGTCGTCATTGAAGCCTGGTTCAGGAGCTACTGAGGGAGTCTTGGATTAGGGGGTGTCCGGATGGCCGGACTATAACCTTTGCCCGGACTCCTGAACTATGAAGATACAAGATTGAAGACTTCGTCCCGTGTCCGGATGTGACTTTCCTTGGCGTGGAAGGCAAGCTTGGCAATACGGATATGTAGATCTCCTCCCATTGTAAGCGACTCTGTGTAACCCTAACTGAGGGAGTCCTGCACTATGGGGTGTCCTGATAGCCGAACTATCATCTTTGGCCGGACTCCAAGACTATGAAGATACAAGATTGAAGACTTCGTCCCTTGTCCGGATAGGACTTTCCTTGGCGTGGAAGGCAAGCTTGGCGATACGGATATGTAGATCTCCTACCATTGTAACCGACTCTTTGTAACCCTAACCCTATCCGGTGTCTATATAAACCGGAGGGTTTTAGTCCGTAGGACGAACAACAATCATACCATAGGCTAGCTTCTAGGGTTTAGCCTCTCTGATCTCGTGGTAGATCTACTCTTGTACTACCCATATCATCAATATTAATCAAGCAGGAGTAGGGTATTACCTCCATCGAGAGGGCCCGAACCTGGGTAAAACATCGTGTCCCTTGTCTCCTGTTACCATCCGCCTAGACGCACAGTTCGGGACCCCCTACCCGAGATCCGCCGGTTTTGACACCGACATTGGTGCTTTCACTGAGAGTTCCTCTGTGTCGTCACCGATAGGCCCGATGGCTCCTTCAATCATCAGCAACGACGCAGTCCAGGGTGAGACTTTTCTTCCCGGACAGATCTTTGTATTCGGCGGCTTTGCACTGCGGGCCAATTTGTTAGGCCACCTGGAGCAGATCGAAAGCTATGCCCCTGGCCATCAGGTCAGATTTGGAAGTTTAAACTACACGGCCGACATCCGCGGAGACTTGATCTTCGACGGATTCGAGCCGCAGCCAAGCGCGCCGCACTATCTCGATGGGCATGATCTAACTCTGCCGCCGAACAGTGTCCTGGAGGCCGCACTAGTGTCCGCTCCGAACATTGATTCGGAGCCGATCTCACCGATCGAGGATGGTTGGTTGGACACCACCTCGGGGGCTGAAATCTCTACGGCGATTGAGCCGAACACAATCCCTGTCCTTTGCGAAGACCGTGACTCCAAGGTGCCGGACTCCTCTCCGGACTCCGAACCCTCCGTGCCCCTGCCAATCGAATCCGATTGGGTGCCGGTCATGGAGTTCACTGCCGCGGACATCTTTCAGCACTCGCCCTTTGGCGACATCCTGAATTCACTAAAGTCTCTCTCTTTATCCGGAGAGCCCTGGCCGGACTACGGTCAGGAAGGTTGGGATGCGGACGACGAAGAAATTCAACACCCACCCACCACCCACTTTGTAGCCACTGTCGATGATTTAACCGACATGCTCGACTTCGACTCCGAAGACATCGACGGTATGGACGACGATGCTGGAGACGACCAAGAACCAGCGCCTACAGGGCACTGGAAGGCCACCTCGTCATACGACATATACATGGTGGACATCCCAAAAGATGGGAACGACGATGGAACAACGGAGGATGACCCCTCCAAGAAGCAACCGAAGCGCCGACGTCAGCGGCGCCGCTCTAAATCCCGCCACAGCAAAAACGGTGATTCCGACACGGGAGATAATAACACCCCGGACAGTGCCGAAGACAACCCCCTCCAGCAGGACTCAGCGCAGGAGGAGAGAGAAGCAAGTCCGCACGACAGTGCGGCAGAAAGAGAGGTAGAGGACGATAATTATGCGCCTTCCTCCGAAGATGAGGCAAGCCTCAACGACGACGAATTCGTCGTGCCTGAGGATCCCGCCGAAGAGGAGCGCTTCAAACGCAGGCTTATAGCCACGACAATCAGCCTCAAGAAAAAGAAGCAACAACTTAGAGCTGACCAAGACCTGCTAGCTGACAGATGGACTGAAACAGCTTAGAGAGGTAGAGGACGATAATTATGCGCCTCCCTCCGAAGATGAGGCAAGCCTCAACGACGACGAATTCATCGTGCCTGAGGATCCTGCCGAACATGAGCGTTTCAAACGCAGGCTTATAGCCATGGCATGCAGCCTCAAGAAAAAGCAGCAGTAGCTTAGAGCTGACCAAGACCTGCCAGCTGACAGATGAACTGAAGTCCTTGCAGCCGAAGAGTATGAACTCGAACGCCCCTCCAAAAGCTACCCCAAACGCAGGCCGTTGCCTCGATCAGAGGAGGAAGCACCCACATCGCCAGCGCATGGTGCGGCCGACCGGCCACCCCGTGGCCGCGACAGAGAGGCCTCTAGACCCTCCATTCAAGCCGCACCCCGACGCCGCTCAAAAAGTACCAAGGCACGGGAAAACGTGCCGGACTTGCGAGATATATTGGAGGATAAGGCAAAACATACAAGATCGATCTACGGATCGGGTGGGCTCCCAACGACTCGGGATGATTACCGTCGCGCCGGATACAGCAAACCCGGCCGGGCGAACACGATGAGACAAAGCTCATATGAGCTACGCCGTGATATAGCCCAATACTGAGGCGCCAAGACACCCACTATGCTTCATGATGAAGTAATGGATCATCAAATCCCCGAGGGCTTCAAACCCGTAAACATCGAATCATACGATGGTACCACAGATCCTGCGGTCTGGATCGAGGACTATCTCCTCCATATCCACATGGCCCGCGGTGATGATCTACATGCCATCAAATACCTCCCACTCAAGCTTAAAGGACCAGCTCGGCATTTTCTCAACAGCTTGCCAGCAGAATCAATTGGTTGTTGGGAGGACCTGGAAGCCGCATTCCTTGATAACTTCCAAGGCACACATGTGCGACCACCAGACGCCGATGACCTTAGCCATATAATTCAGCAGCCAGAAGAATCGGCCAGACAATTCTGGACACGGTTCCTAACAAAGAAAAATCAAATCGTTGACTGTCCGGATGCAGAGGCCCTTGCAGCCTTCAAACATAACATCTGCGACGAGTGGCTTGCCCGGCACCTAGGACAGGAAAATCCGAAATCCATGGAAGCCCTCACAACAGTCATGACCCGCTTTTGTGCGGGAGAGGACAGCTGGCTAGCTCGTAGTAACAACTTGACCAAAAACCCTGGTAGTTCGGATACCAAGGACAGCAATGGCAGGTCGCGTCGCAACAAGAACAAGTGCCGCATTAACGGCGACAATGATGAAGATACGGCAGTCAATGCCGGATTCAGAGGCTCTAAACCCGGTCAGCGAAAGAAGCCATTCAAAAGAAATACCCAGGGCCCGTCCAACTTGGACCAAATACTCGATCGCTTGTGCCAGATACATGGCACCCCCGAAAAGCCAGCCAACCACACCAACAGGGATTGTTGGGTGTTCAAGCAAGCATGCAAGCTAAGTGCCAAACTCAATGACAAGGGGCTGCATAGAGATGACGAGGAAGAGCCCCAGCCGCCGAACAATAGAGGACAGAAGGGCTTTCCCACACAAGTGCGGACAGTGAACATGATATACGTAACCCATATACCCAAAAGGGAGCGGAAGCGTGCACTAAGGGACGATATGCGATGGAGCGATCGCCCAAGTTCAACCCATGGTCTTCCTGCCCGATCACCTTCGATCGAAGGGACCACCCCACTAGCATCCGTCATGGCGGTTTCGCCGCATTGGTTCTTGACCCAATTATTGACGGATTTCACCTCACTAGAGTCCTGATGGACGGTGGTAGCAGCCTGAACCTGCTTTATCAGGATACAGTGCGCAAAATGGGCATAGACCCCTCAAGGATTAAACCCACAAAGACGACCTTTAAAGGCGTCATACCAGGTGTAGAGGCCAATTGTATAGGCAAAGTTACACTCGAAGTGGTCTTCGGATCCCTGCATAACTTCCAAAGCGAAGAGTTAATCTTCGACATAGTCCCGCTTCATGGCGGCTATCACGCGATCGCCGGACGAACCGCATTGCAAAGTTCAATGCGGTGCCGCACTCACGATACCTCAAGCTCAAGATGCCAGGCCCTCGAGGAGTAATCACGGTCAATGGAAACACCGAATGCTCTCTCCGAACGGAGGAGCACACGGCGGCCCTCACGGCGGAGGTGCAAAGCAGCCTCTCACAGCAACTCTCGAGTCCGGTCACTAAACGTCCGGACACTATCAAGCGCGCCCGGAGTAACCTACAACAAGACCGTCTGGCACGATCCAAGCACGCGTAGCAATCCGGCCCCAACCCCAGCCCTCGCGAAACCGCGAAGCCAGTACTACGCGTACATAACTACGCTCTGGAGATACCATGGGCATAAGGGAGGGGCACGACCACGGCACGCCCAGGATGCGGCTCAACCGCACCAGGGGCTTCCAATTGTGTCATTCTTTTTCTTTCTTATTTTTTCTTACTTTCAGGACTCCGTTTTCTAGAAGTCATGTCCGACACTAGAATCGCCGAACTCACGATGCAACAGCCAGGGAAGCAGAAAGCTACGTCGAGTGTTCAAGTGGTCTCTATTATGAGCATTATACCTGTTTTACATACCATCCCGTAGCTTACCCCTGGAGGGGGACATGTTAAATAGTCCCATCCCTTGCTTATCGCACTATTTGTATCGTTCTGCTTTCATTGCAGTACCTTTTTGAATAAACAATACATAGCTTTTGCCTATTATTGCACTCCTTTCTTTATCTATATATATGTTCATTTCATGACATGTTGCACCCGTACACTTTGGTACGGCCAATACACCAGGGGCTTAAGTACCCCAAAATTATGGTGTGATAAGTCCGAACACTTTCACAAGTGCGGCACCCCAAACTTATAGCATTATATGCATCGGCTCCGAATCATGTCTTGGGTCAATAGTTGGGTTTGCCTGGCTCCTATGTTTTGGTACCTTACGTTCCGTTATATCGGCTAAGGTAGCACTAGGAGAACCACTGCGATTGTTCCCCGGTTGAGCTAGGTTGAGCACCTCAGTGGAGAAAGCTAAAACTGACCGTCATGATAGGGCGAGAGCCGGTCGCTGTTCGAGAGGTTTTTTCGGGTCCCTAAAGACTTATGCCGCTTAGAGCGAGGAACCGGCATTGTCCGGCCAAGGCGTGGATAGCGCCTCAATTCGGTCTTCAAATACTAGGGGCTTCACCAAGTTTAAAATTATAGAATTCTATGGCTAAGTGAGAGTGTTCAAGCACTATAAGTCCGTTGCCTTGTTCGTTGCGCTGAGCGCCTCCTCGATCGACCCAAGAATGGGAACAAGAGCACTCAATTTTATCCCGAACACCCCAAAGACTGTGGCATGGGGCTGAAGCCAACGACTTGCCATCTCTCAAATTTGATAAACGGCCGCATGAAGGTAATATTTTAAATTAACAAGCGTTGCTTAGCGATATGAACAAGTTTTCAGCGACAGGATAACAAATGCGAGTCTATTAAAAATTACATCTTTGGAGCACTCATCCGCTATAAGGCGGGCACCCTTCAGACGCCTCATAGTACATTTCGGGATGCGATGCTCCTTGCCCTTCGGTGGCCCGTCCGTCACAAGCTTCTCAGCATCCAGCTTGCCCCAGTGCACTATAGCACGGGCAAGTGCCCGACGGGCACCTTCAATGCAGACGGAGCGCTTGATGACTTCAATCCATAGACAGGCGTCCACCAGCCGCCGCACTAGCCCAAAGTAGCTCCCAGGCATGGCTTCCAATGGCCACAGCCGAACTACGAGACCCCTCATGGCCTGTTCGGCGACCTTGTGGAGCTCGACCAGTTGCTTCAGCTGGTCTCTTAGGGGCACCGGACGTTCGACCTCAGCATACTGAGACCAGAACACCTTCTCCGTCGAGCTCCCCTCCTTGGCGCGGTAGAATGCGGCAGCATCAGACACACTACAGGGCAGATCTGCGAATGCTCCTGGAGAGCTCTGAATCCGGGTAAGTAATAGGTAATTCACTTTCACATGCTTGCTTTGCATAAAGAATGCCTTACCCGCCACTATTTTCTTTAATGATCCAATTTCTTGGAGGGCTTTTTGGGCTTCGGCCTTAGCGGCTTTGGCACTTTCAAGAGCCGAGGCGAGCTCGGACTCGAGTCTCGAGTCACGCCCAAACTCGTGTTTTTCCACGAGAGCACGGAGCTCTTGCCGCACCTCCGCCACCCGCTCCTCCTGCTTCTCTCGCTCGGTGCGCTCATGGCCGCCTTTGTTTTCGTCGCGGACACCGCCTCCTTCAGTGGTCGCCACCTCGCTCGTGGCCCCTGCAGTACCCATGTTACTCCTGTTATTTTTGCAACCAAACCTTTCTATAAGGTATTTCTTTAATAAGGTATTACTTACCTTCCTTGTCCTCGAGCTGCTTCTTGGCAAGGCCGAGCTTGTTCTCGGACCGCCGAGGCTCGCTTCAATGTATTGACCTCCGCATCGGTCTTGGCAGAGGTCAAGCAAGCAGCCTGCATTCCCTATTGACATACTTATGTTAGACTCCTGCGTATATCTTTTTAGATCCTTAGTCCGGCTTTTCTTTCCGAACACCGAACTAAGCATCAGGGGCTACTGTCTATGCGGTAATATTTTTACATATTATAAACTTACCTCAAAGCCTGTTAGAAGGCTGGTACAGGCTTCGGTCAGCCCGCTCTTGGCGGACTGAACTTTCTGGATCACCACACTCATAACAGTGCGGTGCTCCTCGTCGATGGAGGCGCCGTTAAGCGCCTCCAGTAAGCTATCCGGTGCCTCCGGTTGGACGGAGGACACCGGCGTCTTACCCTTCCTACGAAGGGGCCGCTTGCCGGACTTCGGAACCGCTGAAGGTTCCGGTATGGAGTCCGGACGAGAGTCGGGCTTAGAGCCCCTAGGGGTCTCGCCCCCCACGCGCCTGGAGTCTGGGAGGTTGCCTTGCGGCGCCTCCTGCGCCACCTCCTCTTGACCAGGCCCCCTTGGGGCCCCACCTCGGCGTCGTCTGCAGCGTGAGGTGAGGAGGCGGCCGGAAGTGAAGTACTCTCCATTTCCGACGAACTCAGGGACCCGCTCAACGAAGCGGCGAGCTCACCCTTGGGCGGGCTGCATGGTTGTTCGGCATTAGAGAACACTATGCAATGAAAAAACCATGAGTACCCGGACACTTACGATCTCGCCAGGGGCTTGGCCCTTGTTGGCCACTCCTCCTCGTCGTTGTCGGCGTTGGTGGAGAAGTCCGGAGGAAGGGTCCTTACCTTCTTGGACCCTCCGGCCTCCCGGTTAGGCGGCCTTCCTTTTCTTCTCTCCCCCCGTTGGGAGAGAGGCTTCTTTTTCCTCCTCCTCTTCCTCGGAGGAGGATTCCTCTCAGGGTTGTCGGGCGATGAGTCCGACGACACACTGCATCGGAGCTCCTTCAAGTTCCCGTGGCCTCCTTCTTGGCCTTCTTCTCCGGCACCACATGAGGTACCGGAGCCAGCAGCCCCATCAATCGGGCGTCCGCTGGGTCTTCTGGCAAAGGGGCCAGACAGTTAATCTATCCGGACGTCTTCAGCCAGTCTTGTCAAAGGTTAGGGAGTTTTAGATCCCACATAGAGTCAATCTATGAAAAAAGAGTCCCGTAAAGGGTAAAATAACTTACCTCGCTGGCTTAACACTGCGAGCTGAATTCACAATCTTCGGTAGCGGATGTGGGAGCCTCGGCGCCCTTGAACAGCACCTTCCAGGCATCTTCGTACGTAGTGTCGAAGAGCCTTTTCAGAGTTGGGTGCTGTGCCGGATCGAACTCCCACAATTTGAAGGCCCGTTGTTGGCATGGGAGAATCCGGCGGATGAGCATCACCTGGACTACGTTGACAAGCCTGAGATTCTTGTCCACCAGGTTTCGGAAGCCGTTTTGGAGTCCGGATAGCTCGTCCGAATTCCCCCACGTCAGGCCCGTCTCTTTCCATGATGAGAGCCGTGTGGGGAAGCCAGATCGGAATTCAGGGGCCGCTGCCCATTGAGAGTCGCGCGACTCGGTGATGTAGAACCACCCCTTGCCACCCCTTTATGGTCTCCACAAAGGAGCCCTCGAGCCATGGGACTTTGGCCATCTTGCCAACCATGGCGCCTCCGCACTCCGCTTGGCGGCCGCCCACTACCTTCGCCTGACATTAAAGATCTTCAGCCATAAGTCAAGTGGGGCTGGATGCAGAGGAAGGCCTCACACACGACGATGAACGCCGAGATGTTGAGGATGAAATTTGGGGCCAGATCGTGGAAGTCCAGGCCGTAGTAGAACATGAGCCCCCGGACAAATGGGTGAAGTGGAAAACCTAGTCCGCGGAGGAAGTGGGGGAGAAACACCACCCTCTAATGGGGCACAGGGGTTGGAATGAGCTGCCCAGCGTCGGGCAGCGCGGTGCGTGATGTTGCTGGACAAGTATCCGCCTCCGCAGCTTTTGATGTGCCCTCCGTGACGGAGGAGGCCATCCACCTGCCTCCCGCTCTGGACATAGTTGGAGAAGGTTGAGGTGGGATGTGCGGACTTGGGCGCTGGAGCTCGAGTGCGCGGAAATGGATGAGCAAAGGAGGAAGAAGGCGTAGGTGAAAAGGTGGATCCTTATCCCCTTATATGGACGGACGAAGCTATGCGTCCCCCACCAGCCTGGTAAAACTCGCTTATCTCCCAAGCGCCGTAATCAATGGTGCGGATGGGTTACCCACGTCCGTATTGATGGGAATCCGGAATAAGGGGCACGATCTCCGCTTTGCTAAGACGTGCCAAGGAAACCGCCGCTAAACGCGCTGAGGTGGGACAAGAAAACGATTCAATAAAAGCTTGGCGTGGTGTGATGTCACGCCCATGAATACGCCAGCAGATCTGTGCAAAAATTATTCTCTCTACGGTGGTATGTGGAACTTGTTTTGCAGAGCGGACACTATCCTTGTGTTCAAAACCTTCTATGAAGTATTCGGAGGAGGAACCCGCCTTGCAATGTCGAAGACAATATGCGCCGGACTCGTCGTCATTGAAGCCTGGTTCAGGGCTCTTGAGGAGTCTTGGACTAGGGGTGTCCAGATAGCGAACTATCATCTTTGGCGGACTCCAAGACTATGAAGATACAAGATGAAGACTTCGTCCCTTGTCCGGATAGGACTTTCCTTGGCGTGGAAGGCAAGCTTGGCGATACGGATATGTAGATCTCCTACCATTGTAACCGACTCTGTGTAACCCTAACCCTATCCGGTGTCTATATAAACCGGAGGGTTTTAGTCCGTGGGACTAACAACAATCATACCATAGGCTAGCTTCTAGGGTTTAGCCTCTCGATCTCGTGGTAGATCTACTCTTGTACTACCCATATCATCAATGTTAATCAAGCAGGAGTAGGGTATTACCTCCATCGAGAGGGCCCGAACCTGGGTAGAAACATCGTGTCCCTTGTCTCCTGTTACCATCCGCCTAGACGCACAGTTCGGGACCCCCTACCCGAGATCCGCCGGTTTTGACACCGACACTAACCCTCTCCGGTGTCTATATAAACCGGAGGGTTTTAGTCCGTAGGACGAACAACAATCATACCATAGGCTAGCTTCTAGGGTTTAGCCTCTCTGATCTCGTGGTAGATCTACTCTTGTACTACCCATATCATCAATATTAATCAAGCAGGAGTAGGGTTTTACCTCCATCGAGAGGGCCCGAACCTGGGTAAAAACATCGTGTCCCTTGTCTCCTGTTACCATCCGCCTAGACGCACAGTTCGGGACCCCCTATCCCGAGATCCGCTGGTTTTGAGACCGACAAGGGGCGATAAAGGATCTCCTTGTCTGACACCCTTCTTACATAAGAACTGTTTTCCTGGCACTCCATTTAGCAGAACAGATGAATACCCAGTGTTGTAAATGAGTTGTATCCACTGAATCCACTTTGACCAAAACCTCTAGCAGCTAAGTTCTCCATAACGGTATCATGACTAAGCATATCAAATGCTTTCTCAAAATCCACCTTAAGAAGAATAATCTCTTTTTTAGAGTGATGACATTGGTGAGTATATTCATATGACCAAGCCAAGCAGTCTTGAATGCATCTATTGTTTAGAAAATCATATTGATTGCTATGGACCAATCTGAATATAACCTTTTGCAATCAATTAGCAGTAGTTTGGTAATGATCTTCAAGGTAAAATTCAATAAAGATATAGGTCCGAAATCTAATGGACAAATAACAACATCCTTTTTGGGGATTAGGGTGATAAAGGAGTAGTTAAAACTGTGCAAATTCACTTTTCCTTCATAAAAATCTTCAATCAACTTATAGAAGTCATGTGCAATAATCTCCCAACATGCTTTCAGAAATGTAGCATTGAAGCCATCAGGCCCAGGAGACTTATCTGCATGTAGATATCTTACTACCTCATCAATCTCAGAGTGTGAAAAAGGAGCTTCCAACTTATGTAAATCTTCATGATGATGGAGCAGAGAGTGGATTAGAAGTGGATTTTCAGTGATAGTGGATTGACCTAGTCTGGTTTTAAAGGCTCTAAATAATATAGCAGCTTTGGCCTGATGGTCAAAAACTTCCACCCCATCTTCATCTATGAGCAAGGCAATATGATTATTTTTGTGTTTAATGATAGCTTTAGCCTGAAATAATTTTGTGCTAGCCTCCCCCAAATTTAATAGCTCTGATTGTAGCTCCTTGCTTCCAATAAAATATCTGAGAGTTCAGTATACTTTCCAAATGAGCTTTCAAGATATCCCTACACTCTATTTCCTCTGGAAGGTAGTTTCTGAATTCCTCAATGGTACCAAGGAAGGATATAACAACATTGTTAGTGGCAATAATGCATTTAAAGTCAGACAGATTCTTACTCCAATTCTTAAGTCCCTTTCTCAATCTCTTAAACTCAGCAGTAATAGCTTTAGCACTATTTGATTCTTCCACAGGTTGAGTCCAAACGTTTTTTATCACATCTTTGAAACCTTTATGGTCCAGCCAGAAATTCTCAAATATAAAAATTCTAGCTTTTGGAATAGAAGTTCCAATCTTGATAACATAAGGAATGTGATTTACTGTGGTTCTAGTCAAAGAGGTAGCCACAATATCAGGACAGGATAGACTCGAGGCCTCAGAAGTAAAATTCCAATCTAATTTTTCCAGTAAGGAGCCTCTTGCATATTGCTCCAGGTAAAACTTCTACCTTTCAGTGGCACTTCAATTAAGGCAAGTTTACTGATTGCCTCATTAAATTGCAACATATCCTGGACATTACCTCCTTGATTATTTTTGTTGCTTGGATATTTGACATATTTAAAATCAACTAGAAGAAGCCAATTAGTTTCATCATCGAGCTGAATATTTTAAAACCAGTTCAGAAAAATAGTTCTTTCATCTGCTTGAGAAGGACCATAAATGTTTGTGACTATCTGATGACCCACAAGTGTAGGGGATCTATCATAGTCCTTTCGATAAGTAAGAGTGTTGAACCCAACGAGGAGCAGAAGGAAATGACAAGAGGTTTTCAGTAAGGTATTCTCCGCACGCACTGAAATTGTACGTAACAGATAGTTTTGTGATAAGATAATTTGTAATGGGTAACAAGCAATGAAAGTAAATAGGGTGCAGCAAGGTGGCGCAATCCTTTTTTGTAGAAAAGGACAAGCCTGGACAAGTTCTTATAATGGGAAAAGCGCTCCCAAGGACACATGGGAATTATCGTCAAGCTAGTTTTCATCACGCTCTCATATGATTCACGTTTGTTACTTTGATACTTTGATATGTGGGTGGACCGGTGCTTGGGTACTGCCCTTTCTTGGACAAGCATCCCACTTATGATTAACCCCTATTGCAAGCATCCACAACTATAAAAGACGTATTAAGGTAAACCTAACTGTCGGTGTCAAAACCGGCGGATCTCGGGTAGGGGGTCCCGAACTGTGCGTCTAAGCGGATGGTAACAGGAGACAAGGGACACGATGTTTTTACCCAGGTTCGGGCCCTCTCGATGGAGGTAAAACCCTACTCCTGCTTGATTAATATTGATGATATGGGTAGTACAAGAGTAGATCTACCACGACATCAGAGAGGCTAAACCCTAGAAGCCAGCCTATGGTATGATTGTTGTTCGTCCTACGGACTAAAACTCTCCGGTTTATATAGACACCGGAGAGGGCTAGGGTTACACAAAGTCGGTTACAATGGAGGAGATCTACATATCCGTATCGCCAAGCTTGCCCTCCACGCCAAGGAAAGTCCCATCCGAACACGGGATGAAGTCTTCAATCTTGTATCTTCATAGTCCAGGAGTCCGGCCAAAGGTTATAGTCCGGCTATTCGGACACCCCCTAATCCAGGACTCCCTCAGTAGCCCCTGAACCAGGCTTCAATGACGACGAGTTCGGCGCGCAGATTGTCTTCGGCATTGCAAGGCGGGTTCCTCCTCCGAATACTTCATAGAAGATTTTGAACACAAGGATAGTGTCCTGCTCTGCAAAATAAGTTCCACATACCACCGTAGAGAGAATAATATTTACACAAATCCAACCTGCTGACGTATTCCGCAGCGTGACATCACACCACGCCAAGCCTTTATTGAATCGTTTTCTTGTCCCACCTCGGCGCACTTAGCGAGGTGGTTTCCTTGGCACGTCTTGTTGAAGCAGAGATCGTGTCCCCTTATTCCGGGATTCTCATCAATACGGGCGTGGGTAAACCAACCGTGCCATTAATTACGACACTTGGGAGATAAGCGAGTTTTACCAGGCTGGTGGGGGCACATAGTTTCGTCCGCCCATATAAGGGGATAAGGATCCACCTTTTTCATCTACGCCTTCTTTCTCCTTTGCTTATCCATTTTTGCGCACTCCAGCTCCAGCGCCCAAGTCCGCACACCCCACCTCAACCTTCTCCAACCATGTCCGGAGTGGGAGGCAAGTGGATGGTCTCCTCCGTCACGGAGGAACACATCAAAAAGCCGAGGAAAGCCAGATACTTGTCCAAAGACATCGCGCACCGGCTCCCAGACGAGGGGCAGCTCATTCCCACTCCCAGGCCCCATGAGAGGGTGGTGTTCCTCACCCATTTCCTCCGCGGACTAGGCTTCCCACTCCACCCATTTGTCCGGGGGCTCATGTTCTACTACGGCCTGGATTTCCACGATCAGGCCCCGAACTTCATCCTCAACATCTCGGCGTTTATCGTCATGTGCGAGGCTTTCCTCCACATCAAGCCCCACTTCGGCTTATGGCTGAAGACCTTCAACGTCAAACCAAAGGTGGTGCGCAGCCAGCAAGCGGAGTGCGGAGGCGCCATGGTGGGCAAGATGCCCAACGTTATATGGCTCGAGGGCTCCTTCGTGGAAACCATCAAGGGGTGGCAGTCGGGGTGGTTCTACATCACCGAGCCGCGTGACCCTGAATGGGCAGCGGCCCCCGAATTCCGATCTGGCATCCCCACACGGCTCACCTCCTAGCAAGAGAAGGGCCTGTCATGGGGTAATTCGGTAGAGCTGACCGGACTCCAAACCTGCGTCCAAAACCTGGTGGATGAGAAGGTTAAACTTGTCAACGTAGTCCAGGTCATGCTCATCCGCCGGATCCTCCCGTGTCAACGACGGGCTTTTAACTTGTGGGAGTTCGACCCGGCCCAGCACCAAACTCTGACCAGGCTCTTTGACACAACGCACGAGGATGCCTGGAAGGTGCTATTCAAGGGCGCCGAGGTTCCCCCTCCCATTACCGAGGATCGCGGATTCTGCGCGAAGCGCCAAGCCAACGTAGTAAGCTCGTTTTACCCTTTACGGGATACTTGTTTTTCATAGTTTGACTCTATGCGGGATCTAAGCTCCAGTTCCTTTGACAAGACTGGCAGAAGAAGACCGGACAGATCAACTATCCGGCTCCTTTGCCCGAAGGCCCTGCAGATGCCCGCTTGGCGAAGCTGCTGGTCCCGGCACCTTATGTGGTGCCGGAGAAGAAGGCCAAGAAAAAAGCCGCGGGAACCTGGAAGAGCTCCCGGCTCCCGGTGGAGCCGGACTCGTCGTCCGATGACTCCGAGGCGCACTCCTCCCACGAAAACGAGGACGAGGAAAGAGAGATTTCTTCTCCAGCAGGGGAAGAAAAGAAAAGGAAAGCCGCCCCAACTGGGGAGGCCGGAGGGTCCAAGAAAGGAAGGAGCCTCCTTCCGGACTACTCCACCAACGCCGACGACGACGAAGAGGAGTGGCCGCATAGGGCCAAGCCCTTGGCGAAATCGTAAGTGTTTGGATACCGAATGACTCATGGCGTTCCTTTATTGCACAAGATATCTTCGACGCGAATATAATCATGCAGTCCGCCCAAGGCCCGGCTCGGCGCCGTCGGCGGCTCCTCGGATTCGTCGGATGTGAATTCTCTTCGACCGCTACCTCCCTCGCCCTACAGACGATGCCGAGGTGGAGTCACAAAAGGGTCCAAGCCAGGAGGAGGTGGTCCTGGAGGCGCCGCAAGGCGACCTCCCGAACTCCAGGTGCAAAGGGGACAAAACCCCCAAGGGCTCCAAGTCCGGCCCCGGGACGGACACCGCACCGGAACCTTCAATGGTTCCGGAGTCCGGCAGGCGACCCCCTAGTAAGAAGGGCAAGCCTACGGCGCGGTGACCTCCGCCCAACCGGAGGCACGGATAATTTCTGGAGGTGCTTAACGGTGCCTCCATCGACGAGGAGCACCGCACTATTATGAGTGCAGTGATCCAGAAGGTTCAGTCCGCCAAGAGCGGGCTGACTGAAGCCTGTGCCAGCCTTCTAACAGGTTTTGAGGTATGTATTTAAGATATGTAAAAATATTACCGCATAGACAGTAGCCCCTGATGCTCAGTTTGGTGTTCGGAAAGAAAAGCCGAACTAAGGATCTAAAAGATATACGCAGGAGTCTAACATAAGTATGTCAATATGGGAATGCAGGCTGCGCTGGTGACCTCTGCTGCACTGACTGCGGAGGTCGATGCATTGAAGCAGAGCCTCGAGCGGTCCGAGAACGAGCTCGGCCTTGCCAAGAAGCAGCTCGAGGACAAGGAAGGTAAGTAATACCTTATGTAAGTATATAAAAAGATGTGGTTGCAAAAAATGACAGGACCAACATGAGTATTACAGGGGCCACAACCTAGGTGGCAACCCTGAAGAAAGCGTTGTCCAAGGCCGAAGACAATGCGGCCATGGAGCGCATCAAGCGAGAAAAGCAGGAGGCGCGGGTGGCGGAGGTGCAGCAAGAGCTCCAGGCTCTCGTGAAAAAACATGAGAGTTTGGAGCTTGACTCAAAGACTTGAGAGTCCGAGCTTGCCTCGGCCCTTGAGAGCGCCAAATCTGCTAAGGCCGAAGCCCAAAAAGCCCTCCAGGAAATTGAGGCGATGAAGAAGATAGTGGCGGGTAAGGCATTCTTTATGCAAAGCAAGCATGTGAAAGTGAATTATTTGTTACTTACCCGAGTCCGGAGCTCTCCAGGAGCATTCGCAGATCTGCCCCGCAGTTTGTCCGACGCTGCCGCATACTACCGTGCCGAGGAGGGGAGCTCGACGGAGAAGGTGTTCTGGTCTCAGTATGCTGAGGCCGGACACCCGGTGCCCTTGAGCGACCAGCTGAAGCAGCTGGTCGAGCTCCATAAGGTGGCGAATAGGCCATGAAGGACCTTATAGTCGGCTATGTCTCGGGAGGTCATGCACAGGAGCTACTTTGGGCTGGTGAGGCAGGTGGCGGATTCCTGTCCACGCCTTGAAGTCATCAAGCGCTCCGTATGCATCGAAGGTGCCCGTAGGGCCCTTGCCCATGTTAAAGTGCACTGGGGCAAGATGGATGCTTTGAAGCTGGTGACAGATGGGCCACCGCAGGGCAAGGAGCATCGCAATCCCGAGATGTATTATGAGGGCGTCCTGAAGGGTGCCCGCCTTGTGGCAGATGAATGTTCCAAGGATGTAATTTTTGAGTAAACTCGCTCGTGTTATCCTGTGCGCTGAAAACTTGTTCATATGCGCTAAGCAACGCGTTTTGAATTTAAAATATTACCTTCTGTGCGACAGTTTATTAAATCTGAGAGATGGCGAGTCGTCGGCTTCTGCCCCCATGCCACAAGTGCTGGGGTGTTCGGGATAAACCTGACCGCTGTTGTTCCCATTCTTGGGTCCTTCGAGGGAGGCGCCCAGCACAACGAACAAGGCAATCGGACTATAATGCTTTATCACTCTCACTTAGCCATAGAATTCTATAATTTTAAATTTCGGCGAAGCCCCTAGTATTCGGAAGACCGAGTTCGGGGCGCTATCCACGCCTAGGCCGGACAAAGCCGACTCCTCGCTCTAAGCGGCATAAGTCTTTAGGGACTCGAAACCTCTCGAACATCGACCAGCTCTCGCCCTATCATGACGGTCAGTTTTAGCTTTCTCTACTGAGGTGCTTAACCTAGCTCAACCGGGGCACAATCGCAGTAGTTCTCCCAGCGCTACCTTAGCCGATATAACGGAACGTAAGGTACCAAAACATGGGAGCCGGGCAAACCCAACTATTGACCCAAGACATGATTCGGAGCCGATACATATAATGCTATAAGTTCGGGTGCCGACGTGAGAGTGTTCGGACTTCTCACACCATATTCTGGGGTACTTAAGCCCCTGGTGTATTGGCCGTACCAAAGTGTACGGTTGCATAATGTCATAACTGAACATATTTACACAAAAAGGAATGCAATAATAGACAAAAGCTATGTATTGTTTATTCGGAAAAGCTGCGGGAAAAGCAAAACGATACAAATAGTGCGATAAGCAAGAGATGGGACTATTTGACATGTCCCCCTCCAGGGGCGAGCTGCGGGATGATATGTGAAACAAGTATACTGCTCGTTATAGAGACCACCTGGACATTCGTCGTAGCTTTCTGCCTCCCTGGCTGTTGCATCGTGTGTTCGGCGATTGTACTGCCGGACATGCCTTCCGGAGAGTGGAGTCCTGAAAGTAAGAAAAAAGGGATGACAAAATCGGGAGCCCCTAGTGCGGTTGAGCCGCATTTTGGGCGTGCCGTGGTTGTGCCCCTCCCCTTATGCCCATGGTATTTCCAGAGCGTAATTATGTACGCGTAGTACTGGTTTTGCAATTTCGCGAGGGCTGGGGTTGGGGCCGCATTGCTACGCTTGCTCGGAACGTGCCAGGCGGTCTTGTTGTAGGTTAGTCTAGGCGCGCTTGACGGTGTCCGGATGTTTAATAGCCGGACTGGAGAATTGCCTTGAGAGGCTACTTTGTACTTCCGCCGCGAGGGCCGCCGTATGCTCCTCCGTTCGGAGAGAGCGTTCGGTGTTTCCATTGACCGTAATGACTCCTCGAGGGCCTGGCATCTTGAGCTTGAGGTATGCGTAGTGGGGCACCGCATTGAACTTTGCAAATGCGGTTCGTCCGAGCAGTGCGTGATAGCCACTGCGGAACGGGACTATGTCGAAGATTAACTCCTCGCTTTGGAAATTATCCGGGGATCCGAAGACCACCTCAAGTGTAACTGAGCCTGTACATTTGGCCTCTACACCTGGTATGACGCTTTTAAAGGTCATCTTTGTGGGTTTGATCCTTGAGGGATCTATGCCCATTTTTTGCACTATATCCTGATAAAGCAGGTTCAGGTTGCTGCCGCCGTCCATAAGGACTCTAGTGAGGTGAAATCCGTCAATGATTGGGTCTAGAACCAATGCGGCGAATCCGCCATGGCGGATGCTAGTGGGGTGGTCCCTTCGATCAAAAGTGATCGGGCAGGAGGACCACGGGTTGAACTTTGGGGCGACTGGCTCCAACGCATATACGTCCCTGAGTGCACGCTTCCGCTCCCTTTTGGGTATGTGGGTTGCGTATATCATGTTCACCGTCCGCACTTGTGGGGGGAAGCCCTTCTGTCCCCTATTGTTTGGCGGCCGGGGCTCCTCCTCGTCATCGCTATGCAGCCCCTTGTCTCTGTTTTCGGCATTTAACTTGCCTGCCTGCTTGAACACCCAACAATCCCTGTTGGTGTGATTGGCTGGTTTTTCGGGGGTGCCGTGTATCTGGCACGAGCGATCGAGTATTCGGTCCAAACTGGACGGGCCCGGAGTATTTCTTTTAAATGGCTTTTTCCACTGACCGGGTTTAGAGCCTCTAAATCCGGCATTAACTGCCGTATCCTCTGCATTGTCGCCGTTAATGCGGCGCTTGTGCTTGTTGCAACGCGACCTGCCATTGCTGTCCTTGGTATCCGAATTACCAGGGCTCTTGGTCATGTTATTACTACGAGCTAGCCAGCTGTCTTCTCACGCGCAAAAGCGGGTCATGAGTGTTGTGAGAGCTGCCATGGATTTCGTCTTTTCCTGTCCTAGGTGCCGGGCAAGCCACTCGTCACGGATGTTATGCTTGAAGGCTGCAAGGGCCTCTGCGTCCGGACAGTCGACTATTTTATTTTTCTTGGTTAGGAACCGTGTCCAGAATTGTCTGGCCGATTCCTCTAGCTGCTGAATTATGTGGCTTAGGTCATCGGCGTCTGGTGGTCGCACATAGGTGCCCTGGAAATTGTCGAGGAATGCGGCTTCCAGGTCCTCCCAACAACCAATTGACTCTGTTGGCAAGCTGTTAAGCCAATGCCGAGCTGGTCCTTTAAGCTTGAGTGGGAGGTATCATCACCGTGGGCCATGTGGATATGAAGGAGATAATCCTCGATCCATACCGCAGGATCTGTTGTGCCATCGTATGATTCTATGTTTACGGGTTTGAAACCCTCGGGGATTTGATGATCCATTACTTCATCTGTGCAGCATAGTGGGTGTCTTGGCGCCTCAGATCGGGCTATATCACGACGTAGCTCAAATGAGCTTTGTCTCATGTGTTCGCCCGGCCGAATTGCCATATCCGGCATGACGGTTATAAATCACGCGGTCGTGGGCGCCACGCGATCCGTAGATCAATCTTGTTTGCTTTTCCTGTCCTCCAATATATCTCGCAGGTCCGGCGCATTTCCCGTGCCTTGGTATTTTTTGAGCGACGCGGGTGCGGCTTTAGTGGAGGGCTGAGAGGCCTCTCTGTCATGCCACGAGGTGGCGGTCGGCGCGTCGTGCTTGGTGATGTAGGTTTAGGTGGTTCCTCCTCTAATCGGGTAGCAGCCTGCGCTTTGGGTAGCTCTTGGAGGGGCGTTCGAGTTCAGTACTCTTCGCCGCAAGGACTTCATCCATCTGTCGGCTAGCAAGTCTTGGTCAGCTCTAAGTTGTTGCTGTTTTTCTTGAGGCTGCTCGCCGTGGCTATAAGCCTGCGTTTGAAACGCTCTTGTTCAGCGGGATCCTCAGCACGACAAATTGTGCGTCGCCGAGGCTTGCCTCGTCTTTGGAGGGAGGCATGTAATTATCGTCCTCTACCTCTCATCGCCGCTCTCTCATGAGGGCTGGCTTCTCCATCCTCCCTGTGCTGAATCCTGCTTTGGAGGGGTTCTCTTCGACCTTTGTCCAGGGTGTTATTATCTCCGTGCCGGAATCGCCGTTTTTGCTTTGGCGGGATTTAGAGCGGTGCCGCTGACGCCGGCGCTTAGGCTGCTTCTTGGAGGGGTCATCCTCCATTGTTCCATCACCGTTCCCTTCTTTTGGGGTGTCCACCATGTATATGTCATACGACGAGGTGGCCTTCCAGTGCCCTATAGGCGCTGGTTCTTGGTCGTCTCCTGCATCGGCGTCCATACCGTCGATGTCTTCGGAGTCGAAGTCGAGCATGTCGGTTAAATCATCGACAGTGGCTACGAAGTGGGTGGTGGGTGGGCTTTGAATTTCTTCGTCGTCCGCATCCCAACCTTGCTGACCATAGTCCGGCCAGGGCTCTCCTGATAAAGAGAGATACTTTAGTGAATTCAGAATGTCGCCGAAGGGCGAGTCTTTGAAAAGATGTCCGAGGCGGCGAACTCCATGATCGGCGCCCAATCGGATTCGATCGGCGGGGGCGGAAGGTTCGGAGTCCGGAGAGGAGTCCGCACCTTGAGTCACGAGCCGCAGAGGACAAGGCTGGTGTTCGCTCGATCGCCGAGAGATTGCAGCCCCGAGGCGGTGTCCAGCCACCCGTCCTCGATTAGCGCGATCGGCTCCGAGCTAAGGGTCGGAGCGGACACGGTGCGACCTCGAGGCACTGTTCGCGGCGAGCTAGATCATGCCCATCGTAATAAAGTCGGGCGCTCGGGCGTGGCTCGAACCCGTCAAGATCAAGTCTCCGCGGACGTCGGCCGTGTAGTTCAAACTTCCAAATCTGACTGATGGCGGGCGTAGCTTTTGATCTGCTCCGGATGGCGGCGAATTGGCCCGCGAGACAAAGCCGCTGAATACGAAGATCTGTCCGGGGAGAAAAGTCTCACCCTGGACCACATCGTTGTTGATGATCGGGGGAGCCATCGGGCCTAAAGATGACGACACAGAGGAACTCTCAATGAAAGCACCAATGTCGGTGTCAAAACCGGCGGATCTCGGTAGGGGTCCCAATCTGTGCGTCTAGGCGGATGGTAACAGGAGACAAGGGACATGATGTTTTTACCCAGGTTCGGGCCCTCTCGATGGAGGTAAAACCCTACTCCCGCTTGATTAATATTGATGATATGGGTAGTACAAGAGTAGATCTACCACGAGATCAGAGAGGCTAAACCCTAGAAGCTAGCCTATGGTATGATTGTTGTTCGTCCTATGGACTAAAACTCTCCGGTTTATATAGACACTGGAGAGGGCTAGGGTTACACAGAGTCGGTTACAATGGGAGGAGATCTACATATCCGTATCGCCAAGCTTTCCTTCCACGCCAAGGAAAGCCCCATCCGGACACGGGACGAAGTCTTCAATCTTGTATCTTCATAGTCCAGGAGTCCGGGCAAAGGTTATAGTCCGGCTATCCGGACACCCCCTAATCCAGGGCTCCCTCACTAACCATAGCATGAAACATGTGGATCCAAATCAGCCCCTTACGAAGCAACTCATAAACTAGGGTTTATGCTTCTGTCACTCTAGCAACCCATCATCTACTTATTACTTCCCAATGCCTTCCTCTAGTCCCAAACAATGGTGAAGTGTCATGTAGTCGACGTTCACATAACACCATTACAGGAAAGACAACATACATCTCATCGAAATACTGAATGAATACCAAATTCACATGACTACTAATACCAAGACTTCTCGCATGTCCTCAGGAACAAACGTAACTACTCACAAAGCATATTCATGTTCATGATCAGAGGGGTATTAATATGCATTAAGGATCTGAACATATGATCTTCCACCAAATAAACCAACTAGCATCAACTACAAGGAGTAATCAACACTACAAGCAACCCACAGGTACCAATCTGAGGATTTGGTACAAATATTGTATACAAGAGATGAACTAGGGTTTCAGAGGAGATGGTGCTGGTGAAGATGTTGATGGAGATTGACCCCCTCCCGATGAGAGGATCGTTGGTGATGACGATGGTGATGATTTCCCCCTCCCGGAGGGAAGTTTCCCCGGCAGAACAGCTCCGCCGGAGCCCTAGATTGGTTCCGCCTCGTGGCGGTGGAGTTTCGTCCCGTAAGCTTGCTTCTGAATTTTTTCCAGGGTAAAAGACTTCATATAGAAGAAGATGGGCACCAGAGGGCTGCCAGGTGGCCCACGAGGCAGGGGGCGCGCCCAGGGGGGTAGGGCGCGCCCCCACCCTCGTGCCAGGGTGTGGGCCCCCTCTGGTACTTCTTCCGCTCAATATTTATTATTAATTCCAAAAATGACTTTCGTGGAGTTTCAAGACTTTTGGAGCAGTGCAGAATAGGTCTCCAATATTTGCTCCTTTTCCAGCCCAGAATCCCAGTTGCCGGCATTCTCCCTCTTCATGTAGACCTTGTAAAATAAGAGAGAATAGCCATAAGTATTGTGAAATAACGTGTAATAACAGTCCATAATGCAATAAATATTGATATAAAAGTATGATGCAAAATGGACATATCAACTCCCCCAAGCTTAGACCTCGCTTGTCCTCAAGCGAAAGCCGATATCGAAAAATATGTCCACATGTTTAGAGATAGAGGTGTCGATAAAAATAAAATACGGACATAAGGGCATCATGATCATTCTTATAACAGCAACATATATATATTTTGTCATATGATTTCTTATGCTCAAGTAACAATCCATTCACAATGTCAAGTATGATTCAGAAACTTCATTGAGAACTAACAAACTATAATCTCAGTCATTGAAGCAATTTCCATTTATCATAACATAGGAAAGAGTCAATATAAGAGCTTTTCAGCAAGTCCACATACTCAACTATCATTTAGTCTTTCACAATTACTAACACTCACGCAATACTTATAGTTATGGAGTTTTAATCGGACACAAAGAAAGATAGGGGCTTATAGTGTTGCCTCCCAACCTTTTACCTCAAGGGTAATGTCAACAATGATAGTTCATGCTAACTTACATCCAATTGGATATATATATCAAGATCTTTCCTACACGAGGTGCTTGCCAAAGGATAAAATGTAAAACGGGAAGGTGAAGATCACCATGACTCTTGCAGAATTTAAAAGATAGGCCCTTCGCAGAGGGAAGAAGAGCTTGTCATGTGCTTTTATGGTTGGATGCACGAAATCTTAATGCAAAAGAACGTCACTTTATATTGCCACTTGTGATATGGACCTTAATTATGCAGCCCGTCGCTTTTATTACTTCCATATCACAAGATTGTATAAAGCTTATTTTCTCCACACTAATAAGTCATACATATTTAGAAAGCAATTTTTTATTGCATGCAACATGACAACTTACTTGAATGATCTTACTCAATCCATAGGTAGATATGGTGGACTCTCATGGCAAAACTAGGTTTAAGGATATTTGGAAGCACAAGTAGTATCTCTACTTGGTGCAAGGAATTTGGCTAGCATGAGGGGGAAAGGCAAGCTCAGCATGTTGGACGATCCATGACAATATACTTTAATTGAGATGTGAGAAAACATAACCCATTACGTTGTCTTCCTTGTCCAACATCAACTCTTTAGCATGTCATACTTTAATGAGTGCTCACAATCATAAAAGATGTCCAAGATAGTATATTTATATGTGAAAACCTCTCTTTCTTTATTACTTCCTATTGATTGCAACGATGACCAAAACTATGTTTGCCAACTCTCAACAACTTTTAATCATCATACTCTTTATATGTGAAGTCATTACTATCCATAAGATCAGTATGATCTCTTTTATTTCTTTTTATTCTTTCTTTTATTTATTCCCTCAAGATCATAGCAAGATAGCAAATCCCTTGACTCAACACTAATATTTATTATATATAGCTCGCGGACTCGATTACATAGAGGGATCATAGCAAAGCTCAAAACTAATTCATACCAAAACTTTATTCTACTAGATCAAGATATTACCAAAAGGATCGAGCTAAGAAAAACTGTAAAGATAGGAGTGTGATGGTGATACGATACTGGGGCACCTCCCCCAAGCTTGGCAGTTGCCAAGGGGAGTGCCCATACCCATGTGATTAGTTCCTCAGAGGTGGTGATGATGGAGTTGTTGATGATGTAGGCTTGTCGTCCGTCTTCCAAGGCATAGGCTCACCATCATAGAAGGATGATCGAGTCTTCGGGATCCTCAAATCTGCAGCCAAACTCATCCTCTTGAATCTATATTCATACTCACAGTTTTGGTTTTGCAGGTCATAGATCTGGGCTTGGAGGTGCTCGATTTTCTCATGAAGCTTGAAGATGGTCTCCCTAATGTTCTTGGCGTCCAGATTGTGGTTGTTGGTGAACTCCGCGATCATCATCTGGTTGGCGTTGAGTCCGCGTTCCACCATCCCTTGGCACTTGAAAACTTGTTGTTCCATTGTTTCAAGCTTTGTCTCCGCGCTTCCGGTACTCCTTGGTCCCTCCACATTGCGGATGTGCAGCACCCCCTCACGCATCTCAATAGTTTGAGGGTGATGCAACACCTCCGCGAGGTAGGGGTTGATGACCCTCTCGAAAAACTTGTCCTTGGGGCGCTTGAAGCCGTCATGGTGCTCTAGATCTGTCAGAAAAACAGCTCGAAACAAAGACAGAGGATATTTGCATGATACGTTGGTCAAAACCTTCGGGAGATTATATAATGAATTTTTACCGACCGAAAGAAGTATCGTGCAAGAAAACGGAGTCCGGAGAGCACACGAGGTGCCCACGAGGTAGGGGGCGCGCCCAGGGGGTTAGGGCGTGCCCTCCACCCTCGTGGATGCCTCGTGTCCTTCCTGGACTACTTCTTATTTTCCTATTTTCTTAAATATTCCAAAACGGAGAAAAATTGCTATTAGAACTGTTTTGGAGTCGGTTTACTTACCGTACCACATACCTATTCCTTTTCGGAGTTTGAAACGTTATGGAAAGTGTCCCTTATGTATTCCTCCGGGGTTACGGTTTCAATAATATTAGTTTCAACATTTATAGGATTACCTGAGATATAATGTTTGATTCTTTGACCGTTCACCACCTTCGGATTTGTGCCTTCGAAGTTGTTGATTTTTATGGCACTGGAATGATAGACCTCCTCGATAACGTAAGGGCCTTCCCATTTAGAGAGAAGTTTTCCTGCAAAAAATCTTAAACGAGAGTTGTATAGCAACACATAATCACCTACATTAAACTCACGCTTTTGTATCATTTTGTCATGCCATCTTTTAACTTTTTCTTTAAACAGCTTGGCATTCTCATAGGCTTGGGTTCTCCATTCATCAAGTGAGCTAATGTCAAATAACCTCTTCTCACCGGCAAGTTTGAAATCATAATTGAGCTCTTTAATGGCCCAATATGCCTTATGTTCAAGTTCGAGAGGTAAGTGACATGCCTTTCCATAGACCATTTTATATGGAGACATACCCATATGATTTTATATGCAGTTCTATAAGCCCATATTGCATCATCAAGTTTCTTGGACCAATTCTTTCTAGATCTATTAACAGTCTTTTGCAAAATTAATTTAAGCTCTCTATTACTCAATTCTACTTGACCACTAGACTGTGGGTGATATGGAGATGCAATTCTATGATTAGCATCATACTTAGAAAGCATTTTATGAAAAGCACCATGAATAAAATGTGAACCACCATCAGTCATTAAGTATCTAGGGACTCCAAACCTCGGAAAAACAACTTCTTTAAGCATCTTAATGGAAGTGTTATGATCAGCACTACTAGTTGGAATAGCTTCTACCCATTTAGTAACGTAATCAACAGCAACTAAAATATGTGTATACCCATTAGAGGCAGGAAATGGTCCCATATAATCAAAGCCCCAAACATCAAATGGTTCAATAAGAAGAGAATAATGCATAGGCATTTCTTGACGTCTACTAATATTACCAATTCTGTGACATTCATCATAAGACAAGACAAACTTACGAGCATCTTTGAAGAGAGTAGGCCAATAAAAATCGGATTGCAATACCTTATGTGCAGTTCTATCTCCAGCGTGGTGTCCTCCATATGCCTCGGAGTGACACTTGCATAGGATCTGTTCCTGTTCATGCTCAAGTACACAACGTCTAATAACACCATCTACTACTTGTTTATAAAGGTGTGGGTCATGCCAGAAGTAATGTCTTAAATCATAAAAGAACTTTTTCTTTTGCTGGTATTTGAAACTAGGTGGTATGAATTTAGCAACAATGTAATTAGCACAATCAGCATACCATGGAGCATTACGAGAAGCATTTATGACAGCTAATTGTTCATCAGGAAAGCTATCATCAATAGGTAGTGGGTCATCAAGAACATTCTCTAACCTAGAAAGGTTGTCTGCAACGGGGTTATCAGCTCCCTTTCTATCAATAATATGCAAATCAAATTCTTGTAGCAAGAGAACCCATCTAATAAGCCTAGGTTTAGAATATTTTTTTTCATAAGATATTTAATAGCAGCATGATCAGTGTGAACAGTTACTTTAGAATCAACAATATAAGGTCTGAACTTATCACAAGCAAATACAACTGCTAAGAATTCCTTTTCAGTAGTAGCATAATTTCTCTCGGCAGTGTCTAGAGTTTTACTAGCATATTGAATAACATTTAGTTTCTTATCAACTCTTTGTCCTAGAACAACACCTACAACATAATCGCTAGCATCACACATAATTTCAAAGGGTAAATTCCAATCAGGTGGCTGAACAATAGGTGCAGAAATCAAAGCTTTCTTAAGTATTTCAAATGCTTCTACACAATCATTATCGAAGACAAAATGAATATCTTTTTGTAATAGATTAGTCAGAGGCCTAGAAATTTTAGAAAAGTCCTTAATGAACCTCCTATAAAAACCAGAATGACCAAGGAAACTTCTTACACCTTTAATGTCCTTGGGACATGGCATCTTTTCAATAGCATCAACTTTAGCTTTATCAACTTCAATACCTCTTTCAGAAATTTTATGCCCCAAGACAATGGCTTCATTAACCATAAAGTGGCACTTCTCCCAATTCAAAACAAGACTAGTATCTTCGCATCTCTGCAAAACTCGTTCAAGGTTGCTCAAGCAATCATCAAAAGAGGATCCATAAACGGAGAAATCATCCATGAATACCTCACAAATCTTTTCACAAAACTCAGAGAATATAGCCATCATGCATCTTTGAAAGGTAGCAGGTGCATTACATAAACCAAAAGGCATACCTATATAAGCAAAGGTACCGAAAGGGCAAGTAAAAGTGGTCTTTTCTTGATCCTCAGTCGACATAGGTATTTGAGAGAAACCAGAGTAACCATCTAGAAAGCAAAAATGTGTATGTTTGGATAGTCTTTCTAGCATTTGATCAATAAAAGGTAAAGGGTAATGATCTTTTTTAGTAGCTTTATTTAATTTGCGGAAATCAATTACCATCCTATAACCTGTAATAATTCTTTGCAGGATCAATTCATCTTTATCATTAGGAACGACAGTAATACCTCCCTTCTTAGGGACACAATGGACAGGACTTACCCACTGACTATTAGCAATGGGATAAATTATACCTGCCTCGAGGAGCTTTAGTATTTCCTTTCTTACCACTTCTTTCATCTTAGGATTTAATCATCGTTGGTGATAAATAACTGGTTTGGCGTCTTCTTCCATTTTATTTTGTGTTGGCATAGAGTGGGACTAATGCCCTTAAGATCATCAAGAGTATATCCAATAGCAGCACAGTGCTTCTTCAGAGTTTTCAATACTCTTTCCTCTTCCTGCTCTGAAAGGTTAGCACTAATAATAACATGATATATCTTCTTTTCATCAAGATAAGCATATTTAAGAGTATCAGGTAATGGTTTAAGCTCAAACACGGGATCACCCTTGGGTGGTGGAGGATCCCCTAGGATTTCAACAGGCAAGTTGTGTTTCAAAATAAGTCCATGTTTAAAGAGTACTTCATATATTTCCCTTCTTTCACTCATATACACATCATTTTCATGGTCTAGCAAATATTGTTCTAAAGGATAATTAGGAGGCACAACAATAGAAGCAAGGCCAATAATTTCATATTTACTAGGAAATTCTCTATCATGGGGTTGTCTACGAAATTTAGCAAAATTAAACTCATGAGACATATCTCCCAACCCAATAGTAACAATATCCTTTTCGCAATCTATCTTAGCATTAACAATATTCAAGAATGGTCTACCAAATATAATGGGACAAAGTCTATCTCAGCAGGTGCAATGTCATGCATAATTTCTTCATATAAAGAATGAGGTATTGCACTAGCACTAGCACCCATATCACATAAGCCATGATAACAATGATCTCCTATTTTAACAGAAATAACAGGCATGCCTACAACGGGTCTAGCAATTCTAGCAGCTGCATCACAGAAATAAATAACATGCCCATCAATATTATCAGCCAAGAGATCTTTAACCATAGCAATACTAGGTTCAACTTTAATTTTCTCAGGTGGTGTATATGTTCTAGTATTACTCTTACGAACCATAGTTGAAGCTTTAGCATGATCCTTTATTTTAACTGGGAAAGGTGGTTTCTCAATATAAGTGGAAGGAACAATAGGATCATTATAAGTGATAGTCTTTTCTTCAACTATAATAGGTGCAACTACTTTTACTTCAGTGGGAGGATTATATTTAAACCACTTCTCCTTAGGGAGAACAACATGAGTAGCAAATGATTCACAGAAAGAAGCTACTATCTCAGAGTCAAGTCCATATTTAGTGCTAAATCCACGAAAAGCATCAGTATCCATAAAATATTTAACACAATCAAACTTAGATGTCATACCTGTCTCCTTACCATCGTCGGAATGCCAATCTTCATAGTTGCATTTAATTCTCTCCAATGAATCCCATTTGAATTCAATAGACTTCATCATAAAAGACCCAGCACAAGAAGTATCGAGCATGGAACGATTGTTGAAAGAAAGCCGAGCATAATTTTTTTGAATAATCATTTCTCTTGAGAGCTCATGATTGGGGCATGAATATAACATTTAATTAAGCCTCCCCCAAGCTTGAGCTATACTTTCTCCTTCGCGAGGCCAAAAATTATATATATAATTGCTGCTACCTCTTGAGCACTGCATTGGATTTCCCCGAAGAGGAGAGGATGATGCAGCAAAGTAGCGTAAGTATTTCCCTCAGTTTTTGAGAACCAAGGTATCAATCCAGTAGGAGGCTACGCACAAGTCCCTCGTACCTGCACAAAACAATAGCTCCTCGCAACCAACACGATTAGGGGTCGTCAATCCCTTCACGATCACTTACGTGAGTGAGATCTGATAGAGATGATAAATAATATTTTTGGTATTTTTGATATAGAGATGCAAAGTGAAAAGTAAAAGGCAAAGTAAAAACAAAGCAAGTATTAAAATGATGGAGGTTGATATGATGAGAATAGACCCGGGGGCCATAGGTTTCACTAGTGGCTTCTCTCAAGAGCATAAGTATTCTACGGTGGGTGAACAAATTATTGTTGAGCAATTGATAGAATTGAGCATAGTTATGAGAATATGTAGGTATGATCATGTATATAGGCATCACGTCGAGACAAGTAGACCGACTCTTGCCTGCATCTACTACTATTACTCTACTCATCGACCGCTATCCAGCATGCATCTAGAGTATTAACTTAAAAACAGAGTAACGCCTTAAGCAAGATGACATGATGTAGAGGGATAAATTCATGCAATATGATAAAAACCCCATCTTGTTATCCTCGATGGCGACAATACAATACGTGCCTTTCTGCCTACATCCTTTGGGAAAGGACACGCAAGATTGAACCCAAAGCTAAGCACTTCTCCCATTGCAAGAACTACCAATCTAGTTGGCCAAACCAAACGGATAATTCGAAGGGACTTGCAAAGATAACCAATCATACATAAAAGAATTCAGAGAAGATTCAAATATTGTTCATAGATACTCTTGATCATAAACCCACAATTCATCGGTCTCAACAAACACACCGCAACAAGAAGATTACATCAAATAGATCTCCAAGAGAGAGGGGGAGAACATTGTATTGAGATCCAAAAAGAGAGAAGAAGCCATCTAGCTACTAGCTATGGACCCGAAGGTCTGAAGTAAACTACTCACACTTCATCGGAGGGGCTATGGTGATGATGTAGAAGCCCTCCATGGTGGATGCCCCCTCCGACGGAGCTCCGGAACAGGCCCCAAGATGGGATCTCGTGGATATAGGAAGTTGCGGCGGTGGAATTAGGTTTTTGGCTCCTCTTCCGATCGTTTGGGGGTACGTAGGTATATATAGGAGGAAGGAATACGTCGGTGGAGCGACAGGGGGCCCACGAGGTAGGGGGCGCGCCCTAGGGGGGCACCCCCACCCTCGTGACCGCCTCTGTTACTTCTTGGAGTCGGGTCCAAGTCTCCTGGATCACGTTCGGTGAGAAAGTCACGTTCCCGAAGGTTTCATTCCGTTTGGACTCCGTTTGATATTCCGTTTCTACGAAACACTGAAATAGGCAAAAAACAGCAATTCTGGGCTGGGCCTCTGGTTAATAGGTTAGTCCCAAAAATAGTATAAAAGTGGAAAATAAAGCCCAATATAGTCCAAAACAGCAGATAAAGTAGCATGGAGCAATAAAAATTATAGATACGTTGGAGACGATCGGGCATCCCAAGCTTAATTCCTGCTCGTCCTCGAGTAGGTAAATGATAAAAGAGAATTTTGATGCGGAGTCATACTTTGGCATAATTTCAATGTAAATCTTCTTAATTGTGGTATGAATATTCAGATCCGAAAGATTCAAGACAAAAGTTCATATTGACATAAAAATAATAATACTTCAAGCATACTAACTAAGCAATTATGTCTTCTCAAAATAACATGGCCAAAGAAAGTTATCCTACAAAATCTTATAGTCCGCTATGCTCCATCTTCCCACACAAAATATTTAAATCATGCACAACCCCGATGACAAGCCAAGCAATTGTTTCATACTTTAACATTTTGAAAACTTTTTCAATCTTCACGCAATACATGAGTGTGAGCCATGGATATAGCACTATATGTGGAATAGAATGGTGGTTGTGGAGAAGACAAAAAGGGAGAAGATAGTCTCACATCAACTAGGTGTATCAACGGGCTATGGAGATGCCCACCAACCGACATCAATGTGAGTGAGTAGGGATTGCCATGCAACGGATGCACTAGAGCTATAAGTATATGAAAGCTCAACAAAAGAAACTAAGTGGGTGTGCATCCAACTCGCTTGCTCACGAAGACCTAGGGCATTTGAGGAAGCCCATCATTGGAATATACAAGCCAAGTTCTATAATGAAAAATTCCCACTAGTATATGAAAGTGACAAAATGAGAGACTCTCTATCATGAAGATCTTGGTGCTACTTTGAAGCACAAGTGTGGTAAAAGGATAGTAGTATTGTCCCTTCTCTCTTTTTCTCTCATTTTTATTATTTGGGCCTTTTCTATTCTTTTTTTATGGGCTCTCTTTTTTTCTTTTTCGTCCGGAATCTCATCCGACTTGTGGGGGAATCATGGTCTCCATCATCTTTCCTCACTTGGGACAATGCTCTAAAGAATGATGATCATCACACTTTTATTTTTCTTACAACTCAACAATTACAACTCGATTCTTAGAACAAAGTATGACTCTATATGAATGCCTCCGGCGGTGTACCGGGATATGAAATGAATCAAGAGTGACATGTATGAAATAATTATGAATGGTGGCTTTGCCACAAATACGATGTCAACTACATGATCATGCTAGCAATATGACAATGATGGAGCGTGTCATAATAAACGGAACGGTGGAAAGTTGCATGGCAATATATCTCGGAATGGCTATGGAAATGCCATGATAGGTAGGTATGGTGGCTGTTTTGAGGAAGATATATGGTGGGTGTATGATACCGGTGAAAAGTGCGCGGTATTAGAGAGGCTAGCAATGGTGGAAGGATGGGAAAAAATGCGTATAATCCATGGACTCAACATTAGTCATAAAGAACTCATATACTTATTGCAAAAATCTAGAAGTTATCAAAGCAAAGTATTACGCACATGCTCCTAGGGGGATAGATTGGTAGGAAAAGACCATCGCTCATCCCCGACCGCCACTCATAAGGAAGACAATCAATAAATAAATCATGCTCCGAGTTCATCACATAACGGTTCACCATACGTGCATGCTACGGGAATCACAAACTTCAACACAAGTATTCTTTAAATTCACAACTACTCAACTAGCATGACTCTAATATCACCATCTTCATATCTCAAAACAATTATCAAGCATCAAACTTTTCTTAGTATTCAACGCACTCAAAAGAAAGTTTCACATATCTTGAATACCAAGTATATTAATATTAAGCAAATTACCATGCTATTAACGACTCTCAAAATAATCTAAGTGAAGCATGAGAGATCAATAGTTTCTTTAAAACAAATCCACCACCATGCTCTAAAAGATCTAAGTGAAGCACTAGAGCAAAAATTATCACGCTCAAAAGATATAAGTGAAGCACTATGAGCAAAACTATCAAGCTCAAAAGATATAAGTGAAGCACATAGAGTATTCTATCAAATTCCAATTTATGTATGGCTCTCTCAAAAGGTGTGTACAGCAAGGATGATTGTGGTAAACTAACAAACAAAGATGCAAATAATACAAGACGCTCCAAGCAAAACACATATCATCTGGTGAATAAAAATATAGCTCCAAGTAAATTACCAATGGAAGTAGACGAAAGAGGGGATGCCTTCCGGGGCATCCCCAAGCTTTGACTTTTTGGTAGCCTTGTATTATCTTGGGGGTGCCATGGGCATCCCCAAGCTTAGGCTCTTGCCACTCCTTGTTCCATAATCCATCAAAAGAATTTACCCAAAACTTGAAAACTTCACAACACAAAACTCAATAGAAATCTCGTGATCTCCGTTAGAGAAAGAAAACAAAAGACTACTTTAAGTTACTGTAGTGAACACATTATTTATTTATATTGGTGTTAAACCTACTGTATTCCAACTTCTCTATGGATTATAAACTATTTTACTAGCCATAGATTCATCAAAATAAGCAAACAACACACGAAAAACAGAATCTGTCAAAAACAGAACAGTCTGTAGTAATCTGCAACTAACGCAAACTTCTGGAACTCCAAAAATTCTACAAAAATAGTAATACCTAGACAATGTGTTTAATGATCAGCAGCAATTGGAATCAGTATTTTATCACGTTCTGCAGATTTTTAACAATTGTTTTCGTGAACAGAAAGATTCTGGAAATTACAGCAAGATCAAATAACTATCATCCAAGAAGATCCTATAGGTCTAACTTGGCACAAACACTAATTAAAACATAAAACCACATATAAACAGAGGCTAGATGGATTATTTATTACTAAACAGAAGCAAAAACAAAAAAAAACTAAAAATAAAATAGGGTTGCCTCCCAACAAGTGCTATCGTTTAACGCCCCTAGCTAGGCATTGGTAATTCTAACGATGCTCACATCAAAGACAAGAATTGAAGCGCAAAGAGAGCATCATGAAACACGCGACAAACACATTTAAGTCTAACATACTTCCTATGCATAGGCATCTTATAGGCAAACAAATTATCATAGGAAGCAAAAACTAGCATATTCAAGGAAGCGGAAAGGAACAATAGCAATCTCAACATAACGAGAGGTAATTTCGTAACATGAAAATTTCTATAACCATATTTTCCTCTCTCATAATAATTACATGTAGGATCATAAGAAAATTCAACAATATAGCTATCACATAACATATTCTTAACACGATCCACATGCATGCAAAGTTGACACTCTTCCAAAATAGTGAGATTAACATTAACTATAGTCATGACCTCTCCAAACCCACTTTTATCAAAAATTTCATAAGATTGAATATTCTCAAAATATGTGGGATCTAAAGTTGACACTCTTCAAACCCACTTTCAATATTATTGCAAACAATATTATCAGTCTCATATTCATCATGGGGATTAAATAAATTTTCAAGATCATAAGAAAAATCACCCCAATCATGATCATTGCAACAAATAGTGGACACAACAAAACTAGCATCCCCAAGCTTAGGGTTTTGCATATTATTAGCATAATTGACATAAAGAGGATTTATAGTAAAATCATTGCAATCATACTTTTCATCGAAGGAACCATCAAGTATGGGCGCAATAGCAACGATCTCATGTTTAACATAAGGAACTATAGCAAATTCATCTTCATAAATTTTGGCATCATAGCCACAAGAATAGCAAGCATCATGTTCATCAAGGGATATTTCAATCAAATCATCGGAATCATCATTATCTATAGATACATGCATATCATTATTTCCTTCCAAAGCAACGGTCATTCTCTCAATAAATTCTTTGACATAGACATTATGAGCATAGTTTTCATAGCAATATTTAAGTATGTCAAAATTTTCAGATTCGTAGAGGGTAATATCATACTTTTCAATCAAAGAAGCAACTTCATAAGCACCCTTAGAAGCAACAAATTCTTCAATTTGTTCGATATCATAGTAACTATAAACACCCTTTGCATAAGAAGATAATATTTCATTTTCATTAAACTCACTTAGGTAAGGAAGGTGTTTTTTAGGGTTCTTAGAGCAACAAGTAAAATCATAAATTTCACAAAGATTCCAAGCATAACACAGCAATCTGTTTATTTGACTCCATAAGAGTCTCCCTTTTTCAGACAAACGACGACGAACATAATGAGCATGCTCATCTAAAGATTTCCCATCAACTAGGCTAGTTGGGGTTTCAGCACGAGCGCATAAGGATCGAAGATGATCCAAGTAGAACACTTTAATTGGATCCATATCAATGGATTTTCAGCGAGCGAAGATGCAAGCATATAGAAGGCACAAGGTAACACAAGCAAACAAAAGGGAAGTGAGAAAAAGGCAAACGGGAAAAATAGGAGGAGATTGGGAAAGAGAGGGCGAATAAAACGGCAAGGGTGAAGTGGGGGAGAGGAAAACGAGAGGCAAATGGCGAATAATGTAATGCGGGAGATAGGGATTGTGATGGGTACTTGGTATGTAGACTTTAATGGTGCCAGAAGTGGCTTGTTGTTAGGAGTCCAAGTCTTGACTTGCTCTTGCGTAAGCCTCCGCGGCAACGGCGCTAGAAATTCTTCTTGCTACCTCTTGAGCACTGCGTTGGATTTCCCCGAAGAGGAGAGGATGATGCAGCAAAGTAGCGTAAGTATTTCCCTCAGTTTTTGAGAACCAAGGTATCAATCCAGTAGGAGGCTATGCACAAGTCCCTCGTACCTGCACAAAACAATAGCTCCTTGCAACCAACACGATTAGGGGTTGTCAATCCCTTCACGGTCACTTACGAGAGTGAGATCTGATAGAGATGATAAATAATATTTTTGGTATTTTTGATATAGAGATGGAAAGTGAAAAGTGAAAGGCAAAGTAAAAACAAAGCAAGTATTAAAATGATGGAGATTGATATGATGAGAATAGACCCGGGGGCCATAGGTTTCATGTAACATCCCAAAATTCTAAATTTTGGAATGTTATATTAAATAAATATTTATGCTTGTTTGTTTGATAGTGGTGTGGTTGCTTGTGTGAAATTGAGTGAAATTTGAAACTTTCTGAAAGTTGAATGAGAGGGAATGAAATGACTTTCCCAAACTTTCACCTTGCATTTATGATCTCCATGAATTCAAATTCAATTCAAACACAAAACCCTAGAGAGAAGATGATATGACTTCTTCCATTTAAATAAATGAAAAGGGTTTTGAAAAGATTTGAATTCCATTTGGAAATATTTCAATTCTGAAACTTTATGCAACTCAATGATTTTCACGAGAGAAGATAAAATGACTTCTTCAAATTAAATGAAATATGAGTTGGGAGTTTTAAAAGAATTAAATCCAAAGTTCTTTGAATTTATTTCCAATTTGGAGTTATTTGAGTCTTATTCAAAATATTTTCTCCAAAAACAAAATATATGGAAAATAGGGTAACATGATTCCCTACATCAGAAAATTGGAGAGAAATTAATTTGAAGTCATTTTGGTATTTTAAAATGATTTTTGTTGGATTTTATTGGACCAGAAGCACTCTTTGCTTTATTTAAATTTGTGTGTATTTTATTTAATGCTAGAATAATGTTCATCATGTAGGAAATATTTTTCTGAAAATTTTGATATATTATATGCCTATATAATATTTTCATTTTATTTTGTTTTATCATTTTGTTTTCCTCTCTGTTTGTTTAAAAAAATATATCATGGCGCCTTGGGCCAAAGGCCCAAGCCGTAATCAGCCGGCCGGCCAAGGCCAAGGCCATCGTGACGACGCACCTAGGGATCCAGGATCCAAGGTTTCCTATTCTTTACAAATCCTAGTAGGATTTGATCCCGTTCGTTATTCCGTTTTTATTCCTAGGATTCCTAATCCTACTCTAATTCTTGTCCCTAGTCCAAGCAAAATCCTCCCTCCCACTATAAATACCCAAGCACCCCCCTCCAACACATCAAACCAGCACTCTCCTCTCCTCTCCTCTCTCTCTCCTCTCCATGCAGCAGCAGAAGAAGCACCACCGCCGCCGCCAAGTGCCGCCGCCGCGCCCTCGACCTCTCCTGAGGTTTCTATGATCTCCTCTCCACCGTCCCGTGATCTCCTTTCCTCTAGGATTAACCGCAACATCAGATCCGATCTTCTTCCCCAACTCCGACGACTACTCCGGTGAGATCCACGAAATCCCGTAATTCAATTTTTTTTCCAGAAAATAGCAATCTTAGAAAATTCATATCTTTTAGAGTTTTTAGTATTTTTGAGTGATTCCAATTGCTATGTGTCACAAATTTGCTGAAGTTTCTGTTAGTGTCTCTGGATTTCAAATTTGAGTAGTTCAAATTTGAATTTGATAAATTTTGTTCAGATTAGTATTTTGGCCATAACTTGAGTTTAAAAATAGGTTTTAATTAATTCTTTTTGCTCCTGTTCACTTATGATATTTTTTAGATGTAGGATTTAGTTTGGTAATTTTGGAGTATTTTAAATTAGATTTTAGTAAAAACAGTACTGTTTTTCTTATATAGTTGTTTTAGCTATGTAATTATTGTTTTTAATTATTTTTAGTTCATTCCTTTTGTAGATTTTCACTTGTTGTTATATGTTTATGTTTAGCTACAGTAGATAAATTCTTGTAGTTATTTATTAGTGTTTAGCTACTGTTTTTGTAATTGCTTGTTTAGTTCATAGTGATAGTGGATAAAATAGTTTTATTAGTTTTAAAAGTAATTCTTTTCCACTTCAAGTTATATTGTTTTTGTTTCTGTTATTTGTGAACACATTAGTTGTTATGTTTATTTAGTATAGTTTATTAATGTTTTAATAAATGATTTGCTGTTATAGTTGTCTTAGTGTTTTGCTAGTTGCTATATTTGTTCTAGTATTCACTAGATGGTTATAGTAGTTTTATATTAGTTCTTTTTGTTAGTTAGTAAATTAGTAATTTATTTTCTGTTATTTTATTAGATTTATATTTTCTTTGCTGTAGAAAAAAATATTAGAATAATTTAGTAATGTTATGTTAAGATTTGTGTGAGTTGGTCACCACTAGTTTTTCCTTGAATTTTTCTTTCGAAGTTTTTCCTTTAGTTTTCGACTTGGTTTTCTTGTTGCTTTTATTTTGATTGAGTATGTTATGATTGATAGAATTGATTGCTAGGATGATTGCTTATATGATTGTCTGTTTAATATAGATTTTCAGCGGAGTGACGATTAGTTCTACCAAGTCATTTTCTGACAGCGTTATTATCTTCATCAAGTAATACCAGGCAAGTTCACTTTGACCATGTTTTTCATACCTATGTGTTTTATTGCATCTAGTGTCATCTTCGCAACAAACCCTCCAGTAGTGATATTGGATTCTTGTAGTTGAGTAGTATGCATGAGGTAGGAACCCATCACCCTGTTACCAAGCCCGGGACGATATTTTATTTTAATGCTACGCTATAGTAGACGGGGTTTGGTATGAGTGCTCGGGAGTGGTGTGAGAATGGAGGATCTACGTCAATGACGACAACTCCATGATGGAATCTGCAAGGACTGCATCTTCAAGGCCTCAAGATTTCAAGACTCGAGACAAGAATTCAATACACACTACTGGGTGAAGGATGGTTGACGGGCACCCTGGTGAATCCAATGGTTGGCCGGGATGCATGGAGAAGCGCCATGACATCTTGCGGAAAGCTTCACCCAGACTCAAAGAGACGGAAGAATACTTCATGCCCGGAAGCTTACCTATGCAACCGCAAGTCACTATGGGCTCTGGCTTGGTTGACCTTAGTTGTGACTCTGGCTAGGACGGTGCTAGCAGATGTAGAACTACGGTAGGATTGAATGAGCACCGGACAGTGGTCAGAGGAACTCTTCGGAAGACCATGTTTCGGTCGTCTCGTTCTCAAACACCCTGAAATGCGAGAATGTAAAAAGAGGGATCGAATCTTGCGGGTAAAGTGTACAAACCTCTGCAGAGGGTTAAAACCTAATCGATTAGCCGTGTCCCCGGTTACGGACAATTTTAGCATCTGGACTTGGATCTATCTCGGAACTCTCAACAGCGGACTGATAACTTAATTGTGGGCAACTTATGATGATTTTGGGCTATGAGACATCGGTTGGCGGAACCATGTCATGATAGAAAACTCCATAGTACAGACTTCATTTATTCCTTTGATGTAGGGAAAATAAAACCAGCTTTTACGCAAACAAAACTCAGATACAGAGTCACAAAGCCATACTGCATATAGTATAGTTTATCATCTGTTTTCTCTTATTGTGATCTTGCCGGTACATTCAATGTACTGACCTACACGGCTGCAACGTATCATGTTGCAGATACTTTTTTTTTCCGACGAGTAAGAGTGCAGTGCAGGTTACGGTCTACACTCAACCTGCCGATGGCGTTGATGGGACTCCACACCCGACTATTTGTTTCCGCTGTGACTTATGAGGTATATATCAGTTTTACGTTAAATTATACATGTGATTGCACTTTGATATATATACATTGATGTACTGTGTGTGCCAGCATACTGATCCAGGGATGGCACAGCAACACAAAGGCTTGACCGTCTGAGGTCGGGTCGCTACATTTCACTAGTGGCTTCTCTCAAGAGCATAAGTATTCTACGGTGGGTGAACAAATTACTGTTGAGCAATTGACAGAATTGAGCATAGTTATGAGAATATCTAGGTATGATCATGTATATAGGCATCACGTCGAGACAAGTAGACTGACTCCTGCCTGCATCTACTACTATTACTCCACTCATCGACCGCTATCCAGCATGCATCTAGAGTATTAAGTTAAAAATAGAGTAACGCCTTAAGCAAGATGACATGATGTAGAAGGATAAATTCATGCAATATGATAAAAACCCCATCTTGTTATCCTCGATGGCAACAATACAATCGTGCCTTGCTGCCCCTACATCCTTTGGGAAAGGACACCGCAAGATTGAACCCAAAGCTAAGCACTTCTCCCATTGCAAGAACTACCAATCTAGTTGGCCAAACCAAACGGATAATTCGAAGAGACTTGCAAAGATAACCAATCATACATAAAAGAATTCAAAGAAGATTCAAATATTGTTCATAGATAATCTTGATCATAAACCCACAATTCATCGGTCTCAACAAACACACCGCAAAAAGAATATTACATCGAATAGATCTCCACGAGAGAGGGGGAGAACATTGTATTGAGATCGAAAAAGAGAGAAGAAGCCATCTAGCTACTAGCTATGGATCCGAAGGTCTGAAGTAAACTACTCACACTTCATCGGAGGGGCTACGGTGATGATGTAGAAGCCCTCCGTGGTGGATGCCCCCTCCGGCGGAGCTCCAGAACAGGCCCCAAGATGGGATCTCGTGGATACAGGAAGTTGCGGCGGTGGAATTAGGTTTTTGGCTCCTCTTCTGATCGTTTGGGGGTACGTAGATATATATAGGAGGAAGGAGTACGTCGGTGGAGCAACAGGGGGCCCATGAGGCAGGGGGGCGCGCCCTAGGGGGGGCACCCTCGTGACCGCCTCTGTTACTTCTTGGAGTAGGGTCCAAGTCTTCTGGATCACATTCGGTGAGAAAATCACGTTCCCGAAGGTTTCATTCCGTTTGGACTCCGTTTGATATTCCGTTTCATCGAAACACTGAAATAGGCAAAAAACAGCAATTCTGGGTTGGGCCTCCGGTTAATAGGTTAGTCCCAAAAATAATATAAAAGTGGAAAATAAAGCCCAATATAGTCCAAAATAGTAGATAGAGTAGCATGGGCAATCAAAAATTATAGATACGTTGGAGACGTATCAATTGCGATCACGATGAACAAGATGCATATGATAAAACTTCTGTTGGAATTCCAATTTCAATCGTTTATAGTCCCAGGATCCCATATCATCACATAGCCTATACCATGTCAATGCATCTCCCTTCCAACATAAAGGGAAGACCTTCTTCTTGATAACATCATCGGGCATACCTGCAAGCTTAAATAATCCACAAACTTCATCCACATAGATTAGGTGTAAATCGGGATGCAATGTTCCATCTCCTGCAAAGGGATTAGCTAGCAGTTTCTCTACCATACCCGAAGGAATTTCAAAGTAAACATTTTCAGTAGGTTCAGTAGGTTGAGGAGCAAATCTTTGCTCTACTGGTCGGGGTGAAGATACCCTGAAGAAGCCCCTCAAAGGATTATGTTCCATAGTAACAACTGACAGTAAATTTCAGCACACTATGTAAATGTTCCCTTACCAAGTTCGACTTACCAAAGGCGCTTCACCCCCCAGCAACGGCGCCAGAAAAGAGTCTTGATGACCCACAAGTGTAGGGGATCTATCGTAGTCCTTTCAATAAGTAAGAGTGTCAAACCCAGCGAGGAGCAGAAGGAAATGACAAGCGGTTTTCAGTAAGGTATTCTCTGCAAGCACTAAAATTGTAGGTAATAGATAGTTTTGTGATAAGATAATTTGTAACGGGTAACAAGCAATGAAAGTAAATAGGGTGAAGCAAGGTGGCGCAATCCTTTTTGTAGCAAAGGACTAGCCTGGACAAGTTCTTATAATGAGAAAAGCACTCCCGAGGACACATGGGAATTATCGTCAAGCTAGTTTTCATCACGCTCATATGATTCACGTTCGTTACTTTGATAATTTGATATGTGGGTGGACCGGTGCTTGGGTACTGCCCTTTCTTGGACAAGCATCCCACTTATGATTAACCCCTATTGCAAGCATCCGCAACTACAAAAGACATATTAAGGTAAACCTAACCATAGAATGAAACATGTGGATCCAAATCAACCCCTTATGAAGCAACTCATAAACTAGGGTTTAAGCTTCTGTCACTCTAGCAACCCATCATCTACTTATTACTTCCCAATGCCTTCCTCTAGGCTCAAACAATGGTGAAGAGTCATGTAGTCAACGTTCACATAACACTAATAGAGGAAAGACAACATACATCTCATCAAAATATCGAACGAATACCAAATTCACATGACTACTAATAGCAAGACTTCTCGCATGTCCTCAGGAACAAACGTAACTACTCACAAAGCATATTCATGTTCATGATCAGAGGGGTATTAATATGCATTAAGGATCTGAACATATGATCTTCCACCAAATAAACCAACTAGCATCAACTACAAGGAGTAATCAACACTACTAGCCACCCACAGGTACCAATCTGAGGCTTTGGTACAAAGATTGGATACAAGAGATGAACTAGGGTTTGAGAGGAGATGGTGCTGGTGAAGATGTTGATGGAGATTGAACCCCTCCCAATGAGAGGATCGTTGGTGATGACGATGGTGATGATTTCCCCCTCCCGAAGAGAAGTTTCCCCGGCAGAACAGCTCTGCCGAAGCCCTAGATTGGTTCCGCCTCGTGGCGGCACAGTTTCGTCCCGTAAGCTTGCTTCTGATTTTTTCCAGGGTAAAAGATTTCATATAGCAGAAGATGGGCACCGGAGGGCAGCCAGGTGGCCCACGAGGCAGGGGGCGCGCCCAGGGGGTAGGGCGCGCCCCCACCCTCGTGGCCAGGGTGTGGGCCCCCTCTGGTACTTCTTCCGCTCAATATTTATTATTAATTCAAAAAATGACTTTCGTGGAGTTTTAGGACCTTTGGAGCTGTGCAGAATAGGTCTCCAGTATTTGCTCCTTTTCCAGCCCAGAATCCCAGCTGTCGGCATTCCCCTCTTCATGTAAACCTTGTAAAATAAGAGAGAATAGCCATAAGTATTGTGACATAACGTGTAATAACAGTCCATAAATCAATAAATATCGATATAAAAGCATGATGCAAAATGGATGTATCAACTATCCATTTTCCCCGTTCGGCTTGGACGTGAATTCAATAGTTATGGAGAAGTCATTTTCCCATAAAGTCTTTCTAGAGAAGAGATTATCATTGCACACAGTTATAAGATCCCACGAGAGGCTCCAATGAAAGGGAGATAGTCATGTGTATTAATATTGCTAGGAAAAAATTGCTTGATGTATGAACTGTCAGAGGATTCTCTTTTAGTTTCCTGGAGAGTGAGGATGCTCGTTTTTGATTCAACAATTTTATTAGCCATGGCAAGCCATTCTTATCATCAGTCCTCTGATATTCCAGTTGAGGATGTTCCATGCCGTATTATAGACCAAGATGAGAGTATCTAAACTAGTATCTGGTTCTTGTTTACCCTTAGCAGACACAAGTATCATGACAAATATGAAGCAGTAACTACTAGCATTCCAGATCAAATCCACAAAAGGTATTTCACCATAAACATTATTACAGCAAAAGTACTCTCAATTTAGTTTGACACTGACAACAACCCTAATTCTAGTTCTTGCTTCCTTCAGAGTCCTTGGTTCCTTTGGGGGCTTGCTTAGAGTTGTTGCTTTTAGTGGAGATCTTGATTTTCTTGTTCCCTCCCTTCTGCTTGGTTCCTTTATTCTCTTGAATATTAACCTTACAAAAAGAGGAAGTAAGGTTTTTGATTACTTTTCTAGGAGCAGGAGGAGGTAAAGCATTGCAAGTAAGACAATTCCTGTTCTTAAATCCCTTATTGAGTAATTGCAGTCTATTGCTTATTCTTACCTCTGTTTCTACCAAGGGTAACTGTTCCTTTCTCTCATCGTTGCAATGTAAAGCAGAAGTGGAAGATGCAAAGGGTCCCTCCCAGTTATAGAATTGGGTGTCACCAGGAGGTTCTCCTGACCAACAGGTGCAGATGCAGCAGTCTGTAGAGAACAAGTGATACTAGGTTCACATGCACGTTTTTCTGGAATGGCAAGCAACTTATATTTTCTAGATTCTGATCTTTGTAAAATGAAGTCCCAAACTTGGGAATTGACAAATTGCTTAGCCCAATCAAATTTATCATAGGAGAGAAAAGCAACAAAAAAGAAGTTGACCCATTCAATTGGAACCTGCTTTACCTCTTTGCTATCAGATGTGGGAGCAAAGTTGTTTTTCCATATTCTAGATCCCTCCTCTCCTAGTAATTCCTCATCAGTTTGCTGAGTCAATTGCTTTTCTTTAATCATAGGGTCGGTAACCAGTTCCTCTATAAGCACCATACCGATGTAACATGAGGTAGATGAATGTTTATAAATTGGACCAGGAAAACCTAGGGGACCAAACTTAACAAGAGAACCAAGATCGATAATTACAAGAATATCAGTCTGACTTGTGACAACAATAGGTGCTCTATTTGTGTCTTCTATTCTATTCATTCTCAATCCATTGTGTACCGATCACTTTTGCGCACCTGTCAAACAACTAAGCATAAATCTAAAAGTAATGCATGATTTGTTATCAGCACAATATGTTGTTGCCTGACATTTGTTTTTTATGAATATGTTGTAGTACATGGATCCTCCAGATGCATCTTTTCCGCCTAGTGTGCCTTTGTTGTAAGAGAATCTTGTGCGTGTGTGGGTGTTGGGTGGTATGGTCGATCCTTTCATTTTTTGCGGATACCACTCTATGTTCTTATTGTGGCGATCCTTCCACATTTTGGTTTGTTTGGAGCTGACATCAGATTGTTTTCTATCGGTTTTGGAGCACCTCTGGTGGATATGCCTTTTATCCGTTTTGAAGGACTGAGGGATTCCTGGATAAGGGGGTACCCGGACTGCCGGACTATGTACTTTGGCCGGACTGTTGGACTATGAAGATACAAGATTGAACACTTCGTCCCGTGTCCGGATGGGACTCTCCTTTGCGTGGAAGGCAAGCTTGGCGATTCGGATGTAGATCTCTTTCTCTGTAACCGACTCTGTGTAACCCTAGCCCCATCCGATGTCTATATAAACTGGAGGGTTTAGTCCGTAGGACAACAACAATCATACCATAGGCTAGCTTTTAGGCTTTAGCCTCTTTGATCTCGTGGTAGATCAACTCTTGTAATACTCATATCATCAAGATCAATCAAGCAGGAAGTAGGGTATTACCTCCATCGAGAGGGCCCGAACCTGGGTAAAACATCGTGTCCCCAGTCTCCTGTTACCATTAGCCTTAGACGCACAGTTCGGGACCCCCTACCCGAGATCCACCGGTTTTGACACCGACATTGGTGCTTTCATTGAGAGTTCCTCTGTGTCGTCGTTGTAAGGCTCGATGGCTCCTCCAACCTTCAACAACGTAGTCCAGGGTGAGACTTTTCTCCCTGGACAAATCTTCGTGTTCGGCGGCTTCGCACTGCGGGCCAACTCGCTTGGCCATCTGGAGCAGATCGACAGCTACGCCCCTGGCCATCATGTCAGGTTTGGGAACCTGAATTACACGGCCGATGTCCGTGGAGACTTGATCTTCGACGGATTCGGGCCTGCACCGGGAGTACCGAACAGTCACGACGAGCATGACTTAAATCTGCTATCGGACAGTATTCGGGATATCATCCCTGCAGTCGCTCCGGACCTAAATCCGGGGCAGGTCACACCGACCGAGGACGGGTGGATGGACCCCGCCATGGAGGCCGCATACTCTTTGGCGGTAGAGCCGAACACAGACCCCGCCGTTAAGGGGATCTGCGTCACCGGACCCCCGGACCTGTGTCCGGACATGGGTTTCGAACCGCGAGTGCCCGGGCACATCAAGTCCGATTGGGCTCCAATAATGGAGTTCACCGCCGCGGATATCTTTCAGCACTCCCCCTTTGCCGATGTGCTAAATTCACTAAGGTCTCTCTCTCTCTGTCAGGAGAGTCCTGGCCGAACTATGTTCGGCTCGAGTTGGAAGCAGGCGACGAGGAAATTCGTTACCCACCCACCACCCACTTCATAGCCACGGTTGATGATTTGTCCAACGTGCTTAACTTCGACTCCGAAGACGTCGACGGTATAGACGACGATGCTGGAGAAGAACAGGAACCACCGCCCACAGGGCGCCGGACTGCCACCTCTTCATACAATATATATATGGTGGACACCCCCAAAGAAAACAATGGCGATGATGCAACAGAAGATAACCCCTCAGGGAAGAAATCAAAGCATGGGCGTCATCGGTGCTGCTCTAAGCCCCGCCACAGCAACACCGGCACTGGAGAAGAAAACAATCCAGATGGCGCCGAAGAGGAATACAATCCTGATCAGCCTACCTTCGAGCAGGCCGAACAAGAACACGGGCATGTCAGCCCAGATGAACAGGCGACGGACGGATACTTGGAGGACGACAACTATATGCCTCCCTCCGAAGACGAGGTGAGCCTTGGTGATGACGAATTCGGCGTACGGGAGGATCCCATAGAGCAGGAGCGCTTTAAGCGCCGGCTTATAGCCACTGCAAGAAGCCTGAAAAATAAGCAGCAGCAGCTCCAAGCTGATCAAGATCTGCTTGCAGACAGATGGACTGAGGTCCTGGCGGCTGAGGAATACGGACTCGAGCCCCCCACCAAGGGTTACCCAAAACATAAGTTGCTACCTCAGCTAGAGGAAGAGGCCGCAGAGTCTGCACTACCAGCACAAGACGAGGCTGACCGGCCACCTTGTGGCCGAGATAAAACGACGTACCAGCCCGCACCCCCACGTCAGTTCACTACGGCCCAGGGCAATACGCAGGATCTGCGAGGCATACTGGAAAACAACACAGGACAACCAAGATCGATCTATGCATCACGGGGGCGCGCCACATCACATGACGACGACCATCATGCCGGATACACTAATAATAAATCCGGCCGAGCCGAACATAACCGACCAGACTTAGTCCGACTGCGTCGTGACATAGCCCGGCACAGAGGCGCCGCACACCCCCTCTGCTTTACTGATGAAGTAATGGATTATGAATTCCTAGAAGGGTTTAAACCTGTCAACATCGAGTCATACGATGGCACAACAGACCCCGCAGTATGGATTGAAGATTTCCTTCTCCACAGTCACATGGCTCGCGGTGATGATCTACATGCCATCAAGTATCTCCCCCTCAAGCTTAAAGGGCAAGCCAGACATTGGTTGAATAGCCTGGTAGCGAACTCCATCGGCAGTTGGGAAAATCTTGAGGACGCATTCCTCGACAACTTCCAAGGCACCTATGTGCAACCACCGGATGCTGATGACTTAAGTCACATTACCCAATAGCCCGGGGAGTCAGCCAGAAAATTCTGGACTCGGTTCCTAACTAAAAAGAACCAAATTGTCGACTGTCCGGACGCCGAGGCCCTGGCGGCCTTTAAGCATAATATCTGCGACGAGTGGCTCGCCCGACACCTCGGCCAAGAAAAACTGAAGTCCATGGTGGCCCTCACGACACTCATGACCCGCTCCTGCGCGGGCGAGGACAGCTGGCTGCCTCGCAGTAACACCATGCCAGGAAACTCCGGCACTTCAGATGCCCGCGACAATAACGGAAAACCACGACGCAATAGACATAAGCGTCGGAACAATGGCGACAATGCCGAAGATATGGCAGTCAATACCGGATTCAACAACTCTAAATCCGGTCAGCGGAAAAAGCTGTTCAAAAGAAACAATCCGGGATCGTCCAGTCTGGACCGCATACTCGACCCTCATGCCAGATTCATGGCACCCCCGACAAACCAGTCAATCACACTAACAGAGATTGCTGGGTGTTCAAACAGGCCGGCAAGTTGAATGCCGAAAACAAGGACAAGGGGCTGCACAGCGATGACGACGAAGAGTCGTGGCGTCTGAACACTGGGGGATAGAAGAAATTTCTCCCCCAGGTGAAAATGGTAAACATGATCTATGCCACCCACACCCCCAAACGGGAACGAAAGCGTGCACTTAGGGACGTCTATGCGATGGAGCCAGTCGCCCCAAAGTTTAACCCATGGTCATCCTGTCCGATCACCTTTGATCGTAGGGACCATCCTACCAGCATCCGTCACGGCGGCTCAGCCGCATTGGTCCTTGACCCAATCATCGGCGGATTCCATCTCACGCGAGTCCTTATGGACGGTGGCAGTAGCCTGAACCTGCTCTATCAGTACACAGTGCGCAAAATGGGCATTGATCCCTCACGAATCAAACCAACCAAAACCACCTTTAAAGGTGTAATTCCAGGGGTAGAGGCCCGCTGTACGGGCTCCATAACACTGGAAGTGGTCTTCGGATCTCCGGATAATTTCCGAAGCGAGGAATTAATCTTCGATATCGTCCCTTTCCGTAGTGGCTATCATGCACTACTAGGACGAACTGCGTTCGCTCGATTCAATGCGGTACCACACTATGCATACCTTAAGCTCAAGATGCCAGGACCCCGCGGGGTTATAACAGCCAATGGAAACACATACCACTCCCTCCGTACGGAAGAGCACACTGCGGCCCTTGCGGCAGAAGTACAAAGCAGCCTTCTTCGACAGACAGCCCATCTGGCAATAACAACCCCGAACACCGTCAAGCGAGTCGGGAGCACCCCGCAACAGGATGGTCAGGCACGCCAAGAGCTCGATTAGCAATCCGTCCTCTGCCCCAGCCCCATTGAGGAGGCATTTGTGCCACGCGTACACAACTACGCACTCAAAATACCATGGGCATAGGCGGAGGCGAGTCGACGATACAGCTCACAGTGCGGCTTAGCCTCCACGAGGCCCGCACATCCTTCTCCTTTCCTTCTTTTTCAGGACCCTACTTTCGGGCAGCCCCTTCAGAGAACCGGGCTACCGGACTCATCACTAGGGGGAACACCAAGGAGGCAAGAGGCTTTGCACACAAGGGAATATCCAGGTGGTCTCTTTCAATGATCGTTATACCTGTTTTCACACACCCGCATGCAGCCTGCCCTTGGATAGGACATGTCAAATAGTCCTATTTGTTTCTGCTTAATGCATTAATTGTACATATACGCCTTGCCGTATTATCCAAATAACAATGGGAAATAGTATACAACGTCAACTTCTTATTACTATCTTCATATTTTCCCTTGAATATTTATTTAATGTTGGATCCGTACACTTTGGTATGATCAGTTCGCCAGGGGGTTTTTATTGAGCCCCATAACATGGCAATAAAAGTCCGAACACTTTCGACAGTGCGGCACCCCGAACTTATAGCATTATATGCATCAACTCCGAATCATGTCTTGGGTCAATACTTGGATTAGCCCGGCTCCCTTGTTTTGGTACCTTCCGTTATATCGGCTAAGGTAGCGCAGGGAGAACTACTGCGATTGTGTCCCGGTTCTTCCGGACGAGCACCTCAGTAGAGAAAGCCGAAAACTGTCTGTCATGATGCGGCGAGAGCTGGTCGCTGTTCGAGAGGTACTAAATCCTTAAAGATTTTTTCCGCTTAAGGCGAGGAATCGGCATTGTTCGATTTAGGCGTGTATAGTGCCCCAGTTCGGCCTTCCGAATACTAGGGGCTTCGCCGAAATTTAAAATTGTAGACTTCTTTGGCCAAGTGAGAGTTATAAAGCCGCATAGTCCGATTGCCTCATTCGCTGCGCCAAACACCTCCTTAAAGGACCAAAAACTTGGATAAAGAGTGTTTGGGTTTTTCACGAACACCCCAGTACTAGCTACACGGGGGCGGAAGCCGACGACTGGCCTACTCTCAGAATTTTATAAACGGCCGCACAGAAGGTAATATTTTAAATCACCAAAACATTATATAGCGTACACAAACTCGTTCTCAAATTACAAAGACGACACGAGTACATTCACTCAAAGATTAAGTTCTTTGTGCATTCATCGGCCACAAGGCGAGCGCCTTTTATGACGCCATCATAATATTTCTCGGGGTAGCGATGCTCCTTACCCTCCGAGGGTCCGTCCTTCACCAGCTTCTCAGCGTCCAGTTTGGCCCAATGCATCTTCGCGCGAGCAAAGGCCCGGTGGGCACCCTCAATGCAGATGGACTGCTTGATAACTTGAAACCACGGACAAGCACTTACCATCCGCTTTATAAGGCCGAAGTAGCTGTCAGGCAGGGGCTCACCAGGCCACATCCGGACTATGAGGTCCTTCATGGCCAGTTCGGCCGCCCTGTGGAGTTCGACCAATTGCTTCAGTTGGTCACTCAGGGACATTGGGTGTTCGGCTCCAGTATACTGTGACCAGAACAGCTTCTCCATAGAGCTCCCCTCTTCGGCACAGTAGAACTCCACGGCATCCGATACGCTGCATGGCAGATCTGCGAATGCCCCTGGAGAGCTCCGAATGCGGGTGAGTAAAAGAAATGTCTCCTCCACATGCTTGCTTTGCATAACGAATGCCTTGCCCGCCGCTATCTTTTTGGCCGCCTGGATTACCTGGAGGGCCTTTTGGGCTTCGGCCTTGGCATCTTTCGCGCTCTCAAGGGCTTTGGCAAGGTCGGACGTTTGCGTGTTGAAGTCATGCTCCAAGGAATCGAAATTCTTGCCGAACTCCTGGAGCTCTTGCTGTACCTCCGCCACCCGAGCATCTTGTTTCTCGCACTCAGTGCGCTCTGTGGCCGCCTTGGCTTCGGCTTCGGACAACGCTTTCTTCAGGGCTGCCACTTCGGTCGCTACCCCTATTAAAAATCATAATGCTCTTTGTTAGCATCATTAATTTTCTCCTCTACACGACACACGAACGGGGTATCACTTACCTTTGTTCTCCTCGAGCTGCCTCTTCATGAGGTCGAGCTCCTCTTCGGCCTGCCGCAGGTCCTGCCTGAGTCCGGCGACCTCAGCTATGTGCGCAACAGCGGTCGGCAGCAACGCCTGCTCATTAACATAGACAAGTACTGTCAGACTCCTGCGGATTAAAAATTGACCCTCTGTTTGGCTTTTTCTTTCCGAACACCAAACATAGTATCAGGGGCTATTGTCTATTGGGTGATATTTTCTCACACTTTTCATTACTTACCTCAAAGGCTGTTAAGAGGCTGGTGCAGGCTTCGGTCAGTCCGCTTTTGGCGGACCGGACCTTCTCAATCACCGTACCCATGAGAGTACGGTGCTCTTCGTCGAAGGAAGCGATACGAAGCACTTCCAGCAAATTATCCGATGCCTCCGGCTGGGCGGAGGTCATCGGCACGGCCGGCTCGCTCTCCTTAGTGAGGGCCTGCTCACTTGAATCCGGAACCTGTGAAGGCTCCGGTGCAGTAACCGGCGGAGAGCCAGACTTGTTGCGGCTCCCGTCCGCATGATCCATGGGGATCTTACCCCCCATGTGCCCGGCGTATGGGATTTTGCCTTGGGGCGTCTCCGGAACCGTCGCCCCCTGCTCTGGTATCCTTTGGGACACCACCTCGGTGTCATCCGCAGGTCATGGGAAGGTGGCTGTCGGGAGTGGATCCATCTCCCACGCACTCAAGGACTCATCCGAAGAGGATACCCCAAGATTGGACCTGGCCGGATTGCATATACGTGTTCAGTGTCATTATGAACCAGAAAGTTAGAGTCATACGAAAGTATTACAGAGTGCGGATACTTACGACTTCACCTGGGGCTTCCCCCTGGGCAGCCACTCCTCCTCGCTGTAGGCGGTTGTGGTGGAGTGGTCCGGAAGGGATGCCTTTCCCTTCTTCGGCGTCCTAGCCTCCCCCTGTGGGGCGGCTTTCCTTTTCTTCTCCTCCCCCGTGCGGGGAGGGGGAATTTCTTCGTGTTCCTCCCCGTCTCCATGGGAGGAATCCGCCTCGCCGTCTTCTCACGACGAGTCTATTACGGCCTGGCGCCAGGAACCCTTCCTGGTCCCCGCGGCTGCTTTCTTGGACCCTTCGGCCTCCCCGCATGGGGCGGCCCTCTTCCTCTTCTTCTCCTCCCCTTCGTGGGAGGAGTGCGCCTCGTCGTTTTCAGGCGAGGCGTCCGGTGCGACCTTGCGCCGGAGACCCTTCCTGGTCCCCGTGGCCTTCTTTTCGGCCTTCTTCTCCGGCACCTTATAAGGCGCCGGAGCCAGCATCTCCGTCAGGAGTGCGGTCGCCGGATCTTCGGGCAGTGGAGCCGGACAGTCGATCTGCTCCGCCGTCTCCACATAACCCTGTTTTGTCAGCATAATGACTTAAAATCCTCCCACGAATATGCTGGGAAAGGTACATCTTGTGATGGCTAGAGGACTTACCGAATTGGCAAGCCGCATTGCGCTAAGCCCGCGGTCCTCGGAAATGGGAGGAGGAACTTCGCCGGTCTTGAACAGCACCTTCCAGACGTCCTTATGCGTCGTGTCAAAGAGCTCATGCAACATCTGGTGTTCGGCCGGATCGAACTCCCACATATTGAATGCCCGTCTTTGACACGGGAGAATCCAGCGGACGAGCATGACTTGGACCACGTTGACAAGCTTGATCTTCTTGTCCCTCATACTTTTGATGCAGGTCTCAAGTCCGGTCAGCTCCACAGGTTCGCCCCATGCTAGGCCCTTCTTTTCCCAAGAGGTGAGCCACATGGGGATTCCGGATCAGAATTTGGGGGCCGCCACCCAATTGGCGTCGCGCGGCTCGGTGATGTAGAACCACCCTATGTAGCGACCCGACCTCAGACGGTCAAGCCTCTGTGTATCCGTGCCATCCCTGGATCAGTATGCTGGCACACACAGTACATCAATGTATATATCAAAGTGCAATCACATGTAAAAATAACGTAAAACTGATATATACCTCATAAGTCTCAGCGGAAACAAGTAATCGGGTGTGGAGTCCCATCAACGCCATCGGCAGGTTGAGTATAGACCGTAACCCTGTATCGTAACTCTTACTCGTCGGAAGAAAGTATCTGCAACATGATACGTTGCAGCCGTGTAGGTCCGTACATTGAATGTACCGGCAAGATCACAACATGAGAAAACAGATGATAAAACTATACTATTTGCAATATGGCTTTGTGGCTCTGTAGTTGAGTTTTGTTTGCGTAAAAGCTGGTTTTATTTTACCTACATCAAAGGAATAAATGAAGTCTATACTATGGAGTTTTCTATCATGACATGGTTCCGCCAACCGATGTCTCATAGCCCAAATTCATCATAAGTTGCCCACAATTAAGTCATCAGTCCGGTGTTGAGAGTTCCGAGATAGATCCAAGTCCAGATGCTCAAATTGTCCGTAACCGGGGACACGGCTAATCGATTAGGTTTAAACCCTCTGCAGAGGTTTGTACACTTTACCCGCAAGATTCGATCCTCTCTTTACGTTCTCGCACTTCGTGGTGTTTGAGAACAAGATGACCAAACATGGTCTTTCAAGAGTTCCTCGACCACCGTCCGTACTCATCCCATCCTACCGTAGTTCTACATCTGCTAGTACCGCCCCAGCCAGAGTCACAACTAAGGTCAACCAAGCCGAGCCCATAATGACTTGCGGTTGCACGGGTAAGCTTCGGGCATGAAGTATTCTTCCGTCTCTTTGAGTCTGGGTGAAGCTTTCCGCAAGATGTCATGGCGCTTCTCCATGCATCCCGCCAACCCTTTGGTTTCTCCAGGTGCCCGTCAACCGCCCTTCACCCAAGAGTGTGTATTGAATTCTTGTCTCGAGTCTTGAAGTCTTGAGGCCTTGAAGATGCAGTCCTTGCAGATTCCATCATGGAGTTGTCGTCATTGACGTGGATCCTCCATTCTCACACCACTCCTGAGCACTCATACCAAACCCCATCTACTATAGCGTAGCATTAAAATAAAATATCGTCCCGGGCTTGGTAACAGGGTGATGGGTTCCTACCTCATGCATACTACTCAGCTACAAGGATTCAATAACACTACTGAGGGGTGGTTGCAAAGATGCCACTAAATGCAATAAAACATAGGTATGAAAGCATGGTCAAAGTGAACTTGCCTTGCTGACGATTCTTCGAAAACTAAGGATTCGTAGTAGCAAGCTTCGCACTCCGGAAACTCTACCGAGACAAACAATAATCACAATAAGCATATAGCATAAGACTACATAACACAATAGCATAACAAAGTAACACACCAAAACCAACAAAGCAAACCCAAAAGGAAACTCAAAGAAAAACCCATTCAAAGTTTTCCTACTTCAAACAACAACTAAAATAGTTTTATATAACAAAAATTTTCTCAACATAACCTAATCATGGTTTTATGTGAACTTAACAGAAAAGATTTCATTAAGCAACTAGGAGCAAAAAGAATCAATTTAAAATCTATGATGAAACTCCTATTAGGCCTAATTCAATTTCTATTAAGAAAATAAAATAAAACTTTTATTTATTATAAATAAAAGTTCATCCCTTAAAGTGACAGAAACTATCCTAGAATAATCAATCACATGTGAAAAATAAATTTATTTACTAATTAAAATAATAGGAAAACAGTAGCTAGTTAATTAATTAAGAATAACAAGATTCTGCTAGAAACTATTTTTTATTAATCCTAAAATGCCAAAATTAATTTCTATGGTTAGGCAATGTCAAACTAAAGTTGGGACAAAAAGAATCATATAAAAATAATTTTCCTAGCTCATGTTATAACAGATTTACTATCCTGACTAAAACTAAAATAAAGCAATTTTAATTAATTTTAGCATAGCTAAATATATTTTCTACAGAAACTATAAGAAATTTTCAAACCAACAAAAAAAGAATCACCTAAAAATATTAAACAGAATAAAAGATATGAATTTTTCAAAACAGGAACTATTCTGTTAAAACAGAAAACGAAAATAAATGAAAAATGGCCTAATGGGCCTAACCTACGCACTGAGCGTAATATAAACTAAACGGGCCCTAGGGTTAAACTAGTCGGGCCGGCTAAAAAAAACCCTAGCTAAAAACTAAACCGGACTAACTAAACCGGACCGAACCGGTTTTATATAAAAACATACCCCTTCGGGGATCTAATCTTGACCGTATACTCTAGATCGAACGGACGAGGAGGGAGAGAGAGCTCACCGTGGGAAGGTCGACGGCGAAGCGGCTCGGACGTCGGCGGCGGCGGCGCCCGATCGTCGGCGGGCTCCGGCGAGGGCACGGGCGGACGCGGGCGTTCGACGGCGAGCCCAACGGTGGTCGAGGTGGCGCCCGAGGTGGAAGGAGACAGACGGCGGCGAGGTCGAGGCGGCGGTGGCGTTCGGCGCCGACGGTGGTGGCGCCCGGTGGGTTTTGGGGGTGGGTGAGGGCACGGGGAGGTGTGGTCGAGCGAGGGGAGTCCGGAGGTGGTCTCGGGCGAGCTCGGGGTGGTCGGGGGTGGCCGGAACGGGCTAATGGCGCGGCGGCGGCTCTCGGGCTCAGCGAGTTCGAGAGGGAGGAGGAGGGTTCAAGAGGCGAGGGGGGAATGGGGTGTGGGGAGGGGTTCTTATAGGGAGGGCCTCGGCGTGGCAAGGAGGCGATCGGGAGGTATCGGATCCCGGATCTCGGGATCCGCGACGAGGCGCGCGTGGCGTGGCGTGGGGCGGGGTTGAAGGCAGGCGGGGCCACTGCGAGAGAGAGGGGGGGGTGGTGGTCGGGCGACCGCCCCAAAGGGTTTCGGGCGAGGGAGGTGGGCTGGCTCACTGCTCACCTGGGTTGGCTGTTGGGCCGCTGGTGGGCAGTCTTGGTACTGGCTGGGCAAAAGATGGCCTAGCCTGGCGCTGTGGGGTTCCTTTTAAATTTTATTTTTAAATAAAACAAAAACAGAGATATCTTTTAAAATATAAATATTTTATATAGGACATATATATACCAAAATGATCAGGGAATATTCCTATCATTTGAGCATTTTCCAAAGGCAAAATCCAAACTTTATAAAATTCATTTTTTCAAATTCAATTAAAACTCAAATTTGAATTAAAAACTTTTGGCATTGTTTTCCTCTGATATTTTTGGAGTGTCATATTTACTCCTCTCATACTTTTGCTCAAGTATTTATCAGGCATAGATTTTGATATGATTCCCACTTGCCAAAGTTTGAATTCAAATTCCAAAACTCAAATTTGAAAGAGGGTTTCAAGGCACTTTCAAATGACTTTCAATTTGATACTTTTTAACTTCCAACTCAAATTTCATATAATTGAAGAAGTCATTTTATCTTCCCTCATGAGAATCATTGAGTTGCATAAAGCTTTGAATTTGAAATATTCCCAAATGAAATTTAAATCTTTTCCAAAACCCTATTCATTTCAAAATGGAAGAAGTCATGTCATCTTCACTCTAGGGTTTGGTGTTGGAATGAACTTGAATTCATTGGGATCCAAAAGACAAAGGGGAAAGTTTTGGGAAAGTCATTTCATTCCCTCTCATTCAACTTTCAAAAGTTTTCAAATTCCACTCAGTTTCACTCAAACCATCAATCAGACAACAAGCATAGTTATTTATCTAATATAACATTCCAAAATTTCAAATTTTGGGATGTTACACCCTAAGTGCCACCCTTTCAGGGTCTCCACAAAGGAGCCATCAAGCCATGTAACGTTGGGCATTCTGCCCAGCATGGCACCTCCGCACTCCGCCTGCTGGCCGCTAACAATCTTCGGCTTCACGCAGAATATTTTCAGCCACAGGCCGAAGTGGGGCCTGATGCGGAGGAAGGCCTCGCACACGACAATGAACACCGAAATTTTGAGGATGAAATTTGGGGCTAGATCATGGAAATCTAGCCCATAGTAATACATGAGCCCGCGGACGAACGGGTGGAGTGGAAATCCTAGTCCGCGGATGAAATAAGGGAGGAATACTACTCTCTCCCGAGACTTTGGGGTAGGGGTGATCTGTCCCTCCATCGGGAGCCTGTGCGCAATGTTTTCGGCCAGGTATCCGGCCGCCCGAAGCTTGGTGATATTCTCCTCTGTGACGGAGGAGGCCATCCACTTGCCTCCCGCTCCGGACATGCTGTGGACGGTCCTACGGAGAAGGTGAGAACTTGGGCGCTGGGCCTCGAGAGTGCGAGAACGGATGAGCAAAGGAGGAAGAATGCGTGGGTGAAAACAGGTGATCCTTATCCCTTATAAAGACGGTGAAAAAATGTGCGCCTCCCCACTTGCCTGTCAAAATTACTCATTTTCCAAGCACCACGATTGATGGCACGGTTGGGTTACCCATACCCGTATTGATGAGAATCCCGCGAAAGGGGGACACGATCTCTGCTTTGACAAGACGTGCCAAAGAAACCGCCTCGCAATGTGTGCGGTGGCTGGTTATAGAAAATGGTTTGAATAAAAGCCGGGTCGTGGTGTGATGTCACAATTCAAAGAGTTGTCAGCAGATTGGATTCGTGGATTATTGTTCTCTCTACGACGGTATGTGAAATTTGTCTTGCAGAGCCGGACACTGTCCTTGTGTTCGGAATTTATCTTGGAGTATTCGGAGATGGAACCCCCTTGCAATGCCGATGACAATATGCGCGTCGGACTCATCGTCATTGAAGCCTGGTTCAGGGGCTACTGAGGGATTCCTGGATAAGGGGGTATCCGGACAACCGGACTATGTACTTTGGCCGGACAGTTGGACTATGAAGATACAAGATTGAAGACTTCGTCCCGTGTCCGGATGGGACTCTCCTTTGCATGGAAGGCAAGCTTGGCGATTCGGATGTAGATCTCTTTCTCTGTAACCGACTCTGTGTAACCCTAGCCCCCTCCGGTGTCTATATAAACCGAAGGGTTTAGTCCGTAGGACAACAACAATCATACCATAGGCTAGCTTTTAGGGTTTAGCCTCTTCGATCTCGTGGTAGATCAACTCTTGTAATACTCATATCATCAAGATCAATCAAGCAGGAAGTAGGGTATTACCTCCATCGAGAGGGCCCGAACCTGGGTAAAACATCGTGTCCCCAGTCTCCTGTTACCATTAGCCTTAGACGCACAGTTCGGGACCCCCTACCCGAGATCCGCCGGTTTTGACACCGACAAGGACCTCAGATGCTATTGCTATTGGTGGATCTACCTTTTTATGTTGACGACACTCTTGTGTATTTCACAAGGGGGATTCGTCGGCATCATCATCACCAACCATCCTCCATCACCAATTTCATGATGCTCACTACCGTGAGTGAGTAATCTCTTCGTTGGCATGCTGGACGGTGATGGGTTGGATGAAATTCATCATGTAATTGAGTTAGTTTTGTTAGAGCTTGATCCCTAGTATCCACTATGTTTGGAGGTTGATGTTGCTATAACTTTGCTATGCTTAATGCTTGTCACTAGGGCCCGAGTGCCATGATTTCATATCTAAAACGTTTATGTGTTCACCATTATATCTATGTTCTTGACCCGGTCTTGCAAGTTATATGCACATGTTATGTGTTATGATCTGTAAACCCCAAGGTGACAATAATTGGGATACTTTCCAGTGATGACCGTAGTTTGAGGAGTTCATGTATTCACTATGTGTTAATTCTTTGTTTTGGTTCTCTATTAAAAGGAGGCCCTAATATCCCTTAGTTTCCTTATGGACCCCGCTACCATGGGAGAGTAGGACAAAAGATGTCATGCAAGTTCTTTCCCATAAGCACGTATGACTATTTACGGAATACATGCCTACATTATATTGACGAACGGGAGCTAGTTCTGTGTCGCTCTAGGTTATAGTTGTTATACGATGAATTCATCCAACGAAATCACTGATCTAGTGCCTATGAGCTTTTCACGTATTGTTCTTGCTAAGTTACTACTATTGCTACTACTGTTACAACTGCTATGAAATTACTGCTGGTGCTGTTACCATTACTGTGGCTATCGCTACCACTACTATCAAATTATCATATTATTCTGCTACTGATCACTTTGCCGAAGATATTAAATCTCTAGGTGTGGTTGAATTGACAACTCAACTGCTAATACTTACAAATACTCTTTGGCTCCTCTTGTGTCGAATCAATAAATTTGGGTTGAATACTCTACCCTTGAAAACTGTTGCGATCCCCTATACTTGTGGGTTATCAATCACGGGGATGTTGGAACACGACAACGAGAAAGAAGAACAAAACCGGTAATGGCGATTTTGGTACCGTGAGCATGTGATGACTCAGGACGATACCGATGCATCCCCGGTTTTGTAAAGTATCACGAAGCAATGGGAACACCACAACCAAAGGTTCATCGAATATCATTTGTGTGGTCATAGGGATCGATATGGACTTCCACAATTCCTCTGTCGGTCATTGAACGAACGGTTTCGTTCATGTCTATGAGTTACCGAACCTATGACGTCACAAGCTTAAAGAAATCATGATCCGTTGAATGTTAGTAGGATGGGAGTGATGAGAATATATTTCTGAAATTGTTTCATTGATATTCAGAATAGTTATGAGAGGATCGAGAAGTGTTTCAGGGTCACCGGAAGGGTTTCAGAGAGTACCTGGAAATGCCGGATATTACCGACAAATATATATAGGTGGAAAATGTTTCCAGGGATGTTAAATTATATATATAATGGTATAGAAGTATTTAGAATAATTTTATATTTAATTTAATATCAATGGGGGCAAAAAAGGACAAATGGTGGAAACCAGCTTGGGCCACCAAGGCCCAAGTGGGGAGGCGCCTCCCTTCCCTAAGGAAGGAAGCCGAATTTTAGTGGGGGAGGAGTCCAACTCCTCCTCCCTGGGCCGCCCAAAGGCTCCCCTTGTGGTGCCCCTCCTCTTCCCTCCAACCTCCCGCCTAGTGGGGGAGGATTTCCACCCTTTGAGCACACAAGTTTTGGAGCCTCCTCTAGTTCTTGTAGTTCTAGTTCTACTTGGTCCTAGTTGACTAATTAGAGCTAGACTAATCCTCTAATCGACATATTTAGAAGCCCCGTGTGGTTTTAATCTCCTCCCTCTAATTATCCGGCGACGATTAGCTCTGAATGGCGAAGTGCTGCCGGATCATGAAGGCTGCATGCTTGCAACCAAGTAGAGAGACTGTGCTTTCGGTCTTCGGTTTGAGGAACTGTTCATGGGCGGTTCGTGTGATCGTTCATCGACGGTTCAAGGGACTCCAGGTACGATCTACACCGACACGATCTTCTTCCACTGCAACTCGGTCATGATAACGATCGTGATCCCAACCCGTTATGCATCTTCATATTGATCTTGGGTGTGCGTATGTGCAAAATTATTGTTTTCTACTATGTTACCCAACACCTAGGACGAGCCGACACCCTACCCGCGCATGCGGACTTCAATGCCATCATGGCGGAAGAGCAGCCAACGTCGCCTATGTCAGTGTTCCAGCAGGCGCAAGAGGACCAAGACTGCAATCTTCGTCTCCTTGACGAGCATCGGCTCACGAAGGGGCTAATCATCGACGATATGAATGATGATGCCTTCACAGCCATGGTCGCGGAGGATCCAACGTATCTATAATTTTTTTATTGTTTCATGCTATTATATTATAAATCTTCTAAGCTTTTTATGACATTTTATATTATTTTTATGGACTAACATATTAACTCAGTGCCCAGTAACAGTTCTTGTTTTCTGCGTATTTTTGGTTTTCCAGAAAATCCATACCAAAGGATGTCCAAACACGATAAAACTTTTTGACGATTTTTTCTGGACAAAAAGAGACCTGGAAGCTTTGGGAGGAGGCCAGAAGACTCACGAGGGAGCGACAAGGCAGGGGGGCATGCCCAGGGGCCTTGTGCCTCCCGGGGCTCCGTTTGACCTAATTGCAGTCGTATAAATTCCCATATATACAGAAACCCTCACGGGAGGTGCCGAAACAATTCTTCTGCCGCCGCAAGCCTCTATTCTTCTGCGATCCCATATGGAGGCCTTTTTCGATACTCTGCCGGAGGGGGAAACTGTTGGGGAGGCAATCTTCATCGACCTTGCTGCCTCTATGATGATGTGTGAGTAGTTCCAAGAGGACCTACGGTCCATAGCACTAGGTAGGTGACTTTCTCTCTCTCTCTCTCTCTCTCTCTCTCTCTCTCTCTCTCTCTCCCTTCAATACAATGATCTCATCTGAGATCAATCCAATGTAAACTTTTGCGGTGTATTTGTTGGGATTCGATGAATAGTAGGTTTTTGATCGATTATTCATGAAAGCATTTGAGTATTTCTGAGATTGATCTATGTATGATTTTATAGCCTTGTATTTCTCTCCGATCTATCTATCTCTTTTGGCCAATTAGATCGATTTATCTTTATTGGGATAGGTGCTTGATAGTAGGTTCAATCTTGCAGTGTCCTTATTCTATGACAGGAGGAGTTGCAAGGCCCGTATTTGTATTGTTGCTACTAAGAGTAAACCAAAGGGGTTCAAACATATTATTTGGTCTTACTTTGTCTACATTATGTCATCATGCTTCAAGCATTACTCTGTTTGTTAAAACTTAATACTTTGAGATGCATGTTGGATAGTGGTCTTGGGGTAGAGTAATAGTAGTAGATGCAGATGGATGTCGGTTTACTTATAATGGACCTAATGCCTATATATTTATCATGTCATGAAGAATCATCATAACTACGTGCTATAATATCAATTGCCAAACAATAATTTGTTTACTCGCCGTTGCTATGCTTATGAGGGAGATGCCTCTGGTGAACCTATGGCCGCCGGGTCTATGCACTTAAGATTTACTAAAACCCTGAAAATACTTGCTGCAATTTATTTATGTTTTTCTTTTAATTTTATCCATTTAATTCTTGCAATTGGCGAGTACAAGAGGATTCACAACCCTCTGCCCGCGTTGGGTGCAAGCATTTGCTTTGTGTGTCTGCAGGTACCGCTTATCTTGTTTGGGTGGTGTCTCCTACTGGTTCAATAAATCTTGGTTCTTAACTGAGAGAAATACTATCTGCTACTATACTACGTCACCCGTTCTCTTCGGGAAAATCCCAACGCCTATCACAAGTAGCAAGCATCAGGCGTCTATGCACATCGCAGAAGACATAACCACGAGCGATGGCGGTTGTGTGTCGTGCAGGCAAAGAGAGATGCCATGTTTGCGGAGCTTGACACGAAGGCGGATGAAGAGCAGGCGCATGCGATCGCGTCCGTCGCCAGCTCCGCGTCGGTCACGCTGCCCCGCAGTTCGCTCATCACTGCAACGACCACGAGGCCGACCCATCCATGTCCGACGCCATCGACATGGCGGACTCTGACAAGGAAGATTAGGACATGGGCCGTGAGCACGCCTAGTGTCCCATGTGGATGATGCTCCACATCTTATTCTTTCCCTCCCATAGTTTCAACTGGACTGAGATCCGGTGCCTTGGCACACACAAGGCACGGATGAACAGTATCGTGCCTTGAGGGCATCTCCTGGCCGTTGGATCTACAAGCGACGGTCTGATGAACATGAAGAGTCACCGCTACAGTACATCGCTACACGAAGCCTGCTACATGCCAATCGCTACAGGACCAACACACTGTAGCGCGGGGTATTGTTCACTGAAATCTGGAACATTGATTTCCGATCTAACGGCTGAAAGTTCAAGGCATTGCACTGTTCACGTGTGCCTTGTGTGTGCCAAGGCACCGGATCTCAGTCCGTTTCAACTCCCGGGGCTCTCGGCCGTGTTAAACATGCTACATGCGACAGGTTTAGCCAGGTTGGACTCGTAGAGATATAGAGATATACATTGGTTGTTTAAGTTAGTTCTATCTCTTGTAACCGAATATATTCTCCTCTATTCCTTGTATCCCAAGTTTGTAATCCAAACGACCTGTACGCATATACCAGAGATAAGCGCTGGCTATATAAACACGAACCCGTCGCCCTCGGTAGGGTACGACGTTTCCCTATATTTTCCACATGGTATACAGAGCTATTCTCTTCCATTACATCTAGTTCTCGATCTCCACAACAAAGCCACCATGTCCTCCTCCTCGAGCGTTCCTCAGGGCACCCTGACCGGCCAGATCACCGAGAAGCTCACGCGCACGAACTACGTGCTCTGGCGTACCCAGATCACGCCACAACTCCGAGGCGCGGGGTTCTTCGGCTACGTCGACGGATCCATGAAGGAACCTGCCTCGACCGTCATCACCAAGCTGGCGGATGGAAAGGAGGAGTCGCCGCCAAATCCTCAGTATTCACTCGATCGGGAAGATCAGCAGTATTAGGGTATCTGCTGAATAACTTGTCGAAGGAAGTGCTTGTGCAGGTTACGGCCATCACCCATGCGCATGATCTCGGACGGAGCTCGCACATGTTCTCCTCGACCTCGATCTCCGCATCAACAACATCGCATAGCACTTGCTAATGCGCAGAAAGGGCAGCGATGCGTGGCGGCGTACTTTGCCCGGATCGTTATTGGCGGATGAGCTGGCGGCGGCGGGAAAGCCTCTGGAGGATGATCAACTGATCTCTCACATCCTTGCGGGGCTCGACATGGAGTACCAGCCGCTGGTCTCAGCGTTGGATGCTCGCACCATCCCGGTCACGCTCGATGAGCTCTTTGCTCAGATGAGTAACTTCGACCAGAGGGTGGCGCTCTACCGCGGCAACGACAACGGCTTCAAGTCTTCGGCCAATGGTGCTTCACGTGGCCGTGGAGGCGGTGGCTCCTCCCGCTACCGTGGCCCTCCACGCAAAGGGCAAAATGGCAACAACAACAACCCTCGCACCAACAACAACACCAGCAGCAATGGCAGCGGCCGGCCCTCCTACAACAACACCAAGGGCCGCCGCAACAACTCCTCTGCTAGGTCTCGCCCCGACGCTGTCAAGTGTCAGATCTGCGGCAAGCTGGGGCACTCCGCGAAGGACTGCTGGTACCGTTTTGAGGATGACAACGACTCATCCCAAGACGAGAAAGTAGCTGGCGGCGTTGAAGGATCGTCTGACGTCGACATTTAACTGGTACGTGGACAGTGGTGCTACCAACCACATCACGGGCGAACTGGAGAAGGTGACCATGAGAGAGAAGTACCGCGGCCCCGACCAAATCCATGCTGCAAATGGAGAAGGTATGAAAATCTGTCATATTGGTCATTCAACTATTAAAACCCCTCACCGAAAACTTCACCTTAGAAAAATCTTGCATGTCCCTAAAGCCTCCACGAATATTCTTTCTGTTCATCGAATCACCCTTGATAATCATGTGTTTCTTGAGTTTCACCCCTTCTTCTTTTTTATCAAGGACCAGGTCACGAAGAAAATCCTATATCGAGGTAGATGCGTTCGAGGGCTGTATCCGTTGATTCCTGAACTTAGGAGGCTCAATAAGCAAGCATGTGGTGTCACCAAGCTCTCATCCTCTCGGTGGCATGATCGTTTAGGGCATGCATCATTTTCTTTAGTTGAAAGATTGCTTAGGAAAAATAAGCTCCCATATGTTGGAGAGCACAATTGTGAAACAATTTGTGATTCTTGTCAAAAGGCTAAAAGCCATCAATTACCATATCCAATTTCTATGAGTATCTCTACCAAACCTTTGCAACTCATTTTTTCCGATGTTTGGGGTCCTGCCCCTTCCTCTGTTGGTAGACATAGTTATTATGTGAGTTTCATTGATGACTATAGCAAATATTCCTGGATCTATCTTCTTAAGAAAAGATCGATGTGTTTCAAGTATTCCAAAATTTCCAAGCTTTAGTTGAAAGGAAATTTGATAGCAAAATACTTGCTGTCCAATCTGATTGGGGAGGGAATCTGAAAAGTTGAATTCCTTTTTCCAACAACTTGGTGTATCTCACCACGCCTCCTGCCCACATGCTCACCAGCAAAATGGGTCAGCTGAGCGCAAGCACAGACACATTGTAGAAGTAGGGCTTTCTCTACTTGCACGTGCATCCATGCCTCTTAAGTTTTGGGATGAAGCCTTCCTCACCGCCGTGCATCTCATCAATATATTACCTAGCCGAGTCATCAACTATGAAACTCCCACTGAGCGACTTCTTCATACCAAACCTGAGTACAAGTCACTTCGCGTCTTTGGATGTGCCTGTTGGCCAAACCTCAGACCTTACAACAATAGAAAGCTCATGTTCCGCTCGACACAATGTGTATTTATTGGATATAGTGCTCAACACAAAGGCGTGAAATGTCTTGAAGTTTCCACCGGCCGTGTCTACATCTCCAGGGATGTTGTTTTTGATGAAACTAAATTCCCCTTCGCTGATCTTCATCCCAATGCCGGAGCACTCCTTCGCCAAGAAATCCTCCTATTGCCCTCACATCTCATCGGTGCGGTCACAGGGAAAAATAGTTGCGGTGAACCAATATTGACTGATTCTCATAACAGCATGCATGAGCATTTTGGTACTACAGGTGAAAATACAGAAGAAATCGCTGCAGAAAATGAAGAAAACAATGTGGCACAAGGGCCATATTTTATGTGTCCGCCGCCAGGGAGCAGATCTCCCTCGGGATCGCTACAACAGCAGTCTGGCGGCGCATCTACCGCGGGATCCGCGCCGCAGGAGCGGGCCAGCGCGTCGGCTTCTGGCTCCGCGCCACCCGCCTGTGAAAGCGACCGCGCGGGCCAACCCAGCGACCACGCGCCTGATTCCGGCTCGGGTGAGTCTGCTACTGCCACGCGGCCCGTGGCTCGGTGGCCCGCTGATGAGACCCGGTGCTACACCCGGCGCGCCGCACCAACCGCACCTGACGCACCTCCATCAGCCCGACCGGCCCAATCTTTGTGCCATGATGGCGTGTCACCTGGGCCTGGCGCAGGATCCTCTGTGCCATCTTCGTCATCTCTGCCTCTGCGTTCAGCCACAGAAGATCTTCCAGCGCACCGATCCGAGCCGATCGTATCAGCCTCGGGATCCGCCGCTGCAGGGGGTGCTCCTGGATCCTCTGTGGCTCCCGCTACACCACGGACAAGGCTACAAAAAGGGGTACTTAAACCTATAAATTACAAACATATTACCAAATTTGGTTTGGCTTGTTCCACAGGCGAACCTGCAACGCTTCAAGAGGCACTGGGTGATGTGACGTGGAGAAAGGCCATGGAGGAAGAACACATAGCACTGCAAAGAAACAAGACCTGGCATCTAGTTCCCCCACAGCAAGGTAAAAACTTGATTGACTGCAAGTGGGTTTTCAGAATTAAAAGAAAATCTGATGGAACTATTGATCGCTATAAAGCTAGGTTGGTTGCAAAAGGTTTTAAGCAAAGATATGGTTTGGACTATGAAGATACCTTTAGTCCAGTAGTAAAAGCTGCCACCATTCGCCTCGTTTTGTCTATTGCTGTTTCCAGGGGATGGAGTCTTAGACAACTGGATGTAAAGAATGCGTTTCTTCATGGTGTTCTGGAAGAGGACGTCTATATGAAACAACCTCCTGGGTTTGAAAACAAAAAGTTTCCCTCGCATGTGTGCAAACTTGACAAAGCTATATATGGTCTGAAGCAGGCCCCTAGAGCATGGTACTCACGTCTCAGTCACAAACTGCAAGCTCTTGGGTTTATCCCCTCCAAGGCTGACACCTCATTGTTCATTTACAACAAGTTAAATACTTGCATGTTTTTGCTCATCTATGTTGATGATATCATTGTCACTAGTTCATCCAATGAAGCAGTGGCAGGACTGTTGAGGGATTTAAATGCTGAGTTTGCTTTAAAAGATCTAGGAGACTTACACTTCTTCCTAGGCATTGAAGTACAGAAGCATGGAGATGATCTTCATTTGTCTCAGGAAAAGTATGCAACAGATCTGGTAAAGAGGGTTGGTTTGCAAGGATGTAAACCCTCATCAACTCCCTTATCAAGCTCTGAAAAACTGTCTCTGACAGAAGGAAACCTCTTGAATCAAGAGGACAGTGCCAACTACAGAAGTTTGGTAGGTGCACTTCAGTACTTGACTCTTACAAGGCCAGATATATCCTTTGCTGTTAATAAAGTATGTCAGTTTCTTCATGCACCCACTGCTATTCATTGGACTGCAGCTAAGCGCATTGTCAGATATGTTAAACATACTTTGGGTACTGGTCTTACTTTCAGCAAATCATCATCTGTGCTTATCAGTGCTTTCTCAGACTCTGATTGGGCAGGCTGTGTAGATGACAGGCGATCAACAGGTGGTTTTGCTGTGTTCTTTGGTCCTAATCTCATATCATGGTGTGCAAAGAAACAAGCCACTGTATCAAGGTCAAGTACAGAGGCAGAATACAAAGCTCTTGCAAATGCTACAGCAGAAATTATCTGGGTTCAGTCTTTGCTAAGGGAACTTGGCATTAAACGGATTCCAGCTCCATGCTTATGGTGTGACAACCTTGGAGCTACATACTTATCAGCTAACCCAGTTTTTCATGCCAGAACGAAGCACATTGAAATAGATTTTCATTTTGTTAGAGAAAGAGTTGCTAGCAAGCAACTGGACATTCGGTTTATCCATTCTAGAGATCAAGTTGCTGATGGATTTACAAAGGCTTTGCCTACAAAGAGTTTTGAAGAATTCAAGCGTAATCTCAACTTATGTAAGCTGTGATTAAGGGGGAGTGTTAAACATGCTACATGCGACAGGTTTAGCCAGGTTGGACTCGTAGAGATATAGAGATATACATTGGTTGTTTAAGTTAGTTCTATCTCTTGTAACCGAATATATTCTCCTCTATTCCTTGTATCCCAAGTTTGTAATCCAAACAACCTGTACGCATATACCAGAGATAAGCGCTGGCTATATAAACACGAACCCGTCGCCCTCGGTAGGGTACGACGTTTCCCTATATTTTCCACAGGCCGGTGAGCTTGCCGGACATGGAAAAGACAGGATGAGGGACACAGACACTGCCATGACCGGCGAACATTTAGACTAGGTTTAAAAAGTGCCATCCGTTTTGCTTAGTTGAAATATGTTGAAAATGTAAAGAATTTGGTGTGGTTTAAATGAAAATAGTCCGTTTACATGTAATTTGTTCTACTCCCTCTGTCTCATAATGTAAGACTCTTTTTGACATTAATACAGTGTCAAAAAACGTCTTACATTATGTGATGGAGAGAGTATCTGTCTAAATTCATTTGAAATATGTGTCTAATGTTGGATGGGCAGCTCTGAACGCCTCCACGGACGGGTACAGTGTGCAGTCCGCGTTTTAGATGCATGTGGGACGCGTGTGTCGGTGGCAGGAATTGAACGAACGGAGGAGGCCACTCCGACGTGGCCTGTGTAATCTTCAAATAAGAGAGAACGTGACACCACACAATCAGACACACACACACAATCAGAGAGGGAGGGAGGGAGAGGGAGGGAGGGAGAGAGAGATGGCAGCCGCTGGAGTTAGCAGGGAGCAGAGGTGGAGCCTCGCCGGCGCAACCGCGCTGGTCACCGGAGGCAGCAGAGGAATTGGGTACGTACATACACATGCTGCATTCAAGGAGCAAATTTCGTACTACGCTGCATGCTACTAACTGGCATCAGACGACAGACATGCAATCGTGGAGGAGCTTGTCGGGCTCGGGGCGCGGGTGCACACGTGCTCCGAGAACGCGGCGGAGCTGGAGGAGTGCCGTCGGCGGTGGGAGGAGATGAAGCTGCCGGTCACCGTCTCGGTCTGCGACGTCTCCGTGCGAGCCGAGAGGGAGAAGCTGATGGAGACGGCGAAGCAAACCTTCGACGGCAAGCTCGACATACTAGTAAGATTAGTCAGTTCGATCAAAGTCGATTCACGTAATCCGTTACTGTTTTCTCAGTTATCTACTGAGGTAGGTCAATTTTCAGCTCGGGTTATTTTGCACCAACTCTATGTAGGTAAACAACGTGGGACGGAATCTGGCCAAGGCCTCCGTGGAGTGCACGGCGGAGGAGTACTCGCATCTCATGTCGACAAACTTAGAGGCGGCGTTCCACCTAAGCCAGCTCGCACACCCCTTCCTCCGAGACGCCTCCATCGCCGGAGGAGGCAGCATTGTTAACATATCCTCAGTTGCAAGCTCACTTGGCTACTCCACCCTCGCACTATATTGCATATCTAAAGGTATGCAACCAAGGTTCTTGATTTTTATATGTTTACCACGCAAGTTCTTACTTGATGCAGCCACATACCAACCCTTTTTTATGGAAAAAAAAGGTGAACCTGGTCTGTGCTTCGTTGCGACGCACACAGCTATTTTTATTAGCAAATCAGCGACACTTAATTTGGAAATTGGGATGAAGAGAGTAATATCAAAGCTATTTTTATTAGCGAATCAACGACGCTTAATTTGGGAATTGGGATGGAGAGAGTAGTATCAAAGCTATTTTTATTAGCAAATCAGCGACACTTAATTTGGGAATTGGGAGGGAGAGAGTAGTATCAAAGCTATTTTTATTACCAAATCAGGGACACTTAATTTGGGAATTGGGATGGAGAGAGTAGTATCAAAGTATCTGGTGATGTAGGACTTAAAAATCAATACTTGCATAAGTGACGCACTACGATATTGATAACTAAATCTCTAAAGTCGAACTAAGGTGCAAAAATTACTTCCATTGATGTTATTAATATATTATGTCAAACATGCAGGAGGAGTTAATCAGCTTACAAGGAGCCTTGCTGCGGAGTGGGCTCAAGACAAGATTCGTGTCAACTCCGTCGCTCCGGGTGGGATCAATACCGAGCTGCAAAAGAGTGTACGCACCGACCCCACATGAAAAAGATAAAAGAAATTTAAGAAATGCACAAGCCTAAATATTTCACCTAACTAATTTGAACAAATAAGTCGTTATAAGGGACATTTTTTATATGCTCTTCTACTTTTTTTCTACTCAGAATTCAACTTTTACTTTTAATATTTGCTATCTTGTCTGGCAAAACGATAACAAGTGATATATGTTGGATCAAACTTAACAGGTGGATCCGGAGATTGTAGAAAATACGTTGTCAAGAACTCCGATGCATAGGCTCGGTGAGCCAGTGGAAGTGGCATCAATGGTGTCGTTCTTGTGCATGCCAGCAGCTTCCTACGTCACCGGCCAGGTCATCTATGTCGATGGAGGCCGAACCATCAGTGGCTAATTAATTATTCCAAGCTACTTTAGTAACCATTAAGCTCCTCTCCCGGTTGATAAGTGAGAATAAGATTAGGTTGTGTTTGGTTCTGATATGTATTCTAAAAAAATTGTTGTGACTTGTGAGCGGTAAGAAAGTTATTATAAACTTTCAGCTATGGAAAAGCTGAAAGTTGTTTGGTTGAGAGACAACCGTGAAATTGTAGATTTGGCTGTGAATTGGAACACTTCTTTCAAGTTGCTTAAAATTTCTCCAAAACATTATTTTCAACCATTCTTAATCAAATAACCTAATGGTATGTTCCCATTTTCAGCCTCTTATTTGAATATTTCTATGAGTTCCTTCATATGTGCATCATTCCACAGCGCCTTCTCAGTCATACTTCAGTCAAGCAAAAAAAAAATTCAGTACAAGAGCATAGTACAACTATCAAATCTGCATGAACATAACACTACTAGCACTGGATGCTATCCAAACACAAGTTCAAACAAAAATTTGTGAACATTTACCCATAGAAACATTACCACAAACGCATATCAAACACAATTCACTCACACATAAACTTGAACATGTACTAGAAAGTAGCAATATGCAGCAAGTACTAATGAATATGTGCTCACAATATTCAATCTACTGCTAGTAATGATCCAATACAAAAACCAAAACAAAATTAATGAACAGAGAGGGTTGAGATGCAACACGAAGGATGGAGGGGTGAGGGAGGTGAGAGGGGGGTGATGTACCTTGCTGTAGAAAGGGGTTGAAAGGATCGGTATGGTCGACTAGAGGGGATGAATAGGCGACTAACAATTTTTAACTTCTTTCCTGAATTTTAGGTTATCAACAAGAAAGTAGGTTGTCTAGATATGCAACTAGGTGGACAACCTATATGATGAGCTAAACAAGATAACCACAAGCAAGAATGCAAGCAACACAATATAAGTTTGCACAAAGTAAGTGAAGGAAGAATAAACCACAAGTAAACACGATAAGGTTTTGTCTGAAGTTCCCTTGTTTGGGGGAGGTACATCTCCGCTAGAGGGGTGTGGAGGCACAAAGCACCCCAAGCGCCACAATTGCTGAACCCATTCTCCTCACGCCTCGCACAATGCAAGGTGCCACGAACCCACTAGTTGTGCCCTTCGAGGCGGCAACCGGACCTTCATAAATAAGGTTGGGGCAATCTCCACAACTTAATTGTAGATTCCTAACACCACCATGAAGCTAAACCACAATGGAATATGGCTCCGAGGTGATCTTTTTCGTCTAGGGTGCCGAACACCCAATAATAACAAGATCCATAGTCAAATGTAGTGGAATCAAATTACCTTTGGTGGAATTGCAGATCTAGGTCTCCTCCCTCAATCCCTAGCAAATCCAAAAGTTTGGTTGGCCAAAGAAGGAGATCGGGCAAGAAGAAGCTTAGAGCATTGATGAAGGAGATACAGAAGCAATAGGTATGTGGGAGGAGAAAGAACCCCCACCATTTATAGGTCCCTCTAAATCTAATCGATATGCTTCAGAATTACACTGGTCGATACAACTGCCTGTAGTAACACCTGCCAGAGCTGTACTTTCGTCAGGGTGATCTATAGTACCAGCTATAGAAATATACCCGGAACTACCACCGGGCTACGCCATTGTACCGCTTCAAAACCAAGAAGAATGCCCCCGAGCGGTGGTTGCCCCGGTACATGGAGCGGTAGTGTCGCTCCAAACTGGGAGCGGTACAACCGGCTGGGTGTCTAGCAGAAGTCCCGGGCGGTACAACCGCAGGGCAAAGCGGTACAACCGGGTGTGTAATTTCAGCACATGTTAGAGTTGGATTATCTCCTCGAAAACGGATAGGAAGGCAATGTGGGTGCAATATGAGTTTTGTGTACGTGATTTGGTTCCACCCGTACTTTCCAACGCGGATGCCCTCTTAATAGTATGGATTTTCTTTGATCAAAGAAATAAAAGTGTCGGAAATATGCATGTGTAGCTCAAGTACACGGTTAGTCCACAAATTGCATTGTCGTCAACACCAAAATAGAAGGGAGGGAAATGCCCTTTCAGGGGTGCTGTCGGGATCTGCTCAGATCATGGCATCCGATGCAGGGCGGTGACGGCTATGTGTAGTAGCGGATGGAGGGGTAGAAATAGGGTGGCTGGGCGGACGAAGGACTGGCGACGTGTCGATGAAGGGCCAATCAGAGGGCAACACTATGATGGATGGCCCGTCGAAGGGGTGGCGCCACCCCGCGAGCCAACCCTAGTTCCTAGTGGCGGCATGTTGCTTCTGTTTTCTTATGGGGGGCGAGGAGGAGTTCGGGGTCCTTACGTGGTCTTAAGATTTTCAAGGGAACGAGGAGAGTTGTTCAGTCACTACCCTCACGCACACCGTGAAGTAAAAGAACAAAAAAATTTCCACTTACTAGTGTCAAAGGTGGGTAAATACATCCCAACTTCTAGGGAGCATAAAAACAGTTTGTTAAGAGAAATGTTGGGGCATGGCGGCAGTGAAAATTACACTACGAGAAGTCACAGATCTTATGGAGTTGGTTTTGCTGGAGACCCTCTTTGTTTAGCTTATAGGTTTTGTACCTAGAACTTGGCGAATTTTTGTCCAAAAAGACCACCTGCCCAGTGCAATTGACAGAAAGGACCACATCCAGATCAAATTGCCAGAAAAGACCACCCGAGACGTGGCGGCAGGCGCGCCAGCCAACACGTGGCAACTACCACCACGCTCGGAGGCGGCAACCCCTGCCACCACAGCTCCAGGCGACAGTCGCTGCGTTACAGGCCCAGGCGAATGGCGACGAAACTTGGCGAGTGGGGGCTAAATTTCGTGTTTTGACCCTTTTTTGTAGTCTAGCCGGATCTGGCCCCGGTTTGAAATTATTTTGACATTTGACCCTTTCGCTGCCGCCGCAATCTATGATGGTAGATTTGCATAGCCTACCTCCAGGACCTTTGGCGATAGGGAGACGGCAGACGCCGTCACGCAAATGGCCAGGCGCTGACCTGGCAGACACCCTACTGCCAGAGAGGACGACTGTAGGTGAAGGAAATATGCCCTAGTGGCAATAATAAAGTTATAATTTATTTCCTCATATCATGATAAATGTTTATTATTCATGCTAGAATTGTATTAACCGGAAACATAATACATGTGTGAATACATAGACAAACATATAGTCACTAGTATGCCTCTACTTGACTAGCTCATTAATCAAAGATGGTTATGTTTCCTAACCATAGACATGTGTTGTTATTTGATTAATGGGATCACATCATTAGGAGAATGATGTGATTGACATGACCCATTCCGTTAGCCTAGCACTTGATCGCTTAGTATATTGCTATTGCTTTCTTCATGACTTATACATGTTCCGTAACTATGAGATTATGCAACTCCGTTTACGGAGGAACACTTGGTGCTACCAAACGTCACAACGTAATCGGGTGATTATAAAGGAGTACTACAGGTGTCTCCAAAGGTACATGTTGGGTTGGCGTATTTGAGATTAGGTTTTGTCACTCCGATTGTCGGAGAGGTATCTCTAGGCCTTCTCGGTAATACACATCACATAAGCCTTGCAAGCATTGCAACTAATAAGTTAGTTGCGAGATGATGTATTACGGAACGAGTAAAGAGACTTGCGGTAACGAGATTGAACTAGGTATTGGATACCGACGATCGAATCTCGGGCAAGTAACATACCGATGACAAAGGAACAACGATGTCGTTATGCGGTTTGACCGATAAAGATCTTCAGTAGAATATGTAGGAACCAATATGGGCATCCAGGTTCCTCTATTGGTTATTGACCGAGAATAGTTCTAGGTCATGTCTACATAGTTCTCGAACCCGTAGGGTCCGCACGCTTAACGTTATGATGACAGTTTTATTATGAGTTTACAAGTTTTGATGTACGAAGTTTGTTCGAGTCCGGATGTGACCACGGACATGACGAGGAGTCTCAAATGGTCGAGACATAAAGATTGATATATTGGAAGCCTATATTTGGATATCGGAATGATTCCGGTGAAATCGGATTTTACTAGGAACACCGGGGTTACGGAACCCTCCGGGGATGTTGGGCCTTAGTGGGCCATAAGGGAGAAGAGGAGGGCGGCCGGGGCAGGCCGCTGCCCCCCCCCCTAGTCCGAATAGGACAGGAGAGGGGGCGCCCTTCCTCTTTCCCCTTCCCCTTTCCTTCTCCAACAAGGCAAGAGGGGGGAGTCCTACTCCCGGTGGGAGTAGGACTCCTCCAGGCGCACCCTATGAGGGCGGCCGCACCTCCCCTCTCTCCTTTATATACGGGGCAGGGGCACCCCATAACACACAAGTTGATCTACGGATCGTTCCTTAGCCGCGCGCTGTGCCCCCTCCACCATATTCCACTTCGGTCATATCGTCGCGGAGCTTAGGCGAAGCCCTGCGCCGTGAAGCATCATCATCGCCACCACGCCGTCAGGTTGACGGAACTCATCCCGACGGTTTGCTGGATGGAACCCGGGATCGCCATCGAGCTGAACGTGTGCTGAACTCGGAGGTGCCGACGCTCGGTACTTGGATCGGTCGGATCGTGAAGACGACGACTACATCAACCGCGTTGTCATAACGCTTCGCCACGGTCTCACGAGGGTACGTGGACAATACTCTCCCTCTCGTTGCTATGCCATCATCATGATCTTGCGTGTGCGAGGAAATTTTTGAAATTACTACGTTCCCCAACGATGGCATCCGAGCCTGGTTTTATGCGTTGATGTCATATGCACGAGTAGAACACAAGTGAGTTGTGGGCGATATAAGTCATACTGCTTACCAGCATGTCATACTTTGGTTCAGCGGTATTGTGAGATGAAGCGGCCGGACCGACATTATGCGCGACGCTTATGCGAGACTGGTTTCACCGCTTGAGCACTCGTTGCTTAAAGGTGGTGGCGGGTGTCTCTCTCTCACTTTAGTTGAACTGAGTGTGGCTACGCCCGTCCTTGCGAAGGTTAAAACAGCACCAACTTGACAAACTATCGTTGTGGTTTTGATGCGAGGTAAGAACGGTTCTTTCTCAGCCCGTAGCAGCCACGTAAAATTTGCAACAACAAAGTAGAGGACGTCTAACTTGTTTTTGCAGGGCATGTTGTGATGTGATATGGTCAAGACGTGATGCTATATTTTATTGTATGAGATGATCATGTTTTGTAACGAAGTTATCGGCAATCGGCAGGAGCCATATGGTTGTCGCTTTATTGTATGAAATGCAAAAGCCATGTAATTGCTTTACTTTATCACTAAGCGGTAGCGATAGTCGAGAAGCAATAGTTGGCGAGACGACAACGATGCTACGATGGAGATCAAGGTGTCGCGGCCGGTGACGATGGTGATCATGACGGTGCTTCGGAGATGGAGATCAAAAGCACAAGATGATGATGGCCATATCATATCACTTATATTGATTGCATGTGATGTTTATCCTTTATGCATCTTATCTTGCTTTGATTGACGGTAGCATTTTAAGATGATCTCTCACTAATTATCAAGAAGTGTTCTCCCTGAGTATGCACAGTTGCCAAAGTTCGTCGTGCCCAGACACCACGTGATGATCGGGTGTGATAAGCTCTACGTCCATCTACAACGGGTGCAAGCCAGTTTTGCACACGCAGAATACTCAGGTTAAACTTGACGAGCTTAGCATATGCAGATATGGCCTCGGAATACGGAGAACGAAAGGTCGAGCGTGAATCATATAGTAGATATGATCAACATAGTGATGTTCACCATTGAAAACTACTCCATCTCACGTGATGATCGGTTATGGTTTAGTTGATTTGGATCACGTGATCACTTAGATGACTAGAGAGATGTCTATCTAAGTGGGAGTTCTTAAGTAATATGATTAATTGAACTTAAATTTATCATGAACTTAGTACCTGATAGTATTTTGCTTGTCTATGTTTATGTAGATAGATGGCTCGTGCTGTTGTTCCGTTGAATTTTAATGCGTTCCTTGAGAAAGCAAAATTGAAAGATGATGGTAGCAATTAGACGGACTGGGTCCGTAACTTGAGGATTATACTCATTGCTGCACAGAAGAATTACGTCCTGGAAGCACCGCTGGGTGCCGAGCCTGCTTTGACGAGCAACGCCAGAAGTTGTGAACGTCTGGCAGAGCAAAGCTGATGACTACTCTATAGTTCAGTGTGCCATGCTTTACGGCTTAGAACCGGATCTTCAACGATGTTTTGAACGTCATGGAGCATATGAGATGTTGCAAGAGCTGAAGTTAATATTTCAAGCAAATGCCCGGATTGAGAGATATGAAGTCTCCAATAAGTTCTATAGCTGCAAGATGGAGGAGAATAGTTCTATCAGTGAGCATATACTCAAAATGTCTGGGTATAATAATCACTTGATTCAACGGGAGTTAATCTTCCGGATGATAGTGTCATTGACAGAATTCTCCAATCATCGCCACCAAGCTACAAGAGCTTCGTGATGAACTATAATATGCAAGGGATGACCAAGACAATTCCGAGCTCTTCGCAATGCTAAAAGCTGCGGAGGTAGAAATCAAGAAAGAGCATCAAGTGTTGATGGTCAACAAGACCACTAGTTTCAAGAAAAGGGCAAAGGGAAGAAGAAGGGAACTTCAAAAGAACAGCAAGAAAGTTGCTGCTCAAGAGAAGAAACCCAAGTCTGGACCTAAGCCTGAAACCGAGTGTTTCTACCGCAAGCAAACTGGTCACCGAAGCGGAACTGCCCCAAGTATTTGGTGGATAAGAAGGATGGCAAGGTGAACAAAGGTATATGTGATATACATGTTATTGATGTGTACCTTACTAGAGCTCGTAGTAGCACTGGGTATTTGATACTGGTTCATTGCTAATATTTGCAACTCAAAACAGGGACTACAGAATAAGCGAGCACTGGCAAAGGACGAGGTGACGATGCGCGTGGGAAACGGTTCCAAAGTCGATGTGGTCGCGGTCGGCACGCTACCTCTACATCTACCTTCGGGATTAGTTTTAGACCTAAATAATTGTTATTTGGTGCCATCGTTGAGCATGAACATTATATCTGGATCTTGTTTGATGCAAGACGGTTATTCATTTAAATCAGAGAATAATGGTTGTTCTATTTATATGAGTAATATCTTTTATGGTCATGCACCCTTGAAAAGTGGTCTATTTTTATTAAATCTCGATAGTAGTAATACACATATTCATAATGTCGAAGCCAAAACATGTAAAGTTAATAATGATAGTGCAACTTATTTGTGGCATTGCCGCTTAGGTCATATCGGTGTAAAGCGCATGAAGAAACTCCATACCGATGGACTTTTGGAATCACTTGATTATGAATCACTTGGTACTTATGAACCGTGCCTCATAGGCAAGATGACTAAAACACCGTTCTCCGATTCTATGGAGAGAGCAACAGATTTGTTGGAAATCATACATACAGATGTATGTGGTCCGATGAATGTTGAAGCTCATGGCGTATATCGTTATTTTCTCACCTTCACAGATGATTTAAGCAGATATGGGTATATCTTCTTAATGAAGCATAAATCTGAAACATTTGAAAAAGTTCAAAGAATTTCAGAGTGAAGTTGAAAATCATCGTAACAAGAAAATAAAATTTCTACGATCTGATCGTGGAGGAGAATATTTGAGTTACGAGTTTGGTCTACATTTGAAAAATTGCGGAATAGTTTCGCAACTAACGCCACCTGGAACACCACAGCGTAATGGTGTGTTCGAACGTCGTAATCGTACTTTACTAGATATGGTGCGATCTATGATGTCTCTTACCGATTTACCGCTATCGTTTTGGGGTTATGCTTTAGAGACGGCCGCATTCACGTTAAATAGGGCACCATCAAAATCCGTTAAGACGACTCCTTATGAACTATGGTTTGGCAAGAAACCGAAGTTGTCGTTTCTGAAAGTTTGGGGCTGCGATGCTTATGTGAAAAAACTTCAACCTGATAAGCTTGAACCCAAATCGGAAAAATGTGTCTTCATAGGATACCCAAAGGAAACAGTTGGGTACACCTTCTATCACAGATCCGAAGGCAAGACATTCGTTGCTAAGAATGGATCCTTTCTAGAGAAGGAGTTTCTCTCGAAAGAAGTGAGTGGGAGAAAAGTAGAACTTGATGAGGTAACAGTACCAGCTCCCTTATTGGAAAATGGTTCATCACAGAAATCGGTTCCTGTGACACCTACACCAATTAGTGAGGAAGTTAATGATGATGATCATGAAACTTCAGATCAAGATTCTGCTGAACTACGTAGGTCAACTAGAGTAAGATCCGCACCAGAGTGGTACGGTAATCCTATTCTGGAAGTCATGTTACTTGACCATGGTGAACCTACAAACTATGAAGAAGCGATGGTGAGCCCAGATTCGCAAAATGGCTGGAAGCCATGAAATCTGAGATGGGATCCATGTATGAGAACAAAGTATGGACTTTGGTTGACTTGCCCGATGATCGGCAAGCCATTGAGAATAAATGGATCTTTAAGAAGAAGACCGACGCTGATGGTAATGTAATCTGTCTATAAAGCTCGACTTGTTGCAAAAGGTTTTCGACAAGTTCAAGGGGTTGACTACGATGATACTTTCTCACCCGTAGCGATGCTTAAGTCTGTCCGAATCATGTTAGCAATTGCTGCATTTTATGATTATGAAATTTGGCAAATGGATGTAAAACTGCATTCTTGAATGGATTTCTAGAAGAAGAGTTGTATATGATGCAACCAGAAGGTTTTGTTGATCCAAAAGGTGCTAACAAAGTGTGCAAGCTCCAGCGATCAATTTATGGTCAGTGCAAGCCTCTCGGAGTTGGAATAAACGCTTTGATAGTGTGATCAAAGCATATGGTTTTATCTGAGACTTTTGGAGAAGCCTGTATTTACAAGAAAGTGAGTGGGAGCTCAGTAGCATTTCGATATTATATGTGGACGATATATTATTAATTAGAAATAATATAGAATTTCTGGATAGCATAAAAGGATACTTGAATAAAAGTTTTTCAATGAAAGACCTCGTGAAGCTGCTTACATATTGGGCATCAAGATCTATAGAGATAGATCAAGACGCTTAATTGACTTTCACAAAGCACATACCTTGATAAAGTTTTGAAAAGTTCAAAATGGATCAGGCAAAGAAAGGTTTATTACCTGTATTACAAGGTGTGAAATTGAGTCGACTCAATGCCCGACCACAGCAGAAGATAGAGAGAAAATGAAAGATGTTCCTATGCTTCAGCCATAGGCTCTATCATATATGCAATATGTGTACCAGACCGACGATGCTTAGCAATAAGCTTGGCAGGAAGGTACCAAAGTAATCCAGAGTGGATCATCTGGACAGCGGTCAAGAACATCCTGAAATACCGAAAAGGACTAAGGATATGTTTTCGATATGGAGGTGACAAAGAGCTAGTCGTAAATGGTTACGTTGATGCAAGCTTTGACACTGATCCGGACGATTCTAAATCGCAAACCGGATACGTGTTTTTATTAAACGGTGGAGCTGTCAGTTGGTGCAGTTCTAAACAAAGCGTCAGAGCGGGATCTACATGTGAAGCGGAGTACATAGCTGCTTCGGAAGCAGCAAATGAAGGAGTCTGGATGAAAGAGTTCATTTCCGATCTAGGTGTCATACCTAGTGCATCGGGACCAATGAAGATCTTCTGTGACAATACTGGTGCAATTGCCTTGGCAAGGGAATCTAGATTTCACAAGAGGACCAAGCATATCAAGAGACGCTTCAATTCCATTCGGGACCAAGTCCAAGTGGGAGACATAGAGATTAGCAAGATACATACGGATCAGAATATTGCAGACCCGTTGACTAAGCCTCTTCCTCGAGCAAAACATGATCAGCACCAAGACTCCATGGGTGTTAGAATCATTACTGTGTAATCTAGATTATTGACTCTAGTGCAATTGGGAGACTGAAGGAAATATGCCCTAGAGGCAATAATAAAGTTATTATTTATTTCCTCATATCATGATAAATGTTTATTATTCATGCTAGAATTGTATTAACCGGAAACATAATACATGTGTGAATACATAGACAAACATATAGTCACTAGTATGCCTCTACTTGACTAGCTCATTAATCAAAGATGGTTATGTTTCCTAACCATAGACATGTGTTGTTATTTGATTAATGGGATCACATCATTAGGAGAATGATGTGATTGACATGACCCATTCCGTTAGCCTAGCACTTGATCGCTTAGTATATTGCTATTGCTTTCTTCATGACTTATACATGTTCCGGTAACTATGAGATTATGCAACTCCTGTTTACGGAGGAACACTTTGGTGCTACCAAACGTCACAACGAATCGGGTGATTATAAAGGAGTACTACAGGTGTCTCCAAAGGTACATGTTGGGTTGGCGATTTGAGATTAGGTTTTGTCACTCCAATTGTCGGAGAGGTATCTCTAGGCCTTCTCGGTAATACACATCACATAAGCCTTGCAAGCATTGCAACTAATGAGTTAGTTGTAGATGATGTATTACGGAACGAGTAAAGAGACTTGCCGGTAACGAGATTGAACTAGGTATTGGATACGACGATCGAATCTCGGGCAAGTAACATACCGATGACAAAGGAACAACGATGTCGTTATGCGGTTTGACCGATAAAGATCTTCGAGAATATGTAGGAACCAATATGGGCATCCAGGTTCCGCTATTGGTTATTGACCGAGAATAGTTCTAGGTCATGTCTACATAGTTCTCGAACCCGTAGGGTCCGCACGCTTAACGCTACGATGACAGTTTTATTATGAGTTTACAAGTTTTGATGTACCAAGTTTGTTCGAGTCCCGGATGTGATCACATACATGACGAGGAGTCTCGAAATGGTCGAGACATAAAGATTGATATGTTGGAAGCCTATATTTGATATCGGAATGGTTCCGGTGAAATCGATTTTACTCGAACACCGGGGTTACGGAACCCTCCGGGGATGTTGGGCCTTAGTGGGCCATAAGGGAGAAGAGGAGGGCGGCCGGGGCAGGCGCGCCCCTCCCCTAGTCCGAATAGGACAGGAGAGGGGCGGCGCCCTTCCTCTTTCCCTCCCCTTTCCTTCTCCAACAAGGCAAGAGGGGGAGTCCTACTCGGTGGGAGTAGGACTCTCCAGCGCACCCTATGAGGGCCGACCGCACCTCCCCTCCCTCCTTTATATACGGGGCAGGGGGCATCCCATAACACACAAGTTGATCTACGGATCGTTCCTTAGCGTGTGCGGTGCCCCCTCCACCATATTCCACCTCGGTCATATCGTCGAGGAGCTTAGGCGAAGCCCTGCGCCGGTGAAGCATCATCATCGTCACCATGCCGTCGTGCTGAGGAACTCATCCTCGACGCTTTGCTGGATCGGAGCCCAGGGATCGTCATCGAGCTGAACGTGTGCTGAACTCGGAGGTGCCGTACATTCGGTACTTGGATCGGTCGGATCGTGAAGACGTACGACTACATCAACCGCGTTGTCATAACGCTTCCGCTTACGGTCTACGAGGGTACGTGGACAATACTCTCCCCTCTCGTTGCTATGCCGTCACCATGATCTTGCGTGTGCGTAGGAATTTTTTTGAAATTACTACGTTCCCCAACAGTAGGATGTACAGACCTACCGCCGGAAGCCCCAGCGGTAGGGTGTGCAACCCTACCGCAGGTCAACTGCCACTTTTGGTCACAGGACTCATGGCCGTGGGGTGAGGCCCCCTACCGCCTTAGTCCCCGGCGGTAGGCTGGGTAAACCTACCGCCAAACGCGCCGGCGGTAGGGTCCCATCATAGTGCATTTGTTGCATAGTTTGTATTTTGAAGTAGTTGTTGAAGAAACTGTGCTCTTTTCAATGTTGTAATGACTGGCATCAAGTTAACTTAATGTTAAAACTGAATTTGATAGACAAACTTATGAAAAAACTGAATTTGACACCACATAGTTTCATATTCATTGAGAACATAATTGAAAAGCACAAGGCATTACAAGAGGCACATAGTTTCATATACATTGAGAACATAATTAAAAGGCACAAGACAAACTAATAGGATGATCTTCAAACCAGTTCAGAGAGCGGGAAGACATCTTTAGAGCTTGTTGTATGTTAGCCCTGGTCGTGGAGACAGAAACGGCAGTGGATCCACCGGTTCAGGCGGAGGCAAAACGCTGGTCGGCATCCGACCGTTCAAGCACTCCCACTTTGCCTTGCCCGCTCGAGTTTTCCCCTCCGCCCTTCCCCAGTTGATGATGTCGAAAGCTGATGCCCTTGGGGGCAGCATCCTGGCTCTCTCCTCCGCATTGCTTTTGAAGTAGATTCTCCGGCCAAAATTGCGCAGCTCCCAGTCGGCGTGCTGCTTGGCAGCTTCAATGCACCCTTCCCGGCGGAGACGGGAGATAGTTGGATCTGCCTCCATCTCTGCATTCACACTCTTTCACTCCTTCACGCTCTACGACCAACACTTTACATCGTCGAGGATCCGCTCTGCCCTCTTGTGCCACCGCATTGCCCTCGTTGCCTCTAGGACCTCGTCTGAGACAGATCCCGCCGGCTGAAGTAGCTTGGGAAAGGTCTCATACACGTACGGAAGCGGCATCTGTGACGGGATGTGCTCCACGGTTCCGTACCTAAACCTAGGAAATATGAGTTAATCTTTCAATAAGCATATGAAGACTTTTTTTAACATGAACATGAATTAGGGTTTGTAACATGAATTAGGGTTTGTAACATGAATTAGGGTTTGTAACATGAACATGAACATCAATTAGGGTTTGTAACATAAAAAAAGTACATCATATGAATTAGGGTTCATCATGATTTTTTTTAAACATGAACATGATTTTTTTAACATGAATATGAATTAGGGTTCATCATATCAACATGCATCATCGCATCTAAATAAAATCCACCAACAGTTTTACATATCAAACTAATTTAACTCAAACTAAATCATTCCTAAGCTACAAAAAAACTCAAATCAAGTTCAAAAAGGGGAGTGATTTGACTCAAACTAATAGGAGGGATCAGAGGAGCTTACGGTTCTCGTTTCGGGGCCATCTCGATTCGCAAAATTGGTGAAGGAATGAAGAAGATCTGGGGGGTGGAGGAGATGAGAGAGGGGGCGAGAGGAAGAAGAATGGGCAGCTGAGTGGGGGGATAAGGGGCAGGGCGGGCGGCCCGTGGCATATAAAAAGGCCCCCGGTCCTACTGCCAGAGGGAACGACGATAGGGTTTGCAGTCCTACTGCCATGGCCCCTAGCGGTAGGGTGTGCAACCCTACCGCAGTTATGTTGGCATTTTTTGTCACAGTACGCATGCGCGTGGGGTCAGGCCCCCTATCTCCAGAGGCTTCGACGGTAGGTTGTGGAAACCTACCGCCCCAATCCTCGGCAGTAGGTCCTGATCATAGTGCATTTTTAAAACATAACTTGTATTGTCTTCAATATTTTGCACATAACAATTCCAATACTTAAAACAATAAGCATATGTATCACATATATGAAGAATAGCTCACGAGAAAATGGTTCAACTGAGAAAGATGGTTTACATAGCAAGCACACATCCACAAATGTTTCACGAAGTTTTACATAGCAAACTTCAACAATTACGAAATAGTTTCATGAGCAAATGGTTCACGAAGAAAAAATATAATGTTTAACTAGTTCAATGGCACGACAGCAACTTCAGTCCCTCCCTCCCCTCTTAGAGGTATGGTCCTCGTTGGTGTATGATCGCTTCTCGGCCTTCTTCTGGAGAGGACGCGCTCTCTAAAACAGGGATGGACTTTTCCAATCCTTCTTCGGCACATTCCTCTTCTCATGCTGGGTTGTCTGAGTTGCTGGAGGTACGCTGTCATCATCGTACTCCTCCTCCTCATTGTCCCCTTCCTCCTCATCTTCCTCTTCCTCTTCTTCCCCATGTTTCTCTTCTGCTCCCTCCTCGTCCTCTTCTTCATCTTCACCTTTTTCACCGTCGTCCTCATCCTCGTCCTCTTGAACCGCCCTAGACGACGAGGCGGCATGGCTCGATGAAGCGAGGCTACGCAATGGTGCTGCAGGAGCAAAAGCATCATCGGTGGAGGTAGCGCACCCAAGCAGGCCCACAAGCTTGCGACATTTGTTGACGAACTTCTGCAATGAGAACGAAACAATAAACAATGAGAACTTTTGCAATGATGAACTTCTGCAAATGAACTTAAGAAAATGAACTCCATGTTACCTTCACCGTTCCCCTCAACTTGATTTCACTAGCTCGAGTCCCGAGGATAGAACTAAGCGCGTCAGAGGCTTCAAAAATGCTTTTGTTCAGCTCTGAAGACTGCAAAGTAATAAAATTAGTCACTACCACTAAAGTTGAATTCATCCAACCGTCAGTTGAAAACATGTAAAAACAATTTACCGCTCTGTTCATGAGGGGTCCTGCTACTTCTTGAGCTTCCGTTGGTTTTTCCCATAAAGAGGAAAGGGTGATGCAGCAAAGTAGAGTAAGTATTTCCCTCAGTTTGAGAACCAAGGTATCAATCCAGTAGGAGACAAAGCACAAGTCACCAAATACCTGCACAAACAATCAACAAACTAGCACCCAATGCGATAAAGGGGTTGTCAATCCCTTCACGGTTACTTGCAAAAGTGAGATCTAATAGAGATAGATAAATGGTAAAGTAAATTTTTTTGGTATTTTTGGTTTATAGATCGGAAAGTAAAACATTGCAAAATAGTAGATCGGAAACTAGTATGATGGAAAATAGAACTTATATGATGGAAAAGAGACCTGGGGGCCATAGGTTTCACTAGTGGCTTCTCTCAAGATAGCAAATAATACGGTGGGTGAACAAATTACTGCTGAGCAATTGATAAAACAGCGCATAGTTATGATGATATCTAAGGTAATGATCATGAACATAGGAATCACGTCCATGTCATGTAGACTGAAACGATTCTGCATCTACCACTATTACTCCACACATCGACCGATTCCTGCCTACATCTAGAGTATTAAGTTCATAAAGAACAGAGTAACGCATTAAGTAAAATGACATGATGTAGAGGAATTAACTCAAGCAATATGATGAAAACTCCATCTTTTTATCCTCGATGGCAACAATACAACACGTGCCTTGCTGCCCCTACTGTTACTAGGAAAGGACACTGCAAGATTGAACCCAAAGCTAAGCACTTCTCCCGTTGCAAGAAAAACCAATCTAGTAGGCCAAACTAAACCGATAATTCGAAGAGACTTGCAAAGATATCAAATCATGCATATAAGAATTTAGAGAAGACTCAAATAATATTCATAGATAATCTGATCGTAAATCCACAATTCATCGGATCTCGGAAAACACACCGCAAAAAGAGTATTACATCAAATAGATCTCCAAGAACATCAAGGAGAACATGGTATTGAGAATCAAAGAAAGAGAAGAAGACATCTAGCTACTAGCTATGAACCTGTAGGTCTGTGGTAAACTACTCACGCTTCATCAGAAGGGCAATGGTGTTGATGTAGAAGCCCTCCATGATCGAATCCCTCTCCGGTGGGACACCGAAAAAGGCCCCTAGATGGTATCTCACGGGTAAAGAAGGTTGCGGTGGTGGAAAAGTGTTTTCGTGGCTCCTCCTGATGGTTTTGGGGTATAAGAGTATATATGGGCGAAAGAATTAGGTCAGGAGACCTCCGAGGGGCCCATGAGGTAGGGGGCGCGCCGTATCCCCCTGGACGTGCCCTCCACCCTCGTGGCCACCTCGTTGCTTCTCCGACTTCATCACCAAGTCTCCTGGGTTGCTTCTGGTCCAAGAAAGATCATCACGAAAGTTTTATTCCGTTTGGTATTCCTTATCTGCGAAACTCTAAAACAGGCAAAAAACAGAAACTGGCACTGGGCTCTAGGTTAATAGGTTAGTCCCAAAAATAATATAAAATAGCATATAAATGCATATAAAACATCCAAATCAGATAATATGATACCATGGAACAATAAAAAATTATAGATACGTTGGGGATGTATCAGATCCGTACTCCCTAAACGCACCTTTAAGCTCTCCGATCCTCTCATTGCAGGCTTCATTCTCGGAGCCATCATCAAACTGGTCTTCGGCATCTGCTGTCGTCCGCTGGGGCCTCAGACGCAGACGATGCTTGATGCCATCGTCGTACCACAACATGTGATCCTCGTAATCGTCCCAGGCAATCACTTTCCTCTCCACATCTTTGCGAGTTTTCCACTCGTTCCATTCCTTCACGTATCTCGCATGTTGGTCTTCCCAATCTATGATTGACTAATTGTTCTTCCTGCTCATCTTGCAATGCATAAGAAGGAATGTAGAACACCCTAAGAATGAATGTAAAACATCAAAACAAGAACTTGGTATCGATGAGGACGCCTGGTGGTACTCACTGGTGTAGGTCGTATCCACCGGTATCGAGGATGATGCGAACTGGTGGTGTGCGCTGCGCCTTACCAAATTGCGGGGCAACGCGTTGTAGCAAGTGGTACTCCACGACATAGACACATGTCATGGGCATGATGCACTGCCAGAGAAGCCGGTCATGCTTGCACATGCTTTTCAGCTCGAACCCCCACCCTCGTTCATCACCACACAGCCGCCAAGTAACCTAGTATCAAACAATGGTAAGCTCAAGTGAAAGTGTCATTGAAACTATTCAAAATCTAGTTCTTATACCTGGAAAGGCATCAAAGTATCAAGATCGTTGCTGAAGACCTTTCTACAAGGTCTTGGATTCACCCGTGTAGATAGGAACCACGTCCCAAGCGTATGCGATGGTCGGGTACCGATCATCTTCTTCATCTTCGCCATAGTCCGTCCATGCACGCGAGGGCAGCTTCTCCGGACAGCCAACCGGGATTCGCTCCCACATCCAAATGGAGAGGCCCCATACACATCCACACATACTGGACGTGTCTTCCGCCCTCTGGGTCGTGTCGTCAAGCTACAAAACAAGTGTAGAAGATAAGATGTCATAATCTAAAGCAGCACACATCCATGATTATTGAAACAGAGTTATATTCACTTACCGAACATCATAGGTAGGCGAGGCCGGCGGCCCCCCAGCTGTACCCCGCATCGCAGTCCTTTAGGAAGTCGAGATACATCCATAGGGCAGAGTTCCCGGAGCATTCTGGAAACACTACCTCCGTGAGAAGATACCACAGGTAGGCCCTGGCGTACTGCTCCACCAACCAGGGTTCGACATCTTCCGGGCACTTGCTCTGGTACTCCAAGAGCCATGAGAGCGGTACGTTGGAAGTACGGTTGTTCTTAGGGGGGGGCAGTCGCCGATGAGGGCGACAACCCTATCGTGCCACTTCGTCCTCTTCACTCATCCTGTGAGAGTATGGCCCTTGAGCGGTACGACCGTAGTCATCCCCCAATCCTGGAGGGTCACGGTCATCTCCCCACATTGAAGATGGAAGTTGTGTGTCTCTGGCCGCCAGTGGTCGATCAAAGCCGTGAGAGCTGAGTGGACGAGCGTCGGCGGCTTATGCTTGCACTGCAGGACGAAACCCAATAGTCGGGCTCTCCTATAGAACGGTGCGCACCGCTCGCCGTACTCCATCTTAACGGTCGTCTTGTGAGCCCTCATCCGCAGTGGCGGGAGCATTTGTGAAAATCAAGAACCAAACAATAATTAGCATAGACATAATAGTTAGAAACTTGTTTTCATCAATTTGGAAGATTTAGTTTAAGAATGGTAATTACCACTCCATTCTCAATGAAACGGGCACAGTGACCCTTGTCGGACTTAGGGTCAAGCATGGTGTACTTAATGTCGCTGTCGTCCGCAAGAGGTGGCCTCCTAAAAAATTGCATAAACATAAGCATAAGCATATCAAAAGAATTTATAACATGAACTAGGGTTCATCATGAACTAGGAAACATATAGGTCATGCATCATATCATACCAAGGTTCAAATGCATCATATCATATCATATTTCTCCAACAACATCCAACATGCATCATATAATATATTTTTCAACAACAAAAAACATGAACTAGAGTTCATCTTGAGGGGTTCACCATTTTTACTCCAACAAAATCCACTACTTGCATCATATAACATCCACATGCATCCTATATCACAACAAATATCTCCAATATTCATCATATCACAAAAAAATTTAACACAAAAAATTATGAACTAGGTTTATCTTGAGGGTTCAACATTGGTTCTCCACCTACATCCACTACTTGCATCATAGCATATCAACATGCATCATCATATCACAACAAATTCCTCCAAAAATAATATGAACTAGGGTTCATCTTCACATAAGCATACCAAGTAGTGACTAGAGTTCATATCTAACACATGATAACATCTAGAATCAACCTAAATCAATCCTAGGGTTCAAAAAACTTAAATCTACTTCAAAAAGAGGAGTGATTTGAATCAAATAATGTGATGAATTGGAAGCTATTTGACAAAAACAAATTGGAGGGATCGAAGGAGCTTACTTTTCTTTCTTCGGGGCCATCTCGATCTGCAAAAACGGTGAAAAAACAACGAAGATCAGAGGGAGGGAGTGGAGGAGATGAGAGAGGAGCGAGAGGAACTGCACTGTTCTTGGGACGTCTGGGTGGGGGGAAGGGGTGGGGCGGCCGGCCCGTGGGCTTATAAGTGTCCATATCCTACCGCCAGGGACCCCGGCGGTAGGTTCAGACAGGCTACCGCCAGGATGAGTGGCGGTAGGATGGGACGGAGGCCGTTAACGCCTGCTGACGTGGATAAGTTTCCTACCGTCGCAGGTTCTTGCGGTAGGCTAGGTAATCCTACCGCCGAGTAGCACTATGTGGCTAGCTAGCTAGGTACCGTGCCACTGTTGGCTTCTATCTACAAAGATTGTTTTAACTACTGACACTCTGTACCATCCAATTTGTTTTCTGCGGAAGATAAACAAACGTCGGCCAGCAAATGAAGATGTAACACACTTTAGGAACTCACTGTCCCGAAATTAGATAGAAATATCGTACTCCCTCCGTCTAGGTATGTAAGTCATCTTACGAAAACCAAATAATCCCAAAACACTAAGGCGCGGTGCATTAACTTCTATCTCGTTTCTTGTTTCTTGACATATCAACCAATAAGAGATGACGGGTGTGCATGCTTTTAATGACTTGAGACTACCAAACACGACATGCAATGGTTAGTTCATTGCATGCAATGTTATTAATTAGCAAATAAACATTAAAGTCTCTCGTTTTCCGCTCCTCCTTGGTCACGGTGCACAACCTAAGATGACTTACTCACCTAGACGGAGGGAGTACTAGTTTATATACTTCCCAAAACCTCATTAAGTCAAAACCTGGATGACCACCTGTGTCGACCAGCTTTGCTGCATGCATGCGCCCGCCGCCAGGCTGCGTGGCGACTGGGCCCACCGGTCCACTGCCTGCCGCCTGGCTGTATGGCGGCAGGGCCCACTGGCCATCCCGTTACGTCGCCATTTGTTTGGGCCTGTAACATAGCGCCTGCCGCCTGGCCCTATGGCGGCACAGCTTGCCGACTTCGCACGTGGCAGCCGTGCCACATGTTGGCTGGCGCGCCTGCCGCCACGGCTCAGGTGGTATTTTCTGGCAATCTAATCTGGGGGCAGTCTTTTCTGTCAATTGCACTGGATAAGTGGTCCTTTTGGACAAAAATTCAGAACTTGGCAGATGAACCGAACAGCCACGACCCAGGATGTTGTGTGCTCCAATGATTCACCTCCTATACAAGTATTAATTGTGACTTTTTAGTTAAATCAAATATGAATTGCATATGCTCTCAAAAGTTTTTTGAATTTTCATTGGGGGGAGATTTCTCCATCTGAATTGTATTCATTTGCTTATTGCCGCCCGTTGTAAGATAGGTTCAAGTGAACCAGAAGTACAGGGGGACAAGGGAGAAGAGATAAACAGAAAACAACTCACGCCAACAACACACATAACAGGGGAAACAACGAGGGAAAACACAACAAAGAGCACCATAGGAGAAATCTAATGGCATTGTTCAGCCGAGCCAAACCACGACACTGCACGGTCGACGCAATCGAAAGGCTCCGAGACTGCACAACGCCGCGACACCACCTGTGTTGAGAGGCACATTCGAAGGGCCACGCGAGGCCGAGACAACGCCACGACACCTGTGTGCCACCGGCATAGTCGAAGGGCATCACCTAGCAAACCAAACCGTGGCACTGCATTGTCGGCGCAATCGAAAGGCCCCCCACAACCGAGACTGCACGACGCCGCGACACCACCTATGTCGGGGGTACATTCGAAAGGTTATGCGAGGCCGAGACGACACCACAACACATGTGTGCCAACGGCATAGCCGCAGGGCACCGCCAAGCAGAGACGCACCAAGGAGCACTCAGCACGACACAAACCACCGTCGACCCCAGACCGGCCGCACCACCACCACCGACCACCCACCTCAAACCAGCCAAACACCGCCCCAAGCCTCAGGCAAGCATCATAGAGCAACGTCTCCGAAGATAGGCGCCGCCAAGGTGGTAAAAACGACGTCAAGGACGTCGCCGCCGTCCGATCCAGTAGCTGGACCTAAGGCTTTCACCCAGAGAACGAACAGAGTAGGCGGGGAACCAATGCACCTCCAAGGAGAGATCTGACGCCAAAGGGCGTCGCTATCGCCGGTGTCGACCGAAGCCTACACAGGGCTTTCACCCGTAGCATCCTCCGCACCACCCTTTTGCAGAGCCACGTCGCTGCTGAGACCAGAGTCACCACCGCCCGGAGGCAACCAACCTCCTGCAATGACGACTACCGAGCATCCGTAGAAACAACACCAGGCCGCCCAAGCAACTACAAGGGGGTAGAACTGAGCACGGCGCGCCGGGGGGTGCCAGATCCGCAGGAGGATGCGAGAGAGGCACCTCGCGCGACCAATCTGGATCAGGACGAAAGAGAAGAAATGGCTGGCCACCGGCCTACCCGGCCCCACTCCGCCCGAGCAGCCGCAGGAGGTAGCCGGACCACCACGCCGAGGCTAGGGATGCAACCTCGATGCCCAAAGCTAGCTGCTGGCCTGGATCCGGCGCGCCGGCGAGCATGCTGTGCGCCACCTCGATGCCCCCCCTCCTGCTCCCCCAGCGCTCACCGCGCCCTCGGCAACGAGCTCGGGTGAAGAAGCCATGGAGACGACCCCGGCCACCACGCATCCGCCGCGGATCTCCCCGAGCCACCTTCGGAGGCAGGGGGCCGCCGCCACCGCGGCGAGGCCAGCGGCAGAGGCGGAGGAGAGGATGCGCTGGGGAGAGGGGCGCCGGCGATGCATGGAGTTCCCCCGAGCCGCCTGAGCAGAGCGACGCGGGGCTTCTTTAAACAGATCATATGCTCTCAAAAGTTACCAAAGAAAGTGTGATATGTAGATGATCATGAAGTTTTTCAAATTCGCTGGGCATGCAGCGGCCCGTACATATACTTTATGAGTCGTTGATTTGCACCGTGAGTTAAAAATACATAAATGGCTTAGCCTTTGATTATTGTGGGTATCCGTGATGTGTCGGCCACCTTTATCCCATGCATGCATGCTTTTGACTCAAACGGCTTGGTTGTTCCCCATTCTTCTCTTCAGAGTTACATTAAAAAAAGAACTCCTGATGCATGCCAAGATGGAGCTCCTCCCATTGTGCTTCATATTCTTGGAAGGCAAAATCTTGAGATCCGACATCTGTGTAGTGCAAGAAAGTATCATCATTGAAACAACATGCATCTAAATTCAATAAGATAGGCACACATCATCTCAGAATTGCATTCAAGAAGAAGAATTTGTGACAAAGATAGAAAAAGGAAGAAAAGAAAATGTTATACCTTTGTGACATTTCATCAAACATGTTGAGGATACCCATGGCTGCGGCTACAGGAGACGGAGACTCCTCCACAAACGTGGAGGTGCCATCCATGGACCATGGTGGTCCGGAAGGCGGCAGTGGTCACACGCGGGAATGTTCAGCGTGGTGGTTGAGACTGCGCGCGCTGTGTTTTTTTTTCCGCAACAGACACTCGTTTGGTTTTCTAGTTCAAATGCCTAAGACACGATTTTTTTTTCCAGCTATCCTGTCCTAGGTCACCTGTCGGAGATGCTCTCGGTTTAGCCGGAAGCATCAACGTCGGTGCTCCGAGAAGGCGAGAACAGAAGCGTCTTTTGCACTGATGTGTTGTGCACGTGTTGACGCTTAAAAATGGCATGATCGCAAAGAGTGACTTGAGTCTGTAATGGAACGAGGTTAAAATTATGAGTTTATGTCACCATTTGGTGGCCCTCGTCAAGATGATCGAAATAAATATGAAGATGGACCAAAACGGAGCTCAAGTGCAAAAGATATGACAATTTCGGAGATACCCGTGTTGACACCAGATTAAAGAATGGCATGAAACCTAATTAATACGGCCTCTGATGGGAAAAGTTACAACAGGAAAGTTCTTCGTCTCGTCGAAATGGACGATTTTGATATAAAAATCGTCTTAATCTGAGGTCGTATGCAACCTGTGAAGGCAAAACAAGGTCAGAAACAGAAGCTGCAGAATCATTTCGGACCGACCGAGTTGATTTGATCGGTGAGACCGAGTTGGTCCGAAAATTTACCAGAAAGTTGGCAATGTTGACTCGGTAGGACCGAAATGAACCAATCGGTGAGACCGAGTTGGTCCGAGAAATTACCAAAGATTCCTGTCCGAGTTAGGTTAGGGTTTTTGATGTTTTGGACGGAATTTTTAGTCCTTTTCTTGTACGGGAAGTCCAGCCGCCTCATAAATAGATGAGAGGTGACGGCCGATTGAACAACACACAATCAAACAAATCATATATCATTTTTTATCTTTTATCTTTTCTCCTTAACCCTAGTTCTTCTTCCTCCTCGTTCTTCATTTGTTCTTCTTCATTGCAGGGTGGCGAACCTCGAGGCCCTAGGGGCGGTCAGGCCGACCTAGGGCAGCCCATAGCTGCCACGCGCCCTGACGGGGTCCCTCCCGGGAATGTGGGGTTTTGGGTCCTTAAAAGCACCCACCGGATTGCTTGCGTACCGCGCTTCCGGATGGGTCTCCTTCGACGTGAGCTGCGGTGCATCACCCCCAGCGTCGAGGGTACACGGTGACGTGTTCGTGTGCGAACACATTTTTTGGCGAATCCGCTGAGGACGAAGCTTTGAACGGTCTCCGTCCTGTTCTTGCTACGAAAGGATCGTCATCTAGGGTTTGCAATCTACAAAGGTAATATGAATACCCAATTCCCTACTGTAGATGCAAATAATTCATATAGTGTTACTAGATCGTTCAATGGGTATACTCTATCGGCTAGCCCTAGTTTTTTCAATAATGCATCTAATTACGTGCAAGGGCCGATTCAAAGTAATATGCATGCTTCAACTTCTTATGATACTAGTAACCTGCACCATATGTATCCCAACTCTCATGCATCGGCAACCAAACAAATTGTTATGCCGATGAACAACATGGTGAGTTCAGTTAATAAATTTGAAACACCTTATGTTAGATTTTCCAATGCCATGCAAGAAAGTGTTTCACCCTTTTATTCATCTGCAAGTAATGTGCAATATACTAATCCAACCATGCTGATGAACGAGAGAATTGGCCATGCTACTACTAGCTATTCGGCCAGTTATTCCCAACCGTCATATGCTACACCTCATGACAATAATTTTTCAGCACCATATACAACTGTAGATGTTCATAATTCGGCTTCCGACCTTCCTGGTCATAGCTGAATGAATGTAAATTTTACAGGAGCGGTTGTGCCCAATATTGTAGAAGATGAGGTAGTAGTGGCTGCATTGAAGAGTTTAGCCCAAAATAAGAGGATTAGTGCTCTTTGCCTTGAACAACATGAAAAGGGGCCTTTTCCTGATTATGCCGCAATAAAAGCTAGAGTTTTGCAAGAAGATAAATCTTTGCCAGTTGATAAAATTGGCGAGCAAAAATATGATTTTACAACAAAGCATATGCCTTCACCTAGTACTACATCATATTATACACCCCCTACACAATTGCAAAATTTCGGCAACACTCGTGTGTCATTGCCGAAATAATCTAAAAGCATTGGGGGGCAATCATATCCGGAGTGGGCTGAAATTGAGAAAAAACTTAAAGCCAATTTTGCCGCTCGCCGCCAGAAACAAATAGAGAAGGAATTGGCTCAAATAAAAGAAGAATTGCCAATTGGTAGAATCAATGAAAAGAAGGATGACTCGGAACATGAAGGTGCTTCGGTTGAAAAAGCCGAATCAAGTAGTTTATATTCTGAGTCCATCAAATCCAAAGCGGCAAGCATTATTGAGAAAGGGCATCGCAAGCATAGAAAAACGACCGTGCTTGATTTTTCTGAAGTTAAGGGAACCTACTTCCTGCCCTATGAGTTCCGTGCCGTAGAAATTGACAAGCCTCAAGCACAAGATCAAGTAGCCGAACAAAGTTCCGCGTGTAAGGAACTTCAAGGTAATGATGCACGGAATAAAGAAAAAGATGATGACAAGGCGTTGGAGAGTCATCCAAAGACGAAGCTAGATATTGTTCAAGTCACACCACCATCATGCTCTCCCAACGTATTTGAAGAGGTATGCGTAGCGAGTAATTTACCTATTTTCAGATTTGGTCGCAACTTCATTATTGATGCGTCTATAAGAAATATTCTCATAAGTAATTTTGAAAGACCAATGAAGAAGGGGAATTTACTTGTTAGCAATAAAATTGTTATGGAACATATCGGTCAACCCATTGCACCATTTATAAAGACCGATAATGACTTATTGTTACAGCGAAAGCTTTCCCCGTTGCTTTATCTAAAGTTCATATCTAGTTGGGTAGCTTTGCTTATTTCGTACTTGACTTGCACTTGGTCTCAACTGAGACATGTATGTTCTAAATATCTTTGTTTCAGAAATTTAAAATCAAGGTTAAATTCTATTGAGAAAACCGATGCTAATATAATATCTTATCGAAAGACATCGGAGATAGAGTGGAAAACACAATGCATAGCCGAATGGGGAGATTCCAAATCTGAACCATTCGTTTGCTTATCTCCAAAGCCGTTCACACAACAAGATCGGCTAGAAAACAAGAAGTATACCTTCAATTCAAGCATGTGTGATCAAATATTTGATTTGTTGCTAAAAAATAATTACATTACAATTCTTGATCACCATGTTAAGCCATCAATCCAAGGACAAATGTATTGTAAGTTGCATGATTCGTCGAAGCATAATTTTGAGGATTGCAACATGTTTCGTCAAATAGTTAAATCGGCCATTGAGAAAGGACGATTGAAGTTTGTTGAAACACCAAGAGATGACCAGTCTATTCCGATTGGTCCCGATGGCAAAAAGTTTTTGCATCGGCTGCTTCAAGCCGATCCATTTAAAGAGAAGGTAAAAACTGCAGGTGATGGGATCAAGCTTTCAAGTAAAGAAGTTGTTGAAGAGTATAATGAACATAATCTTGAGGGCGAGAATTCAATCGAAGATACAATGGAGACGCCAAGGACTGGGGGGCAGCAATCAAATCCAATGATCGACGAAAGCAAACCAAAAGAAAACAAAGGCCGAAATAAGCGCAAGTGTAAGAGATCAAAAATCACCTTCGCTGAACAATTGGATAAATATCAAAAGAAGAGTGAAGAGAAGAATACTTACCAGCCAAATCATGCAAAGAAACCAACATCACCCCCAAGGCGCAAATATGAGGATCGGTATTGGCAAAGTGAGAATTTTAATGCAACATGTTTATATCCTTATTTTGGGCCGCCAATGCCAATGCCGTGGATGCCTCCCTATGCTCATATAGATCCATATCCATCATGGGACAGGTATGATACAAGGGCACATTCTCCATCTTATTTTAGACCATCTCACCAATATTATGCAGCTCCAAGAGGATCAACATTTGAACAATCACATGTTAAAAACCGTTTCAATCATAAGGAATCGGTCCAGAGCTCAAGGAAGAAGAAAGAGGTGGTCAAGCAAGTTTACCGTGTTAAAAGAGATGGTCGTAAGAGTGCAACTTCAGATTTGATCTCAAATGAGGAAGAGCCAATTAAAGTGTTGACATTGGCTACTAAAGGCGATGGGACAAAGCAACCAATTATTGAGAGTTGAAGTGCCAAATCTGAAGAAAAGAAGTTGAGAGTGCACAAGGCCAAAAAGGAATTGCCATTGGTCGAAACAGAATCACAGCCGAGATGCCCGCTCGGCTTATCGTATTGGCAAAAGAAGAAATTACAAAAACTTAGTGCACAAGAACTTGAAGAAAGGAACATGGCATGGGTTCCCAAAGAAAGTGCTCAAAATAAGAATTATGTGCAAGCTTTCATTACAAGAAGTGCGGCAAAGGTGAAGAAGGAAAACAGTGAAAGCTATGAAGGACCAAGCCAAAGGTTTCAACATCTTTGGTCTACACATTATCCATATTCTTCAACTATGCCATTAACGTCTATGCCATGGAATTTGTCATCAGGTATGATTGGTAACCCTCAATGGGCTTATTTTAATCCATGGATGCAATATAATTTCTTACATCACGAAAGGGTATTACCAAGTCACTATACATTTGATTAGCTACAAGTTTGTTGTTGATCCAAAGGGCCGAAATACTTGATTTGTCATTTCATTTGTTTATTTAGGCTATATGTGCTTTGAATGAAGTTTACATGGTAATGGCCGATATTTATCTATCGTCCTAAGAGTATGTCAATGCATGGCCGGTGTAGTATTCTAACATTGTCCTTAGTTTGATTGGAGAACGAGATAAGGTACGTGCTCATGAAAATTTATATGTATGCCTATATTATGATTGAATGGAGCTGAGACATCATGACCGATGTCATTGAATATATGCTGCATAGGCCAATTCATAGTTGCAGAATTGGCTAGTGAGCTTATACTTTGTTTGGATATGATTTGGCTTATGCATCTTTGAGAACTATAAGAGGCCAAATCATAGCTGATTTTATTACTGAACATCGAATTAATGACATGCATAACATTAATGTTAGCCTTGTCTCTATAGTATTATGGAGATTATGTTTTGATGGTTCAATTCATAGCAATGGCCAAAGTGTTGGTGTTGTTTATATATCTCTTTATGGTACTATTTTTGAAACCTCATGCCACTTAAAATATTTTTGCACAATAATAAAAGCCGAATATGAAATTTTATTCGGTTTGGAGCTTTTGGTTGCCATAGGTGCTATACATGTTGAGGCTTTGGTTGATTCGTTATGAGTAGTACAACAAATATCCAAGAGTTATCAATATTTTGACCAATCACTTATAGTTTATCTTGAGGTATGTCTAGATGCAAAATTTACCTTGGGTTCCTTTAACATTGTTCATATTTCTAGACATGACAATTCAAGAGAGTTGGCACAGCAAGCATCTGACTACTATGTTAATCATGGTGTATTGCATTTATGTCAATAGCCGATGCTTAGTCTCGTCAACAGAGGTAAGGCCGAACCGAAGTCCACCGCTTCGGCCACTAATAAAAAAAATTATGTAGGCGAAAGTAAGGATCGGAGAAAGTTTATTGTTGATTATCTTAAAAATCCTAGCAAAAGGGTGAATGATATGATTCAGAGGATGATCTTGAGATACATATCTATGGAGCTTTATCATTGGATTGTTAAGGAAATTGAGAAGGTTTCACCCAATTTTGCATCAAGAATTCAAAGAAATAATGGCCGATATATATTTATCAACCAAGCACATGCAAAGTGGCCGATGGAGTGTTGACATCGTCCTTAGAACCAACACGGTACAAGTTATTTTTCAGCATACTACCTTTGCCGAAAAATAGGGGGGGCATGTGTTGACGCTCAAAAATGGCATGATCGCAAAGAGTTACTTGAGTCTGTAATGGAATGAGGTTAAAATTATGAGTTCATGTCACCATTTTATGGCCCTCGTCAAGATGATCGAAATAAATATGAAGATGGACCAAAACGGAGCTCAAGTGAAAAAGATATGACAATTTCGGAGATACCCGTGTTGACACCAGATTAAAGAATGGCATGAAACCTAATTAATACGACCTCTGATGGAAAAAGTTACAACTGCAAAGTTCTTCATCTCGTCGAAACAGACGATTTTGATATAAAAATCGTCTTAATCTGAGGTCGTATGCAACCTGTGGAGGCAAAACAAAGCCAGAAACAGAAGCTGCACAATCATTTCGGACCGACCGAGTTGATTTGATCAGTGACACCGAGTTGGTCCGAAAATTTACCAGAGAGTTGGCAATGTTGACTCGGTAGGACCGAAATGAACCAATCGGTGAGACCGAGTTGGTCCGAGAAATTACCAAAGATTCCTGTTCGAGTTAGGTTAGGGTTTTTGATGTTTTGGATGGGATTTTTAGTCCCTTTCTTATACGGAAAGTCCAGCCACCTCATAAATAGATAAGAGGTGACGGCCGATTGAACAACACACAATCGAACAAATCATATACCACTTTTTATATTTTATCTTTTCTCCTTGACCCTAGTTCTTCTTCTTCCTCGTTTTTCGTTCATTCTTCTTCATTACAGGGCGGCGAACCTCGAGGCCCTAGAGGCGGTCAGGCTGACCTAGGGCAGCCATAGCCGCCACGCGCCCTGACAGGGTCCCTCCCGGGCGTGTGGGGTTTTGGGTCCTTAAAAGCACCCACCAGATTGCTTGCGTACCGCGTTTCCGGACGGGTCTCCTTTGACGTGAGCTGTGGTGCATCACCCCCGGCGTCGAGGGTATACGGTGACGTGTTCGTGTGCGAACAACACGCACCACTGACGAGCAGTCACATGCACATGCCAAGTTATACTGTATCTATCGATGTCATCGTATCAGATCGCGGTTTCGGTAAAATATTAGTTTGGTTCCTTCAGCTTTCGGCTGACTGCAAAAGATGCTGCTGCTTTAGTCCCTCCGGGCCAAAAATAAAAACAAACACAGAAGTTCGTAAAAGGAACAAGTAGAGCTGGTTGGCCTTATTATTACTTTCCTAGCTACAGCTCTCGGTTGACCATTTGATTGTTTCCCAACTTCGATATATTCTCGAATTCGAAGGAGATCATCGTGAATAGGAGACCACTGCGGATTCAATCTATTAAAAGAAAATCAATCCGTACACGTCATGTATGATGTGGTATCCTTTCAGCATCGGAGCATGAGATCAGACAACACGCCACTGTACGTGTTCTTGTACTGCTACTGGGTTAATTTTCTTTGAAATCACGTACAGAAATAGCGGGGTTTATAGTAGTATTGGAAAAGTAGTTTTTCTCATAGCTTCATGCGAGATTATAACAATTTTTTTGATTCCGAGAAGTGGATAAGATCTGACATTAGAGCAGGAAAAAGGATGCTGACGTGTCCTCATCGTCCTGTACCCTTTCTTCACAGATTCGGCTTGGACCATGGGGAAATATCATGATGCAACCCTTCACATTCTATCTTGCTTCAAATTTTGAAAGTTCATATTTAAATGTTGCGAAAAATTCTAAAACAATTGTGGATATTTCGAAATTTGTGGACCTTTCTCCTTCTTCCCAGCCTGTACACTGGCACCATATGCGCTGATGTGCATTGCCACGCATGCACAAGTAGGTGGAAAAAATGGCTTGTGATAAGAGCAACTCTAGCAAACCCTGCAAAAGGCCCCGACCCGCAAAATAACCGTTAAAATGCGGGTCGACGGTGAAAATCTCGCCCGAACAGACACCGCAAACGCGGCCGGCCTGCAAAAATTTTTGAGGAGCGCAGCAAAAACTCGGCCCCAACCCGCGCATTCGCGGGTTTCCGCCTCGCCCCTACGGTGCCCCGTATCGCAGTGAAGCAGTTGGTGGGAGGGATATTTCAGCCCGCGCCCCTTTCCCCACCTCCTTCAGTCGCCGCCCGCCACAGGTTCTGCCCGTTAGCCGCCGCCGATTCCAGCCAAATCTGCGGGCGGAATCGCGCCGCCGGGGCGTCCCTCACCCTCCACCACCGCTAGGCTGCACCGCCCCCCAGATCCGGCGAAAAGAGCCGCCCCTCGTTGCTGTCGCCGCCGGGAATCGACCACCCTCAAGCCGCCCTTCGTCGCCGTCGGTTAGTATTTTTTTTGTGCTTCGTGTCGAGTGGTCCGCAAAGTTGGTTGACGCAGCGTGCGCTTCTCGTTCATGTAGATGGAATTGAGCCTGTGCGAGAAGTTTTTGCTCTCCGATTCGTCTGATTCGGACGACTCGGATGTTGAGATAATGCTCTCCAACTTTCGGCAGCAGACATTGGTGATGGCTCTTGCCATCAAGGAGCATGAAGACGAGAACCGAAAGAGGCGGCGTGGATCGACCGTCGGGCGTCTTTGCATTCCTCGGAATCGCCATCTCGGGAACGAGATGTTGATGCAAGACTATGTCGCGGAGAATCCAACGTATCCACCGCACCTCTTCTGGAGAAGGTACCGAATGCGCCGATCCATCTTTATGAAAATTGTTCAAGCTTGCGAGGCAAATTGTCGATATTTTACTCAACGAAGAAATGCTGCGGGCTTGAAGGGATTTAGTGCATGTCAAAAAATCTCGGCAGCTATGCGGGTGATTGCATATGGCGTTCCGGCTGACTATGCCGATGAGTATCTTCGCATTGGTGAAGATAATACAATTGAGTCAGTGCGTAGATTTGCCAATGTGATCATCGGTGTCTTTGGTCCCGAATATCTTCGGGCACCGAACGAGAATGACACGAATAAATTGATGGCATCTAATGAGAGCAGAGGTTGGCCTGGCATGCTAGGTAGCATTGATTGTATGCATAGGACATGGAAAATTTGCCCGAAGGCATGGCAGTGAATGTATTGTGGCAAGCCTCGTGATGCAACAATTGTGCTAGAGGCCGTAGCATCCGAGGATTTATGGATTTGGCATTGCTTCTTTGGTATGTTGGGTGAGGGAGTCCTGGATTAGGGGGTATCCGGACAGCCGGACTATATACTTTGGCCGGACTGTGGGATCGTGAAGATACAAGACTCAAGACTTCGTCCCGTGTCCGGATGGGACTCTCCTTTGCGTGGAAGACAAGCCTGGCGATCCGGATATTATATTTCCTTCTTTGTAACCGACTCCGTGTAAACCCTAGCCCCCTCCGGTGTCTATATAAACTGGAGGGTTTAGTCCTTAGAGGGACCATCGCAATCATAATCATCATAGGCTAGCTTCTAGGGTTTAGCCTCTATAATCTCGTGGTAGATCAACTCTTGTAACACCCATATCATCAATATCAATCAAGCAGGAAGTAGGGTTTTACCTCCATCGAGAGGGCCTGAACCTGGGTAAATATTGTGTCCCTTGCCTCCTGTTACCATTTTCCTAAGACGCACAGATCGGGACCCCCTACACGAGATCCGCCGGTTTTGACAACGACACCGGGCACTCTCAATGATATCAATGTGTTGCAAAGGTCTCATTTGTTTTCTAGGCTTGCAACTACACTATCAAAGGGCATGAATACACAAAAGGGTACTATCTTGCAGATGGTATACACCCTCCTTGGTGCACATTTGTCAATAGCATCAAAGAACCCAAAATGAAAAAACAATGTGAGTTCGCAAAGATGCAAGAGGCAGCCCGAAAAGACATTGAAAGAGCATTCGGGGTTTTGCAATCTAGGTTTGCCGTTGTTCGTGGTCCTGCTCTTTTTGGGACAAGCGGACCTTGAAGAACATCATGACATATTGTGTTATCCTTCACAGCATGATTCTCGAAGATGAGAGAGGCATGAACTTAAAATTCTTCTACGACATTGTGGGTAGCTGTGTCAAACCAGCTAGAGACCCTAACCGCATTAGAGCTTTTCTTCAAACATACAAGGAGATTGAAAATGCAAACACTCACTTTCAGCTTCAGGAGGATCTCATTGAGCACCATTGGCAAAGGGCTGGACAGTAACAAACTCATTTTTCCATTCATTTGTATTTGTATTCGGGACAAGTTTTGTATTGCATTATTTGTATTTGTATTCGGTGATTTGAATAATTATTTGTAATGTGGATGATTGTAGTATTGTGTTGGTATTGATAATTATGGTGTGGTATTGATATTTTGCGGACCGGCGAGATGCAGGATGCAGCGGCGCAAGAGCAGACTCCGCAAAGCTGACGCGTAAAAAAGTATATTCCGCGAATATCCTTTTATACGGGTCTGTTTGGGGGGTGTGCCTCTGCAGCCAGCCGCGCCGGCCCGCAAAGACGTTTTTCCGTGAACTACAAACGCATTTTGCGGGCCGGCGGGACGCGGGGTCTGCTAGAGTTGCTTTAAACATGCATGGAGGCAACAACAACATGAGAATTACAGACCATTCCCGATATTCATTCATGCAGTCAATCAACAGTCAACACCCATACAGAACAGATTAGATTTGGTTTGTTATTTCTCAGGTGCTTAGATTTTTTTTGGTTGCGTCGGTACCTCTTGCTTCTTCCTTCCTTCTTAACCGTGCACCTCTTTAGTGAAGAAGCCCCTCGCCAGAGAAGAACCACCCACTACAATCTATCTTAGGAGGAACTCATAGCTCATTATCTATCCTAGAGGAAAACCATAGCCCAGTTATCTACCTTAGAGGTGTGGGTTGCAGGGATCGCTGGAGTTGTTCATCGTGGTGCAGGGCTTAGAGGGATGGCCGGGACAGTGGCCAGCAACAGGTGTGAGTGGTAGCGCCCGCCGGCCACGGATGATGGAGGCCAACGGTTAGGACGGACAGGCTGGGGGCTGCGGGAGGAAGAAGAGAGGAAGAAGGTTAAAGATCGACAGTGTTATCTGACCATTGGATTAAGATCTAGTGATTCCTGGGATAAGTGATGGATGAATTGTTTTCATGTACATGGTGAATAATCCGTCCTTATCACATTATGTTTTTGTCAAAAATTAAAAGCTCATTGCGCTTCTGGATAATAGTAGCACCCACTCTACCTTAAAAGGAATCGATATGTAGGTACTTCACATCATGTGCTTTCGACATCAAAGCACTGGAAATTAGTAGTAATTGTTATCCTGAGTATAGAATTTAGAGAGGCAAATGGAGAAAAATGGCGAATTTTGTTGCTCGCGGTACTCTCATTGTTTTTGGGTCCACCTATCCGCTGAACAATGACATCGAGAAGTGATAGCGACAAATGATGTAACAAATCTAAAAAAATGGTGCATCATGGTAAGACGTTAGAGTACCAAGTAAAAAAAGACCGTTAGAGCACGAAAATACAGATTGGAACATGGCTCCACGCTCATGCATGTGAATGGTAATTTTTTCTAAAAATATACTAGAAAAAAAAAGGATTTTTAGGTATCAAACTTGATCGATCATTCTACTCACACGTTAAGTTTTGTGAAGGAATGACATCTGCGATATTCTTAGTGAAGAAAATACAATCAATGTCTTACTATTTATTCAAATAGTATTTTGTAATAACTTTGATTTTGACTTGTTTTGTGAAAATAACATGAATATTTCTTCATGAAATTTTACACACGAGTTAGATGGTTGATCAAGATTGATACCCAAAAATTCCATATTTATTTACTATTATAATGGGTGCACACGGAACCATGTTCAAAGATATCATGTCTGTGTCAAGTATGTCTAATGTATAACTGGCTGATGGCCTCCGTCTATTTATTATCACTTATCCTCCTTGTGACCTTTTTGTTATTTTGCAGGCTTGTTGAGTTGATGCCCCTAGTATGCACTTTATTTTTATGTTTTTCGCACTCTTGATGTTGCTTGTGGACCTTAGGTCTTTGATGTGCTGGTATCGTTGTTGTGACTTTATTTAAAAAATGAAGAGAGAAGCCCTTATCGCTATAGCTGGGTGACGGCAATATGATGTTGACATGTCATATAGAGTTATCATTTATAGTTACTCATATAATGAGGCTAGCTATAAACTTGGCAACTGGGCCAGTCATTTTTGCCCCTTCGCCTTTTCTATTTCTTCAATTTATTTTATTCATCTAGGAGTATGTGAAGAGGTAGGTTTTTGCATGACCACCCACTCACCACATTTTTGTTGTCTGCCTTCTCTATGTAGACAAAAGTTCTACATAAACGGTATAAACTCCTTATTATGCTTGATTTGTGCATGGTGTGCCTTCGTCATATGGGCAATAGAAACTACAACGCTGTATTTGCGAGGATGGTGAGGGATTGTCAGAGTTGTCCTGAGTTGTGCATTTGGTGGTGTCGGTGTCCTTCCTCCCTCGTTGTTCTTTGTGGTGTGTGTCAAACCTTCGTCATTCGAAGCCTTTGATGGTGATCGACTATTTTCTCTTGGCTTGTCTGCCTCTTTGTGCGAGCATGGTCACCACTTGAGTGACATCTTACATTAGTCGTGCACACATATACTTGCTAGGATTTCAGAAAGTTATGGTGACAACACATTCTGACTTCAATTTAGTGATGCTTCTCGAGTACCCAGTTTCGAGCTCCGGACTAGAACTGCAGGTCATAGTCATAGTTGGTCATACCTGACAATGATGGTACTTTTACGTTGTTACCCTGTTGAAGACATTGCTCATACGTGATCTTTAGGCTAAAAACCCAGAATCTAGCCTCTGGTAGTTTGATTCGACGACAACAACATTTGGGGTCAGTCGACATTGTTGCTGAAGAACTTTCCCCTTGTCCTTGTATTGTCAGGAGATGGTTGGTGCTGATGGTTGTTTATTATAGTTCTTTGGTTGTTGTTTTGATCGCTTCGTTTTTATTCTTCTTTGTGTGTATTAATTTTGAATGTGTGCATTCTCACCATGCATAAGCCATGCATCATTTTAAGTGAACAAGGGCATCTTCAACGCGGACCCTCAAAACTCCCACAAAGGTCCGGACCGAGCTGTGCGGACACTACAAGCCATCCAATGTGGTACTCCATCAAACCGCAGATGCGGCCGCTTGTCCGAAATCCCACAAACCAGATGAAAACCACATGGAGGTTTGCAGGCGTCCTGACCGCCGCCACGTACGGCCAAAAAACCCTCTCCGCCTAAAAAACTCTCTACCACGAAGCGGTTGTCATGTATTCATATTAGTCAGGCCACTCCAGAGCAAACGTGACTCCACACGGTATTGACGCCGGTTAGAGGGATCGTGACCGGATGAGCGGGCGTTGTTGCTTTAATGATGACGCAACAAAGGAGAAGCCTACTCCGACCAGTGCACCGCATTGAAACCGACTGTCCGCCCATTTGCCCGCCCACACCCATTTATGCACGGCTATGACGCCCTCCACACCACACCCTACATCCTCTTCTCTCTGTTCACCACCTCTCTGCTCCTTTCCGTGTCCGTTTGCTGTCGTCAACGATGCCAAAGTCGTTGTTCTCCACACCAGCAAGTGGCAGCTCCGGATCTCCTTCCGGATCCAGATCTTGGTGGCACCGCCGTCGCTCCCCCGGGAAGGAGAAGATCATCCTCTCCTCTAGCCACGAGGAGGAGCAGGGGCCGCAACCGTGTCTCCTCGCAGAGGCAGCGACGACATAAGAGGAGTACCAGGCGCAAATGAAAAATCATGCTCGAGCGGTCGCGTCAACTACCGCGATCCCGCGCAGCCCTCGCCACCGCTCCACCGCGTCAAGGCGTACTATAAATTGATTTAGGGCTTTTTAGGCTTTAGTTGAACGGACGAGATGTTTCGTTGACATTTTTGTGACCCATGATCCAACTCGCTCCACGGTCTAGAAGCATCATGCCCCTCCCGGTTCATGGGACAGCTGGCTGTGAACAAAAGGCTACCACAAGCAGGCTCATGCGCGATCCACTGCTCCGTCCTGATCTTGTTTCAGTGCTCAACTGTACCACCCATGCCAAACGCATCAGATTCTGTTTCGCCAATGCTGTCGTGCAAGGAAGGAACAATGCACACCAGCTGGGCTCATGACGACATGGACGGTCGAGAAGCATCGCCGCACCGTCGGTGCACCTGAGAGCACCCAGACGTGTATACACACGGCTAGGGCTGTGCACACTCCTCCGACGATCCTCACATGCATGCACAGATCGGTGAAAGTGGTTTCTCTGAATAAGCCAATCGGATCAGACCAGATCATGTCAGGTTATCTATGATTAAGTTTCTGGCAGTACTCGTTCATTTCAGTCAATGGTAGATCGACGGCCATGCCAATCACACGACATTGCGTTCTGTTATGCCACAAACGGTTTTGGTAGCTGCTGGCAAAATCTCCTTTTCTTTTCTTTTCTTGAGGTTCCGGGTGCCTACAAGATGCAGCTGCTTTGCTCCCTTTTAGCTGGACTAGAAAAGAAGAAGAATGAAAACAGAGATCTAGTAGTGATCCTTTTTCCTACAACTTTCGGTTGACTATAAACGATTCTTTCCCAATGTTAGAATAAATCCGAGGAACACCGTCGATCATCCGAGGACCAAGCAATCACACGAGCACGACACCGAGATTTGTTAACGAGGTTCACCGATATGGCTACATCCCCGGGCATGACTACATGCGCTCCTCCCGTGACACCGTCCACATACCGCACACCGCCACCGGCGCCGCACACGCCGGCTCCCCTTGCGTGCTGTGCTATTATGTTGGCATAGGTTACATCGTGTGTCTACCCCCGCTATATATGAGAGGCCTGGGATACAAGTATCCTACTAGGACACGACTCCATATCCTATCTAAACACAATACAACTACAAGTCCAATCAGAACCTACTCAGACACTATATTTGACACAACTCCAACAAACTCCACCTTGGCTAATATACTCCACCACCCTGGATTTGTCCATGCGCCAAACTTCCATGTACATTGGACTTGAGCTTATCCCATGAGTACCGCTGCTACTCCAAAGACTCCATGCGACTCCACCTACAACTTGTAGTCCCTTCTTTTCTTGACCACAGTCAACACTCGAGCAAAATTAAGTTCTTTGTTACTCTAGTTTGCGCTCCCAACTTCCAGAGTATCAGTCCAACACCATCACACACCGATCACTGACCTGCGTGAAAGTGAACAACTCACATATTGGGTGTCACACATAAGAGTTACCTGAACTCAAAATCACAGCTCCTTTCTTGACCGCCTGTCTGAAACTTGAAGGAATTTCACCATTACTTGTAGTCATCCCGAGTCTAATTCACAATTGTCTCACCACATGTATGACCACCGAGCCCCGCCCGCCTCCATGTCCGCAGCATACCCGACGCCTCGCCGCTATTACGCGCCGAGCCTCCGCTGCCTTGGCCGAGTCTCAAGGGTCGCAAAACCACACCACTCAACCCCATCGCAGAGTACCACCGATCATCACCGACCGATGACGAAGTTTCACGCCCATCGACCACTGGCTCCAAATCAACCACGTGTCCTCGCTTTTTTCGCTTTCTTGAATAGGCTTCGACCCCGTCGACTTACGCCGTAGCCCCTTAATCCAGATCCACCTTCAACATGACTCCATGGTAGATGACCAGTCCACCCCTGCGCCTCATCGACTTCAAGCTCCGTGTATACACCACCTTGAATCAAACCCGCGCCATAGTCTTGTCGAAGCCACACAAGCCCTCGGGGCCTGTGTCACGTGTTTCCAAGCCCCAGAAGTCGGTCACCATCTGCATCACGCTCATATGTCGTCGTCGCCGATCCCACCACCGTCTTCTGTACCAACCGACTCACGTCGATCTGTCAGACCGTCCAAGTCTGACCTAGCCGAACTTATCCGACTGTATGACACGCTCAAGGCTCCCAAATCGTCTTCCGCGAATTTCCATCCATCACATGATAATTCCATCTCAGCTGACATGACTTCCCGCAACGCCTTCAAGCATCTCTGTTGTGCCAACAAATCTTTCACCCTTGTCTGTCATAACCCAAGGTTTTCAATTCGGACGAACTTCTTCACCTCAAACCTAGTACCCGTTGGTACCGTGGTTCTTTGTATGACTAACCCTGTGAAAGAAAATAACTATTCACGTAATGCCCAAGTACACCTAGATGTACTGGCAGCAAATTCCTATCAAGAATTACTCTTGGCTTTCACACGTGGTAGTAGTTTCCTTGGCACCAATTCCAATGCTGGCTAATTGCTTTTGCCTTGCCAACGCCTATGCAAGTACTTGATGGATACGTATCGCTTGACGGATCTTTTTCCTTGCGCCGACTGATTTGCCTGCCTGTTCGTGTCTATGGAGACTCGGTCTTCTTTTGTTTCCAAAACAAATCTCTGTCCACAACTTTCGATTGAATTGCTTTGATCGATCATACTGCACCACGCGCTTGTAGCGCACGTCGTCAGGCCACTGTCCACCAAGGGCCGCTCTGCGCAAAGCTATGATGGCCCACCACAGCGGTGCTTGGGTTTCCTTGCCACGCTAGATGCTGCAACGCATCGCCAGAGCCTGCTGCTACGCCGCCGTCGCCCTGAATAGATCACCGAGACTGCCATACGTACGCGCGCATCGCCCTGTGCTTCTTCCAAACACGACGCCGTCGTCAAATCTTCAAGAGCAATCTTGATCCACCGACGCGACAATATCCGCTGCCATGTCTCCAATCATACTCATTGCATCTCGCTAGATCCCATCGACAGCTTCCACGTGTTCTCTTCTAGATCAACAATTCACAGCCTCCGAACAACCTAGCTCATGATACCACTTGTTAGAATAAATCCGAGGCACACCGTCGATCATCCGAGGACCAAGCAATCACACGAAGCACGACACCGAGATTTGTTAACGAGGTTCACCGATATGGCTACATCCCGGGCATGACTACGGGCGCTCCTCCCGCGACACCGTCACAATACCGCACACCGCCACTGGCGGCGCCGCACACGCCGCCGGCTCCTCTCATGCTGTGTGCTATTATGTTAGCATAGGTTACATCGTGTGTCTACCCCGCGCTATATATGAGGCGCGGGATACAAGTATCCTACTAGACACGACTCCATATCCTATCTAAACACAATACAACCATGTTCAATCAGAACTCTATCTCGTACACTATATTTGACACAACTCCAACACCCAACATCTGAAGTCAGCATGATTCCCAAGATTCGAATGAGACCACCCACCCCAAAAAAGGAAACATTGCGCGTCCAGCTAACAGAAGTATCTATCTGAAAATCAGTAGGTGGTATCCTCTCGGCCTCTGTTCCGTTCGTGTACACAGGCACTACATTATTATATTTTAAATATTATAAGAAGGTAGCTTTCTCGCTTGCTTCCTGTTGGAAGTAACCATTTTTCTGCTCGAGTAGTTTATTGGTTCCTCATCCTGGAAGTGGATATGATCGGAGGTGAGTGACAGCAGAAAGAAGATGCGGATGTGTCGTCTTTGTGGCCCTGTACCTTTTCATCGCACCTTGAGCTTGGATTGGATCATAAGCTCCTTTCCCCCCAACCTGGAGTACATGTACATACGCTGCTGGCGTGGCACTCCGCACTCGCATCACATGTGCCTTTCAGCACGCGTGCACGCACAAGTGGCTCGTCACAAAACAAAACACGCATGCATGCAGCAAGGAAGCAGATCAATCTCGAGCATCTACAGAACGGCAGCTCAAACCATCCTCAAACGCCCGAGTAGGCTAGTGACCGGTTACGAGTTTTTGACCCGGGAAAATATCTAGTGCTATCATATTTTAGATGCTACCATGATACAAGCTTCTGGGCTATTGGATCTCAATAACTCTGCAACATTTGCAAAAGCACCTACGAAGAGTCCAAAAATAGCGCATCGATCCAGCAGGTCCAACAACTCCCGGATGCCGTCCAATCTAAGAATCCGACGGCCCTTATGTCCGTATCACGGTAGCATTTAAGTCTCGGTAGCACCAGATACTCTCCCTTTTTGACCCAAATAACCCTCTTAAAGAAGCTTCAATCACCCGGACTGACCGGCACCCCTCATATTCAGCCCAAATATGAGGCGGCACGTGTGCACCCAGGCTCGTCCGTCACATCAGCCCGGCCCACCCCAACCCCACATATATCCTATCCGATGAACCCTAGACCTCGGTCCACTCTACTCATTCCGTCCTCTCCTCTTCCCAACCCGTCCTTTCCTCTTTCCGATCTGTCCTCTCCTCTTCTCACTCTGATTCATGGCAGACAACCACAGCGGCTCCGGCTCCAACGGCAACGAGAGTGACGTCGATGCGGTCGCTCTTCACATTGCTCTGCGCCGGTCCCGTCTTGATCAGGGCGGCAACAGCGGTGGGAGCTCACTGAGCGACGCGTCGTTCCCCTTCGTCCGTCGTCGCACTGCGGGCGACGTTGCCGGGTCCTCTCGTCTGGTGCGCAACACCAGTCGAAGCGCTGCCTACTCCGCCCCCACCGCCACCCCGTCCATTCAACCTCCTGAGAGCGTTCACGGGCACCGTTGGGTGCTTGTGCCCTCGTCGGCGCCAGGTCGGTCGAGTACGCAGCAACACACGAGGGAGGCCATGGCGGTGGGCGACGCGTCGGCGAGGCACCTGGCACTCGCACGCGCGTCGTTCGACTCCGAGGACATGCTCATTGCGTCCATCCTCCAACGGTCCTTGACAACGGCGAAGACGGATGCGCGACGGCTGGGGCGAACTGGATATGATCGGAGGTGAGTGACAGCAGAAAGAAGATGCCGACGTGTCGTCTTGAGCTTGGATTGGATCATGCGACGCACCTTTTTCCCAACCTGAGTACATCTACACACACTGCTGGCGTGGCACTCGCACCACATGTGCCTTTTTGCATGCATGCATGCCGCCAAGGAAGCAGATCAATGTCAGGTTATCTGCTCAGATGCAAGTTTCAGGCCAACTCCATCGTGGGACTCTAAACGCACGTCCGTTGTGTCCGGTTTCTGTCTGTTTAGATTGGGATTTGGAGTCGTGTCTGGCCTGTCCGGGACTGCGATGGCGCGTCTTGCATGGCGTGGCGCATCCATTTGCCCCATCCTGTCCGCGTATATTTCTTTGCAAGTCCTTAAACATTTTGACTAGTAAAGCAAGACCAAAGAAAACAAGAACCACAAGAATACATTTGAGAAGATACCCAACTTCCATAACTGCTCCCTTGAGTTGGGTTAGGGCCTTCTCGATGTACTCATTGTTGATCTGTGGAGGAGGCACGACGTTGCATCCTCCTTTCTTCTTCAAGCCAGAAGTCGACGTTGCTTCCTTACACGTAGTATCGTGCCTTGTTGCTTCTTCGCACGTAGTATCGTGCCTAGCCTCTAATCTAGCAACAAGTGCACTTGTCTCATCTAAAGCCTCTAGGCTAGCTAAAAGTGCACGAACATGCAATATATTTCGCTCTATCAACATATCGATGTACTCTTCTTCCCAATACCAAAACTTGCATCCGTTCTACACAATAAAACTTAAAGTTTAGCACCACTAGTCTAATCGAAAGCACAAACCGAAGCTAAAAGAGCACATACCCCATCGTTTAAGCACTTGATAAACACCCATCCAGGATGCTCCGGCGTTGTAGACACGCGGCGCACGACCACCCTTGGGCAGTGGTCGCACTTGATGAGGGGCAACGGTGCACCGACGAGCTTTTGGGCAAGCACCGAGCCCGGCCGCCCGCCATTCGCGTATCTGCCGACGGGCCACCGACGGTGCAGATCCGAGCGGCTAGAGGACGAGCCACTTCAGCATGTGGCCTTGCGGCCTGCCAGGCCTTCCGGCGAGGTTCCCGGCCATCCATGGCGCGGTCCGCCTCCCACACCGGGCGAGCTCAAGACCGACCGGATCCGCCTAAACCGCCGGCGGCGCGCAAACAAGGTGGCCGTGCTTGGGTAGCTCGGGGCGGCGACGAGAAGGGCTTGGCAAGCGCAAGGTCTGAAGTTGTACGGCTGCAATGGCAGCGGGCGGCCGGCGGCGGCGAGGGGAAGAGAGGGGAAGAGTAGAGTGGATGCGGCCGGAGGGAGGAAGGGGGGCGGATAGAAAAAGGCCCGTCCTGTGCCACCGACGGGCGAGCAGGGAAGGACACGCGCAGACGACCCGCGCGTCCGCGTTGTGTCCGTTTCACCCCAAAAGCGGCGCAAACTTGAGCCGCGGATGGTCGAAAGCGGACACAAAGCGGACAAATGTCCGTCTGCGCACACGTGTTGGGCCGTCTCGTTTGTTCCTTTTACCCCAAACAGACGGAGGCTGCCAGGATAGGGTTGCACGGTGGAGTTGGCCTCAGACCAACCCCAATTTTAATTTGCTCTTCATTTATTCATCCCTTGGTTCATGCAGCCAGTCAAAGGTCAACGCCCAATCACATCAGATTCTGTTTCGCAAATGTTTGAAACCTCACCAGATAACAGTCGCGCACCTACTCTGCCTAAAAAATATATACAGGAATCAATATGTACGTAGTTCACATCATCTGTCGTGGGCGGACTATACAATATTTTACTTTCTTCGGCTTTCGGCTGACCATACAAGAGCCAAATAAAAACAGAGAGAGAGAAAGAGAGACGTAGTCCGAAAAAAAGAACAAGTAGATTTGATTTTTGATTTTCACTTTGAACCAACTTTCAGTTCACTATAAAAGATTCCTCTCCCAACTTGTGAAGGTCAAGACGGTATATACATTCTCAAATACGAACGACATCACTGAGGAAAGAAAATAAAAACCGATCTAAGGACATCTCCAACGCCGACCTTCAAACCTCCCGAATCCGTTCGGATGTCCGGACTGCGGAAACCATTCAACGCGGTCCTCTATCGGTCCGCGGCGCGGTGTAGACACGTTTTCTCCCGTAAACCAAAGACAAACACGAGGAGTTTTACAAGAGTCCGGATTGATCCGACGCCCTCTTCTGACTGTCCTAGCACACCCAAACCCCTTCTTCCTCGCCTGCGCGTGTTCCCGCCCGACGCCAGCTGCATTCATGATAATGTAGAGCGCACTACAACGCCGCCATGGTGGAGGTGCAGCCTGTGCCGGCGCTTTTGTCGGCTTTCCAGTAGGCATGGGAGAAACAACGGTACAACCTGTTCGTCCTGGAGCAGCACCGGCTGGCTTAGGGCCAGATCTACGGCGAGCGCGTGAGCGAGAAGGCTGTGGCGGCCATGGCCGCAACGAACCCCACCTTCGTCGCGGAGCAGCGTGCCATTTACGACGTCGTTCGCGCTCAAGCCGGCGCTCGCCAGGAAGCGACCGCCGCTGAGGCGCGGCTCCAGGCTATCACAGAGTAGAACAGTGGTAGTTACGCCTCCTATACGTCGCTTATGAACTATCATGCAACCCGGTGGGACGACGACAGTGTCGGCGCCACCATTACCATCGTGGACCGCACGTCCACCGCGCGACGGACATGTCGCGGACTCCTCCGAGGATGAGTAGGCCACGGGAGGCGGCAAGGCCTGGTGTCCCATGTGGGCCGGTCCATCTCCCGTGTTCTACCCTTCCACACCAACGACCGCACCTTCACTTTATCGGCATTACACTACTAAGAAAATGCTTACTAGTAGAGCTGGTTTTTGAGCTATCAGTAGCGCGGGCACCAGCGCTACTGCTACGGCGCTACAACTATTTTGTAGCAGTAGCGCGTTTTTAGGCCAGCGCTACTGGTAAGTTCAAGTATTAGTAGCGCGTTTTCAGGCCCGCGCTACTGCTAACATTTATGTTTTTTTTAGCATTTTTGCGTTGTACATGTTTAAACAGATATATCTTTTATACAATAACAACTCATCATGAACTAGTCTGTTTAAATAACATATTCATTAACACTTGTCATCACCATCAAACAATGTTCGTCAATGAGACATCATGTAACAAGTTGGTCGCTAGTCATAATCACGACTCCTCATCATCATCATCATCAACTCTAACACATATATTGTAGCACATAATAACACATTCTAGCTACGACCTACTCCTCTCATAGGACCTACTCTACCCTCTCTTAGGTAAAATATCATAAAACAAGATAGGCATTGACGCTGCATTAAGGAAAATTGACTCTCCATAATAAAGGACGGAGATCATCCTGTCTTCAAGTCTTGGACTACGCATAATGTTGCTTCCAAGTAGCTCTCTACGATGGTTCAAACATTTTTTGAAATCATCTATTATCATGGCTTCCTCGCTTTTAGAAATCCGGTATGGACAGGAGTGATGTGGATACTGTGGCTGACCTGGCCGTGGTGGTCGTAAGCTCATAACATTAACGCGACCTCTCGTCAACATCAGATGAGGCACACAATCCATCGGGATTTTCTGTTAAAAACATAGTAATAACTTTGTAGTTAGCAATATAGTTTAGTTTTAGAAGAATTTATGCAAAAGATGCACGAATGTCGTAATAGTAGAAAATCTTACCATGATATCTCCATTGATGTTACCGTAGTTCAACATGTGGACTAGTGGCACGTACTGACCATAATGTGGAGGAGTTTGATAATAGCTATTGTAATTCTCAATATCAGTAAAAAATGCGATAATACCATCTTGCTCCTTATAAGTTAATTGTGCTTCATCATTGTAGTAGTAGGTTCTGTCTACCATTTTCCGTACATTTTTTGAAGAATGAAAATAAGCTGTCAATGGAAATAAGCTGTCAAATATTTTAAAATAAACAATATAAATTACTTAGTAAATATGTTTAAGAAACTCACACAACGGTAGAACTGGAAGCGTGTCAACAAGGACCCAAATGGTCATATCATTTTCGTCGATGTCAGGATCACCAAGATCGAAGATGAGAAGCATACCCTCATGAAAATCATACGCCTTGCAAAGGGCTTCCCAATTCAGGCAACCAAAATTGGATGAGTTCACAGAATTGTATAGATTTATAGCAAAATCATAACCATGATGGGTCCTTAGTTGAATTATCTTTGTCTCCATTCTTTCATGATCTTCAAAACCCATCTTCTCCAAGACATAGCATCTTGCATGACATGGGATTAGCTAGCCGAATTGTAAAAGACGGAAATTACACGTTGAAGAAGCAGAGAAGTCGTGCAAAAAATAACAAAAAACACTTGTCGTCGCTATGCATCGCTTCAACATCGAAGGTCTCTTGAGCTTGATGTCAAGCGCCGACCTTCTACCAGTGAGGTTTGTCGCACAGATCGCGCCATCTTCGCAGTCCTCGCACTTAGCGCATTCCTTTCGTCGTCGACATTTCCTAATAGGTAATTAATAATCCATCATCGAATACATATATAGTAGTTTGTAGCAAAGATCATCATATAACAACTAAAACACCTAAAATTTGTAGTTTGTAGTAGTTTGTAGCAAAGATCATCATATAATTCATCATGAATACATATATAGTAGTTTGTAGCACAAACCGCGCCATCTTTTGCATTCAATAAGCAAATAACTAATAGGTAATTAATAATCCATCATCGAATACATATATAGTAGTTTGTAGCAAAGATCATCATATAATATCACTAATACATCTCAATAATAGCTCCTTTAGGTTCAGTGGGCGTGGTGGACACCCAAAGAGAAGGAACCATCACGGATCATAGCTCGGTGAGATCCCCAAAGAATCTGCCAGGTATTGGAGAACCGGCCGTTCGCCAACGCAACCAAGTAGCGGTGGACGTGCGCGTTCTCCTCCGTGACACGGTGCTGTACCACCTACGCGGGGGACTCAAGCCTCTCCACCGATGCAGGCCCACGTGACCGCCACCAAAGAAGCTCCGGGTCGAAGACGGGCTGGCTCCTCACTAAGCTGCGCTCACCAGAAGGTAGCACAACCCAGTACCAGCCCGGCGGAGCCTAGTCCCGGACATGGCCCCTCGGCTCAACCAGGAGTCCTCCGCCGAGTCGACGACGAGGATGCGGGATAGGCATCTTCGACGTCGAGGACAAAATGCTTAATTATGAAAACAAAATTAATAAACACTTAGCAAAATTTTGCATGACCTTTGCTAAAAACAGGACATATCGAGCGCCTGAAATTTGCCAGAACGTAAACGAATTGACATTTCTGGCAAAACATAGGCCACTCAGAAAAATATGACATGTCCAAAATGTGACATGTTCAAAATATGACATGTCCACTGCAAATTTGCATATAACAGGAAAAATTGCTTTAACTAAAAAAATAACAACAATTGCTTTAACTAAAAAAACCTAGAATTCTGTTAACTACACCTAAAACAACTAAAACACCTAACATTCTGTTAACTACACCTAAAACAACTAAAACAACTAAAACTCTTTTAAATACACTTAAAACACCTAAATTCTATTAACTACACCTAATTAAAAACCTAGCTAAATTTCTGTCCTAACTTTAAAACCTAGCTAAATTTAAAACCTAGGGTTCATACCGAATTAACTAGGGTTCATACCTAATCTGTCCAAGCAAGGGTTCGATCAAAACCTAAATTATTCTAATAACCTACATTTTTCAACTACATAGAATTGAAAATAACTACTCTAATAACTATATCTTGGGAGGGAGGGAGGAGGAGGAAGGAGGGAGGAGTACCTCTCGGAGGAGGAGGGCAGACGGGAGGAGAGCAGCGCTGGGGGCGGGCGTGAGGCGGAGGAGGAGGCCAACGCTGGGGAGCTGGGCGGCCGACGGGGGAGGAGGGCTGGCGGGCGAGGGCGGCCGACGAAGGAGGAGGGCAGTCAAGGGAGACGACGGTGCTTGGGGTCGGCAATGCACACGGGGGTCGAGGGAGGTGTGGGAGTGTGAGTGAGAGTGAGGCCGGCCGGGCCGGGGCGCTGGGGAGGTAGTGGGCCTAACAAAGCAGCTGGCAACGGGCCAACGCCATCGCTAAGCCCACTAGCTGTAGCGCAGGTTGGACGACAGCGCCATCGCTATTTTTTGACCGAGGGGTGTGGTTTATTACACTTAGCAGTAGCGTGGGGCTATCTAACAAGCGCTGCTGCTAACTGATACTAATAGCGCTCTTTTTAGCAAGCGCTACTACTAACTAGTAGTAGCGTGGAGGTATAAACAAACGCTACTTCTATCTATAAGCGTTTTCCTAATAGTGTTATCGCCGGTGATCATGGAGACGGCGGATGGAGGAAGATAGAGCTTGGACGCCGAGGTCCGTCGCCGTAGGATACGTTTAGGGGCGGGTCTTTTTTGTTCTAAATGTTCAAAACATAATGAAAATCCGCCATGTTTGTATGAAATCCGTCATGGTTATATGAAATCTGGCCGTGTTTGCACGAATTTCATCCAGTTTGTTTAAATAGAGTTTGAAATATATGCGGCTACGGTTGGATGGCGGCCTCCCACATCCGTGTCCTCGGACTGGTCCCCCTGTTCATGGACGGATGCAGGAGGAAATTTGCGGGTTGTCGTTAGAGATGCCCTAATAGCATCTACAGCCAGACTTGCCAAATTCGGCACCTTATACACCTGCGTCCGTAGACAGTGACCGGGCAGTCCCTAAATCCGTGCATCCACAACCGAGTATCTCATATCCGACACCCTATATCCATACAGAATCATGCAACATAGTACATAGATCATCGGAAAGGAAAAATCGACAAGGAAACGGACTCTAAACCGATAGCAAACGGGCATAATTCACATATTGACATCACCAAAATATCATCAGACGGTCCAGCAAATTCTAACTAGATACTACGAGCTAGATATGGGAGGGCGGAGCTTCAACACTTCCTCGCCGTCCGTTTGCCCTTCCAGCCGCCTGCGGTAGGAGGTGGTTCATGTTGGAGCCGTCGGAGTCGGACCCGCCCTCGTCGGAGGAATCGGAGATGACGATGTAGCCCTTCAAGGGCCGGATGACACGATCTTGCTTGCACTTGAGCTTGGTCACCCTCGCCGCCTCCCGCTCAGACTGCTCAATGTCGAGGTGGGGCTGCTTGGCGTTGATCCTCTGGAGCCGTCGGGCGTCAGTCTCCGCCGTCATAAGTGACTGGCGGTACACCCACTGGAGGAGATACTCATCCTCGCCGGGCAGTGTCGGTATCACACAACGATGATGGGAGGACTGCGCAGTCGTGTCCTAAGCGGGCCCCATCTTTCTTGCCCTCTGCCACTCGTGGTGGGCGGCTTGCACCTCTGATTCTGGTGTCCGCATCTGTGGCGTCGGCGGAGTGGGCATTAAAACCCAACGCAGCCCGCGCGGGTCAGCAGCCGGAGGTGGAGGAGGCCGGTGGGCGGGTGACACCGATTGAGCTACACTCGCAGATTCGCGCGCGGGGCGAGAAACACCGGCGTCGGGCAACAGGCGGTGTTGCACCTGAACTGGAGGTGCCGCCCCTATCCACCCGTGAGCGCCGGATCGTCCTCGTCTCCGGAGCTGCCGTCGGAGTGGCTGCTGGTGCCAGACATGGTCGTCGGCGCTTAGGATTTGATGGATCGGAGAAAGGGTAGCAAAATGGAGCAGAATGGAGTGGAGTTAAGTGAAGCTAGGGTTTACTTCGGAGGAGGATTTTATAGGGTAGGGGTGGGCCAGAGGTGTACCGGGCGGACACGACCGGGCGCGCTAGGCCTCCTCATATCCGCCCTAGATTTGAGCTAGATATGAGCGGTGCTCGTCAACCCAGGCATTTGGGGACGATTTGAGAGGTTCAGTTGGGTCAGTATTTTGTGACCATTCAGTGACCGGTCCGTCAGTCCGAGCGTTTGATTTCGAGCGGTAGATATTGGTTTGGGCGCCTGGCTGTAAATGGTCTAACATAAGCAGTTCTATATAGGAGCCAATCTCTCCTCCCATGCCATACATGGTACGCTTTCAGCATCACAACATTATGAATACACAACACGCTACTGTAATGCCACCACATTTTTTTTACAATTTATAAAACTACAAAAGGTTTCTTTTGTTGGAAAACAACTAAGAAGGTGATGTAGCTTTCTGCGAGATCTAAACCATTTTTTCCTGCTCGGTCACCTCGCTTAGAGCATTTAAAGCCGGGAGCCTCAAACCCGCCTCATATGCCCGGGCGGGCTGCCCAGTTACTGACCGGTCACGTTTTTTCGATCCAGGCAGACTCTTTAAACGGACCTTAAACGCCTGGGCTGACCGGCATGCCCGGGCACCCGGTCGTGCCCGGGCACGCCCGTCACGTAGGACTGACGAAGGGGTCTCACACGAACTCGCTGGAAAACCAGACCGGTTCGACGGACGCCTCCTCCATTGCCATGGTGTGGACGCCACGTGGTGCCGCTCCGGCTCGCCGCCCGAGAAAAAATCGGCATATTTAAGCCGGCCGAAATCCGCAACCCTAGTCCATCCACCTCCTTCCTCTGCGTGTTGCGAGTCCGGGCCCATCCACCTCCTCCCTCTCCCACTCTGGTGCTCTGCCCACGCTCCGGCACTCCGCCATGGTCCAGACTAAGACCACGTACTACGCAATGCTCACGCCGGAGCGCCGCGCCGAGATCCAGCAGGAGATCCAGCCGAGACAAGCCGCGCGCGCAGCCCACATCGCCGTCGGGCTGCCTCCGGACTCGCCGCAGCCAGAGGAGGAGGAGGACCAGCCAGGGGAAGAGGAGGAGGTGGTGGTGGCACCGATGTAGGTGGAGAAAACGCGGAGGAGCCGAACCAGCAGCTGCCAGCCTTCAACATGGAGCAAACGGAGGCGGAGTTCGTCGTCGCCGAGTCCAACAAGATGGCGGAGCAGCATGCCATCTTGGAGTCCATCCAGGATGACGCATATGCGGAAGCCAACCGGGCGTTCCTTAGGTGGGGGCAGGAGGAGTGCAGGAGGAGTCCGATGCACTTTTCGCGGAACTCGACGCGGGGATAGAGGCGGAGGAGGCCGGAGCGGAGGAGCCTGAGCTGCAGCTGCCCTACATGCTGCTGGAGCCGGGCACGGAGATCATCGACATCTCCGATGATTAGTAGCTAGGTGATCAACGTAGTACGTAGGTTGTTTGATTTGCATGTCTTTGTATGGATTTAAGGGCAACTCCAACGCACGACCCCGAACAGACGTCCGTTTCGTCCGTTTGGGGTGGCAATGGGGTTGTGTCCACCCAGATTTGTGGATGCACTGGCTGTACGCCCAACACACGGCCGCATTTCAGCGGCATCTTGTCCATTCGAGAATAACAAATATCTCAAATTAAACATGGCAATAGTTGCACGTCCGAAATAGTCTTATTACAACCCAATCGAAATAAAAATAATATCAAATATTCTTATCACAATCTAATTAAAATTTATTTGCAAAAAAATAAATTAAACCAATAGATAGATCTATTGGTTGCCAATGTGAGTTCACATGTGCTCAACCAAGTCATCCTGGAGCTGGACATGAGTATGCCAATCATGCAATTCCTGATGAAACTCGACAAACTGTTCAAAGGTTGCAGGAGGTGGATGCTCAGGCTCAACATTTTCATCCTGAAAATCAAAACCTTGGTCGTAGATGCTATCATCACGCTCATCCTTCACGATCATGTTGTGCATGATCACACAAGCAGTCATCACCTCTCAAAGCCTTGTCGTGCTCCATGTCAATGCAGGGTTACGAATGATACCCCACCGAGACTGAAGCACACCCAAAGCATGCTCCACATCCTTCCTAGCACTTTCTTGCATTTGGGAAAACCTCTATCTCTTCTCTCCTTGCGGATTGGGTATGGTCTTCACAAGAGTGGACCACTGAGGATAGATACCATCAGCTAGATAATATCTCTTGTTGCAGTGGTGGCCATTGACCTCAAAGTTGACCTTCGGGGAGTGGCCTTCTGCAAGCCTTGCAAATACTGGAGACCGCTGAAGAACACTAATATCATTCTGAGAACTAGCCATGCCGAAGAAAGGATGCCATATCCATAGAATCTAGTGAAGCCACAACTTCAAATATAACAATGGCACCTTTCACATGCCCTTTGTACTGCCTCTGCCAAGCAAATGGACAGTTCTTCCACTTCCAGTGCATACAATCTATACTACCAAGCATGCCCGGAAAGCCCCTCTCAGCATTGATCGCCAACAACCTCTCTATATCAGCGGCAGTTGGCTCTCTGAGGTACTCAGGGCCGAACACTTCCACCACGACCGTGCAAAAATTATACATTGAGAGGAGACATGTGGGCTCACTCATACAAACATACTCATCCACAAAATCACCAGGAATTCGATATGCAAGCATGCGGATAGCCACAATGCATTTCTAGTATGAAGAGAAACCAAGCTTGCCTAGGGCATCCTCTTTGCACTCAAAGTATGGGTCATGCGCGACCACTCCCTCCCGAATATGATTGAACACATGTCTCCTCATTCGGAACCAAATAATTTAAATTGATGTGGTTTGAAGAGTGCACCATCCTTAAAGTAATCAACATAGAGAAGGGTGTGGTCTTTCTTCCTATTGCAGTTCAAGGCCGGAGCATGGCCGGGGATTCATCCCCTGAACCAAGGCCGCTTCCTACTAATGTGTTCATGTATGACCAACGCAGCCACCACATCTTCATCATCCGAGGATGAATCATCCGATGAGAAAATGAAGTTGTGAAAGAAAAACTCATCACCGCTATCCATTGTACCTTGTGAGCAACCGTCGAACGCCTTGCGGTCGTGCTGGAGGCGCAGCCGGATAGTGCACGTCCTGCTCCCCTCGCATGCAGCAAAGTAAGGTTTTGGGGGTCGGTGGTGCTTGTGGGTGTCGTGGTTCTAAGTTTGACAGTAGAATGGGGGGTAGGTATGGAGAGGCAAGTTCCTAGCTATGGAGTAGTTGTATACGCAAGGGATTTACGAGTTCAGACCTTCTCGGAGGAAGTAATAGCCCACGCCTCGGAGCCCGAGGCGCCGATTGGATTATATGTGTATGTGTTAGGGGTGCGGACCCTTCTACCGTGGAGGGGTGGCTTATATAGAGTGCGCCAGACCCCAGCCAGCCCACGAAAGGTAGGGGTTTAAGGTGCGTTAAGGCTAGGCGCATCGTAACGCCTTACATAAAGTGTCATTAAGATCATAAAGACTATTTAACTACAGACCGTTTGGGCACCGAGTGGCTCTTGGACTCCTGGTGGTCGAGTGGGTCTTCATGGTCGAGTGTCTTTGAATCTGTCGAGTGGAAACCTACCAGGTCGACTGGAAGGCCGCTTCTCTTGCGAGTGTCCTTGTGGAGGGTACCTTTGGGCAGGTCTATGACCCTACCCCAGGTACATGACTTCATCATTAGCCCCCGAATGGATCGAGGTTTGAGTGAGGAAGGAGTTGATAATCTTTCCGACATGTTCTTCGTGTTGCGAGTGTGTCTTACTCTGGATCAACGACCTTTTAGTGATGACGTCAACTTCTCTTTCTGTCGCCTTGATCCATTCTTCACGTTTTGTCGAGTGAACTCTGTGAACTTGAGGATTTCCGAGCGATGGATCGGAGGAAATCTGCTATCTGACGGGTTGCTCCGCGGTTAGCGGATTTCGCGGGATCTGAATTTTGGGAAGCGCGTGAAGCGGAGAAAACTGCGGCACTCGGATGGGATAAGACGATGACATCTCGATCTTCGCGCCGCCTTTTTCGCCACGTATCGCGTGCGCGCCTGTTGCGGGATTTGACGGGATTGCCTGGGCCTACCGGTCAGCCACTCGGAAGTGGCCCCATATAAAGCGTCAGACAGGGTATTTTGAACAGTGCGACCCCAATCTTCTCCTCCCTCCGCCTCCAAACCTTCTCGCTGCGCTCTTAGTTCGTCCAGCGCCGAGTCTCAAGACTTGCTTCACGGCCACCATGGTGAAGGAGAAGACCGCAGCCCTGGAACGGGTGAAGAAGGCGGCGGCGAAGGCTAAGGGGAGAGCGCCCAGTCGGGGCGGATCCTCTTCGCGGTCCAAACTGCCGCAAGGCTGGGTCCAAGGAGATTGGATCCGCTCGACCATCACCGAGAAGGACCTCACCGATCTGGCCAATGAAGGACTGATCCCCATGGGTCGGCGAGGCTTAGGGGAACGGAGTGGCAACCGCAGCTCAAGAGGTGAGTGCGTTCTCCCGCCACCCACGAGATCGGGATTTTCTCCGCCATCAACTTTTTTCCGGGGTTTCTGAACTTTTTGGAGCGCAACTCCATCATTTCACTCCCAACTCCATTGTCTACCTTGCTACTTTCATTTCGTTATGCGAGAACTTCTTGGGTTGTCGACCGCACTGGGGTCTCTTCAAGCACATATTCACCTGTCGCTCTCAGACGGTGAAGAAAACGAACCCGAATGATGAGAGAACCCAAGTAATCCAGATGTGTGGGGGACTCGGGGTCCAGATGAGGGGGAAGAGCGCCTTTCCGGCTATGACTCTCCCTGACTCGGTTAGAGGGTGGCAGTCGACCTGGTTCTACTGCCAAGACCAGCCGACCTTGGGCGAGACTGGCTCCTCCTTTCTCCATGAGTCGAGTGAACAAGCCATCTTCCCTGAAGGTGTTACCAGAGGAGAAGGCCTAAGTAAAATTGTTGATGGAGCGCGAGTCCAGCTCATTCGCGACGGGTGACCGCATGGATCTCTGGAGGTTTTCCTCCCGACGGCGTATTCAGCCACTCCAATACCGAGGTCATCCGATGTGGATGTACTGCACGGTGATACCACTCGGGTCCATCCAGAGGAGGTCGATGACGCCATCTTTGGAGAAGTGGATGACTGCCATCACAGGAAACAAAGATAACCCATGAGCTAGGAGGATTCCACCACTCGACCAGACTTACGAAGTAGACAAGGTACAACCACTTATCTTCGACTGTGATTCGGCTGCATTCATTCTGTTTAGATGCCAATTCGTCGACTGACTTTCGCCTTGTTTTGTTGTCTTCTAGGTCACCACTGAGATGTACTCGATGCCCAACGGGGCGCAGGAAACAGTCGAAGAAGAAGAAGGAAGTGGAGGTGAAAGTCAGGAGGAATGGGAGTCCAACGGCGAGGAGGATGAGGGGGATGACAGCTCTGATGAAGAGGAGGAGGAGGAGGAAGAGGAGGAAGATGTCGATCCTCCTCGCTCGGAGGGAAGGTCCAAGTTGACGCATGACCCGGCGGCCGGGCGCGGTAAAGCTGTTGTGCCCACTGGGCAGTCGACGAAGCGACCTAGGACAACTTCCCCTGCGCCGACTGAGAAACCGCCGAAGCAACCTCGAGCAACGTCGTCAAAGCCGGCGAAGGCTCTGCCCAAGATGTGGATGGTCATCCCCACCATCTCCGGGTAACCAACAGAACCTTGTATTTCCTTATTCAACATGAGTGAACTTTGGGTCGACTTGATGACTATCAGCCGATTCTTGAAATCTACAGTGCCGCTACCTCCGAGACATCAGCCATGCACGAAGATCAGGAAATGGAGGATGCTGCCACCTTCAACCTTGGTATGATCTCTGAGGTTTCGCTTTCAGTCGATTGGACTTCCATGTTTACTTTTGAATCTTTCTTGTAGTTCCGCCTCACGTCATTGATCTCCCCGATGATGACGAGGAAGCGCCATTGAGGAAGAGGAAGAACAAGAGAGTGCCTGCCGGCAAGGCTGCTCGATGTGGCGATTCCGAGACGCTGATTTCGAGGGAGGCAACCCCACTCGGGATTCGTGTCTTTCATTGTATCACGACAAGTGCCCGACCCACTTCGTCGATCGCTGATCCACCATCTCTCTTTGCTATACACCACGTCCCGAAAGACCAAGTGAGTGCTGCTAAGGAGGCCATACATGAGCAGGGATCATGATGGAGCAAGTGAAAGCGGTCCGAGAGGCTAGCCAGCGCCTATGATGCTAGTTCAGCTCTCGAGCAATGTCCAAGTAAGTCGATCGTTGCTTGCTTTGTTAGGATATGCTACCAAACTGCTTCCTACGGATATTTCCATATCTGACACCCACCGGGTGGGTGTGTCGATTGAATTTTCGTGGGGCACGCTGAGTGCACCCACAGGTGTAGTCCCCGAGACTATGGTCGATCGCGTGCGATCGGCTATAGTCTTTATGCTCTGAACTTCTTCACTCGACCTGGGACGGACCAAGTCGAATGGAATCAGAAACCGGTGGGGCACGCTAAGTGCACCCAGCGGTGTAATCCCAAGACTATGGTCGACTGCGTGCAGTCGACTATAGTCTAAAGAACTGTGTGTTGTTGTTGTTGTTTTTTTGGCGGCTGACCGCCGACACATAACCTCTTTGCCTCTTTTGGTCGAATGGTCGAACCAAATTGGTAAAACCAGTGGGGGCACGCTGAGTGCACCCGCTGGGTGTAGTCCCCGAGACTACTGTCGAATGTTTTGATTCGACTGTAGTCTTAGAAATGCTACTATTTTTCCTTAATCACTCGGAAGTGATCTGTCTTTGATGTCTTTCGTTGGTTGACTCTTTGTAGAAATCTTGCGAGCTTGTGGCTCGCTATACTGAGTTAGAGAACAAACAGATCCAGCTCAACCTCGATTTGAAGCTTGCTCAGGAGAATTTGCAGAAGGCAAAGGATGAAGCAAAAGGTATGGCTGGTGAGAACTTTTGACGACTGCCTTTGTTTTTCTGTTCATTCTCAGCTTTGTTCTCATTGTTGCTTTGCAGATAAACTGGAAGAGACTTTGATGAAGAAGGACCTTGTCCTTGCAGAGGCACAGAAGGCAGCTTTGGAGAAAACAAAGCTCGCTGAAGAGAAGCTTGCCTCAGTCGACAAACTTGAAGACAAAAATGCCAAGCTAAAAGCCGCTCTTGACGCGGCTAACAAGGAAGTTAGTCGATGAAGAACGACAAGATTGCTCTGTCGACAAGGCTGGCTGGCAAGGGAAGCGAAATGACTGGAGATTTATCTTGGAGGGCTCGCCAAGAAGCTGTTTCTCATGCTTGAAGGTAATCTCTTTTACCCGACTGTCTTGCTATCACCGGCTCATCACATGATCGTCATTTTGAATCTGAGTTGTGTTCTCAGAATTGTGTCAAAACTTCGAAGAAGAAACCAGTCGAATGGAAACCAGTTTGGACCCCATCAACTTCCTATGAAGGACGAAGTTGCTATGAATGTGCTCCGACTGGAGTCTCGCGTTGCTAGCGTGGTGGATTATCTTGCTCGACTGAAAGTTGCAGTGTCGCGGATCGACTCGACTCTCTGGCCAGATCAGACGCTTCAGAATGACCTTGAATCCCTGATGACTTGACTGAATGAGATTCCAAGTCGAGTGCAAGAATGGAAAAAGTCTTCTGCCAGGTGTGGTGCTGATGTTGCTCTATCTCTGGTTCGTGTCCACTGCAAAGAAGCGCAAGAGGATAAGCTGGTGTCTCTCAAGGTTGCCAACACCAGGAAGCACGACTTCAGATCTTTCATGGAGACTTTCATCGCTGCTGCTACCCGTATTGCCGACGGAATCGACCTCGACCAGTTTGTTGCACCTTCCAGTCCTCCGCCGGAGGAGTAAAAAACTTCTAAGTCCCACCTTAAATTTGCCTCGGAATGCCGAGTGGTTTTTGTAACCGATAAACTTTAGCAGGCTTAACGCCTGAGCACCTTTGGATCCGTAGGACGTTTATCCAAACTTGATTTATCCTTTAACATGCTTTGTTTGCCTTCGAGAGAACTTTGTTCCTCATTGGAAGATATTCGTTGAAACTCCAAATCGACTTGTGCTTCATCTATCCTGCGGTAGAGATGGAACACGATATGGATCGACCTCGTCGTCCTTGCGGATTGGGATGAACCGCAAGTTGTACTTTTGGCCAAGCTCCGAAGGAGGAGGTACCAGTCGACCTGCACCTCGTCGTCCTTGCGGATTGGGATGGACCGCACGTTGTACTTGTGGCGAAGCTCTGAAGGAGAAGGTAACAGTCGACCTCCACCTCGTCGTCCTTGCGGATTGGGATGAATTCCTTACTTAGGCGAGCACTGGACCACATCTAAGCTCCCGAGTGGGAGGTTTGCTCTCCACTCGGTAGGGTTTTTATTACTTAGGCGAGCACTGGGCTGCAGCTAAGCCTCCGAGTGGGAGGTTTGCTCTCCACTCGGTAGGATTTTTATTACTTAGGCGAGCACTGGGCTGCAGCTAAGCCTCCGAGTGGGAGGTTTGCTCTCCACTCGGTAGGATTTCTATTACTTAGGCGAGCGCTAGGCTGCAGCTAAGCCCCCGAGTGGGAGGTTTGCTCACCACTCGGTAGGATTTCTATTACTTAGGCGAGCACTGGGCTGCAGCTAAGCCCCCGAGTGGGAGGTTTGCTCTCCACTCGGTAGGATTTTTATGGCGTAGCTTTGAAGGAGAAGGTAACAGTCGACCTGCACCTCGTCGTCCTTGCGGTTTTCATTATTTTGGATGTTAAGGCGAATCCTTGGGCTGTTGCAAGCCCCTGAGTGGGAGGTTGGCTCACCACTCGGTAGGATTTGAATACTTAGGCGAGTACTTGGACTGCAGCTAAGCCTCCGAGTGGGAGGCTGGCTCGCCACTCGGTAGGATTTGAATACTTAGGCGAGTACTTAGACTGCAGCTAAGCCTCCGAGTGGGAGGCTGGCTCGCCACTCGGTAGGATTTTGAATACTTAGGCGAGTACTTGGACTGCAGCTAAGCCCCGAGTGGGAGGCTGGCTCGCCACTCGGTAGGATTTTGAATACTTAGGCGAGTACTTGGACTGCAGCTAAGCCCCAGTGGGAGGCTGGCTCGCCACTCGGTAGGATTTGAATACTTAGGCGGCGGATTCGCAGCTAAGCCCCGAGTGAGAGACTGTCTCGTCACTCGGAAAGGATTTTTTTACAAACTTAGGCGAACCGGATTCGCAACTAAGCCACCCATCGGGGAAATTTCAACAAAAAGTAATAACAATCTTTGGGAAAATTATAATATTCTTGTCTTAGATAAACAAACTACAAAAGTACTTTTATTACATCTCAACCGAGTGAGTATTAAGTGTAAAAGGGGCGGAGCAGCTCCGCGTTCCAAGCTCGAGGCTCGTCGATCTGGCGATCAACGTTGTAGAGATGATACGCTCCGTTGTGGAGAACTCTTGTGACGATGAAGGGACCTTCCCAAGTGGGAGCGAGCTTGTGTGGTTTCTGTTGATCCACTCGGAGGACCAAATCTCCCTCTTGGAAGGCTCGACTCTTCACATTTCTGGCATGGAATCGGCGCAAGTCTTGCTGATAGATAGTCGAGCGGATCAGGGCCATTTCTCTCACCTCTTCCAAGAGGTCGACTGCATCTTGCCGGGCTTGTTCCGCTTCTTCTTCAGAGTATAGTTTGACTCGAGGCGCATTGTGAAGCAGGTCACTCGGCAGAACTGCTTCAGCTCCATAGACCAGGAAGAATGGAGTTCTCCCAGTCGACCGATTAGGAGTGGTCCTCAATCCCCAGAGAACTGATGGAAGTTCGTCAACCCAAGCTCCTGCTGCGTGTTTGAGATCACACATCAGCCGTGGTTTCAGCCCTTTGAGAATGAGGCTGTTTGCACGTTCTGCTTGTCCATTCGACTGAGGATGAGCCACTAAAGCATAGCCGACCCGCGTGCCTTGAGAGGCGCAGAAGGCTTTGAACTTGTCATTATCGAAGTTTGACCCATTGTCGGTGATGATGCTATGCGAAACTCCATATCTGAATATCAACTCTCTGATGAAACTGATAGCAGTGCATGCATCGAGGTTCTTGATGGGCTTGGCTTCGATCCACTTGGTGAACTTGTCGGCTGCTACTAGCAAATGAGTGAAGCCGCTTCTGCCAGTTCTCAACGGTCCAATCATGTCCAATCCCCAAACAGCGAAGGGCCAGACGAGTGGAATGGTCTTCAAGGTTGAGGCGGGCTTGTGCGACATGTTGGAATAGAACTGACATCCTTCGCACTTGTCAACTATTTCTTTTGCCATTTCATTTGCTTTCGCCGGTAAAATCCCCTTCGGTATGCTTTAGCCACAATGGTCGAGAGGGCGATGATGGCCACAGGTCCCCAGTGGATATCCTCAAAATTATCGACCTTCTTCGGCGTGATACACTTACGGCCGACTCGATCACGCCTTTTCTCGAACAACTGTCCCTTGATCACTGTAAAGGCCTTGGATCGTCGGACGATCTGTCGAGCCTCTTCTTCATTCTCTGGGAGCTCTTTCCTTAGGATATATGCGATGTACGGCACCGTCCAGTCGGGAGTGATGACCACAACTTCCATAATTAGGTCGACCACGGCTGGGACCTCAACTTCAGTCGGATCATCGGCACTCTTTTGCTGCGGGGCTTCTTCTGTGAAAGGATCCTCCTGCACTGATGGTGCATGAATGTGCTCCAAAAATACATTACTAGGAATGGCTTCCCTCTTGGATCCTACCTTCGCCAAATCATCTGCAGCTTGATTTTTCAGTCGGGGTAATGATGAAGCTCTAACCCCTCGAATTTCTTCTCCAGCTTACTCACTGCATTACAATAACCTGTCATAGCTGCGCTTCTGACATCCCACTCCTTCATCACTTGATTAACAACCAGATCCAGTCGCCGTAGACCATAAAGGCGACGGACGCCGAGTGAAATGGCCATCGCAACCCATACAGGATTGCTTCATATTAACCGTTGTTGGAAGAATCAAAGTGAATCTGGAGAACATATTTGAGCCTATCTCCTCGGGGGGAAACCAATACAACCCCTGCACCAGAACCGTTCAGCATCTTGGAACCGTCGAAAAACATAGTCCAGTGCTCCGAGTGAACTTGAGTCGGAAGCTGCTGTTCAGTCCACTTGGCGAGGAAGTCTGTTATTGCTTGGGACTTGATGGCTTTCTTCGCCTTGAATTTGATATCAAGGGGAAGGAGTTCAATCGCCCATTTTGCTACTCGACCAGTTGCATCACTGTTATGAAGAATTTCCGACAATGGGCGTCGGCGGCATCTGTAATGGAATGATCGGAGAAATAATGAGCAACCTTCTTTGTGGTCATATAGATCCCATAAACAAGCTTCTGATAGTGAGGTATCTTTGCTTTGATGGGGTCAATACTTTAGAAAGATAATAAAGCTGGGCGTTGAACTTTGAAGGCTTTTCCTTCTTCTTCCCGCTCGACCGTAAATGCAGTCTCGACGACTTGTCCGATGGCTGCAATGTAAAGCAACAAAGGCTCTTTGCTGATTGGGGCAGCAAGCACCGGATTGGTGGAAGCGAGCTTTGAGCTCTGCAAGCGCTGCATCAGCTTCTAGAGTCCACTCGAACTTGTCGACTTCTTCATCGATCGGTAAAGAGGCAATGCCTTTTCACGGCGAGAGATGAATCGACTTAAAGCGACCAAGCATCCGATAAGTTTACGGACGCCGTGCACACGCCTGCAGGCGCTTCATTCGGAGTATGGTGCCAACCTTTTCGGGGTTAGCATCGATTCCTCGCTCGAAGCGAGAAAACCGAGTAACTTTCCACGGGAACTCCAAATGTACACTTTGATGGGTTAAGCTTGATATCATACCTCCACGAGATTGGCAAATGTTTCAGCAAGGTCGGTCAACAGGTGGAACCCTTCGTGACTTGACCACTATGTCATCCATATGCGCTTCTACATTCCGACTGATTTGAGTGAGCAAACACTTTGAATCATCCTCATGAATGTGGCCCGGCATTCTTGAGACCGAATGGCATGGTGACATAACGAAGCACCGAATGGAGTGATGAGCGCTGTTTTAATCTCATCGGGTCCATCTGACGGATCTGATGGTACCGGAATAGGCGTCTAAAAAGACAGCCTCTCACATCCCGCAGATTGAGTCGAATATTTGGTCAATGCGAGGAAGAGGGAAATGATCTTTCGGGCAGGCCCGATTGATATGCTTGAAATCGATGCACATGCGCAATGACTTGTCCTTCTTGGGGACCATGACGACATTGGCAAGCCACTCGGAGTGGTAGATCTCTCGGATGAACTCTGCCGCTAAGAGCGAGCCACCTCCTCGCCAATGGCCTTTCTCTTACGGACGGCGGACCGCCAAGATATTCTTTAACGGTTTGAATTTTGGGTCGACTCGTGGCGATGCTCAGCCAGCTCCACAGGAACACCGGCATGTCGCGAGCTTCAATGCAAAGATGTCCCGGTTCTCACGGAGGAACTGGATGAGCGCTTCTTCCTATTTTGAGTCGAGTGTTGTTGAGATGTTGGTCGGAGCAGCATTGGGATCGGTCGGGTGAATGTGAACCTGTTTCGTCTCACCAGTCGACTGAAATGCTGACTCCGTAGCAGGCTTCTTAGCTCGCAACAAATCACTCGGATCTGCAGTTTTCTGATACTCTTGTAGCTCTACCACTGCCAACTGAGCATCGGCGATCTTAGAGCCTTTCTGGAAGCACTCTTCCGCCTTCTTCCGATTGCCCGTTACAGTGATCACGCCCTTGAGACCAGGCATCTTCAGTTTGAGATACACGTAACATGGTCGGGCCATGAAACGTGCATAAGTTGGCCTTCCCAGAATAGCGTGATAAGCGCTCTGGAAATCCATGACCTCAAAGGTCAACTTCTCTTTCCGGAAATGCTTCGAATCACCAAAAACTACATCAAGAGCAATTTGGCGAGTGACTCAGCCTTCTTTCCGAGGAATGACTCCGTGGAAACTCATATTCTCGGTATCGAGTCGGACATCGGAATGCCCATTCCTTTCAACGTCTCGCGTACAATATGTTCAAGCCACTACCACCATCCATCAGGACTTTGGTCGATCGAGTGCCCTCAACAACTGGGTCGACCACCAATGCTTGCCTCGGGGGTGCCAATGTCGTCGGGTGATCGGTGGTCGAATGTGATGGCGGTGCAGGACCATTTCGGATAATTGGGAGTCGCCGGAGCAACCAAGTTCACTTCCCGATTGATAACCTTCAATCGACTTTTGCTTTCGACGTCATCAAAAATCATCATGGTGGAATTGACACGGGATATCCATCATCACCGTCATCTTTGTCCTCAACTTTGTCTGTTTCCTTATCCTTATCCTTGAGCTGTTTCCCATGGAACTGCTGAATCAAGAGCCAACACTGTCGAGTGGTTCGGGTAAAAGAGTTTACCCTCTTCATCTTTCTTTGTATGAATATGACATGGCAAATCCAACACGTCGTTTCCATCCTGGTCTTTCACCTTCTTGGGGTTCCAAGGACCCTTGGTTTCCCCAACTTTCACGGGTCACAGCCAAGGCCTCTCCGGAGCGGGCTGGCTCGGCTTTTAACTTCGCTTCCAACTGGAATTTCTCTCCTTGACCTCATTAGCGGCGATTTATATTTACCACTCCGGGCCGATCCTCTTCTTCACCATTTGCATACTTGGTGGCAATCTCCATCATCCGACTCAGGGTCATATCTCGGTTCGACCAAATTTCAAACTCAACTCTCTTCTTGACACCTTCTTTGAAGGCACAGATTACTGGTGATCGAGATACATTCTCGATGTGTGGTGCAAACTGATCCACCTCTGGATATAATCTCTCAAAGTTTCACTCGACTTTTGCACACACGATCGCAACTCCGTCAACCCTGTTGGTGGTTTGCAAGTTCCTTCAAATGTCCGACAAACACTGGGCAAGATCTTCCCAAGTGTAAATCTGCTGGGTGCTAATCGATTCAACCACATACTGGCTGAACCCTCTAACATAAGAGGCAAATGTTTCATGGCTACCTCATCGTTGCCACCGCCGATCCGAACAGCCACTCGGTAATCTTCAAGCCAAGTGTCGGGCTTGGATTCACCGATGAACTTCTCGACTCGATCGCCAACCTGAAGTTGGGAGGAATCACCATGACTCGATGGCTCTGCTGAAACACTCTGGTCCCGAGACATGAACTCTGCTGCTGGAGGAACATCTCTATCATGGCCGTCTCGGTGAGCTCTGTTCTGTCGACCAAACCTTGAGCGATAATAGATCTCGCATCAAAGCCTGGTTCCACAGGGTCGATTGGAACTCTTCGCCCAACTTTCTTGTCTTTGGCGTCTGTAGATCCTGCTGCCGAGGCGTATGATCCACCCCTTGGGGAGGGTGGGCACTCGGCGTCGATCGTTGCGATCGAATCGGTGCTCATACTGCTCATGACCCTTGTACCGATCATCACGCCGGCCCCACGTTCCTCACGCCTCGAGGCGATCTCGGACTATGGGCTGATGGACTGAATTCGCAGCGCGGATCGGCTGTGAATCTGTTCATGACGTGATACAACTGAGTTTTGATCTCCCGCCGCCCGGAGCAGATCTCGATTTGCAGCAAACCTCTACCGCCTCCGTGGGAAGGCTGAATTGACTACGCTATCTGGCGGCAGCTGCTAAATTCTAAATCGGAGTTCGATATACCTGAGTTGGCGGTTGAAAGAGGCGGCGTCGTTGGATTTCGGAACCCTTGGTCGCGCGCGCTCGTCGATTACTCGTTGGAGGTTCTCCAGTCGAGTGCGCTCAGCCAGGTTGGCCAAGCGCGCATCCTCCAAGGCACGAGCCTCGGGGGTTTCTCCAACGATAGGAGTGTGAAGTGCATCCATGTTCCGACGGCGAAGCTCCTCCCCCTGGAGCGAAGTGAGGGGCTCGGGCAAGTACTCTTCGTGGGCTTGCTCCGGATCGCCTCCACCGTCACCTCCGTTGGTGTGGGTGAATCCTGGGGGACTGCGTGGTCCATCGACCATTAGAACCTCTGCCGCCGGGTCACTGCTATCGCATTCGGACGCTGTCTCTGCGGAGCCAGTCGAACAGGCCGTAGAGAGATTAAATCGGGCTTGATCGCGCGACTTGGGGTGTGGCCGATGGCGGGCCATCACATGCCTCACCCCCGCTGAAGCCTCGACCGGCCGGGCGCTTGCGCGGTGGGAGGCCGAGGAGTGAAAGCGGCCTTTGGAGCCGACCTATCTTGGGTCGATGGTTGCGCGGGGAGGGCGCGCCGCGGACACACGCCTTGCGAAAGTCGTCGCCCAGCAGACGGGGAGCGCGTCCACGTCGAGTGGAGCCTCCACGAAGCCAAGCGGAGTCGTCGGCGATTTAACGTGAGAGCACCGAGGCGGATCTCGTGGCCGTCCAGAACTCCACTTGAAACCATGATGTAGGAGATCGAAAGAATCCCAACTTCTCCAACAAATCGCTAGAACACCAGCCCCAAGGTGGGCGCCAGCTGTCGTGGTTCTAAGTCCCGACAAGAGAATGGGGGTAGGTATGGAGAGGCAAGTTCCTAGCTACGGAGTAGTTGTATCGCAAGGGATTTCTGAGTTCGGGCCCTTCTCGGAGAAGTAATAGCCCTTCGTCTCGGGCCCGGAGGCGGTCATTGGATTATATCGTATGTGTTACGGGTGCGAACCCTTCTACCGTGGAGGGTGGCTTATATAGAGTGCGCCGGGACCCCAGCCAGCCCACGTAGCAAAGGGTTTAAGGTGCTTTAAGGCTAGGCGTTCTTGGTACGCATTACATAAAGTGTCATTAAGATCATAAAGACTATTTAACTTCTGAGACCGTTTGGGCACCGAGTGGCTCTTGGACTCTGGTGGTCGAGTGGGTCTTCATGGTCGAGTGTCTTTGAATCATCGAGTGGAAACCTACCAGTCATTTGGAAGGCCGCTTCTCTTGCGAGTGTCCTTGTGGAGGGTACCTTTGGGCAGGTCTATGACCCTACCCCAGGTACATGACTTAATCAGTGGGCGCCCTGCGGAAACGAACGACCGACCGGAAGAGGTTGGGGACGATGGGCGACGCTGGCGGCCGTAGCTTATCTCCCACCGGCAACAAGGAGAACGCCGGCAAAATGCTTTCCCTAACGCCGGTGTGGAGACATCTATGGCGTGGCGTGGTGGTGGTTCGGACGGCCCTTGTGGAAGGTGACGGGGCAGCGGAGGGTGGTGGCTGCGGCAATGTCAGGGGGCGGAGGGAGGTAGAGGAAGAGAGGGGGGGGGGGGGTCTGTGTCCCCGACGGGCGGGCCAGGGCAGGACAAGGGCACGCGCCCCGCCCGTCCACGTGTGCCCGTTCAGCCGCAAACTCGGCCAAAGTTGGGCCAGGAATTGGTCGAAAGCGGACAGAAAACGAAGGACGGTCCGTTTGCTCCCGCGTGTTGGAGGGTCTGCTATGTCCGTTTACCCCCAAACGGACGCGGGCGAACAGGATGAGATCGTGCATTGGAGTTACCCTAAGAATCTAGTATAAGATGTCCGTATACAACAAGTGAAATTTAAGACGTGTCCGGTCACTACCTGCGGACACCCTCGTAGTCGTTTGAGGGGCCATATTGATCATACGTGGCGTTAGATGCTTTTAGTTTACTAGCTTCAGAGAAGTGGACGATCGGGCATGACGTGTCGTCTTCGTGGCCCTGTACCCTTTTCTTTACAAGCCTGGCGTGGCGCTCGCATCACTGATCACATGTGCCTTTCTGTATGAATTCGTGCATTTTTCTTTTTTGAAACTGGGTCGAATTCATGCATTGATGCATGGCATGCACAAGTAAGTGAGGTCAGAACAAATATTTTGGCTCCTGACAAACATGCATGCATGCCGCCAAGCAGCAGGCAACAGCAACATTCAGACCAATCCCGTTTCCCATTTGTTCCATTTATGCATTTGCTCAACGGCCGACACCCATGCAAAGCGCACACCAGATTAAAGCCTTGCAAAAATTCGAAATGATCTCGTCCTGCTTCGAGATAACAGTACCACCTGCTTGCTCTGCCTAGAAAAACAATCAATCCGTAGTTCACATCAAAAAGGCCACGCCACGGACGAAAAAGTTGCTATATCCGAAATAATCTTCTCATTCGAATTATTTTGGTGGTCAAATAATTCGAATGAGAAGATTATTTTGGTGAGATTATTCGCATACGGCCCTGATTTTCCCCTCCCTCTCATGAAGGCCACGCCACAGACGAAAAAGTTGCTATATCTGAAATAAAATTTTGGTAGGCTCCACTTTAAAGAAAAGGGCAGGCAAGAGGAGAAAAAAAAGGACGAATTTGGCTGTTTGGTGCGGCTCTCGTATGGCATGGGCCCAGGGGCGGAGCCGGGGGGGGACGAGCGAGGGCTGGTCACTCACCACAACCAATGATCAACAATTTTAGTAGAAGCAACTAGTAATTATCAACGAGATTCGATCAAAATATGTACTCGGCCCCCCCTATACTCGAATCCTGGCTCCGCCACTGCATGGGCCCACCTGACTGCTGCATGCTGAACAACGATAGCAAGAAGTCAATAGCCACAAATTTAGGTTTGGATCATGCTGAGAATAGTATTGTGATGAACAAGTGTGTCCAAACTAGCTAGTAGTTTTCAGCTATACCGAAATTATATCATAAATCAATCAGACGATAAGTCTCTCTACAATGACCTTCCAACGGCCATGAAGAAACTAGGATAGCTATGATGTCGCTGCAATTGCACCGTATCTCACCAAAAATGTCTGTGATCACGGAACCAAAAAGATGTTGACGTGTCGCCTTCATGGGCCCTTTTCACATGTTGAACTTGGATCACTGTGACGACCAGACCAGATAATGGTACTCTCTTACTTTGATTTTCTTTTGCGAGGAACTTCTGATCTATTTATCATCTTTCATGGTAGTACAAAGAACATTAGAAGTAAAATTTATATCGAGGTCCGTGAAGACCACCTAATGACATTCTACAAAGAAGCGAAGCCGAGGCGCTGGCCGTCATCGCCCTCATTTCGTCGGTCGAGGCAAACATTATTCTAGTGAGCGATCGGGATGTCGTCAAGCTAAAGCCCAATAGGACCAACGCACGAGAACAACAACCGCCGTCGATGAAAAGTAGTGATGAACTTATTTGAAGCTTTAACTTTGTTCAAGTCAAATCTCGTTAACTTTATCAATTTTTTTTTTGAAATGTGTATATCACGATCTACATCACCAAATTAATTTTAATAGATTCTTCGTACACATTTGTTGTATTTGATATTATCGATATATCACACTTTTTTCTATAGACTTTATTAATTTAGGACAAGTTTGACAAAATATGCCATCTCTCTACACCGACCTTCCAACGACCAAGAAGGAACAGGCGTTATAGCTTTGATGTCATTTTAATTTCACAATATATATCTCACCAAAATAATCTTTTCATTCCAATTATTTGACTACCAAACCAAGAAAGATGCGGTCTCGTCGTAATGAGCCAGCATGTATGCATGGATCATGGTGATGAGCAGTTAACACCACAGTGCTGCAGACTCCACGAGGATCCACATGGATCGGGGTTGAATGGCATGCGCGAGGGCAAAATGGTCATTCTCCACTCCTGTGTATGCACTGCTAGCTTTGATATCCCTCTACGATTTTCCCTGATATATCAAAGCTGCAGTGTGGAATTTCCCTACTATTTTTCGTGAGGCGAGAAAAAAGACATGCAAGCCAGTCAACGGTCTAAGGACCACGCAAAAGAACACATCGCATTCCCCCATTGTTATTCATCATTGTTACAAACTAGATGACATGGTTGCGCCAATGGCGCAAAGAGCTAGTTAGAAGCAATGTTTGTAATGAGTAAGTAAAAGATGTAAATGGAAAGATAATACAATGTGGATTGTATTGCAGATAGTAAAATGACTTAAATTGGTTTACAAATAGTAGAATGACTTAGACCAGTTTAAAGAAATACACTTATATATAGGCCGCCTCACAGCTTATTTAGGCATCTTCTTGGTTTGATCGTGGTCTTCATAAGGTATGTACGAAAAAGCAGAGTGTCATCGTTGGATAATTCTTGCATGGTAGACTTCCACAGGTACTTGAAGGCCTATAAAAAGTGTTGGTTTCACTGTCAGACCATTTGGAGTAGCCCATATAGTTATTATCTCCGGAATATCTTTGCTTTCATTGGTTCATATGACACACTTGTAGAACCAAATGTCAGGGAAATCACCAACATGATAGTTTTTGTTCTCTAGCATGCAACAATGACTCAGGACGTCTTCCATTATAGGTGGGCTGTTGGTAGTGATGAAGTCATGTATCTGGGGTAGGGTCATAGACCTGCCCAAAGGTACCCTCCACAAGGACATTCACAAAAGAAGCGGCCTTCCAGTCGACCTGGTAGGTTTCCACTCGACAGAGTCAAAGAAACTCGATCATGAAGACCCACTCGACCACCAGGAGTCCAAGAGCCACTCGGTGTCCAAACGGTCTGTAGTTAAATAGTCTTTATGATCATAATGATACTTTATGTAAGGCGTTACCGATGCGCCTAGCCTTAACGTACCTTAAACCCTCCTTTCGTGGGCTGGCTGGGGTCTGGCGCACTCTATATAAGCCACCCCTCCACGGTAGAAGGGTTCGCACCCTATAACACAAACGCATATTAACGATCGACCGCCTCCGGGCTCCGAGGCGTGGGGCTGTTACTTCCTCCGAGAAGGGCTGAACTCGTAAATCTCTTGCGTACACAACTACTCCATAGCTAGGATCTTGCCTCTCCATACCTACCCCCATTCTCTTGTCGGACTTAGAACCACGACGATTTGGCGCCCACCGTGGGGCAGGTGTTCTAGCGATTTGTTGGAGAAGTTGGGATTCTTCGATCTCCTACATCATGGTTTGGTGGAGTTCTGGTCGGCGGCCACGAGATCCGTCTCGGTGCGCTCACGTTAAATGCAACGACTCGCTTGGCTTCCGGGAGGCTCCACTCGGCGTGGGCCGCTCCCGTCCAGCTGGGCGGCGACTTTCAGCGTGTGTCCGCGGCGTCCCTCTGCGGCAACCGTCGACCCAATATGGGTCGGTTCTGTCGTCCTCGCTCCCGGTTTCCCGCCGCGCAAGCGTTCCGGTCGATCGAGGCTTCAGCGGTGGGTGAGGCATGCGGTGGCCCGCCATCGGCCACCCCAAGTCGCGCGTCGAGCCCAATGAATCTCTACGGGCTGTTCGACCGTCGGCTGGCTCCACGGAGACTGCGTCCGAATGCGATAGCGATGACCGGCGGAGAGGTTACGATGGTCGATGGACCACGCAGTCCCCGGTTCACCCGCACCAAAGGAGGTAGCGGTGGAGGCGATCCGAACAAGCCCACGAAGAGTACCTGCGAGCTCCTCACCTCGCTTGAGGAGGAGCTTCGCCCGTCGGAACATGGATGCGCTTCACACTCCTATCGTCGGAGAAACCCCGAGGCTCGTGCCTTGGAGGATGCGCGCAGCCAACCTAGCTGGCGCACTTGGTGGAGAACCTTCAGCGAGTACTCGGCGCTGCGCGACCAAAGGTTCGAGAATCGATCGGCGTCGGCTCTTCCACCAACAACTTAGGTATATCGAACTCCGATTCAGAATTTAGCAGCTGCCGCCCGTATAGCGAGTCAATTCAGCCTTCCCGATCGGGCGGGTAGAGGTTTGCTACAAATCAGAGATCTGCTCCGGCGGCGGAGACCAAAACTCAGTCGTATCACGATCGCGGAACAGGATTCACAACCGATCCGTCGCTGCGAATTCAATCGATCGGCCCATAGTCGAGATCGCCCCCGGCGTGAGAGCGTGTGGGCGGCGTGTGATCGATACAAGAGCCGCGAGCAGTATGAGCACCGATTCGATCGCAATGATCGGCGTCAGTGCCCTCCTCCCCAAGGGGTGGATCGTGCGCTCCTCGGCAGCGGGATGACAGACGCCAGCACAGTGTTGGGCGAAGAGTTCCAGTCGACCCCAGGGAACCAGGTTTTGATGTGAGATCTATTATCGTTCAAGGTTTGGTCGACAAAAACAGAGCTCACCGAGACGGCCATGATAGAGATGTTCCCTCCAGCAGCGAGTTCATGTCTCGGGACGAGTGTTTCAGCAGAGCCATCGGGGCGCGGTGATTCCTCCCAACTTCGGTTGGCGGTCGAGTCGATAAGTTCACTGGTGAATCCAAGCGACACTTGGCTTGAAGATTACCGAGTGGCTGTTCAGATCGGCGGCGGCAGCGATGAGGTAGCCATGAAGCATTTGCCTCTTATGTTGGAGGGTTCAGCCGGGCGTGGTTGAATCGATTAGCACCCAGTAGTATTTACACTTGGGAAGATCTTGCCGAGTGTTTGTCGGGACATTTGAAGGACTTGCAAGCGACCAGCAGGATTGAGCGGAGTTGCGATCGTGTGTGCAAAAGTCGAGTGAAACTTTGAAAGATTATATCGAGGTGGATCACTTTGCACCACACAGTTGAGAATGTATCGATCACCGGGCGATCTGTGCCTTCAAAGAAGGTGTCAAAACGAGAGAGTTGAGTTTGAAATTGGTCGAACGGAGATATGACCCTCGGTCGGATGATGGAGATTGCCACCAAGTATGCAAATGGTGAAGAAGAGGATCGGCTCCGGAGTGGTAAATACAAATCGGCCGCCAATGAGGTCGGCGGAGGGAATTCCAGTCGGAAGCAGAAGCGCAAAGCCGAGCCAGCTGCTCCCGGAGAGGCCTTGGCTGTGACCCCAGGAAAGATCAAGGGGAAACCCAAGGGTCCTTGGAACCCCAAGAAGGTAAAAGACCAGGATGGAAATGACGTTCTGGATTTGCCGTGTCACATTCACACGAAGAAAGATGAAGAGGATAAACTCATTTACCCAAAACACACCACTCGATAGTGTCGACTCTTGATTCAACAGTTCCAAGGGAAACAACCCAAGGATAAGGATAAGGAGACAGACAAAGTCGAGGACAAAGATGACAGTGATGATGGATATCCCCAGGTTAATTCCACCCTGATGATTTTTGTTGACGTCGAAAGCAAAAGTCGATTGAAGGTTATCAATCGGGAAGTGAACATGGTCGCTTCGGCGACACCCAACTATCTGAAGTAGTCCTGACCCCATCACATTCGACCAGTCCGATCACCCGGCGCACATTGTCACCCACAGGGAAGCGTTGGTGGTCGACCCGATCGTCGAAGGCACTCGGTGACCAAAGTTACGATGGATGGTGGTAGTGACTTGAACATATTGTCTGTGAGAGATGTTGAAAGGGATGGGCATTGCGATGTCGGACTCAACACCGATAACATGAGCTTCCACGAGTCATTCACGGAAAGAAGGCTGAGTCACTCGGCCAAATTGCTCTTGATGTAGTTTTGGTGATTGAAGCATTTCCGGAAAGAAAAGTTGACCTTTGAGGTCGTGGATTTCAGGCGCTTATCACGCTATTCTAGGAAGGCCAGCATATGCGTTCATGGCCCGACCATATTACGTGTATCTTAAGCGAAGATGCACGGTCCCAAGGAATTGATTACTGTTACGGGCAATCGGAAGAAGGCGGAAGAGTGCTTCCAGAAAGGCTCTAAGATCGCCGATGCTCAGTTGGCGGTGGTAGAGCTACAAGAGTATCAGAAAACTGCAGATCCGAGTGATTTGTTGCGATCTAAGAAGCCCGCTACGAAGTCAGCATTCCAGTCGACCGGTGAGACGAAACAGGTTCACATTTTCACCCGACTGATCCCAATGCTGCTCTGACCAACATCTCAACAACACTCGACTCAAAATAGGAAGAAACGCTCATCCAGTTCCTCCGTGAGAACTCGGATATCTTTGCATGGAAGCCTGCTGACATGCCGGGTGTTCCCAGGGGGCTGGCTGAGCACCGCCTACGAGTCGACCCAAAAGTAAAACCGGTTAAAGAATATCTTCGACGGTCCGCCGTCCATAAGAGACAGGCCATTGGTGAAGAGGTGGCTCGGCTCTCAGCGGCGGAGTTCATCCGAGAAATCTACCACTCCGAGTGGCTCGCCAATGTCGTCATGGTCCCCAAGAAGGACAAGTCGTTGCGCATGTGCATCGATTTCAAGCATATCAGTCGGGCCTGCCCGAAAGATCATTTCCCTCTTCCTCGCATTGACCAAATAGTCGACTCAACTGCGGGATGTGAGAGGCTGTCTTTTTAGGCGCCTATTCCGGTACCATCAGATCCGTCTGTATGGACCCGATGAGATCAAAACAACGTTCATCACTCCATTGGGTGCTACATTATGTCACCATGCCATTCGGTCTCAAGAATGCGAGCCACATTCATGAGGATGATTCGAAGTGTTTGCTCACTCAAATCGGTCGGAATGTAGAAGCGTACATGGATGATATAGTGGTCAAGTCACGAAAGGGTTCCGACCTGTTGGTGACCTTGCTGAAACATTGCCAATCTCGGGAGGTATGATATCAAGCTTAACCCATCGAAGTGCACATTTGGAGTTCTGGTGGAAAGTTACTCGGTTTTCGTTTACGGCGAGGAATCGATGCTAACCCCGAAAAGATTGGCGCTATACTCCGAATGAAGCATACATGCGTGTGCACGATGTCGAAGCTTCTTTGGATGCTTGGCTGCTTTAAGTCGATTCATCTCTCGCCTCGGTGAAAAGGCATTGCCTCTTTACCGACTGATGAAGAAGTCAGACAAGTTCGAGTGGACTCCATAAGCTGATGCAGCGTTTGCAGAGCTAAAAGCTCTGCTCTCCACCCAGCCGGTGCTTGCTGCTCCTATCAGCAAAGAGCCTTTGTTGCTTTACATTGCAGCCACTGGACAAGTCGTCAGTACCGTACTTACGGTCGAGCGGGAAGAAGAAGGAAAAGCCTTCAAAGTTCAACGCCTAGTTTATTATCTTTCTGAAGTGCTGACCCCATCAAAGCAAAGACACCCTCACTATCAGAAGCTTGTTTATGGGATTTACATGACCACAAAGAAGGTTGCTCATTATTTCTCTGATCATTCCATTACAGTCGTCAGCGACGCCCCATTGTCGGAAATTCTTCATAACAGAGATGCAACTGGTCGAGTGGCTAAATGGGAAATTGAACTCCTTCCCCTTGATATCAAATTTGAGGCAAAGAAAGCCATCAAGTCCCAAGCAATAGCAGACTTCCTCGCCGAGTGGATGAACAGCAGACTTCGACTCAAGTTCACTCGAACCTTTGGACTATGTTTTTGATGGTTCCAAGATCTTTGAGCGGTTCGATGCAGGGGTTGTATTGGTTTCCCCGAGGAGATAAGCTCAAGTATGTTCTCAGATTCACTTTGATTCTTCCAACAACGAAGCAGAATATGAAGCACTCTGTATGGGTTGCGTATGGCCATTTCACTCGGCGTCCGTCGCCTAATGGTCTCTGGCGACTTGGATCTGGTTGTTAATCAAGTGATGAAGGAGTGGGATGTCGAAGCCCAGCTATGACAGAGTTCTTGTAATGCAGATGAGAAAATTGGAGAAGAAATTCGAGGGTTAGAGCTTCATCATATACCCATTGAAAAATCAAGATGAGGCGATTTGGCGAAGATAGGGTCCAACAGGAAGCCATTCCCAGCAATGTATTTTGGAGCACATTCATGCACCATCGAGACAGGAGGATCCTTTCACGAAGAAGCCCCACAGCAAAAGAGTGCCAATGATCCGGTGAAGTTGAGGTCCCGGCCGTGGTCGACCTGATTATGGAAGTGGTGGTCATCACTCCCGACCGACAAGTGCCGTACATCGCATATATCCTAAGGAAAGAACTCCCAGAGAATGAAGAAGAGGCTCGACGGATCGTCCGTCGATCCAAGGCCTTCTGATGATCAAGGGACAATTATACGAGAAAGCGCGATTGGAGTCGGCCGAAGTGTATCACGCCGGAAGAAGGTCGAGATAATTCTTGAGGATATCCACTCGGGGACTGTGGCCATCATCGTCCTCTCGGACCATCGTGGCTAAAGCATACCGGCGGGATTTTCTTGGCGAAAGCAAATGAAATGGCAAAAGAAATAGTCGACAAGTGTGAAGGGTGTCGGTTCTATTCAACATGTCACACAAGCCGCCTCAGCCTTGAAGACCATTCCACTCGTCGGCCCTTCGTTATTTGGGGATTAGACATGATTGGACCGCTAAGAACTGGCGAAGCGGCTTCACTCATTTGCTAGTAGCGATCGACAAGTTCACCAAGTGGATCGAAGCCAAGCCCATCAAGAACCTTGATGCATGCCGCTATCGGTTTCATCGAGAATTGATATTCAGATATGGAGTTCGCATAGCATCATCACCGACAATGGGTCAAACTTCGATAATGACAAATTCAAAGCCTTCTGCGCCTCTCAGGGCACGCTGGTCGACTATGCTTCAGATTGCTCATGCGGATCGACCTCTTGGAGGAGGAGAGGAGATGGCCCTGATCCGCTCGACTATCTATCAGCAAGACTTGCGTCGATTCCATGCCGAAGCGTGAAGAGTCGAGCCTTCCAAGAGGAGATTTGGTCCTCGAGTGGATCAACAGAAACCACACAAGCTCGCTCCCACTTGGGAAGGTCCTTCATCGTCACAAGAGTTCTCCACAGCGGAGCGTATCATCTCTACAACGTTGATCGCCGGATCGGCGAGCCTCGGCGTGGAATGCGGAGCTACTCCGCCCCTTTTATACTTAATACTCACTCGGTTGAGATGTAATAAAATTACTTTTGTAGTTTGTTTATCTAAGACAAGAATGTTATAATTTTTCCCAGTGATTGTCATTACTTTTTGTTGAAATTTCCCCCAGTGGGTGGCTTAGCTGCGAATCCGGTTCGCCTAAGTTTGTAAAAAATCCTTTCGAGTGGCGAGCCGGTCTCCCACTCGGGGGCTTAGCTCTTGAATCCGCTTCGCCTAAGTATTCAAAATCCTACCGAGTGGTGAGCCAGCCTCCCACTCGGAGGCTTAGCTGCAGTCAAGTACTCGCCTAAGTATTTAAAATCCTACAGTGGTGAGCCAGCCTCCCACTCGGGGCTTAGCTGCAGTCCAAGTACTCGCCTAAGTATTTAAAATCCTACCGAGTGGTGAGCCAGCCTCCCACTCGGGGGCTTAGCTGCAGTCCAAGTACTCGCCTAAGTATTTAAAATCCTACCGAGTGGTGAGCCAGCCTCCCACTCGGGGCTTAGCTGCAGTTCAAGTACTCGCCTAAGTATTTAAAATCCCACCGAGTGGTGAGCCAGCCTCCCACTCGGGGCTTAGCTGCAGTCAAGTACTCGCCTAAGTATTCAAAATCCTACCGAGTGGTGAGCCAGCCTCCCACTCGGGGGCTTAGCTGCAGTCCAAGTACTCGCCTAAGTATTCAAAATCCTACCGAGTGGTGAGCCAGCCTCCCACTCGGGGGCTTAGCTGCAGTCCAAGTACTCGCCTAAGTATTTAGATCCTACCAAATGGAGAGTCAGCCTCTCACTCGGGGGCTTAGCAACATCCCAAGGATTCGCCTAAACATCCAAAATAAAGAACGCTTCGCAAGGACGACGAGGTGCAGGTCGACTGCTATCTTCTCCTTCAAAGCTACGCCATGAAAAACCTACAGAGTGGAGAGCAAACCTCCCACTGGGGCTTAGCTTCAGCCAGTGCTCGCCTAAGTAATAGAAATCCTACCGAGTGGAGAGCAAACCTCCCACTGGGGCTTAGCTGCAGCCAGTGCTCGCCTAAGTAATAGAAATCCTACCTAGTGGAGAGCAAACCTCCCACTCGGGGCTTAGCTGCAGCCCAGTGCTCGCCTAAGTAATAGAAATCCTACCGAGTGGAGAGCAAATCTCCCACTCGGGGGGCTTAGCTGCAGCTCAGTGCTCGCCTAAGTAATAGAACTCCTACCGAGTGGAGAGCAAACCTCCCACTCGGGGGCTTAGCCGCAACCCAGTGCTCGCCTAAGTAATAGAAATCCTACCGAGTGGAGAGCAAACCTCCCACTCGGAGGCTTAGCTGCAGCTCAGTGCTCGCCTAAGAATCCTACTGAGTGGAGAGAAAACCTCCCACTCGGGAGCTTAGCTACAGTCCAGTGCTCGCCTAAGTAAGGAATTCATCTCAATCCACAAGGACAACGAGGTGCAGGTCGACTGTTACCTTCTCCTTCGGAGCTTCGCCACAAGTACAACGTGCGGTCCATCCCAACCCTTAAGGGCAGCGAGGTCGGTCGCGCATCATGCTCCATCTCTACCTGCAAGATAGATGAAGTACAACTCGACTGGAGTTTCACCTCAAGCCGAATGAAGTACAAGTCGAATGAAGAGCAAAGTTCTCTCGAAGGCGAATAAAGCATGTTCAAAGATAGATTAAGATTCGGATAAACGTCCTACGGATCCAAAGGAGCTCAGGCATTAAGCCTGTTAAAGTTTGTCGGTTACAAAAACCACTCGGCATTTCGAGGCAAATTTAAGGTGGGACTTAGAAGTTTTTTACTCCTCCGATGGAGGACTGGAAGGTGCAACAAACTGGTCGAGGTCGATTCCGTCGGCAATACGGGTAGGAGCAGCGATGAAGGTCTCCATGAAAGATCGGAAGTCATACTTCCTGGTGTTGGCAACTTTGAGGGACGCCAGCTTGTCCTCTTGCGCTTCCTTGCAGTGGACGCGAACCAGAGACAGAGCAACATCAACACCACACTGGCGAAGACTTTTCCATTCTTGCACTCGACTTGGAATCTCATTCATTCGAGTCATTAAGGATTCAAGGTCATTCTGGAGTGTCTGATCTGGCCAGAGAGTCGAGTCGATCCGCGACACCGCAGCTTTCAATCGAGCAAGATAATCCACCACGCTAGCAACGCGAGACTCAATCGGAGCACATTCATGGCAACCGTCCTTCACGGGAGAGTTGATGGGGTCCAGGCTGGTCTCCACTCATTGGTTTCTTCTTGAAGTTTTGATAGAATTCTGAAAACACAGATCATACTCAAAATAACAATCATGCGATGAGCGGTGATAGCAAGGCGGTCGGGTAAAGAGATTACCTTCAAGCATGAAAACAGCTTCTTGGCGAGCCCTCAAGATAAATCTCAGGTCATTTCTCTTCCCGCCAGTTGGCGGCCATGTCGACGAGCAATCTTGTCATTCTTGATCGACTAACTTCCTTGTTGGCGTGTCAAGAGCGGCTTTCGACTTGGCATTTTCATCTTCAAGTTTGTCGGTGAGGCAAGCTTTTCTTCAATGAGCTTTGTTTTCTCAGAGCATATACATTGCCTCTGCAAGGTCAAGGTCCTTCTTCTTCAAAGTCTCTTCCAATTTATCTGCAAAGCAACAATGAGAACAGAGTTGAGAATGAACAGAAAAACAAAGACAGTCGTCAAAATTCTCACCAGCCATACCTTTTGCTTCATCCTTCGCCTTCTGCAAATTCTCCTAAGCAAGCTTCAAGTCAAGGTTGAGCTGGATCTGCTTGTTCTCTAACTCAGTATAGCGAGCCACAAGCTCGCAAGATTTCTACAAAGAGTCAACCAACAAAAGACATCAAAGACAGATCACTTCCGAGTGACTAAGGAAAAATCGTAGCATTTCTAAGACTACAGTCGAATCAAAGCATTCGACAATAGTCTCGGGGATTACACCCAGTGGGTGCACTCAGCGTGCCCCCACTGGTTTTACCAATTTTGTTCGACCAGTCGACCAAAAGAGGCAAAAAGGTTATGATTCTAAAACCATGGCTAAGTGTCAGTGGTCAGCCACGTTAAAAAAACAGCTCTTTAGACTATAGTCGACTGCAGGCAGTCCACCATAGTCTCGGGGACTACACCCAGTCGGTGCACTTAGCGTGCCCCCACCGATTTTACGGTTCCATTCGACTTGGTCCGTCCAGGTCGAGTGAAGAAGTTCACAGTATAAAGACTATAGTCGACTGCACGCAGTCCACCATAGTCTCGGGGACTACACCCAGTGGGTGCACTCAGCGTGCCCCACAAAACTCAATCGACACACCCACCCGGTGGGTGTATAGATATAAATCTCCAAAGAAGCAGTTTGGTAGCATATCCTAACAGAGCAAGCAGTTTCAGGTAGCATATCCTAACAGAGCAAGCAACGATCGACTTACTTGGACATTGCTCTGGAGAGCTGAACTAGCATCATAGGCCGCCTGGCTAGCCTCTCGGACCGCCTTCACTTGCTCCATCATGATCCCTGCCTGGCGTATAGCCTCCTTAGCAGCACTCACTTGGTCTTCCGGGACGTGGTGTATAGCAAAAAGCGATGGTGGATCAGCAGTCGACGAAGCGGGTCGAGCACTTGTCGTGGTTCAGCAAAGACACACATGCCCGAGTGGGGTTGCCTCCCTCGAAACCAACGTCTCAGTATCGTCTGGCTGGAGTAGCCTTGCCGCAGAGCACCCTCTTGTTTTCCTCTTCCTCAATGGTGCTTCCTCGTCATCATCGGGAGATCAATGACATGGCGGAACTACAAGAAAGATTCAAAAGTAAGCATGGAAATCCAGTCGACTAAAAGCGAAACTACAGAGATCATACCAAGGTTGGAGGTGGCGGCATCTTCCATTTCATGATCTTCGTGCTTGGCTGAGGTCTCGGAGGTAGCAGCACTGCGGATTTCAAGAATCGGCTGATCAGTCACCAAGTCGACCAAAAGTACACTCATGTTGAATAGGGAAATACAAGTTCTGCTGGTTACCCGGAGATGGTGGGAATGACCATCCGCATTTTGGGCAGGGGCTTTGCCGGCTTTGACGACGTTGCTCGAGGTTGCTTCAGTGGTTTCTCAGTCTGCGCAGGGGAAGTTGTCCGAGGTCGCCGTCGATTGCCCGATGGGCCTTAACAGCTTTACCGCGCCCGGCCGCCGGGTCATGCGTCAACTTGGACATTCCTTCCAAGTGAGGAGGATCGACGTCTTCCTCCTCTTCCTCCTCCTCCTCCTCTTCATCAGAGCTATCGTCCCCCTCATCCTCCTCACCGTTGGACTCCCATTCTTCCTGACTTTCACCTCCGCTTCCTTCTTCTTCTTTAACTGGTTCCTGCGCCCCGTTGGGCATCGAGTACATCTCAGTGGTGACCTAGAAGATAGCAAAACAAGGCAATGTTCAGTCGACGAATCGGCATCTAAACAGAATGAAGGCAGCCGAATCACAGTCGGAGATAAGTGGTTATACCTTGTCCACTTCATAAGTCTGGTCGAGTGGTGGAATCCTCCTAGCTCCGTGAGGGTTATCTTTGTTTCCTGTGATGGCAGTCATCCACTTCTCCAGCGTGGCGTCATCGACCTCCTCTGGATGGATCCGGGTGGTATCATCCGTACCGGAGTACATCCACATCGGATGGCCTCGGTATTGGAGTGGCTGAATATGACGTCGGAGGAAAACCTCCAGGAGATCCATGCCGGTCACCCCGTCGCGAATGAGCTGGACTACGCGTTCCATCAACAATTTTACTTGGGCCTTCTCCTCTGGTAGCACCTTCAGGGAAGATGGCTTGTTCACTCGACTCATGGAAGAAGGAGGGAGTCCAGTCGACTGCCCCGGCGTTGGCTGGTCTTGGCAGTAGAACCAGGTCGACTGCCACCCTCTAACCGAGTCGGGGAGAGTCATAGCCGGAAAAGCGCTCTTCCCCCTCATCTGGACCCCGAGTCCCCCACACATCTGGATTACTTGGGTTCTCTCGTCATTCGGGTTCGTTTTCTTCACCGTCTGGGAGCGACAAGTGAATATGTGCTTGAAGAGGCCCCAGTGCGGCCGACAGCCCAAGAAGTTTTCGCATAACGAAATGAAAGCAGCAAGGTAGACAATGGAGTTGGGAGTGAAATGATGGAGTTGCGCTCCAAAAAGTTCGAAACCCCGGAAAAAGGATTCGTGGCGGAGAAAATCCCGATCTCGTGAGTGGCTAGGAGAACGACTCACCCTCTTGAGGCTGCGGTTGCCACTCCGTTCCGGAAGCCTCGCCGACCCATGGGGATCAGTCCCTCATTGGCCAGATCGGTGAGGTCCTTCTCGGTGATGGTCGGCGGATCCGATCTCCCTAGACCCAACCTTGCGGCAGTTTGGACATGAAGAAGATCCGCCCGACCGGGCGCTCTTCCCTTAGCCTTCGCCGCCGCCTTCTTCACCCGTTCCAAGGCTGCGGTCTTCTCCTTCACCATGGTCGCCGGCGAAGCAGGCGCTGAGCAGGCTAAGAGCGCAGCAAGAAGGTTTGGAGTCAGAGGGAGGGGAAGATTGAGGTCGCACTGTTCAAAATACCATGTCCGATGCTTTATAAGGAGCCGCTTCCGAGTGGCTGACCGGTAGGCCCAGGCAATCCCGTCAAATTCCGCAACAGGCGCGCACGCGATACGTGGCGAAAAAGGCGGCGCGAAGATCGAGGCGTCATCGTCTTATCCCATCCGAGTGCCGCAGTTTTCTCCGCCTCGCGCGCTTCTCAAAATTCGGATCCCACGAAATCCGCTAACCGCGGAGCAACCTGTCAGATAGCAGATTTCCTCAGATCCGTCGCTCGGAAATTCTCAAGTTCACAAAGTTCACTCGACAAATGTGAAGAATGGATCAAGGCGACTGAAAGAGAAGTTGATGCCATCACTAAAAGGTCATTGATCCAGAGTAAAGACACACTCGCAACACGAAGAACAGGTCGGAAAGATTATCAACTCCTTCCTCACTCAAACCTCGATCCATTCGGGGCTAATGATGAAGTCATGTACCAGGGTAGGGTCATAGACCTGCCCAAAGGTACCCTCCACAAGGACACTCATGAAAAAGCGGCCTTCCGGTCGACCTGGTAGGTTTCCACTTGTGAGTCAAAGACACTCGACCATGAAGACCCACTCGACCACCAGAGTCCAAGAGCCACTCGGTGTCCAAGCGGTTTGTAGTTAAATAATCTTTATGATCATAATGATACTTTATGTAAGGCGTTACCAAGATGCGCCTAGCCTTAGCGTACCTTAAACCCTCTCTTTCGTGGGATGGCTGGGGTCTGGCGCACTCTATATAAGCCACCCCCTCCACAGTAGAAGGGTTCGCACTTCATAACACATACGCATATTAACCAGTCGACCGCCTCCGGGCTCCGAGACGTAGGGCTGTTACTTCCTTTGAGAAGGGCCTGAACCCGTAAATCTCTTGCGTACACAACTACTCCATAGCTAGGATCTTGCCTCTCCATACCTACCCCCCATTCTACTGTCAGACTTAGAACCACGATAGGTAGCCCTGTAAGCCTTATCTTATCTCTCCGAGAGAGAATAGGAGATATTGCACCAATATACACGATCAGAGGACAACAAGCCACTTGCGGTACACAGAATAAATGGCTTAGGAGGGGGAAACAAATATGAAAAGAGTGTAATAATCATACAACATAGAGGATAGGTTAACTATGCCTACAATCACCATGAATAGACTTAGCAACAACTATATATGTATCCATTACTTGAATGGAACGCAGGTGAATGCAACTCCAATAAGAGAAGAATAGGTAGTGAGCACACAAGTTTGGACTTTACACAGGTAAGTAACTGGATCAGGTCATCAGGTTTGCCAATGAGGTTAGAACAAAAGTTTGGTATCAAAAATAACCGAACACAATTGCAGAGGAAAGGATTAGTAAGAAACCTACTTTGTATGTAATTTCTTCTGGTCAACACAGATGCAAAGCAAAGGTGTGAAACCATCTGTTATCTTGGTTTTTAGGCCTATTGTCAAACATCTTGGTTTTAGGGCCTATTATCAAACAGTCCGTGAGTGTCACAAAAACAGGGAAGTAGGTAAAATCTAGGAGTTTTTCAACTAAGTTTGACAACACACAGTTTATTTCCAGTGAAAAATACATCCTCTGGTTTTAGGAAGATCCAACTTACAAATAACATCGAGCGTACGTTCATAGGAAATACATAATGACCACCGGCAATGGCGCGGAACGCAGGACACAACATATGGTTTAATACACCTAACACAAATCCTTGCACCTAGAGCAGAGAAACAGTTTCAAGTAAAGAAAAGCGGGAACAATTGTTAAGGAGGTATTTCTATCGAGGATGTCAGTTGCAGTCTCCCAAAGCATAGTAACAATATAACTTAGGGGTTCACTAAGTGTATTATGTTAACAATTTGGTGCCACATGCATAGCCTAAGTATATACTCACAGGCATGTTCCTTAGTATATAGCTAATAACAACGAGGAGTTGTCAATCAATTAAACCAAAGTTAATGGTGCAGCATGTTTTCTGTAAAGTAAGTGATATTGAATTTTTTTTTCTGGGATAAAAGATGGTGTAATCCTCTCCATGGTCTTTAGTTTTCATCTGTCGGCCTATGTATATGACATTTTGGATGACTTGCAGTTCAATTGATAGTTTGGTAAAGCCTTGTATTGAAGACCAGAAAACAAATTGGTGGTTAGCATGTGCTGCTCAAATAAACCTGGATCACCTCCTAACATAAGAAAATCTTTTTATCTAAGTGCTTTAGAAATAGTTGAAGCGTGTTTCTTCTAAGCCGGTCAGCAAACTGGACCCTCACAAAAGAGCTAACGTAGCAGAGATAAAAACTAATGAACTGAGGACAACTATGAACCTCTTAGATGTCATGGAGGAAAACTATCATATACAGATCATTGCCAACGTTCATCTTGAATGTAAGTAGGACATCCATACCAACCTCAAGTCCTTTTTTCAGGAGAAATGTCTTGCATCCATGCTTGAACAAGATGCAGACGTCATGTGATTGTTCGTCATACTCAGAAGTGTTGCTTGCCAAACTGTAGTCCCACCAGTCCGTGCTTGGGATATTCAAATGAAAAGCTACTTCCTTTGCTATTTCCTGAGTGACCAGAGATTACACACAAAAAAGAGTGAGTGTTATGATCCCAATTACGAAAATGGCACAAGAACAAAAGGAGAACAACTGAGACAAATAAATGCATCGTATAGGGCGAAATAGACCGAAAAAAGTGTGTGCAACAGAATGCATGTAACTCTACCTAAGGTGACCAGATCACACATATTTAAATATGTGAAATTGAAGTAGGCACGACAATGAGTGAGATACATGAAATACATATCCACTTGCCATTACATTAGTTTGGGTGTTACCTAATGATTGTATTATTATTATTTTATATTTGGAAAGGATAATTTATCAAAATGGCCAGAATTGTACTGCTTAACATGTTGGTTATTAATTTCGGAATGTCGTGAGCCGAGTAGTGGGGGGGCACGAATTAACAGAAAACCAGATGGTTTACTTAGAGTAATCTAGGAAAGGTCACAAGTCATGGTAAACTAATACTTGAACAATCTAATCATGTTCTCACTTAGAAATTACGACATGCATGGGTTTCAAATCTAACCTGGGTGACCTTTCTTGTGTCATGCACTGAAAATAGCCTATTCCTTTGCGGAATATAGCCAGGAGGGCTATTTGCTCAACTGTTGATTCGACGGCTGCTTGTTGAATCAACCAAAAGAAGAGGACTATATAGAGCAGATACCAAGGCTGTTAGGCCTAGATACTAGCAGTCAGCTTGGTCCTTGTCTTTGCAGATCTGGGAAGACATGATTGTAAATAGATGTTAGAAAAGGCAGTTATACGAGGAACAAAGAGATTCTAAACTCAAGAATTCTAGGCCCAGTAGGAAATACAAAGTCCAGTGAGCATTCACCATTCATTTATATGACTGACAAGGAGTGATGTTCCTTTTCTAGCCAATGCAAGCGCAAAAGGTTTGTCTAAAAATACAGATATTCTAAGAATATGTCTGTCTCCGTATACTTAAATCATTATAATAAGTGTTTGGGGAAGAAAAATCACATACTGTTTTCTGTACAAGAACCACACTCGACACAGAACTCAAGCTCAGACTTTGTTCCCTCTCTTTGGAGTACCATATTAGCAGTTTTTCATCCTGCAAACCGCAAAAAAGTTATTTTGGGCGATTGTGATATCCCTTTTATTTTTTCTATACCAGAACCGTTTACCGATAAAAGTTTTAGTACAATTATAAAATGTATTCTTGGTATGAAAACAGAGAATGCATGACCAATCCTGAAAGCTACATTTGGAGTTATCTATTCATTGCGCGGTTATAAATATGTTATGTACTGTAAGATATTTACATGTGGTTTGTTTGTCAGCAGTAACAAGGCGTGAAGGAGCATGATAAGAAGACGGGGACCATATGGACTGATGGAGACAGGTGGATAAATCAGATGAAGTTACTAAATGGTTTGATCATTGCTTTGGTAGGATGATATGGTGAAGAACTTGAAGTCAAAAGCAACTTCTTGATTGCCGGTAATTTACCTTAGGTATATGAGTTTCACATGGACTTATTTTCGTATCGGTTCGATAGTTTACTTTCAATTATTAATAGCAAAGCACCTAGATAGTTTTAAAATATATTAACATGGGGGATACAAAACCATTTAGTAATATCCACTTGGACTATCAAACTACAAGATCGAATCAATGAAACATAATAACAATTGCAGAAACCAATTTACACCTTTTACACGAACGAAAGTTAGCAGTTTAGGTACTAATTAACCCTGGGGCATGTTGATATAGCTTTGCTATGGCTTTAATAAAATCTCCCATTCTTTGCAGATGAGATACTATGTGTACATAATTAACATGCTCTAACTGAAGCCTTCTTCTGAATGTATTAAGTTCAGAAGCTTTCTTGAATGGCAGGTAGGTTGGCAAGAGCATAGTAGGATATCATCTGTAGGTCCCTGTTTCTGCTGATAATCCATTTGGATGGAAAAATATACAGGCAAAAACGCATCAAGATTGACAGTGTAAAGAAAGACTTTTGTCGCCTTAAGTAAAACTAAGCATTTGTTTTACTACAACCATGCACACACGTACATGAAAAAAGATACTTACAGAAATAAATAACCCACCTGCAACATGAGCATTAGAGCATAGTAACCCACCTGCAACATGAGCATTAGAGCATAGTAACCAAGAATCATAGAAAACTGAAGAACAACAAATGGGAAAAGGAATAACAAATCACACCAAATCACTATACCACGAAGCAGGTTTGGCTTGCTCCTTACCACTCTTGCTGGCCTTCTCCCTCTCTGCTATAGGTCCACCCCACCATGACAGGCTGCTGTCCGCGCAACTTCTTGAACACGCCGATGACTGATAACCCACAACTATAGGGGATCAAAACAGTTTTCGAGGGTAGAGTATTCAACCCAAATCTATTGATTCGACACAAGGGGAGCCAAAGAATATTCTCAAGTATTAGCAGCTGAGTTGTCAATTTAACCACACCTGGAAACTTAGTATCTACAGCAAAGTGTTTAGTAGCAAAGTAATATGATAGTGGTGGTAATGGTAACAAAGTAAAGCCAACAAAAGTAATGTTTTTGGTATTTTTGTAGTGATTGTAACAGTAGCAACAGAAAAGTAAATAAGCGTAAACCAGTATATGGAAAACTCGTAGGCACCGGATCAGTGATGGATACTTATGCCGGATGTGGTTCGTCATGTAACAGTCATAACATAGGGTGACACAGAACTAGCTCCAGTTCATCAATGTAATGTAGGCATGTATTCCGTAAATAGTCATATGTGCTTATGGAAAAGAACTTGCATGACATCTTTTGTCCTACCCTCCCGTGGCAGCGGGGTCCTATTGGAAACTAAGGGATATTAAGGCCTCCTTTTAATAGAGAACCGGAACAAAGCATTAGCACATAGTGAATACATGAAATCCTCAAACTACGGTCATCACTGAGAAGTATCCCGATTATTGTCACTTCGGGGTTGTCGGATCATAACACATAATAGGTGACTATAGACTTGCAAGATAGGATCAAGAACACACATATATTCATGAAAACATAATAGGTTCAGATCTGAAATCATGGCACTCGGGCCCTAGTGACAAGCATTAAGCATAGCAAAGTCATAGCAACATCAATCTCAGAACATAGTGGATACTAGGGATCAAACCCTAACAAAACTAACTCGGTTACATGATAAATCTCATCCAACCCATCACCGTCCAGCAAGCCTACGATGGAATTACTCACGCACGGCAGTGAGCATCATGAAATTGGTGATGGAGGATGGTTGATGATGACGACAAGCGACGAATCCCCTCTTGGAGCCCCGAATCGACTCCAAATCAGCCTCCCGAGAGAGATTAGGGCTTGGCGGCTTCAGATCGTAAAACGTGATGAAACTTTTTCTCTGATTTTTTCTCCCGAAAGCCAATATATGGAGTTGGAGTTGGCGTCGGAGGGCCACAGGGGGCCACGAGGTGAGGCGCACCCCACCCTCGTGGACAGGTGTGAGCCCCTGGTCTTCATCTTTAGCGAGGATTTTTATTATTTTTATAAGACATCCCGTGGAGTTTCAGGTCATTCCGAGAACTTTTGTTTTCTCACATAAAACAACACCATGGCAATTCTGTTGAAAACAGCGTCAGTCCGGGTTAGTTCCATTCAAATCATACAAGTTAGAGTCCAAAACAAGGGCAAAAGTGTTTGGAAAAGCAGATACGACGGAGACGTATCAACTCCCCCAAGCTTAAACCCTTGCTTGTCCTCAAGCAATTCAGTTGACAAACTGAAAGAGAAAAAGAAAAACTTTTACAAACTCTGTTTGCTCTTGTTGTTGTAAACATGAAAAGCCAGCATTCATGTTTCAGCAATTATTATGAAATAACCATTCTCACAATAACACGTAGGTCTCACAATTACTCATATCAATAGCATAATCAGCTAGCGAGCCATAATAATAAAACTCGGATGACAACACTTTCTCAAAATAATCATAACATGATATAACAAAATGGTATCTCGCTAGTCCTTTCTGAGACCGCAAAACATAAATGCAGAGCACCTTTAAAGATTAAGGACTGACTAAACATTGTAATTCATGGTAAAAGAGATCCAGTCAAGTCATACCCAATATAAACCAATTATAATGTATGCAAACGATAGTGTGCTCTCCAGCGGGTGCTTTTTAATAAGAAGGGTGATGACTCAACATAAAAGTAAATAGATAGGCCCTTCGCAGAGGGAAGCAGGGATTTGTAGAGATGCCAGAGCTCGATTTTGAAATAGAGATAAATTATATTTTGAGCGGCATACTTTCATTGTCAACATAACAACTAAGAGATGACGATATCTTCCATGCTAAACAGATTATAGGGGGTTCCCAAACAGAATGGTAAAGTTTATACTCCCCCTCCTCCACAAGCACCAATCCATGGCTTGCTCAAAACAACGAGTGCCTCCAACATTCAACGGGTCCCGGGGGAGTTTTGTTTGCAGTTATTTTGATTTAGTTTGCATAAAGCATGGGACTGGGCATCCCGGTTACCAGCCATTTTCTCGTGAATGAGGAGCGGAGTCCACTTCTCTTGAGAATAACCCGCCTAAGACGGAAGATAAGGGCAGCACTAGTTGATATATGAGCTATTCGAGCATGCAAAACAGAATGTTTATTTGAAGGTTTAGAGTTTGGCACATACAAATTTACTTGGAACGGCAGGTAGATACCGCATATAGGAAGGTATAGTGGACTCATATGGCATAACTTTGGGGTTTAAGGAGTTTGGATGCACAAGCAATATTCCTGCTTAGTACAGGTGAAGGCTAGCAAAAGACTGGGAAGCGACCAACTGAGAGAGCGACAACAGTCGTGAGCATGCATTAAAATTAATTTACACCGAATACAAGCATGAGTAGGATATAATCCACCATGAACATAAATATCATGAAGGCTATGTTGATTTGATTCAACTACATGCGTAAACATGTGCCAAGTCAAGTCACTCAATTCATTTAAAGGAGGATACCATCCCATCATACCACATCATAATCATTCTAATAGCATGTTGGCATGCAAGGTAAACCATTATAACTCATAGCTAATCAAGCATGGCACAAGCAACTATAATCTCTAAATGTCATTGCAAATATGTTTACTTCATAATAGCTGAATCAGGAATGATGAATCATCATATTTACAAAAACAAGAGAGGTCGAGTTCATACCAGCTTTTCTCATCCCAATAAGTCCATCATATATCATCATTATTGCCTTTCACTTGCACGACCGAACGATGTGTATAATAATAAGAGTGCACGTGCATTGGACTAAGCTGGAATCTGCAAGCATTCAACTCAAGAGAGAAGACAAGTAATATGGGCTCTAAGTTAGATAAACAATAATGCATATGAGCATTTTCAATATAGTCTTCTCGACCCCCAAAGAAAGGAAAAGAAATAAAAACTATTTACACGGGAAAGCTCCCAACAAGCAAAAGAAGAACGGGAAATATTTTTGGGTTTTATTTTTAATTATTACTACTATAGCAGGAAAAATAAACTACTACTAATTTTTTTTGTTTTTCTTAAGGTTTATTAAACTCACAAGAAGAAAGCAGGAGAAAGGAAAATAAACTAGCATGGATATTACAGTGAAAGAGTATGAGCACCGACATCTAGCAATGAGTGTGTGTGAGCATGAATGTAATGTCGGTGAGAAATACGTACTCCCCCAAGCTTAGGCTTTTGGCCTAAGTTGGTCTATTGCCAGGGATAGCCTGGCTGATACCCGTAGGTGAAGCTGGGGTCATACTGTGATGCAGCGGCTACCGCCTCCTGAGCTGCAGCATGGCGTCGAGCTGCCTCCGCTCTCCTCTCGTACTCATCTACCTCCTCTCTGGTAATAATATATCTCCCTTTTGCCTGAAAATCAAAGAAGGCAGGAGCAGGAAGAGTAACACGGACAACATGTCGTTTGTTAAAGATTAGTCGATACTGGAGAGGTGGTCCAGTCCTCTCAACAAACTGGTGGGAAAACATAGAATCAAGATCTAAATAAGTAGGGGGTAACTCCATATCACCCTCACGAATGTCTACATCAAGGAAATTAGCTAAGCGGGTTGCATAAATTCCTCCGAAGAAATCTCCGTTATGTCTATTATGATGCAACCTACGAGCTACAATGGCTCCCATATGATAAGATTGGTCTCCTAACACAGCACTCCTGAGAATGTTGAGGTCAGGGACACACATGTGACATGCTTCATCTTTAGCATTTCTGCATCTACCTATAAAGAGAGCAAAATAATGTATAGCAGGAAAGTGAATGCTCCCTATAGTGGCTTGTGTTATATCTCTAGATTCCCCCACAGTTATTCTAGCAAGAAAGTCTCTATATTCAGATTTAGGGGGATCCCTGACATTACCCCAAGATGGAAGTTTGGAAGCAAAAGTGAAATCCTCTAAGTCCATGGTATAAGATTTGTCATAAAGGTCAAACATGGCTGAAGGAGAATTATGCGAAGACGAAAACTCAAACCTCCCCACAAATGAACTTGTGAGATCACGATACTAGGGGCATTTATCAGCTTCGAAGTCCTCAAGACCGGCATTATGCAAATATGCGTAGAATTCTTCTTTAATTTCCGCCTGATTCATAAAATTTTCCGAAGGCCATTCACAGGGCCTCACAAGAGGGCTCTTGGTGGTTCCTTGTCAGCATCACGCATTGCAAGCCTGGGACCTTGCTTCCTTGAAGAACCACCCTGGAACATCTTCCTAAGCATATTGTTTTCTCTAAAAAATAATTCTGAAATTTTTAGTAACTTCAAACAAAAATGAACCAACTTCAATAAAACGGATAGCAACTACTCATACAAGTGCCTAGAGCATATATCAAGCATTAGAACTACTTGGAACCATATAAATTTGACATGCAAGCTCAAGAACATGGTCACCTATGCAGCACAAATTTGCAATGAATAAAGCACTAGAACAAAAACTAATTGGACCAATGGAGGAGTCATATACCAAGGAACAATCTCCCCAAGCAGTTTTGCGAGAGGTGCTTTGAGCAAGGAGATCGAAATTCACAGCAAAAGTGGCTGGAACACGAGCTTGAGTTGGTTTTCGGGTTTGTGTGAGGCAGAGGAAGAAGATGGGTGCAGGATAAGTGGAGGAGGGCCACCGTGGCCCACGAGGCAGGGGCGCGCCCAGGGGTAGAGGCGCGCCTCCACCCTCGTGGCAGTGGCAGCTCCCATGTAATTTTGCATTAAAATCCTTAAATATTCGAAAAAATCATATTAAATTGGCATGGCATTACGAGGACTTTTATTTTCGGGATATTTTTATATTGCACGAATAAGTCGGGAGACAGACAGAAAAATACTATTTTACTTTATTTTTACTAAATAACAGAGAATATAAAGAGGGTACAGAAGGTTGTGCTTCTAGTTTCATCCATCTCATGCTCATCAAAAAGAATCCACTAACAAGGTTGATCAAGTCTTGTTAACAAACTCATTCCGATAATCATGGAATCGGAGAAATCTTGAATAACACTATGTTACCTCAACGGGGATGTGGACATCCCCAATAATAAGTATATCATATTTCTTCTTGACAGTAGGGAGAGGAAATTCAAAACCTCCAAATATAATCGATGGAATTTTTCCAATAGAGTTGATACTATAAACTTGAGGTTGTTTCCTCGAAAAGTGTACTGTGTACCATTAACATGAAAAGTGACATTGCCTTTGTTGCAATCAATAACAGCCCCTACAGTATTAAGGGAAGGTCTTCCAAGAATTATAGACATACTATCGTCCTCGGGAATATCAAGAATAACAAAGTCCGTTAAAATAGTAACCTTTGCAACCACGACAGGCACATCCTCACAAATACCGACAGGTATAGCAGTTGATTTATCAGCCATTTGCAAACATATTTCAGTAGGTGTCAACTTATTCAAGTCAAGTCTACGATATAAAGAGAGAGGCATAACACTAACACCGGCTCCAAGATCACATAAAGCAGTTTTAACATAATTTCTCTTAATGGAGCATGGTATAGTAGGTACTCCTGGATCTCCAAGTTTCTTTGGTATTCCACCCTTAAAAGTATAATTAGCAAGCATGGTGGAAATTTCATCTTCAGGTATCTTTCTTTTATTTGTTATGATATCCTTCATATACTTAGCATAAGGATTTGTTTTGAGCACATCAGTTAATCGCATACGCAAAAAGATGGGTCTAATCATTTCAGCAAAGCGCTCAAAATCCTCATCATCCTTTTTCTTGGATGGTTTCGGAGGAAAAGGCATGGGTTTCTGAACCCATGGTTCTCTTTCTTTACCATGTTTCCTAGCAACAAAGTCTCTTTTATCATAACATTGATTCTTTGATTGTGGGTTATCAAGATCAACAGCAGGTTCAACTTCTACTTCATTATCATTACTAGGTTGAGCATCATCATGAACATCATCATTAACATTTTCACTAGGTTCATGTTCATTACCAGATTGTGTTTCAGCATCAGAAACAGAGATATCATTTGGATTCCCAGGTGGTTCAGCAATAGGTTCACTATAAGTTTGCAACGTCCTACCATTTTTCTTTTTCTAACTTTTAGAGGAACTAGGTATATCAATATTTATTCTATAAGAATCTTGCTCGATTCTCTTAGGGTGGCCTTCAGGATACAAAGGTTCCTGAGTCATTCCACCAGTTCTAGTAGCCACTTTAACAGCATAATCATTTTTCTTACTATTCATTTCATCAAGCACTTCTTTCTGAGCTTTAAGTACTTGTTGTACTTGAGTGGTAACCATAGAAGCATGTTTGCTAACAAGTTTAAGTTCACCTCTAATATTAGCCATATAATCACTCAAGCGTTTAATCATAAAGGTATTCTGTTTTAATTTTCTACCAAAATAAGCGTAAAAGTCATCTTGCTTAAACATAAAGTGATCAAACTCATCCAAGCACTGACTAGCAATTTTAGTAGGAGGGACTTCAGCTTTATCATATCTATAGAGAGAATTTACCTTTACTACCCGTGTCAGGATATCAGGAGGTTCTTCAGTAAATAAGTAATTGAGATCATATACTTCTTCAATAGGCGGTAAATTAAGACCATGTATTTCTTCAATAGGAGGTAGATTCATAACATCTTCAGCTTTAATACCTTTTTCTTTCATAGATTTCTTTGCCTCTTGCATATCTTCGGGACTGAGAAATAGAACACCTCTCTTCTTCAGAGTTGGTTTAGGAATAGGCTCAGCAATTGGCTCTGGAGCTGGCTCAGGAGGTGCCCAATTATTTTCATTTGCCAACATATTATTTAATAGAATTTCAGCTTCATCCAGTGTTCTTTCCCTGAAAAGAGAACCAGCACAACTATCCAGGTAATCTCTGGAAGCATCAGTTAGTCCATTATAAAAGATATCAAATATTCCAGGTTTCTTAAGAGGATGATCAGGCAAAGCATTAAGTAACTTGAGAAGCCTCCCCCAAGCTTGTGGGAAACTCTCTTCTTCAATTTGCACAAAGTTGTATATTTCCCTCAAAGCAGCTTGTTTCTTATGAGGAGGGAAATATTTAGCAGAGAAGTAATAAATCATATCCTGGGGACTTTGCACACAACCAGGATCAAGAGAATTAAACCATATCTTAGCATCACCCTTTAATGAGAACGGAAATATTTTGAGTAAATAAAGGTAGCGCGATCTCTCATTATTAGTAAACAGGGCAGCTATATCATTTAGCTTAGTAAGATGTGCCGCAACAGTTTCAGATTCATAGCTATAAAAAGGATAAGATTAAACCAAAGTAATTATATCAGGATCAATAGAGAATTCATAATAATCCTTATCGGGAACACAGATAGGTGAAGTAGCAAAAGCAGGGTCAGGCCTCATCCTATCTCTAAGAGATTGTTTACTCCATTTAACTAGCAGCCTCTTAAGTTCATATCTATCCTGGCAAGCAAAAATAGCTGCAGAAGATTCAACATCAAAAAGATAACCCTCAGGAATAGCAGACATATTTTCATCATCACTTTCATCATTGTATTCAGGTTCAATAATTTCTTTTTCTCCAACCCTAGCAATTTGTTTATCTAGAAATTCACCAAGGGGCATAGTAGTATCAAGCATAGAAGTAGTTTCATCATAAGTATCATGCATAGCAGAAGTGGCATCATCAATAACATGCGACATATCGGAACGAATAGCAGAAGCAGGTTTAGGTGTCGCTAGCTTACTCATAAATGAAGGTGAATCAAGTGCGAGCTAGATGGCAGTTCCTTACCTCCCCTCGTAGTTGAGGGATAAATTTTTGTCTTAGCGTCTTTCAAGTTCTTCATAGTGTCCAGCAGATATAAATCCCAATTGACTCAAAGAATAGAGTTATGCTCCCCGGCAACGGCGCCAGAAAAGGGTCTTGATAACCCACAAGTATAGGGGATCGCAACAGCTTTCGAGGGTAGAGTATTCAACCCAAATTTGTTGATTCGACACAAGGGGAGCCAAAGAATATTCTCAAGTATTAGCAGCTGAGTTGTCAATTCAACCACACCTGGAAACTTAGTATCTGCAGCAAAGTGTTTAGTAGCAAAGTAATATGATAGTGGTGGTAACGGTAACAAAGTAAAGACAGCAAAAGTAATGTTTTTGGTATTTTTGTAGTGATCGCAACAGTAGCAACGGAAAAGTAAATAAGCGTAAACCAGTATATGGAAAAATCGTAGGCACCGGATCAGTGATGGATAATTATGCCGGATGTGGTTCGTCATGTAACAGTCATAACATAGGGTGACACAGAACTAGCTCCAGTTCATCAATATAATGTAGGCATGTATTCCATAAATAGTCATACGTGCTTATGAAAAAGAACTTGCATGACATCTTTTGTCCTACCCTCCCGTGGCAGCGGGGTCCTATTGGAAACTAAGGGATATTAAGGCCTCCTTTAATAGAGAACCGGAACAAAGCATTAGCACATAGTGAATACATGAACTCCTCAAACTACGGTCATCACCGAGAAGTATCCCGATTATTGTCACTTCGGGGTTGTCGGATCATAACACATAATAGGTGACTATAGACTTGCAAGATAGGATCAAGAACACACATATATTCATGAAAACATAATAGGTTCAGATCTGAAATCATGGCACTCGGGCCCTAGTGACAAGCATTAAGCATAGCAAAGTCATAGCAACATCAATCTCGAACATAGTGGATACTAGGATCAAACCCTAACAAAACTAACTCGATTACATGATAAATCTCATCCAATCCATCACCGTCCAGCAAGCCTACGATGGAATTACTCACGCACGGCGGTGAGCATCATGAAATTGGTGATGGAGGATGGTTGATGATGACGACGGCGATGAATCCCCCTCTCCGGAGCCCCGAACGGACTCCAGATCAGCCCTCCCGAGAGAGATTAGGGCTTGGCGGCGGCTCAAAATTGTAAAAAGCGACGAAACTTTTTGTCCGATTTTTTCTCCCCGAAAGCCAATATATGGAGTTGGAGTTGGCGTCGGAGGGCCACCAGGGGGGCCACGAGGTAGGGGGGCGTGCCCCCCACCCTCGTGGACAGGGTGTGGGCTCCCTGGTCTTCATCTTTGGCGATGATTTTTTATTATTTTTTATAAGACATCCCATGGAGTTTCAGGTCATTCCGAGAACTTTTGTTTTCTGCACATAAAACAACACCATGGCAATTCTGCTGAAAACAGCGTCAGTCCGGGTTAGTTCCATTCAAATCATACAAGTTAGAGTCCAAAACAAGGGCAAAAGTGTTTCGAAAAGTAGATACGGCGGAGACGTATCAATGACCCCATCTCAGATTTGGCCTTGCTACTCCGCCCTCTCACCGTGGTCCTTCCCTACTCTTAAATCTAAGTCGTGAAGACGTCGCCCTGGTCCCGATCTGTAACAAGGCATGCACTACCATTTCGAAGAAATTTAAACTGTTTATGAGTAAAGACCATTGTTGTAACTTGGAATGACATGTTCTAGTAATAATCCTAGATATACTAAGAGAGCACTACTAGGGAAAAGCCTATACACAGAAAGTTACTAGTAGCGAGGGTTAAAACCTCGCATCTGCATTTACTACCGATGGCGCAGGTTTTAAACCTCGCTACTACTAAGTTTATAGCGATGGCGGGTTTTAACCTCGCTACAACTAAGCGGTCTCTACCGTGCCCCGGGACATGCCATAGTAGTAGCGGGTTTTAAAACCTCGCTACTACTAAGTTTGATAGCGAGCGTTGGTTTTAGCCCTCGCTACTACTAAGTGGTGCCATAGTAGTAGCGAGGGGTAAAAAACCGCGCTACTACTAAAGGTCCCATTTTCAAATTCAACCCCCCCCCCCGTGGATCGCCTTTTCAGTTTTAAAAAATAAAAGAAAATGATGAAAATGTCAAAAAATAAAAGAAAATAAGTTTCCCATGTGATATGTGGTCTAGTTGTTGGGAAAATTTGCAAATATGAATTTCGTCTTTATTTGCAAAATCTCTCGAGAATTTGTAAAAATGGGCATAACTTTTGCATACTAACTCGGATGAAAAAGTTTTTTATATGAAAAATCATCTACTCGAAAAGTTACATCCAAATTTAATCGGGGGAAATCCGTTAAACATTTTCAAAATCCTCAAAAACCAAACAGAAAAAAAGTTACGGGGCTTTTAAGATCTAGAGTGGAAAAAATCGAAAAAAATTCAAACTGTGTGGTCAAATTGTGCTCAAACAATGGTCAAACTAATTATTCTAGAATATTAGTGTTACTAAATAATTATTTTAGTTTTTCTGAATTTTGGTCAAATCTGGTCAAACTATGGTCAAACTGTGGTCAAACAATGGTCAAACTTTGGTCAAACTAATTATTCAAGAAATATTAGTGTTACTAATTTTTTAGAACAATAGTTTCAAACTCAAATAGTGAAATGTGTGACTTCATGCTCAAGCTAAATTCACGAGGTTAATAGGATTGACATCTTACTATTGTCGGAAAACAACAAGTGCGAGACTTGGAAGCGAGGAGAATAGAACCGGAAGTTAAGAGTGCTCATTTGGAGTAGTGATTGGATGGGTGACCGTCAGGAAGTTAGATGATTTGGAATGATGAGGGTGATTAGAGATTAAATTGAGCAGCGATGAGGGGTGATTAGAGATTTGAGGTTAAAATAATTCAGAAATTTGAAAATTAGGAAAAATCAAATATTTTTCAAAAAATTCAAAAAAAAAACCATGCTGGTAGTAGTAGCGGGTTTTACCACGCTACTACTAAAGGGCGTAGTAGTAGCGCTGGTGGCACCGCGCCATTGCTATCGTTACTAAGCGCCTTATTAGTAGCGCCGGCCCCTGCGCTACTAATAGGCCCAAAACCCGCGCTGCTGCTAGGCTTTTCCCTAGTAGTGGAGGGTTAGTTCAGCAAACTCAACACGATTACACAACAGACTATCAAACATTGCAATATATCTCAACAACAATTCAACAAGGGTTGACTAATTCATCACACCTCGGTACTCATCAGTGGTTTGCGTTACAGTGTTATCGCATCAACCATATTGGACAGTATTCTCAAGAGGCGCAAGACAAAGGCACGAAGTCCACATCCTAATTTTTGCACCAAAATTCCTTGATGCCACAGATCCCCATGTATTATTAAACTGAGCACCAACCAAACTATATCAAACTGACCACCAACCAAACCAATCCAAACCATGAGGTGTGGAGAGAGCGAGACAGGGGGAGAGAAGTTGCGTCGACGCCGTACTAGATGGCGATGCCGGCAAGCGTGTCCATCCGTGACACCTCGTGCTGGAGGAAGTCATGGCCGTCCTCGGGCGAGCAGTTGGACACGGGCGGCGGTGGCGAGGACGGGGGCGTCCGCTCTGGCGACAGCAGCAGCGCGCTGCCCACCCATGCTCTGTGTGGCCCTCCGTAGAACTCGTCGGACAGCGGGTGCGAGATCCCCATACCACCCGCTCGCCCAACCAACCAGAAAAAGAAACCCCTTCTTATCGGCGGCCTCAAATCACACAGGGGAGACAGATCTCGACGGCTGGGTAGTGCTCGGGGGACCATCATCGGGAAGCTCGCCTCCGCACCCGGGGCAGACGACATGCGGGGAGGGAGGGGGAGGGGAGAGGCGACTGAGGTGGCAGGAGGAGGAGGCGGTGGCTAGGGTTCAAGGTGGGACGCGGGCTCACGAGGAAGGACGCACTGCCCTTCCCTTTATCTTTCTCTGCCCCTATCGAACAGTAAATGGATCGGGTTGCTCGGGGCTTGGCCTGGGATCACCTACTATTCACAACCGATGTGGAGGCTGTGGTCGTGACTACCACCCCAGCAGGGTTTATATGTTCAATGACCGGCTGATCGCTAACTCTTGGTGCTACTTCCTTGCCATGAATTTACGACATAAATAGAATTACAATTAGATCACACATGTATCTCAAACGGAAACCTAATTGTATTGTATCTATGCATACATACCGGAAGATAATTCTTGAGATGGTAGATCGTGAGGCCTTGACTCCCATAATCCTCATGACGATAGTATTCAGAGTTACCAACATCTAGACTGAAACCGTGGACTGATCTTCCCACAGACTGGCCTCCAACCTGCGCGGTAGCATCGATGAATCGGTCGTGGAGTTTGATAGTCCACCGGAGGCAGGACTTTGGGTCGATGTTGAGGATTAATGACGACCTAGACGTGGGCAGGGTTGTCGGATTGCGATTGATAATGAGGCGAAAAGGAATCACCCAAAATCACTGCGAACCAATCAATATGGTAAATTAGATCTGAAGGAAACATGATGGGGTCTTGACTCTCGAGGCTTGAGGCTTTGGGCTTGGGCTAGGTGTGTAAAGTGGGAGGGGCCCCATGGAATCCGGGGGCCAGGGCGGCCGTCCTGCTGCCCCACCTCAGGGCCGGCCCTGATGCCCCCTCCACTATCTCCATTAATGCACCCCTTTTCTCTCTTACCTTCCTCTTTTCTCTCCTCCCTTCACTAGTTAGAGCTAGCCATCTCCTTGCCCAATTAGCTAGATCTATCCATTTAGTAAGTGGAACCTATCAACTCCCCAACTAGATCTATTTTTAATGAAGTAAAGCCATCTAGTCACCGTGTGCTTCTCTCTTGAAATAGCTAGGTGAGTAAAACAATTGTGCTTTGGAAGAATTAATGGAAAATATGTTTGTTTGCCGAATTGTGTGTGACATGAGAGTTGCCTATGTTTTGCCGGAATGTCGATTTATTTCCATTTCGGCGAATTTCAGGCAAACTCTATATGTCCTTTTTTAGGGAAGTTCATGCCGATTTTTTGTATGACTTTGATGCACATGCATGCATGGATGTGTTTATAATCCTCTTGCTTAATAATTATACCGCGCAAGCGATCATGAAGGTCAACGGATCGCTGATGGAAAGATGGTTGTCATCCGCGGTGCACGACATGTATGAAAATAACCGAAAGGAGACTTTATGTCTGTGTAGAAGATGCAAAGGAGGAGTCTTGCTCACCCCCTTTCAGGGAGGGCGTTAGAAGGCGCACCTGTTGTTGCATGGTTTCATGGATGGCTATACTCGGTGGATAAGTGAAGAAGATGACGTTGATAGGGCAGCCAATGACGACATTGGGCCAGAAGAAGAGATGAGGACCAATAATGGCGGCGGAGAAGAAGCCGGACATGGCGGCGGAGAAGAGGCCGGACATGACGGCGGAGAAGAGGCTGGACATGGAGGCAGTGAAGAGGCCAGACATGAAGAAGAAGCCGCGGACGCGCTGCAGCCTTCTTTGGTACTAAGTTCAATCATGGGGGACCCTCATGTTCGAGACCTGCTTCACAAGAAGACAACTAGCGACATGGCTGCTTTTAGAGAGGAGTCCAAGCTTGAGTAACTGGAGGAAGACTCGAAGAGTCCATTGTATGGTGGTTGCGATCTAGAGGTGACCCGCTTGATTTTCACATTGGAACTTCTAAAGACGAAGGCTAAAAACAAATGGATCGACAGAAGCCTCGACGAGCTTCTCAAGTATCTAAAGAAGGTTCTACCCATAGGGAACCTGTGTCCTACTAGTGTCGATGAGGCCAAGAAAATTGTGTGCCCTCTTGATCTGCCGCACATTAGATACCACGCATGCATCAACAATTCCATCATTTATCAAAAGGAGCACACGGAAAAAACCTGTTGTCCGGTGTGCAATGCTTCTCGATACAATAAGGCGGGATAGAAACGTCCTCAGAAAGTTGAATGGTACTTACCAATCACTCCCCGTCTGTAGCGTTATTTCGTAGATGCTAAGGAAGCAAAGCTGCACGCGGAGAGGAAAAAGACCGGCGATGGAGATGATCCGAAGTAAAGACACCTCACGGATGCAAGCCAGTGGAGAGTGTTCAACGCCACATATCGATTTTTCGCAGGAGATGCAAGGAACATAGTGCTGGGCGCGAGTACCGATGGCATGAATCCGTTTGGCAACAAGAACACAAACCATAGCACATTGCCCATGTTTGTATGGATGTACAACCTCCCCCTAGTTGTGCATGAAGGCAAAGTACATACACATGAGCATTCTGATTCAAGGGCCGAAACAACTAGGAAATAATATTAATCTGTACCTGGGGCTACTAAAAGAGGAGTTAGACACATTATGGAAAACACCAGTCAAGACATGGGACGCGAGCAAAGGAGAGTGTGGTTGCAATGATAGGCCCCTCACGTTTTGGATATTGTTGACATAAACAGTATGGCACTCATGTGTTTCCTAGTGCACACAGAGTAACATGTCCCTAAAGTATCGAGGAGTCTGATGCAAACGATGAAGATAATCTCCATGCGTGGCAGCGAAGGTTACCATCGAAGATAAAGCTAACAAGATTGACCTCTAAAAATTGCTGAAGTTCAAGCAATTGGTTCGGTGTCTATTCGAAGAATATGACTGCGTTCGATGAAGTGAAGATGTAGCATTTGTTTCGTTATTCTTCTTCTTTCATTAAGTCATAGGACCACCGTACTATTAAGAGGGGTGTAGCATTCGAAGCTTTGATTCTCTGATGCTAAACCCAAAACCTATGAAAGCTGTGAGAGAAATCTCTTTGTGCTTCGAGCAAAAACTTGCCAGCAAGAGACTGTGATCCTTTTCACTGCGAGAGATTTGACTCGGACCGAGGATTTAGCATTACTTGCTTGTCAAGTAATGTTATCGTTGCGGCAAAAATCCGACCGTTGTGAACGTGTCAGCTGGCCATTGGCTGGACCTCATGTCCAAAATGGTCATTTCCCGTCTGGGAAGGTTGCGGCTATTAATATCCACCCCGCACCGGCTTTGTCCAGCGGCTGCTCCTTTTGATTCTGAGAAGATTGTTGAGCAACCCACCCTCCTAGCAATTTGAGTTTAAAATCCACCGAGAGAAAAACCCTAGAGATGAAGAATTAGATAGTGGTTCAACATCACTGGAATCTAAGTTTAGTACGCTCCGCCTATTACTCTTGAGAGCTGAAAACGCTCTAGACGGTTAGGTGCCAATTTCTTCAGAGACCAAGAGTGATTGTGGTTCTCGAAGAAGAAGTCTGTAAAGTTTCGGAGATCGCCTTCAAGTATCTACCATGAGTGATTGATATCGGTTGACGAATCGATTGTCGAGGAGAATAGGGTGAAGAGAGTTTATCTTTCGTGTTAAGTCACATTCCCTCCAACCAGACATAGTCCTTGTGCAGAAGGTTCAATTGGTCAAATAAATTTCCTGTCGCCATCGAGCATCATTGGTTACCCCTATCACCCATGTTTACCTTCGATGCATTTTCATTCTTATGATTTACATCGATGCATGTCTTAGTTCTCCTTCGATACTCTGTTCTAGTTCCCTATAGTTTGTTTTTCACTCATTCCGCTGTTGGGTTCTGAGAGATTTAAGTTTTCTGAAGAAAATTTAAAACTCCCATTCATCCCCCCCTCTGGTAGACATACTTTGTTCTTACAATTGGTATCAGAGAAAGGTACTCCTTGACTCTGCTCATTTTAGTCTAACAACTTTGGAGATTAAGTAAGTCTTCAATGAACTACAAGTCGCATCTCAAGATTCCCATATTTGATGGGACGGACTATCCCTTCTTGAAGGAGAAGATGAAGATCCGTCTTCGAGCAATAGATGATGATATGTGGAATGGGTGCAATTCGGCCTCATCGTTGTTGTACCTCAATCCCCTTCCAATGAAGAAAGGAAACTCATTCAGCTGGATGCTCAGGCCAGAGATGAAATTGATGGCCATCTCAATGTGGCACAATTTCTTCGCTATCACCAATGTGAAACTGTGAAGAAATTGTGAGACGTCCTAGAAAAGATCAATGAAGGAGTTTCATCTCAGAAAGAAGCTAGAATTGATACTCTCCGAGCCAAGTTCAATCGCTTCAAGTGCATTGGAAATAAAAGCTGCCAACAAACCTTCGATCGCATGAGTGATATCACAAATGAACTTCAAGGTCTCGGCGCCAAAGACATCACTAACCATGAAGTTAAGAAACTGCTTCGATCTCTTGACAGTTCTTTCGACACACTAGTTCTGTTGATACATGAACGACCTGACTTCAAGCACCTTGACTCTGGTGATATCATGGAGAGACTAAATACTCCCAAGGAACAGGAAGAAGATAAAGGAGATATGTATGGCTCAAGCTTATGCAAAAACCATGCTCTCAAGGCAGTGGCTAATTCCTCCTCCGATGGAAATGCCGAAGAATATTCTAATGATCTAGAAATACTCAACAAAGATCTCGCACTGATCACGAAAAGATTCCAACGCTTTCACAAGAAGAGCCAGTTCCAGAAAATAAGTTCAAGCAACTCTGGGGGTTCAAAATCTTCATCAAAACCTGCTGGAGAATACACCTGCTTCAAGTGCAAAAAGCATGGACGCTACATTTTGGACTGCCCTCTCTGGGAAGCTTAAATCAGTGCTAGTGGGAAATATGATTCGGGCAACCATCGAAGCAAAAGAAAGAGCAAGAACTACGACTCCGATGATGAGAAGAAGACGAAGAAGTTCTTAAAAAAGAAGGACAACTCCACTTCAAAATCTTCGTCAAGATCTTCGTTAATAAATCCTTGCAAGTCCTCCTCCAACCGCAAGAATACCTCTCGCAAGGCCAAGGCATACATCGGTAAGGAAATGGATTCTGATGAAGAAGAATCGTCAGGTTCCAAAGAAGAAGAAGAAGAATCTGATGAGGATTTCGACGTCGGCATGGTGGCCATAGCATGTGCCCCCTCTCCCATGACAAACTTCTTTGGAAATCCGTCAAGCAACGATGAAACTCCTGCCTACTGCTTCATGGCCAAGGCTTCGAAAGAAAAGGCATCCTCCAAACATCACAAGGTTCACTCGAGTGATCAATATTCTTCTGATGAGGATGACCGTGCTAAGTTGATCAAAATTGCTAATATTCAACAAAATTCTCTTGAGAAAGCCCTAAGGAAATCTGAAGGGTTGTTTTTTGAGGAGATGGAGAAAAATCAGTCGCTGACCAAAGAGTGTTCCACTCTCCAGTCATGAATGGACGAACTCTGAACACGTCATGATTTTTTCTCAGCAGACAATGAAAAGGAAACAGGAACTCGAGGCGCTGGGAGTGGCTCATAAGGATTTTGGCCGAATTAGCCTCTATTCCTCTGTGGGAGACAATAAATCCGAGCAGCTTACCCACGGGTACTCCGAAAACACATTTGTCCAGATTAAGCCATACATCGTAAGTCCGCGGATTGTCGAAGATTTGGCGGAGGTCGTCCACCAGGTGACTGACGTGCTTGGTTTTAATGACCACGTCGTCCACATATGACTTGACGGTCTTGCCGATTTGCTTTTTTCCAGACAAGTCTAGATCATGCGCTGGTAAGTACCACATGGGTTTTTAATCTGAAGGACATTATGTTTATGGAGAATGGAGTAGGCGTCGAGAAAACACAATGAGTCGTGTCCGGCGGTGGCGTCTATGATTTGTCTACGCGGGGCAGCTGGAAAGGATCCTTGGGATATGCTTTTATTTAGGTCCTTGAAGTCGACGCACAGCCGCCAGGATTTGTCCTTCTTATGCACCATAACCAGATTAGCTAGCCATTCGGGATGATTGATGTCTCAGGTGAATGCGGCTTCAAGCAACTTCGCTAGTTCCTCTCCCATGGCCTGACGCTTGGGTTCGAAAAATCTGTGGACCGCCTATTTGACCGACTTGAAGCCTTTAATTATATTCAGGCGTGGGATGCTAGACATATCTGAAGGGTGCCAGGTGAAAGTGCTAGTAATCGACTAGAGGGGGGGGGGGTGAATAGGCGATTTTTATGAAAGTCTTCGAAACAAACAAAGTCTTCGAAGACATGCGGTTAAAACAACAATTAAAAAGAACACATCGGAAGATAAACTACACTAGCCATATAATAGAGTCAGAGTACAATCTAGGGAATGCATGGAGACAAGTAGAAACTAAGTAGACTGATCGGAATTGGAAGACAATATGAAGCCAATTATGCAATGAAGGGTGAATGTCTTCATACAGTGAACTCAATGAGAGCAGACAAGCAATGACTTTACGAAGCTAAACTGTAAGTAAAAGGGTGAAGTGATAGAACCAGTTGTTTCATGAAGACAAGGATTTGGTAGACCAGTTCCAGCTGTTGTGACAACTGTACGTCTGGTTAGGGTGGCTGAGATTGAACTCAGAATACCACGTCTTCACCTTATTCCCCTTGAGCTAATGTCACTTAGTTCTCACCCAATCACTAAGGTAAATCTTCAAGGTAGACTTCCAAACCTTCACAGACATCGTTCACCGGCGATCCACAATGATTTTTGGATCCTCAGAACACGACGCCTAACCGACTGAAAGATCACAATCTTCAAGTGTAATAAGTTTTCAGATCACGTGGAACAGAAAGACTTCAATGATGCCAAACACTCTTTGGACTCTGGGTGTTTTGGTTTTTGTCCTGTGATTCCGACTTCTCTCGATGTAGTATTTGCATCTCCCGAGAACTACCGACCCACGGAACTACCGTAATGTGGTAACGGCTATGAAAGGCACAATGTGAAAAAGTAATTCCTCGGATCGGTAGTTCTCGGAAGAGGCGAATACTACATCAAAAGAAGCCGGAATCAAAGATTCACCGGATGGATGGCCAACGAAGGGCACAACCCGTGTTTCTTGTAGCGATTATGTTTCAGGGTTGACGTGTCTCCTCTCCCCTATTTTAAGATCCGTGGAGCGCATCTCCGGGCAACGAGCACGTTCGCTTGGAGGGACAAAATTTCTGACGTCTCCGACATAACATTCCCCTAATTTAATATGCGTAGACAGGTGGCCATCGTAAATAAGGAAATTAATTCATTATTCCGATTACACTTTTTTGAGGAGGGATTAATGGAATGAAAAGAAACCAGATTTACTATAATCAATTCCATCAATTCACGCTACTTTGTATCTTTCCTTTTATTGATTTGCCGGAAATTGCAGCTTCCATCTAAAAGGCACCCGCCATCACAGGATCGTCCGATGCGTCACACCCCTCCCAGCCAGTAACCGAAGCCAGTTAAACAACGATGCAGCCCCTCGCCGGGATACTCGCCGCGGTCCTCGCCTCCGCCGCTGCCATGGCAGCTGGCGCCTCGCCTGTTGCCATCAACGGGACATGCTCCTTGGTTACTGCCGACGCCTACCCCGGCTACGACTACTGCGTGAACGTACTCTCCTCCGAGCCGTCCGCCGCCAGTGACGGGCGTGGTCTCGCCGTCCTTGCCGCCAACGCCACCGCGCACAACGTCACGCACACGATCGGGCTCATCGACAACCTGCTCGACAGCCTCACCGAATGCTCCGAGTTGTACGGGCGCCAGATGGCCGACAAGGTGGCCAGCGCCCTCGGAGACCTCATGGCCGGACGCGACCCATCTGAGGCTGTCAGCAAGTTGATTGACGCCTACGGTCTGGGCCCTCTCAACTGCTTCATCGTCCTCACCGAGAGGTGGGGCTTCTCTAGGGAACCTCTGGCGCAGGAGAACTCGGACAACATGGCCTTGGCCCTTTTCGCCAGGGAAATTACGATGCTGATCACCAACTCCTCTAGATCATCAAACGGCAGCGATCAGCATCTCGCCGGAGCCCGAGTCATCAACGCGGCATGCTCCACTTTATCATACGACAAATACCCTGGCTATGGCTACTGCTTCAGTGTCCTCTCCTCCGACCCGGTGGCGGCCGCCTCTGCCAGGGACACGCGCGATCTCGCCATCGTCGCCACCAATGTTGAAATATGAGATGGGCCTAGAGCCCATATGACAATTTCAGATTTAATCTCTAAGGCCCATGTAGGTGGCATGACAAGGTGGTGGGAAGTTTAGTCCCACCTTGGAAGTGAAAGGAGAGTTGGAATGGTTTATAAGGGACTCTCTCCCTCATGCTATTGGAGCTTGAGAAGAGATGAGGCCCTCGCGCACTCCTCCTCCTCCGCTCGCCTCTGCTGCCGCCGCCGGCGACTCCGTCCCGTTCAGGCCTCCGAAACCACGCCTCTCCGGATCCTGTACGGGGAGAGGGGCGATTAGGTTTTTGGGTAGCGACTACGCGACTGCTCGCTTCTGTTCATCTACGTCCGCACCACCTTCATCGTCATCATGTCGACCGACGCCGACCGTGCCGCCGCTGAGAAGGCCGAGGCCGACAAGAAGGCCGCCGAGGATGCCGCGGCTGCTGTCACCGCCACCACCACCGCATGGCCGATTGGAGGGTATACATCGCTTATCCCTCTCGTGTTTCTTTCTGTTGTAGCAGTACTAGCGATATGCGTAGTACATGCTTTGTTAGATCGTAATCAGTATGTTATAATGTTGTTCATGTCATGCTCATGATTTATTCATGTATTAACTTAATCGAAAAACTGCCTATTTTCTTATCAATCCAAAAACCTAATGTGTGTAGGAGTTTTTCGAATTCTGGTTTTGCTGCTGCACTGAAACCGTCACCGTTTACGGGGACGTACTTTAAGCGTTGGCAGACTAAAACCACCTTATGGCTCACGGCCATGAACGTGTTCTGGGTCGCCGGTGTGACTCCCATAGGAACGATTGCTCCTGAACAGGAGAAGGCGTTTAAGGAGGCCACTGTGGTGTTCCTCGGGGCAGTTCTGAGCGTGATTGGAGATAAGCTGGTTGATGCATATTTACATGTGCGGTCTGCCAAGGACTTGTGGGAGGCGCTCGAATCTAAGTTCGGGGCTGCCGACGCTGGGAGCGAGATGTATATTATAGAGCAGTTCCACGATTACAAGATGGTTGAAAACCGTCCTGTATTGGAGCAGGCTCATGAGATAATATGCATTGTTAAGGAGCTTGAGCTTCTTAAGTGCGAGTTACGGGCAAGTTTGTCGCATGGCTGCATAATCGCTAAGCTTCCCAATTCCTGGAGGAACTTTGCCACCACTCTGAAACATCAGAGGCGTGAATTCTCTGTGGAGGATGTCATTGGCCATCTGAGTGTTGAGCAGAATTCAAGGGCAAAGGCCTCGCACGGAAAAGGGGTCGAAGGAACTTCTGTGCATCAGAAGAACTCCAGTTCCCACAAGCCCAAGGGAAAGAACGGTGTCCAACAGAGTGCCGACTTTAAGAAGAAGGGTAAGAAGACCTTCAAGAAGAACAAGAAGGATGAGGGCTGCTTTACTTGTGGTTCGCTGGAACATTGGGCCAACAAGTGCCCAAACAAGTACAAGAAGCAAGGGCAGGACTCCAAGTCTGTCAATATGATTGTGAGCAACAATGAGAGTGGTGCATCTGGGTACGGTAATTTATTTGCTATATTTTCGGTTTGGCCGTCCACCGATTGGTGGGTCGACACAGGTGCAGGTGTTCATGTGTGTGCTGACATTTCATTGTTTTCTTCTTACCAGGCCACAGGTCACGGGTCCGTACTGATGGGGAATGGCGCGAGTGCTTCTGTTCTTGGTGTTGGCACGGTCGATCTGAAGTTTACTTCGGGCAGGATCGTGCAGCTGAAGAACGTGCAGCATGTCCCCGCCATCAAGAAGAACCTAGTTAGTGGCTCCCTTCTATGTAGAGAAGGGTTTAAGTTGGTATTCGAGTCTAATAAATTAGTTGTTACGAAATATGGACTATTTGTTGGAAAGGGTTATGAATGCGGAGGCATGTTCCGCCTTTCTCTTGCAGATCTATGTAATAAAGTCGTGAACAATATTCATTTGAGTGTTAATGAATCTGAAGTATGGCATTCACGTCTTTGTCACATTAGTTTCGGTGTTATGACGCGGCTAGCAAAATCGAATTTAATCCCGAGTTTCACTTTAGCCAAAGGTTCTAAGTGCCATTCGTGTGTACAATCTAAACAACCTCGCAAGCCTCGAGAAGGCAGCAGAGGAGAGACACTTAGCGCCATGGAACTCATACATTCTGATCTTTGTGAGATGAATGGTGTGTTGACTAAAGGTGGAAAGAAATATTTCATGACTTTGATAGATGATTCCACTAGATATTGCTATGTGTATCTGTTAAATACTAAAGATGAGGCTCTACACTACTTCAAAATCTATAAGGCGAAGTTGAGAATCAACTTGAAAAGAAAATTAAACGAGTCCGGTCAGATCGTGGTGGAAGTACTTCTCGAAAGAGATTTTGCCTTCATGCGGAACACGGTATTATTCACGAGAGGACGCCCCTACTCACCCCAGTCAAGCGGGGTTGCCGAGCGGAAAAACCGTACTCTAACTGATTTGGTTAACGCCATGTTAGATCGTCGGGTTTATCCAAGGCATGGTGGGGGAGGCTATAATGACATCATGTCATGTCTGAATAAAGTTCCGACAAAGGATAACGAGATCACTCCTTATGAGAAGTGGACCAAGAGAAGGACAACACTCTCGTGCTTACGTGCTTGGGGCTGCTTGGCTAAAGTTAATGTGCGATCCCCAAAAAGCGTAAGCTTGGACCAAAGACTGTGGACTGTGTTAATTTGGGCTACGCTGTGAATAGTGTTGGCTATAGATTTCTAGTAGTGAAATCTGAGGTACCTGACATGAAGGTCGGTACAATTATGGAGTCTAAAGACGCTACATTCTTTGAGGACATTTTCCCCATGAGAGATGCACAAAGCACTTCTAGACAGGAATCTGAGGAGACTCCTGAACCTGCCATTCCGATGGAATATTATAATCAAACACATGATGAAAATCCTGAGGAGGATAATGAGGAATCCTTTGGTAGGGGCAAGAGACAAAGGACTGTAAAGACCTTTGGTGATGATTTCTTCATATACCTCGTGGAGGATAATCCCACTTCTATTTGAAGCATATGCATCTCCGAAGCTGACTCTTTGGAAGGATGCGGTCCGAAGCGAGATGGATTCCATCATGGCTAACGGGACTTGGGAGCTTCTTGAGCGTCCTTATGGTTGCAAACCATTGGGATGCAAGTGGGTGTTCAAGAAGAAGCTTAGGCTGACGGTACAATAGAAAAGTACAAGGCTAGGCTTGTGGCCAAGGGCTACGCCCGAAAGAAGAAGAAGATTTCTTGACACTTATTCACCGTGGCGACCGACCACCATTCGAGTATTACTCTCGTTGGCGGCCTCACACGGTCTTCTCATTCATCGGATGGATGTTAAGGCGGCTTTCCTGAGCGGAGAGCTAAAGGAGGAAATCTATATGCAACAGACTGATGGCTTTGTGATGGATGGTCAGGAAGGAAAGGTGTGTAAGTTGGTGAAATCTTTGTATGGCTCGAGACAAGCGCCTAAGCAATGGCATGACAAGTTTAATGAAACGTTGACATCTGTTGGCTTTGTTGTTAATGAGGCCGACAAATGTGTATACTATCGCTATGGTGGGGGCGAAGGAGTTATCTTGTGTTTGTATGTTGATGACATACTGATATTTGGGACTAATCTCAAGTTGATCGAGGAGGTTAAGTCTTTCCTGTCTCGAGAACTTTGAGATGAAGGATCTTGGAGTGGCTGATGTTATCTTGAACATCAAGCTTTTGAGAGATGATGAGGTGGGATTACACTACGCAATCCCATTATGTTGAGAAGGTGTTGAGTCGTTTTGGATATTCGGACTGCAAACCATCTCAAACACCGCATGATTCTAGTGTGCTGATTCGAAACTCAAAAGGCACAGCTATAGATCAATTGAGATACTCTCAGATTGTTGGTTCACTCCAAGTATCTAGCGAGCTTAACGAGGCTGACATCGCATTCGCTATTAGCAAACTGAGCGATTTGTTTCCAAACGGGTGATGTACATTGGCGTGCTCTTGAGAGAGTTATCGTTATCTGAAAGGTACTATGAACTATGGACTACACTATACGGATACCGTCGGTACTTGAAGGGTATAGTGATGCTAATTGGATCTCGATCTTGATGAGATGAAGGCCACAACTGGGTATATGTTTACTCTTGGAGGTGGTGCTGTTTCTGGAAGTCTTGCAAGCAAGCGATCTTAACAAGATCGACAATGGAAGCAGAATTAACAGCATTAGACACATCGGGTGGCGAAGCGAGAATGGCCGAGATCTATTGATGGACTTGCCGGTGGTTGCAAAGCGGTTCCGCCATCCTTATGTCTTGTGACAATCAAACAGTTATTGTCAAGGTGAAGAGTTCAAAGGACAACATGAAGTCCAACAAACACATAAGAATGAGATTGAAAGCTGTCGAAAATTGAGAAACTCCGGAGTGATAGCGTTGGATTATATCCAAACGGCTAAGAATCTGGCAGATCCCTTCACTAAAGGGCTATCACGTGTTGTGATAGATAGCGCATCAAGGGAGATGGGTATGAGACCCACATGAGTTGCTATGGTAGTAACCCAACCAATGTGATCGGAGATCCCGTGAAGTAGGACCTGGGAAAACAAGCCAGTGGTGAACTGAGGAAAGTAATTTTACTAACCCACTCCGTTGGAGATGCAATACTTTCAGAAACTGTATGGAAGGATGACTACTGTCTTAATGTGTTCCAAGGCTTATATGCATAAGCAAGATGCTATCCTACAGAGCTATCTTTGGAGGAACACACCTATATGAGCCCGACTACTGGTCACAGTCTATGAGATTGGGGTGATCTCTAGCAAGTTCATGAACAGGCCAGGAGTGTGACTAATATGCTCCACCCGAGGGGTCAGCCTTCGGCAGCCTCGTATCAGTGAGACTTGTGGTGAAACTTCTTGACGCCAAACTGACAATTCAAGGCATAGTCCATTGTTCAGTTGTGAAGGAGTGTAACTACTTGGTCTAGGTGGAGCTCAACCTTAATCGGTCTCCACTGAGATGCTGGTATATCAAAACAGTGTTTGTAACAAAGGACACATTGGGCCCCTGAGATCTGGTGGGGGATTGTTGAAATATGAGATGGGCCTAAAGCCCATATGACAATTTCAGATTTAATCTCTAAGGGCCCATGTAGGTGGCATGACAAGGTGGTGGGAAGTTTAGTCCCACCTTGGAAGTGGAAGGAGAGTTGGAGTGGTTTATAAGGGACTCTCTCCCTCATGCTATTGGAGCTTGAGAAGAGATGAGGCCCTCGCGCCTCCTCCTCCTCCGCTCGTCTGACACGCGCGCGCGCCAGCGCAAGCCAAGCGCCAGCGCCAGCTGTGGTTGCGGGATTGAGCCGAGCCGAGCTCACTCCTGCGCGCTTCTTTTGCGGTCAAGAACGGAGAGTCTTTGACAGGTGGGGCCCTAATCTGAGGCGTCGGATCGTGGGCTACCGACTTGGGCGTGGGTTCAGCCCACGTCTCTCCTGTGGCAGCGCCTATATATGTGGGCGCTGCCAACCCTAGCCGCCACGAAAAAGAACGCATCTCCGCCTCCACGCCCGCATTGTTCCTCTGCTGCTGCCGCGGCGCTCCGTCCGTTCACGCGTACGGTTGGCGGGAGAGCAGGCCTCGAAACCACGCCTCTCCGGATCCTGTGACGGGGAGAGGCGATTGGGTTTTTGGTAGCGACTACGCTGATCGCCGCTTCGTTCATCTCGTCCGCACCACCTTCATCGTCATCATGTCGACCGGCGCCGACCGTGCCGCCGCTGAGAAGGCCGAGGCCGACAAGAAGGTCCGCCGAGGATGCCGCGGCTGCTGTCACCGCCACCACCACCGCATGGCGATTGGAGGGTATACATCGCTTATCCCTCTCGTGTTTCTTTCTGTTGTAGCAGTACTAGCGATATGCGTAGATGTTTCTACTATATGCGTAGTACATGCTTTGTTAGATCGTAATCAGTATGTTATCAATGCTGTTCATATCATGCTCATGATTTATTCATGGATTAACTTAATCGAAAAATTGCCTATTTTCTTATCAACCAACGCCACCGCACGCAACATCACGTCCACGGTCAAGCTCATCCAAGGCCTACTCTCCGACCTTGCTGAGTGCAAGCTTTCCTACGGTGACCGTATGGGCAAGACAGTGGACAGCGCTCTCCGCGACCTCATCGCCGGACGCAGCCCCGTCGGAGCGGCCAACAAGCTGGCCGATGCCTCGCGTGATGCTATCGAATGCGACATGGTGATGTCTAGGAGGAGGGGCGCTACTAAGAATGTCCTGTACCAGCAGAACACGGAGAATTTCGTCTCCGCACACTTTGCTAGCAACGTGGCCATGTACTCTGGCCATTGATCGGTCAAGCTACATGCTTTCGATTATATCTAATAATAATAATAATAATAATAATAATAATAATAATAATAATAATAATAATAAAAGCTCGCTAGATCGTATAAGCACAAGCATTCGTGCGATTGTTAGAGTATTTACAAAACAAGATGGTTTGGTATCCCCTAAAAAAACAAGATGGTTGGTTTTTCATTTATTTTTATGGTTGATTATATTTTAGTACTATATACTACTAGGGAAAAGCTTATTGATAGAGGCGTAGCAGTAGCACATGTTAGAGAAGCTCGCTACAACTAATTACCAGTAGCGAGGGCCACTAAACAGCGCTACTGTTACATATTTACCAGTAGTGCGTGCCAGCGGAAAGGCGCCATTGGTAAGTGGTCCCCGCAGTACCCACTAGTGTCGGTGGCCCACCGCTACAACTGTTCTTGCACTGTGCCACATGTAGGGCCTTACTTAGCAGCAACACGTCTCTTTGTGCCTCGCTACTGCTACAACACTTACCAGTAGCGCCATCTTGGACCTGCGCTGTTGCTAAGGTACAGCAGCCACCTTCTTCCCTTATCCCCCTCTCCCCCTCCCCACTCCCCCTTCCTCTCTTCCTCACTTTCTCACTCACTTTCTTCTCCTCCATTACTACTACCTAGCTTTCTTCTCTCTTCCTTCTCCTACCTCTCTTCTCTCTACTTCAATGCCCCCAGGGCCTGTCCTCAGATTTCAGGGGCACGGGCGAAAATAAAACATGGGCCCCTTGAATTTTTCTTCTAGCAACCACTGATGCAAAGTCATTTATGACAGTACTGGATCCATACTTATGTTGCTAGTGCAAAGGTGAACGTTACGACAACAAGGTTGTGCTAGTCACAGTCGCAAGGAGACACAAGGATGATTTTACGAAAGCATCAAGTGTCATCTTTGATGGCACCCGGGACCCTTGGAGAACTCCAGGAGGCACTTTCGACGGCGATGGATTTTCTCGTTAGTAAGGCGAGAGTCTTTAGCGCGGCATCTAGGTCATTAGTACACTCCATGATGGTTCATTGTGATTTTGTGGGTAGACCGAAGAGAGTATTAAGCCAGACATTCGAATATATTGCCTTTGTATACGAGAGAAGATCTCCAAATAAAGAGGCGCACATGGTTGTGCGCTCTTCACTGGGAGATGAGGTTGATCGTCGTATGTGCGCTCTTCACTGGGAGATGAGGTTGATTGCCGTGTGTGGCTAACAAGACCTAATGTCTAGTGTATCCCAAATTCTCTTTACTTGAACAAAGCGGATATGATTCTCAAAATACTAACATTATGATAGTCTCATCCAACAATTAGAACTAAAGATTATATAATATAAAAACAAATACATTAATATGCGGTCAATTTTAAGTAAGTACTAGATCTTATGATTTTACCATCCACTAGATGACCTGGTTGCGCCAATGGCGCAAAGAGCCAGTTAAAAGCAATGTTAATGGTGAGTAAGCAAGAGATGTAGATGGAAAGATAATACAATCTGGATTGTATTGTAGATAGTAGAATGACTTAAATTGGTTTACAAATAGTAGAATGACTTAGACCAGTTTACAAAAATACACTTATATAAAGGCTGCCTTGCAACTAATTTAGGCATCTTCTTAGTCTGATCGTGGTCTTCAGAGGGTATGTACGAAAAAGCAGAGTGTCATCGTCGGATAATTCTTGCATCGTAGACTTCCACATGTACTTGAAGGCCTATAAAAGGTGTTGGTTCCACTGTCAGACCATTTGGAGTAGCCCATATAGTTATTATCTCTGGAATATCTTTGCTTTCATTGGTATATATGTCACACTTGTAGAACCAAATATCAGGGAAATCACCAACATGATAGTTTTTGTTCTCTAGCATGCAACAATGACTCAGGACGTCATCCATTATAGGTGGGCTGTTGGTAGCCCTGTAATCCTTATCTCATCTCTCTGAGAGACTAGGATATATTGCACCAATATACACGATGAGAAGACAGCAAGCAACCTGCGGTAGACAGAATAAATGGCTTAGAAGGGGGAAATAGAAATGAAAAAAGTGTAATAATCATACAACATAGAGGATAGGTTAATTATGCTTGCAATCACCATGAATAGACTTAGCAACAACTATGTATCCATTACTTGAATGGAACGCAGGTGAATGCAACTCCAATAAAAGAAGAATAGGTAGTGAGCACACAAGTTTGCACTTTACACAAGTAAGTAATTGGATCAGGTCATCAGGTTTGCCAATGAGGTTAGAACAAAAGTTTGGTATCAAATAATAACTTAACACAATTGCAGAGGAAAGGTCTTGTAAGAAACGTACTCTGTAAGTAATTTCTTCTGGTCAACACAGATGCAAAGCTAAGGTGTGAAACTATTTGTATCTTAGTTTTTGGGCCTATTATCAAACTACTTGGTTTTAAGGCCTATTATCAAACAGCTCGTGAGTGTCACAAAAACAGGGAACACAAGTGAGTTATTGGTGATACAAGTCATACTGCTTAACATCATATCATACTTCGGTTCGGCGGTATTGTTGGATGAAGCGGCCCGGATCGACATTACGCGTACGCTTACGCGAGACTGGTTCTACCGACATGCTTTGCACATAGGTGGCTAGCGGGTGTCAGTTTCTCCAATTTTAGTTGAACCGAGTGTGGCTACGCCCGGTCCTTGTGAAGGTTAAAACATCACTAACTTGACGAAATATCGTTGTGATTTTGATGCGTAGGTAAGAACGATTCTTGCTCAGCCCGTAGCAGCCACGTAAAACTTGCGACAACAAAGTAGAGAACGTCTAACTTGTTTTTCAGGGCATGTTGTGATGTGATATGGTCAAGACGTGATGAGATATAAGTTGTTGTATGAGATGATCATGTTTTGTTGAAGTTATCAGCAACTGGCAGAAGCCTTAGGGTTGTCTCTTTAATGCATAAGATGTAAGCGCCAAATAATTTCTTTACTTTATCGCTATGCGATAGCAATAGTTGCAAGAGCAATAGTTGGCGAGACGACCATGTGACGACACATTGATATAGATCAAGATGATGGAGATCATGGTGTCATGCCGGTGACGATGGAGATCATGACGATGCTTTGGAGATGGAGATCAAAGGCACAAGATGATGATGGCCATATCATGTCACATATTTTGATTGCATGCGATGTTTATCTTTATACATCTTATTTTTCTTAGTTCGACGATAGCATTATAAGATGATCTCTCACTAAATTTCAAGGTAAAAGTGTTCTCCCTTAGTATGCACCGTTGCCAAAGTTCGTCGTGCCGAGATACCACGTGATGATCGGGTGTGATAAGCTCTACATTCATCTACAACGGGTGCAAGCCAGTTTTGCAATACTCGGGTTAAACTTGACGAGCCTAGCATATGCAGATATGGCCTCGAAACACTGGAGACCGAAAGGTCGAGCGTGAATCATATAGTAGATATGATCAACATAGTGATGTTCATCATTGAAAACTACTCCATCTCACGTGATGATCGGACATGGTTTAGTTGATTTGGATCACGTGATCACTTAGATGATTAGAGGGATGTCTATCTAAGTGGGAGTTCTTTAAGTAATATGATTAATTGAACTTTAATTTATCATGAACTTAGTCCTAATAGTATTTTGCAAATTATGTTGTAGATCAATAGCACGCGTTGTTGCTTCCCTATGTTTATATGTGTTCCTAGAGAAAACTAAGTTGAAAGATGATAGTAGCAATGATGCGGACTGGGTCCGTGATTTGAGGTTTATCATCATTGCTGCAAAGAAGAATTATGTCCTTGATGCACCGCTAGGTGACAGACCTATTGCAAGAGCAGATGCAGACGTTATGAACGTTTGGCTAGCTCAATATGATGATTACTTGATAGTTTAGTGCACCATGCTTAACAGCTTAGAATCGGGACTTCAAAGACGTTTTGAACGTCATGGGCCATATGAGATGTTCCAGGAGTTGAAGTTAATATTTCAAGCAAATACCCGAGTTGAGAGATATTAAGTCTCCAACAAGTTCTATAGCTAAAAGATGGAGGAGAATTGCTCAACCAGTGAGCATGTGGTCAGATTGTCTGGGTACTACAATCGCTTGAATCAAGTGGGATTTAATCTTCCAGATAAGATAGTGATTGACAGAGTTCTCCAGTCACCATCACCAAGTTACTGGAACTTCGTGATGAACTATAGTATGCAAGGGATGACGAAACGTTTCCCGAGCTTTTCATGATAATGAAATCGATGAAGGTAGAAATCAAGAAAGAGCATCAAGTGTTGATGATTAACAAGACCACTAGTTTCAAGAAAAGGGCAAAGGGAAAGAAAGGGAACTTCATGTAGAATGGCAAGCAAGTTGTCACTCCCGTGAAGAAGCCCAAAGCTGGGCCAAAGACTGAAACTGGGTGCTTCTACTGCAAAAGGAAATGGTCACTGGAAGCAGAAATGCCCTGAATATTTGGCGGATAAGAAGGGTGGCAAAGTGAACAAGAGTATATTTGATATACAGGTTATTGATGTGTACCTTACTAGTGTTTATAATAACCCCTGGGTATTTGATACTTGTTCGATTGCTAAGATTAGTAACTCAAAACAGGATTTACAGAATAAACAGAGACTAGTTGAGGGTGAAGTGACGATGTGTGTTGGAAGTGGTTCCAAGATTCATATGATCATCACCGCACACTCCCTATATTTTCGAGATTAGTGTTAAACCTAAATAAATGTTATTTGGCGTTTGCGTTGAGCATTAATATGATTTGATCATGTTTATTGCAATACGGTTATTCATAAAGTCAGAGAATAATTGTTGTTCTGTTTACATGAACAAAACCTTCGATGGTTATACACCCAATGAAAATAGTTTGTTGGATCTCGAGCGTAGTGATACACATATTCATAATATTGATGCCAAAAGATGCAAAGTTGATAATGATAGTGCAACTTATTTGTGGCACTGTCGTTTGGGTCATATCGGTATAAAGCGCATGAAGAAACTCCATAAAGATGGACTTTTGGAATCACTTGGTTATGAATCATTTGATGCTTGCGAACCATGCCTTTTGGGCAAGATGACTAAAACTCCGTTCTCTGGAACAATGGAACGAGCTATTGACTTGTTGGAAATAACACATACCGAATGAGTGTTGATGCTCATGGCAGGTATCGTTATTTTTGGACCTTCACAGATGATTTGAGCACATATGAGTATATCTACTTAGTGAAGCACAAGTCTGAAACATTTGAAAAGTTCAAAGAATTTCAGAGTGAAGTGGAAAATCATCGTAACAAGAAAATAAAGTTTCTACGATCTGATCGTGAAGGAGAATATTTGAGTTACGAGTTGGGCCTTCATTTAAAACAATGTGGAATAGTTTCACAGCTCACGCCACCTGGAACACCACATTGTTATGGTGTGTCCGAACGTCGTAACCGCACTTTATTGGATATGGTGCGGTCTATGATGTATCTTACCGATTTACCACTATCATTTTGGGGTTATGCATTAGGGATAGCTGCATTCACTTTAAATAGAGCACCATCAAAATCCGTTGAGACGACGCCTTATGAACTGTGGTTTGGCAAGAAACCAAAGTTGTCGTTTCTTAAAGTTTGGGGATGCGGTGCTTATGTTAAAAGTTTCAACCTGATAAGCTCGAACCCAAATCGGAGAAGTGCGTCTTCATAGAATACCCAAAGGAAACGGTTGGGTACACCTTCTATCGCAGATCTGAAGTCAAGATATTCGTTGCTAAGATGGATCCTTTCTAGAGAAGGAGTTTCTCTCGAAAGAAGTGAGTGGGAGGAAAGTAGAGCTTGATCAGGTAATTGTACCTTCTCCCGAATTGGAAAGTAGTTCATCACAAGAAATCAGTTCCAGTGATTCCTACACCAATTAGTGAGAAAGCTAATGATGATGATCATGAAACTTCAAATTAAGTTACTACAGAACCTCGTAGGTCTTCCAAAGTATAGTCCGCACCAGAGTCGTACGGTGATCCTATTCTGGAAGTCATGTTACTAGACCATGATGAACCTACGAACTATGAGGAAGCGATGATGAGCCCAGATTCCGCGAAATGGCTTGAAGGCCATGAAATCTGAGATGGGATCCATGTATGAGAACAAAGTGTGGACTTTGGTGGACTTGCCCGATGATCGGCAAGCCAAAGAAAATAATGGATCTTCAAGAGGAAGACAGACGCTGATAGTAGTGTTACTATCTACAAAGCTCGAATTGTTACAAAATGTTTTCGACAAGTTCAAGGTGTTGACTATGATGAGATTTTCTCACTTTTATCGATGCTTAAAAGTCTGTCCGAATCATGTTAACAGTTGCCGCATTTTATGAAATCTGGCAAATGGATATCAAAACTGTATTCCTTCATGGATTTCTTAAAGAATAGTTGTATATGATGCAACCAGAAGGTTTTGTCGATCCTAAAGGTGCTAACAAAGTGAGCAAGCTCCAGCGATCCATCTATCGACTGGTGCAAGCATCTCGGAGTTGGAATATATGCTTTGATAAAGTGATCAAAGCATATGGTTTTATACAGACTTGCGGTGAAGCCTATATTTACAAGAAAGTGAATGGGAGCTCTGTAACATTTCTAAAACTATACGTAGATGACATATTGTTGATTGGAAATGATATAGAAATTCTAGATAGCATAAAAGGATACTTGAATAAGAGTTTTCTAAAGGAAGACCTCGGTGAAGCTGCTTACACATTGAGCATCAAGATCTATAGAGATAGATCACGGCGCTTAATAAGATTTTTCAATGAGTACATACCTTGATAAGATTTTGAAGTAGTTCAAAATGGAACAGTCAAAGAATGAGTTCTTGCATGTGTTGCAAGGTGTGAAGTTGAGTAAGACTCAAAACCCGACCATGGTAGAAAATAGAAAAAAAGTCATTCCCTTTGCCTCAGTCATAGGTTCTATAAAGTATGCTATGTTGTGTACTAGACCTATTGTATACCTTGCTCTGAGTTTGGCAAGGAGTACAATTTTTGATCTAGAAGTAGATCACTGGACAGCGGTCAAGAATATCCTTAGTAAGGCCTAAGGAAATGTTTCTCGATTATGGAGGTGATAAAAGAGTTCGACGTAAAGAGTTACATTGGTGCAAGATTTTACACCAATCCAGATGACTCTAAGTCTCAATCTGGATACATATTGAAAGTGGGAGCAATTAGCTAGAGTAGCTCCGTGCAGATCATTGTAGACATAGAATATTTGCAAAATACATACGGCTCTGAATGTGACAGACCCGTTGACTAAACTTCTCTCACGAGCAAAACATGATCACACCTTAGTACTCTTTGAGTGTTAATCACATAGCGATGTGAACTAGATTATTGACTCTAGTAAACCCTTTGGGTGTTGGTCACATAGCGATGTGAACAATGGGTGTTAATCACATACCAATGTGAATATTGGTGTTAAGTCACATGATGACGTGAACTAGATTATTGACTCTAGTGCAAGTGGAGACTGAAGGAAATATGCCCTAGAGGCAATAATAAAGTTATTATTTATTTCCTCATTTCATGATAAATGTTTATTATTCATGCTAGAATTGTATTAACCGGAAACTTAGTACATGCGTGAATACATAGAAAAACATAATGACACTAGTATGCCTCTACTTGACTAGCTCGTTGAATCAAAGATGGTTAAGTTTCCTAGCCATAGACATGAGCTGTCATTTGATTAACGGGAACACATCATTAGAGAATGATGTGATTGACTTGACCCATTCCGCTAGCTTAGCACTTGATCATTTAGTATGTTGTTATTGCTTTCTTCATGACTTATACATGTTCCTATGACTATGAGATTATGCAACTCCCTTTACTGGAGGAACACTTTGTGCGCTACCAAACGTCACAACGTAACTGGGTGATTATAAAGGTGCTCTACAGGTGTCTCTGAAGGTACTTGTTGAGTTGGCGTATTTCGAGATAAGGATTTGTCACTCCGATTGTCGGAGAGGTATCTCTGGGGCCTCTCGGTAATGCACATCACTATAAGCCTGCAAGCAATGTGACTAATGAGTTAGTTGCGGAATGATGCATTACGGAACGAGTAAAGAGACTTGCCGGTAACGAGATTGAACTTGGTATGGTGATACCGACGATCGAATCTCGGGCAAGTAACATATCGATGACAAAGGGAACAACGTATGTTATTATGCGGTTTGACCGATAAAGATCTTCGTAGAATATGTGGGAGCCAATATGAGCATCCAGGTTCCGCTATTGGTTATTGACCGGAGACGTGTCTCGGTCATGTCTACATAGTTCTCGAACCCGTAGGGTCCACACGCTTAACGTTCGGTGACGATTTACATTATGAGTTATGTGTTTTGATGTACCATAGGTAGTTCGGAGTCCCGGATGAGACCGGGGACATGATGAGGAGTCTCAAAATGGTCGAGACGTAAAGATCGATATATTGGACGAGTATATTCGGACATCGGAAAGGTTTCGAGTGATTCGGGTATTTATCGGACTACCGGAGAGTTACGAGGATTCGCCGGGGAGTATATGGGCCTTATTGGGCTTTAAGGGAAAGAGAGAGAGGCAGGCCGCGCCCCGCCCCCCCAATGCCTAGTCCAAATTGGACTAGGGGGAGGGGCTGCACCCCCTCCTTCTTTCTCTTCTCTTTTCCCTTTCCTTGACTCCTACTCCTACTAGATGGAAGGAGGGGAATCCTACTCCCGGTGGGAGTAGGACTCCCCAGGGCGCGCCATAGAGAAGGCCGGCCCCTCCCCTCCTCTCCTCCTTTATATACTGAGGCTAGGGGGCACCCCATGATACACAAGTTGATTTGTTGATCTCTCCCAGCCGTGTGCGGTGCCCCCCTCCACCATATTCCACCTCGGTAATATCGTAGCGGTGCTTAGGCGAAGCCCTGCATCGGTAGCATCATCAACACCGTCATCACGCCGTCGTGCTGACGGAACTCTCCCGCAAAGCTCTGCTGGATCGGAGTTCGTGGGACGTCATCGAGCTGAATGTGTGCTGAACTCGGAGGTGCCGTACGTTGGGTACTTGGATCGGTCGGATCGTGAAGACATACGACTACATCAACCGCGTTGTGCTAACGCTTCCACTTTTGGTCGACGAGGGTACATGGACAACACTATCCCCTCTCGTTGTTATGCATCACCATGATCTTGCGTGTGTGTAGAATTTTTTTTGAAATTACTACGTTCCCCAACAAGATCATTGATGTAACTTGGAACGACATGTTTGTTGGGTTCTACGGTAAGGTGCGTTGACTGCAAATTAAAAATTTCCTATGCGCAGAACATCCAAGAACATGCTAAGGGAGATGGATCACAGATCGTTACCACTAGACGCGCAGTGCCGTGCAGCGGAAGAAGAGTTGAGGCAACGCATACCCGAAGTCGCCTCGCGTTCCCTGAGTCGTCTCCTCCTTGCTGGTCTCCCACGTAGCCGATCGGATCCCGCGAACAGGTTCGCCGGAGCGGCGCAAATGCACCGCCTCTAACGGTATCCGTGCATGTAGGAGGAACGTCGTGCGGCGGACTGCTAGGTCCAATCACACAACCGACAGCGAGTGGATGTGGCTAGTTGCAACACGTTCAAAGACCTAATGACGGAGCCGAAGTGATCAACTTAATAAGTGTGCCGCTCCTCCACTATTTATAGGCATCCGTCGTGGGCTCAACACTCGGGCCTAGCATGGATCCTAAAGCCCAAAGTCTACTCGGTCACGTTCCAAGTCCAGCTCGGATCACATCCGACCAGTGTCCTCCGAACCTACCTCATAGGTTCCTTCCCTTAAGCGCGCGACCCCTTAGGTTCAAGTCGGCTTGGTCGTAGTTCGGATCAACTCCGACCTGCACGGTTGGTAGCGGCCTCTAGCAAGGCGTACCGACCACCAAGTAGACTATGAAGCTGGTTAGGCGAACCTGTACAACGTGTTACACTTCTATTCCTTTTGCCTCACGATATATGTTGTCGGGCTCAAGGTGAGACTGTCATCCTTGTGCTAGCCCGACCTCTTTCTCGTTCCAGTGATACCGTCCACAAACTGGATTATCTCATAATCCTTGTCGCATGGCCATGCTTATCCTGGTCAGATCACACGAGGGGCCCAGAGTATATCTCTCCTGATCGGAGGGGCAAATCCCATCTTGCTCGACCATGTCTCGCAGCATGGGACTGGACAAACCCGAAACCTACCTTTGTAACTACCCAGTCACGGAGTAACATTTGGTCGGCCCAAAGCAAGTCTGTCACCATTCCGAGTACATGCTTCAACTCAGGTCTTAGGACATAGAACGTATGTTGTACTAGAGACTCACATATGACATATCACTGTGTCTCATAGTTGGGTTTGTCTGACTCGGACCTTATCTCGACTCGGATTCGACTACGTCGAATCCGACCAGATCCATCCGAGTCCATATTATCCGGTTAGCATCCAATGCTCCATGGCTAGTGAGACCGTGCCATCCACCGTGTCATATGCTAGTATAGTCCGACGTTTTCCCACATGTCACTTGCAACTAGGGACAATTTAGAATGTATCATACAACACAAGATCTCACAGACAAGTCACGTACTTGCCAACAAGTATCATTGATTACATCCAAGGACTATCTTTATTCATAAACACATAGGAAATATCATCATACATGATTGCCTCTAGGGCATATCTCCAACAGTCTCCCACTTGCACTAGAGTCAATCAAATAGACATCGAATGCCCATAGCTCTAACGTGCCCCTCATGCTTGGGTTGTGGAAGCGGCTTAGTCAATGGATCTGCAAAATTTGCATCCGTGTGAATTTTGCATAACTCTACATCACCATTCTTTATGATCTTACGTATTAGGTGATATTTCTGATCTATGTGTCTGACCTTGTGGTGATTCCTCGGCTCCTTGGCTTGTGCGATGGCACCAGAATTATCACAATAAAGTTCCAACGGTTTTACCGGGGCTAGGAAAATACCAAGATCATCCAGAAAGTTCCGGATCCAAACACATTCCTTTGCAGCTTCACAAGCCGCAATGTATTCGGCTTTTGTGGTAGAATCGGCCAGCTTGGAACTCATCTAGCTCACTGCTCCTCCGTTCATGACATACACGAATCCTGACTGTGATCGACAATCATCTATGTCGGTTTTGAAACTGGCGTCAGCGTAACCCGTTACGACGAGCTCTTCCTCACCTCCATACACTAGGAACATCTCTTTAGTCCTTTTCAGGTACTTCAAAATAGTCTTTACTGCTGCCAAGTGACTCTCTCCCGGATTGGCCCGGTATGTACTTGTTAGGCTTATTGCAAAAGCAACATCAGGCCTTGTACATATCATGGCATACATGATGGATCTGATTGCGAGGCATACGGAATCCTACTCATCCTGCTTCACTCATCAGATGTCGAAGGACTCAGAGGCTCGCTTAGCCTTATACCATGTGAGAGTGGCAAGAACCCTTTCTTCGCCTCACTCATGTTGAACCGCTTCAGCGCTTTATCTATGTACGTGCTCTTGCTCAAGCCGAGCAGCCTCCTCGATCTATCTCTATAGATCTTGATGCCTAAAATGTAAACTACTTCACCGAGGTCCTTCATTGAAAAATTGTCGTTCAATGATTCCTTGACCGAGTTCAGCATCAAAACATCATTTCCGATCAGTAATATGGCATCCACATACAAGATCAAAAACACTATCGAGATCCCACTTAACTTCTTGTATAAACAAGTGTCCTCTTCGCTTTTGATGAAATCGAGACCAGTAACGACCTCATCAAAATGAATATTCCAGCTCCGAGATGCTTGCCTCAACCCATAAATGGATTTCTTGAGCTTGCATACCTTACTAGCGCTAGTCGAATCGACAAAACCCTCGGGTTGTATCATATACACGTCCTCGGTTAAATTTCCGTGAAGGAAAGCCGTCTTGACATCCATCTGCCATATCTCGTAATTGAAATATGCAGCTATAGCTAGTACGATCCTCACCGACTTCAGCATCGCTACCGGCGCGTAAGCCTTGTCATAGTAAATTCCTTGAACTTGTCCATAACCCTTAGCGACAAGCCGAGCTTTGTGGATCTGAACATTTCCATCCACATATGTTTTCTTCTTAAAGACCCATTTGCAACCAATGGCCGTTACGCCAGGCGGCGGATCAACCAAGTCCCATACTTGATTCTCATCCATGGACTTTAACTCGGATCTCATGGCCTCCAGCCATGCCTCGGAATCTGGGCTCACCATCGCTTCTGCATACATGGCTGGCTCATCGCTTTCGAGCAACAACACATCACGCACTCCATGCAATATTTCCGACCTCCGTGGTTCTGGTGCCACTTCCACTACGGGTTCCCTGACTAACTCCGGTATGATCTCATCACCGGCCGAGCCGTCCCCGAGTGGTGCTCGAATTTATTCGAGTCGGACCATCCTCCCACTAACCTCCTGACCGGGAAACTCTTTATCAAGGAAAACCCCGTTCCGAGCAACAAACACTTTGTTCTCTTCACGGTTGTAGAAGCTATATCCCAATGTTTCCCTCGTATATCCCATGAATATGCATTTATCCGACTTGGGTGTAAGCTTGTCTGACATAAGTCGCTTGACAAATGCTTCACAACCCCAAATATTTAGAAAAGACAAACTGGGAATCTTCCCTGTCCATATCTCATGTGGTGTCTTGACGACGGAGTTTGATGGTACCTGTTACGTCTTGCGCTTGCGTTGGTTTTCCCCGAAGAGGAGAGGATGATGCAGCACAGTAGCGTAAGTATTTCCCTCAGTTTTTGAGAACCAAGGTATCAATCCAGTAGGAGGCCACACACAAGTCCCTCGTACCTGCACAAAACGATAGCTACTCGCAATCAATGCGATTAGGGGTTGTCAATCCCTTCACGGTCACTTACGAGAGTGAGATCTGATAGAGATAATATTTTAGGTATTTTTGGTATAAATATGCAAAGTGAAAAGTAAAAAGCAAAGTAAAAACAAAGCAAGTATAAAAGTGATGGAGATTGATATGATGAGAATAGACCCGGGGGCCATAGGTTTCACTAGTGGCTTCTCTCAAGAGCATAAATATTATACGGTGGGTGAACAAATTACTGTTGAGCAATTGACAGAATTGAGCATAGTATGAGTATATCTAGGTATGATCATGTATATAGGCATCACGTCCGAGACAAGTAGACCGAAACGATTCTGCATCTACTACTATTACTCCACTCATCGACCGCTATCCAGCATGCATCTCGAGTATTAAGTTAAAAACAAAGTAACGCCTTAAGCAAGATGACATGATGTAGAGGAATAAATTCATGCAATATGATAAATACCCCGTCTTGTTATCCTCGATGGCAACAATACAATACGTGCCTTGCAACCCTTTACATCCTTTGGGTAAGGACACCGCAAGATTGAACCCAAAGCCATGCACTTCTCCCATTGCAAGAACTACCAATCTTGTTGGCCAAACCAAACGGATAATTCGAAGAGACTTGCAAATATAACTCAACCATACATAAAAGAATTCAGAGAAGATTCAAATATTATTCATAGATAAGCTGGATCATAAACCCACAATTCATCGGTCTCAACAAACACACCGCAAAAAGAAGATTACATCGAATAGATCTCCACGGAGAGGGGAGAACATTGTATTGAGATCCAAAAGAGAGAAGAAGCCATGTAGCTACTAGCTATGGACCGAAGGTCTGAAGTAAACTACTCACACTTCATCGGAGAGGCTATGGTGTTGATGTAGAAGCCCTCCGTGGTGGATGCCCCTCCGGTGAGAGCTCCTAACAGGCCCCAAGATGGGATCTCGTGGATCAGGAAGTTGCGGCGGTGGAATTAGGTTTTGGCTCCTGTTCGATCGTTTGGGTGCGTGAGGTATATATAGGAGGAAGGAGTACGTCGGTGGAGCATCAGGGGGGCCACGGGGCAGGGGGGCGCGCCCCCCACCCTTGTGACCGCCTCTGATGTTCCTTGGCGTAGGGTCCAAGTCTCCTGGATCACGTTCAGTGAGAAAATCACGTTTCCAAAGGTTTCATTCCGTTTGGACTCCGTTTGATATTATGTTTCTTCAAAACACCGAAAAAGGCAAAAAAACAGCAATTCTGGGCTGGGCCTCCGGTTAATAGGTTAGTCCCAAAAGTAATATAAAAGTGGAAAATAAAGCCCATTATAGTCCAAAACAATAGATAAAGTAGCATGGAGCAATCAAAAATTAAGATACGTTGGAGACGTATCAGGCATCCCCAAGCTTAATTCCTGCTCGTCCTCGAGTAGGTAAATGATAAAAAGAGAATTTTTTATGCGGAGTGATACTTTGGCATAATTTCAATGTAAATCTTCTTAATCAAGGTATGAATATTCAGATCCGAAAGATTCAAGACAAAAGTTCATATTGACATAAAAATAATAATACTTCAAGTATACTAACTAAGCAATTATGTATTCTCAAAATAACATGGCCAAAGAAAGTTATCCCTACAAAATCATATAGTCTGGCTATGCTCCATCTTCCCCACACAAAGTATTTAAATCATGCGCAACCCCGATGACAAGCCAAGCAATTGTTTCATACTTTAACATTTTCAAAACTTTTTCAATCTTCACGCAATACATGAGCGTGAGCCATAGATATAGCACTATATGTGGAATAGAACGGTGGATGTGGAGAAGACAAAAAGAGGGAAGATAGTCTCACATCAACCAGGCGTATCAACGGGCTATGGAGATGCCCATCAATAGATATCAATGTGAGTGAGTAGGGATTGCCATGCAACGGATGCACTAGAGCTATAAGTATATGAAAGCTCAACAAAAGAAACTAAGTGGGTGTGCATCCAACTCGCTTGCTCACGAAGACCTAGGGCATTTGAGCAAGCCCATCATGGGAATATACAAGCCAAGTTCTATAATGAAAAATTCCCACTAGTATATGAAAGTGATAAAATGAGAGACTCTCTATCATGAACATCATGGTGCTACTTTGAAGCACAAGTGTGGTAAAAGGATAGTAACATTGTCCCTTCTCTCTTTTTCTCTCATTTTTATTTATTTGGGCCTTTTCTCTTTTTTTTATGGCCTCTTATTTTTTTCGTCCGGAGTCTCATCCCAACTTGTGGGGGAATCATAGTCTCCATCATCCTTTCCTCACTTGGGACAATGCTCTAATAATGATGATCATCACACTTTTATTTTTCTTACAACTCAACAATTACAACTCGATACTTAGAACAAAACATGACTCTAGATGAATGCCTCCTGTGGTGTAACGGGATATGCAATGAAACATGAGTGACATGTATGCAAGAATTATGAATGGTGGCTTTGCCACGAATACGATGTCAACTACATGATCATGCTAGCAATATGACAATGATGGAGCGTGTCATAATAAACGGAACGGTGGAAAGTTGCATGGCAATATATCTCGGAATGGCTATGGAAATGCCATGATAGGTAGGTATGGTGGCTGTTTTGAGGAAGGTATATGGTGGGTGTATGATACCGGCAAAAGGTGTGCGGTATTAGAGAGGCTAGCAATAGTGGAAGGATGGGAAAAAGTGCGTATAATCCATGGACTCAACATTAGTCATAAAGAACTCATATACTTATTGCAAAAATCTAGAAGTTATCAAAGCAAAGTATTACGCGCATGCTCCTAGGGGGATAGATTGGTAGGAAAAGACCATCGCTCGTCCCCGACTGCCACTCATAAGGAAGAGAATCAATAAATAAATCATGCTCCGAGTTCATCACATAACGGTTCATCATACGTGCATGCTACGGGAATCACAAACTTCAACGCAAGTATTATTTGAATTCACAACTACTCAACTAGCATGACTCTAATATCATCATCTTCATATCTCAAAACAATTATCAAGCATCAAACTTATCTTAGTATTCAACGCACTCAAAAGAAAGTTTCACATATCTTGAATACCAAGTATATTAACATTAAGCAAATTACCATGCTATTAACGACTCTCAAAATAATCTAAGTAAAGCATGAGAGATCAAGTTTCTTTAAAACAAATCCACCACCGTGCTCTAAAAGATCTAAGTGAAGCACTAGAGCAAAAATTATCACGCTCAAAAAGATGTAAGTGAAGCACTATGAGCAAAACTATCAAGCTCAAAAGATATAAGTGAAGCACATAGAGTATTCTATCAAATTCCAATTCATGTATGGCTCTCTAAAAAGGTGTGTACAGAAAGGATGATTGTGGTAAACTAACAAGCAAAGACGCAAATAATACAAGACGCTCCAAGCAAAACACATATCATGTGGTGAATAAAAATATAGCTCCAAGTAAATTATCGATGGAAGTGGACGAAAGAGGGGATGCCTTCCGGGGCATCCCCAAAATTTGAATTTTTGTGTCCTTGGATTATCTTGGGGGTGCCATGGGCATCCCCAATCTTAGGCTCTTTCCACTCCTTGTTCCATAATCCATCAAAAGAATTCACCCAAAACTTGAAAACTTCACAACACAAAACTCAATAGAAATCTCGTGAGCTCCGTTAGAGAGAGAAAACAAAAGACTACTTCAAGGTACTGTAATGAACTCATTCTTTATTTGTATTGGTGTTAAACCTACTGTATTCCAACTTCTCTATGGATCATAAACTATTTTACTAGCCATAGATTCATCAAAATAAGCAAACAACACACGCAAGACAGAATCTGTCAAAAACAGAGCAGTCTGTAGTAATCTGTAACTAACGCAAACTTCTCGAACTCAAAAAATTCTACCAAAATTATAACACCTGGACAATTTTTTTATTGATCAGCAGCAATTAGAATCAGTATTTTATCATGTTCTGGTGATTTTTAACAATTGGTGCACTGAGCGCAAAGTTTCTGGAAATTACAGCAAGATCAAATAACTATCATCCAAGAAGATCCAATAGGTTTAACTTGGCACAAACACTAATTAAAATATAAAATCACATATAAACAGAGGCTAGATGGATTATTTATTCCTAAACAGAAGCAAAAACAAAAAACTAAAAATAAAATTGGGATGCCTCCCAACAAGCGCAATCGTTTAACGCCCCTAGCTAGGCATACAAGCGAGGATAGATCTAGGTGTTGCCATCTTTGGTAGGCAATCCATAAGTGGCTCTCATAATAGATTCATATGGTAATTTTATTTTCTTTCTAGGAAAGTGTTCCATGCCTTTCTTTAATGGAAATTGGAATCTAATATTTCCTTCCTTCATATCAATAATTGCACCAATCGTTCTAAGGAAAGGTCTACGAAGAATAATAGTACATGAAGGATTGCAATCTATATCAAGAACGATAAAATCTACGGGCACATAATTCCTATTTGCAACAATAAGAACATCATTAATTCTTCCCATAGGCTTTTTAATAGTGGAATCCGCAAGATGCAAGTTTAGCGAGCAATCATCAAAGTCACGGAAATCTAGCAAATCACACAAAGTTTTCGGAATAGTAGAGACACTAGCACCCAAATCACACAAAGCATTAAACTCATGATCTTTAATTTTAATTTTGATAGTAGGTTCCCACTCATCATAGAGTTTCCTAGGGATAGAAACTTTCAACTCAATTTTTTCTTCATAAGATTGCATCAAGGCATCAACAATGTGTTCGGTAAAGGCCTTATTTTGACTATAAGCATGAGGAGAATTTAGCACGGATTGCAACAAGGAAATACAATCAATTAAAGAGCAATTTTCATAATTAAATTCGTTGAGATCCAATATAGTGGGTTTAGCAACATCTAGATTTTTATTTCTTTCAATCCCACTTTTATCAATTTCATCATCAAGATCTAAAAACTCCGAATTCTTAGAACGCCTTCTAGGTAAAGGAAGATCATATTCAGTTTCATCAAGATTCATATTGCAAAACAAAGATTTAATAGGGGACACATCAATAACTTTTAGATCTTCATCTTGATTTTCATAGGGATTAGAAGAACACGCTTTAATAAAGGCATCTTTGGAAGCACGCATCCTAGCAGTTCTTTCTTTGCACTCATCAATGGAAATTCTCATAGCTTTGAGAGACTCATTGATATCATGCTTAGGAGGAATAGATCTAAGCTTGAAAGAATCAACCTCAAGAGAAATTCTATCAACGTTCCTAGCCAAATCATCAACTTTAAGCAATTTCTCTTCAAGCAAAGCATTAAAATTATTTTGTGAATTCATAAACTCTTTAACACTACTTTCAAATTCAGAGGGCATCTTATTAAAATTTCCATTAGAGTTGTTGTAGGAATTTCCATAATTATTAGAAGGATTACTAGGGTAAGGCCTAGGATTAAAATTCCCTCTATACGCGTTGTTACCAAAATTATTCCTACCAACAAAATTCACATCCATAGATTCATTATTATTCTCAGTCAAGGTAGACAAAGGCATATCATTAGGATTAGAAGAAACACTCTCAGTAGCAAATAATTTCATAAGTTCATCCATCTTTCCACTCAAAACATTGATTTCTTCTATCGCATGCACTTTCTTATTAGTAGATCTTTCAGTATGCCATTGAGAATAATTAACCATAATATTATCTAGGAGTTTAGTAGCGTCCCCTAGAGTGATTTCCATAAAAGTGCCTCCCGCGGCCGAATCTAAAAGATTTCTAGAAGCAAAATTCAATCCGGCATAAAAAATTTGTATAATCATCCACAAGTTCAAACCATGAGTAGGACAATTACATATCATTAATTTCATTATCTCCCAAGCTTGTGCAACATGTTCATGATCAAGTTGCTTAAAATTCATAATATCGTTTGTAAGAGAGATAATCTTAGCGGGAGGAAAATACTTAGAGATAAAAGCATCTTTGCAATTGTTCCATGAATCAATACTATTTTTAGGCAAAGATGAAAACCACGCTTTAGCATGATCTCTAAGCGAAAAAAGAAATAGCTTCAATTTAACGACATCATTATCGACATCTTTTTTCTTTTGCATATCACATAAATCAACGAAGCTATTCAGATGAGTAGCGGCATCTTCACTAGGAAGGCCGGCAAATTGATCTTTCATAACAAGATTCAACAAAGCAGTATTGATTTCACAAAATTAAGTATTGGCAAGAGGAGCAATCGGAGTGCTAAGGAAATCATTATTATTGGTATTGGTGAAGTCACACAATTTGGTAGCATCTTGAGCCATCGCGACAAACAAGCAATCCAACACACGAGCAAACAAGCAGACCAGGAAAAGGCAACGGGAAAAAGAGGGCGAATAAAACGGCAAGGGTGAAGTGGGGGAGAGGAAAACGAGAGGCAAATGGCAAATAATGTAATGCGAGAGATAGGGATTGTGATGGGTACTTGGTATGTTGACTTTTGCGTAGACTCCCCGGCAACGGCGCCAGAAATCCTTCTTGCTACGTCTTGAGCTTGCGTTAGTTTTCCCCGAAGAGGAGAGGATGATGCAGCACAGTAGCGTAAGTATTTCCCTCAGTTTTTGAGAACCAAGGTATCAATCCAGTAGGAGGCCACGCACAAGTCCCTCGTACCTGCACAAAACGATAGCTACTCGCAACCAATGCGATTAGGGGTTGTCAATCCCTTCAAGGTCACTTACGAGAGTGAGATCTGATAGAGATAATATTTTTTGTATTTTTGGTATAAATATGCAAAGTGAAAAGCAAAAAGCAAAGTAAAAACAAAGCAAGTATAAAAGTGATGGAGATTGATATGATGAGAATAGACCCGGGGGCCATAGGTTTCACTAGTGGCTTCTCTCAAGAGCATAAATATTCTACGGTGGGTGAACAAATTACTGTTGAGCAATTGACAGAATTGAGCATAGTATGAGTATATCTAGGTATGATCATGTATATAGGCATCACGTCCGAGACAAGTAGACCGAAACGATTCTGCATCTACTACTATTACTCCACTCATCGACCGCTATCAAGCATGCATCTAGAGTATTAAGTTAAAAATAGAGTAACGCCTTAAGCAAGATGACATGATGTAGAGGAATAAATTCATGCAATATGATAAATACCCCATCTTGTTATCCTCGATGGCAACAATACAATACGTGCCTTGCGACCCTTTACATCCTTGGGTAAGGACACCGCAAGATTGAACCCAAAGCCATGCACTTCTCCCATTGCAAGAACTACTAATCTAGTTGGCCAAACCAAACGGATAATTAGAAGTGACTTGCAAAGATAACTCAATCATACATAAAAGAATTCAGAGAAGATTCAAATATTATTCATAGATAAGCTGGATCATAAACCCACAATTCATCGGTCTCAACAAACACACCGCAAAAAGAAGATTACATCGAATAGATCTCCACGAGAGAGGGGGAGAACATTGTATTGAGATCCAAAAAGAGAGAAGAAGCCATGTTGCTACTAGCTATGGACCCGAAGGTCTGAAGTAAACTACTCACACTTCATCGGAGAGGCTATGGTGTTGATGTAGTAGCCCTCTGTGGTGGATGCCCCCTCCGGTAGAGCTTCGGAACAGGCCCCAAGATGGGATCTCGTGGATACAGGAAGTTGCGGCGGTGGAATTAGGTTTTTGGCTCCTGTTCTGATCGTTTGGGGGTACGTAGGTATATATAGGAGGAAGGAGTACGTCGGTGGAGCATCAGGGGGGCCACGAGGCTGGGGGTCCAAGTCTCCTGGATCACGTTCGGTGAGAAAATCACATTTCTGAAGGTTTCATTCCGTTTGGACTCCGTTTGATATTCTGTTTCTGGGCTGGGCCTCCAGTTAATAGGTTAGTCCCAAAAGTAATATAAAAGTGGAAAATAAAGCCCATTATAGTCCAAAACAATAGATAAAGTAGCATGGAGCAATCAAAAATTATAGATACGTTGGAGACGTATCAATACCCTGTTAAGTGTGAAAGATGCAGTTTCCAGAGCGTATCCCTAAAATGAGAAGGGTAAATCTGATTTGCTCATCATAGACCGGACCATGTCCAACAAGGTCCTATTCCTCCGTTCCGAGACGCCATTTCTTTGTGGCGTACCCGGAGGAGTGAGCTGAGGTACTATACCTTGGCTTTTCAGATGATCATCAAACTCCTGGCTCATTTACTCACCTCCATGATCAGATCGTAGAAGCTTTATTGTCTTGCTGAGCTGATTCTCAATCTTGTTCTGAAACTCTTTGATCTTTTCAAAAGTTTCCGACTTGTGCCTCATCAAATAGATATATCCATATCTACTCAAGTCATCGGTAAAATTCACGAAGTACTGATAGCCACCTCTGGCAGTTGTGCTCATTGGACCACACACATCACTATGTATTAGTTCCAACAGCTCGGACACCCTCTCGCAACTCTTTGCGAAAGGAGACTTAGTCATCATGCCGAGCAAGCATGATTCACATGTCTCGAACGACTCAAAGTCGGACGAAGTCAGGAGCCCGTCATCATGGAGCTTCTTCATGCGTTTCAGACTAATGTGTCCAAGCCGGCAATGCCAGAAATATGTCGGATTAAATCTCATTGGGCTTATGCCTCTTGACATTCACGTTATAGACCGATTCCTGTTCTAGATTCAATATAAAAATCCCATCAACAATGGGTGCATAGCCGTGGAACATACCGTTCAAATAAAACGAACAACCATTGTCCTTTAAATTGAATTCATAACCCTGACTCATCAAGCATGAGGCAGAAGTAATGTTCCGACTAAGTGCAGGAATGTAATAACAATTATTCAATTCCAAAATAAATCCAGAAGGAAGCTGGAGCTGCATCATGCCGACCTCCAATGCAGCAACTCTTGCTTTGTTGCCGACCATGATGTCAATCTCCCCTTGTGCCACACGCCTAGTTCTTACCAGCCCCTGCATCGAGTTGCAAATATGAACAACTGATCCGGTATCAAATACCCAAGCGCTACTAGGTATGTCAGCAAGGTAAATGTCTATAACATATGCAACAAGTGTACCTTTGCCCGAAGAAGCATTTCCGGCCTTCTTGCCATGCTCTGCAAGCCACTTGCTACACTTTCTCTTCCAACGACCGGTCTCCTTGCAGTGATAGCAAACGGTCTTCGAGTCTGGTCCAGATTTCGGCGCAGCGACGGAGGTTACCGTCTCCGTGCCCTTTGCCTTAGCCTTTTTCTTGGACCAACTCTTCTTGAACTTAGCCGATTTCTGCACCATCAACACTTGATGCATGCCTTTCTTAATATCATGCTCTGCCACTTTGAGCATCCCATGCAATTCAGTGAGCTTCTTATCCATGCCATGCATATGATAGTTCGATATGAACGCCCCATAGCTAGGCGGAAGAGAACCCAGAACTGCATCTATAGCCAGCTCATCCAAGAGCGGGAAGCCCAATCGATCCAAAGCTTGCACACATCCGATCATCTTAATCACACGCGGGCTTAGAGCATCACCTTCGTTCAGCTTACAATCCATGAAGGATCGCTAGACGTTGAACTTTTCGGTCCTAGCCTGCACCTGAAATATGCTCTTGAGACTCTCGATCATATCGAAAGCCCCAACATCTTCGAAATGCTGCTGCAAATCGGGCTCCATACAAGCCAGCATGAGGTAGCTGATCTCGTTTGATTCATCAATGAGTTTCTGGTAGGCATTCTTGGTTGTGGTATTAGCATTATCGGCAGGTTCCTCTAGAAGTGGATCCTGTAGAACATGTTCCTTTTTATCATGCTAGAGAACAATTCTCAGATTTCTATACCAGGTGGTAAAGTTTGTTCCATTCAGTTTATCCTTTTCCAGAATTGATTTCAATGCAAAGTTGGGTTGAGCAGGTGGTGCCATTGATCTACAGCAGAAAAATATGCAATCACTAAGCAATGTGTTTATGTAGATTAATTCAAGGCTAAACGGAAATACTCCCACTAAAGTCAGCATCCCTCCGCAAACTCTCAGTGATTTAGGATCCGACTAGCGCATGCGACTAGTGAGCTTTAGCATCACTACTAGCCAACATACCTATCCGGTAAGCAACTCCTTGCTAATCGTATCTCTATACGACTCCTGTCGGTCGGGTAGGTATCTTATACCCTGGCTCCCAACCTTCTTTGCCACAAGGCCCAAACCCGTTTTGATAGCCTTGTCAAGTTAACCTAATGTAGTGCATGTCCGTGTCCGACACGAACCCTTCAGTTCAAGGACACCCAGCAGCACCACAATTTTATGAGCCCACTACTAGACGTACTTGACGTGCGAAGGTGCAACATCGGGGGTGTCAATTCGCTTGATATTCATGAGGGATCTTTCAACCATTCTAACATGCATAGAAACAAAGAAGCATAACAATCACAAATAAACACATATGGTGAAATAGTATGGCTCCTTCATGGATGTTCTTCCAGGTCGGCTCCGACTCCGATGACCATCTAGGAACTCCATCTTGTTTTTCACACCGGGACGCCAAGCCACCAACCTGATCTCTATTATCCAACTACTACAACTAGTAATGAATTTTACATAGTCACAAGTCGACACACAGGTCGTTATACATTATAATGACAACACTTTGGCTCCTGTCGGCTGACAAACATGACACGCGGGCCATGTATAATTTACAAACATGCATCACATACACATGAGCCATACTATTCACATCAAACCTGCAAAACAAAGTTACGCATAGAACCGCATTCTACCAGTTTGAATGATCGTGTACGAAATACAAGGCGCGACGGACACGGCGGTCCCGCTAGCTGGTTAGCGGGCAGGGTTCAGAAATCACAGATCACATCTGAACTCCGATCACGCCAAATTTCCGACCTGACCGATCTTATCGATCATCGCGAGTCCGATTCGGATTTACGTTTCACTGTTAACCCTAATGGCGGATACCGGCCGGTAGGGGTAGGTTGTGTCACGACCTCATCGACTCCGATCATCAGAAAAGATAGCCACATCGATCCCCATGTGAAGTTGATCTCATCAATCGTGCACACAGCCGATCTCATCAACGACAACAGATCTCATCTGCCGCCTCCACATATCTAATATGCATACTATATGAATCCAAATCCTATAGCAGAGGCTCTGATACCACTGTTGGGTTCTACGGTAGGGTGCGTCGACTGCAAATTAAAATTTTCCTACGCGCAGAACATGCAAGAAATGCTAAGGGAGATGGCTCACAGATCGTTACCACTAGACGCGCAGTGCCGTGCAGTGGAAGTAGAGTTGAGGCAGCGTGTTCCTAGAGTCGCCTCGCATTCCCGGAGTCGTCTCCTCCTTGCTGGTCTCCCACGTAGCCGATCGGATCCCGCGAACAGCTTCGCCGGAGCGGCGCAAGTGCAGCGCCTCTAATGGCATCCGCGCGCGCAGGAGGAACATCGTGCGGCGGACTGCTAGGTCCGATCACAAAACCGGCGGCGAGTAGAGGTGGCTAGTTGCAACATGTGCAAAGCCCTAACAACGGCGCCGAAGCGATCAACTTAATAAGTGTGCTGCACCTCCACTATTTATAGGCATCCGTCGCGGGCTCAACACTTGGGCCTTGCACGGGTCCTAAAGCCCAAAGTCTACTCGGTCGTGTTCCAAGTCCAGCTCGGATCACATCCGACCAGTGTACTCCGAACCGTCCTCGTAGGTTCCTTCCCTTAAGCGCGCGACTGAGGGAGTCCTGGATTAGGGGGTATCCGGACAGCCGGACTGTGTACAACGTCCGGACTATTGAAGCATGAAGATACAAGACTCAAGACTTCGGCCCGTGTCCGGATGGGACTTTCCTTGGCGTGGAAGGCAAGCTTGGCGATCCGGATATTATATTTCCTTCCTTGTAACCGACTCCATGTAAACCCTACCCCTCTCCGGTGCCTATATAAACTGGAGAGGATGGTCCTTAGAAGGCCGATCACAATTACAATCATACCATCATAGGCTAGCTCTTAGGGTTTAGCCTCTATGATCTCGTGATAGATCTACTCTTGTACTACCCATATCATCAATATTAATCAAGCAGGAAGTAGGGTTTTACCTCCATCGAGAGGGCCCGAACCTGGATAAACATCTGTGTCCCTTGCTTCCTGTTACCATCAGCCTTGACGAACAGATCGGGACCCCCTACCCGAGATCCGCCGGTTTTGACACCGACATTGGTGCTTTCATTGAGAGTTCCTCTGTGTCGTCGCTGCTGGGCTCGATGGCTCCTTCAACCATCGCCAATAACACGATACCGGACAGTCACGACGAGCATGGCTTAGACTTGTTGTCGGACAAAGCTCGGGGTGTCACCCCCGCATTAGCCTCAGACCTAAATCCGGAGCAGGCTGCGTTGCCTAAGGACGGAGGGCTGGACCCCGCCCCGTAGGTCGCGCACTCATCGGCGCTGGAGCCAAACACGGGCCTTAGCTCTGTGGTGGCCTATGACTCCGGACCCCCGGATTCGTATCCGGATGTTGAGTCCGGTCCGTGCACTCCCGAGCCAGTCGAGCCAGGTTGGGCTCCGGCAATGGAGTTCACCGCCGCGGACATTTTTCGGCACTCGCCCTTTGGCGACATGCTGAACTCGTTGAAAACTCTCTCTTTGACATAAATTTCAGGGCCAAACTACGTCCGGTTCGAGTGGGAAGCAGGCGATGAAGAACTTCATTGCCCACCCACCACCCACTTCATAGCTGTCACGCCCAAGATGCGACCCTATCCTAAAGGAACTCGAAGGTCCCACCAAGGATAGAAGCGCATCTTGAAGACGCTTTTGCAAGGAGGATATCATTACATCAACATTACATAATAGTGGGGATACATCCAATACATACAATGTTACATGAATACAACAACATCATACAAGAGATCAACATCCGCCTACGGATGAAACATAAACAGAAACTCAAGCGACATCCACCCTGCTAGCCCAGGCTGCCGACCTGGAACCTATCCCCTGATCGAAGAAGCAGATGAAGAACTCCAACACAAATAAACATCGCTCTCGCGTCATGATCATCGCATAACCTGTACCTGCAACTGGTGGTGTAGTAATCTGTGAGCCACGAGGACTCAGCAATCCCATTACCATGGGTATCAAGACTAGCAAAGCTAAATGGGAAATGAAGGGGTAAAGTGGTGAGGTTGCAGCAGCGGCTAAGCATATATGGTGGCTAACATACGCAAATGAGAGCGAGAAGAGAAACAAAGGAACGGTCGTCAACTAGTAATGATCAAGAAGTGATCCTGAACTCCTACTTACGTCAGACATAACCCAGAAACCATGTTCTCCTCTCGATCAACCCCGAAAAGAGACACTCACGGTTACGCACACGGTTGGTGTATTTTAGAAGAGTTTGCTTCAAGTTTACTACAACCGGATATTAACAAATTCCCATCGCCACATAACCGCAGGCACGGCTCTCGAAAGTTTATACCTGCAGGGTGTCCCAACTTAGCCCATGATAAGCTCTCGCGATCAACGAAGGATATTCCTTCTCCCCGGGAAGACCCGATCAGTCTCGGAATCCCGGCTACAAGACATTTCGACAGCAATAAAACAAGACCAGCAAGACCTCCCGGCGTGCCGACATCCTGATAGTAGCCGCGCGTATCTCGTCTCAGGCCACGACCGGATAAGCTAAGTGTACAGGTACCGACGTAACCTAAGTTGCCAAGGGATGGTCCCGCACGGTGCTCTAGTTTGGACCAACGCTTAGACAAGCACTGGCCCGGGGGGGTAAATAAAGATGACCCTCAGGATGCGCGACTCCCAAGGGAAAAAGGCTAGGTGAGGCAAATGTAAAACCAATGTTGGGCCTTCTTTGGAAAAGTCTTATTCAAAGCGAACTGTCAAGGGGTCCCATAAATCACCCGACCGCGTTAGGGACGCAAAATCCGGGAACATAACACCGATATGACGGAAACTAGGGCGGCAAGGGTGGAACAAAACACCAGGCATAAGGCCGAGCCGTCCACCCTTTACCAAGTATATAGATGCATTAATTAAATAAGATATATTGTGATATCCCAACAAGTAAACATGTTCCAACAAGGAACAACATCTCCATGTTCAACAAGGAACAAACTTCATCTTCACCTGCAACTAACAACGCTATAAGAGGGCTGAGCAAAGCGGTAACATAGCCAAACAACGGTTTGCTAGGAAGGGTGCAAAAGGTTAGAGGCTGACATGGCAATTTGGGATGGCTTGAGCAGCAAGTGATAGGTAGCGCAGCATAGCGAAAGAACGAAGCAACTAGCATAGCAATGATAGTAGTGAGATCTAGGGTAGCGGCCATCTTGCCTGAAATCCATAAGGAAGAAGAACGAGTCCATGAAGAAGATGAACGGATGAAGCCGAACCAAGCGTAGACGAACGAATCCTCACGATCGCAACGAAACAGGAACTAACAAGAAGAAGCACACAACATAGTAAACACTCCAAACATGAACAAGACAAGATGCACAACAAACATGATGCATGACAAATCTAGATGAAGCTACTCATGGCAAGAGATGATGCAAACAAGAGCAACAAACCAAAGCAAGTTTAAATGAGGCCGGGAACAACATATAACAATTCCGGTAAGTCCTCATATGCAAATTTCGAAATTGGTCCAGATCTGATTAAACCTTATGTTAAAGTTGTTAAACAGCAAGTTAAGATGCACCAACATGATCTACACGAAATTCTAGTCAAGTAACATATAAAGTTTATTAGATTCGGAGCTACGACCTAGAAGATATGAGCAAAACAAGTTAAGCATGGCATTTATGCAAAATGCATACAAACATCAAGCAAACACCTCAAAACAAGGATGCAACATGATAATATGCAACTACATGCAAAATCAAGCAAGTTTCATATACAGCACACTCAAAACGGAGCAACGGTTCAACACATACACACTACAAGTTATAGCAACAATCTGTCCAAAACAGCAACTAGGCATATGCAAGCACCAAAACAACATGCTACAGCATCTCAACGTAATAACAAAAGGCATGGTCATGATGTACAGGTAAAGCATGACAAAACATGAACACTGAGCTATCTACAGAAATCACTAGAACATGCTCAAAATGACATGGCAAGATTGCAAATAATAACAGTTTCAGACTTGGCAGAAATAACATCAGGTTGCAATGTTTAGAGCTATCAAACAACATGTTACAGGAACTTATCATGGCAAACAAAGGCATGGCATGAATCTACTAATTGCACAGATCAGAAGTCCTTTACTGATCATAAGCCAAAAAGGATCAGAAGATATGTGGCACCCATGTAAACATGGCAAGTTATATTACAGATTCACACATGGCTGGAACAACAATAAGTAGGCATGTTGGTGAGCTTGAACCACTCACCACAGAGCAATACATGGCATGGCAAGGCAACTCACAGTAAGAAGACATGGCATAGAAGCTATACATGGCAATAACAACATCATAGCATACACGGTTCAACTACAACAACCTTGGCAAAATTGAATAACATGTAAACAACCTGCCAGGAAACATTTTATAGCAAAAGTAGAGCTCGATTGACTCAAGCTATGGCACTCCATAATTGCAAAAAAGGGCATGGATGGATAGAGAATAACCCTATGTTCAAAACATCCTTACTGAAGCATCTCAAAATAAGCATGGATCTCTCGGTAGCATCAAGTTTACAAGGCATAAAAATATCAGCAAAACAGGGGCTGAAATCAGTAACATCATGAAGCCTAGTTTGCATGCTTGTGTTAGTCACCGCAGAGATCACAAAAATACATGGCATACACCCCTGTAAAGATGGCATGGCATATTACAAAACACATGTAGGACTCAAGTTCATAGGATGCACACATCAATTATGGCAAAAATGACAAAAGTGCACGTTCTGTTAAGAAACAGAAACTAACATCACATAGCACTCTTCCAACAGCATTTCGGGCATCAAGATGAGCTCAAATGAAAATGATGCAATGAGATGAAATGATGTACTCGTCGAGACGAACAATTTGACATATTACACGCACGAAACGGAGCAATATACAGAGAGTTATGGCATGATGAAAATGCAACAAAATGTCACAGAATCGGGGACTTAGTGGGAAACGGGGGAGAGGAAAGTCAACCTAGAGATCCGGATCGGGGCGCGGTTTTCGAAGATGGCCGGAGCAGGACGTGGTGGTGGCCGGAAAGGGGGGAAGAGCTCGCGGAGGAGGGGAGTCGCCGGATCCGGGTGGGTCACCAGATCTGGCGGAGAGGGGAGGGCGGCCGGCGCAGGGCGGCCGGGTGGATCCGGCCGGGCAGGAGCTCCGCGGCGGCGGGCGCCATGGAGGCAAAGCGGCGACGAAGGAGGCCCGGGCGGCGGCGCGACCCGCGGAGGAGGCGGGCAGCGGAGCGGGCGGGTGCCGGGTGGCCAGAGGCGGCGGGCACGCGGCCGAGCAGCGGAGGCGGGCGGCGAGGGACCGGGTGGCGGCGGCAGCACCGGCGGCCGGGCGAGGGAAGGCGGCGGCGAGGGGCGCAGAGGCACGGGCGGCAGCAGCTGGGCCCATGGGCCGGGCTGCTTGAACTGGCGGGCTGCTGGCGGGGTTGACCCGCGGGACAGGTGGCGGCGGCTCACTGGTCCGGGGCGGCAGCGCGGGACGTCCGGCAAGCGGCGGACATGTCCGGCAAGCGAGAGGAGCGGGGCTAGGGTTTCGTCTGCGCGAAAAATCCGGGAGGGAGCACATATATATAGGTAGAGGGAGCTAGGAGAGTCCAAATGAGGTGCGGTTTTCGGCCACGCGATCGTGATCGAACGACCGAGAGCATGGAGGGGAGTTTGTTGGGTTTTGGGCCACTTTGGAAGGGGTGTTGGGCTGCAACAAAAGAGGGCTTTGCGGTTACCCGGTTAACCGTTGGGGTACCAAACGACCTCCAAATGGCACGAAACTTGACAGGCGGTCTACCGGTGCTAAACCAAGGCCGCTTGATAAACCTCGGGCCATTCCGAGAACGTTTAACACCCGCACACGAAAAGAGGCAAAAGGGGCGCCGGGAGACATAGGAGTGCCGGATTGCAAAACGGACAACGGGGAAAAAGCTCGGATGCATGAGACGAACACGTATGCAAAATGAAATGCACATGATGACATGATATGAAATGCAGATGATGACATGGCAAAGTGCAACACGCAAGCAAATGACATGGCAACGATGACGAATAACTGAAGGACACCCGGCGCATCGAATCCGGGGCGTTACAATAGCCACGGTCGATGATTTAACCGACGTGCCTGACTTCGACTCCGAAGACATCGACGGTATGGACGACGATGAAGGAGAAGATGCGGAATCTACGGGGCGCCGGACTTCCCCCTCATCACACGACGTATACATGGTGGATATGCCCAAAGAGGACAAAGGCGACAATCCGGATGATAAAACCCCCGGATAAAAGCCAAAGCGACGGCGCAGACGCCGTTCTAAGTCCAGCAACAGCAAAAACAGTGACAAGAGCGCCAGAAGGATCGACACTACAACCAACTCCGAAGGAAACAACGAACACACGGACCCAGCGATGGAGCAGGACGAACCAGGTCACCCTGAACACAGTTCAGAGCAGACGCCCGAGGACAATGATCCCGACGGACGAGGTCACCAAAACGAACCAACACAGGAAAACAGTCCGGATAATGATGCAATCCCGGAAAAACACATCGAACGAGATAACCTCCACAGAAAGCTTATGGCCACCGCAAGAAGTCTAAAGAAGCAAAAGCAACGGCTCAAGGCCGCACAGGAAACGCTCAACCGTAGATGGAATAAAGTGCTAGACACTGAAGAAAGGTATGGTGATGATCGCCATACAAAGAGCTATCCAAAACACAAGCTACTGCCAGAATTCGACGATGAAGTTGTACCACTTCATAACCGCAACAAAGGGGCTACCGATCCACATGAACACCTGAATAAGAAAGCTGGCGCGGCCAGGTCCATTTATGGATCCAAAGTACACATCCCGATGAAGGACTATGGTCGCCAAAACGATTGCTCCAATCAAATACCAGTCCGGAATAAAGACCGGACACAACAACAGCCGACGACATGCCACAGCACGTCCAGATACAGAGGGGCTGCTCACCCCCTGTGCTTTACCGATGAAGTACTGGACCACGAATTCCCACAGGGCTTTAAACCTGTGAGCATAGAGGCATACGACGGAACGATAGACCTAGGGGTCTGGATCGAGGACTTTATCCTGCACATACATATGGCTCGTGGGGATGACCTTCATGCCATCAAATAACTCCCCCTCAAGCTGAAGGGACCAGCTCGGCACTGGTTGAAAGGCCTCCCCGAAAATTCAATTGGGAGCTGGAAGGAACTCGAGGACGCTTTCAGGGCCAACTTTCAGGGGACCTATGCCCGGCCTCCGGATGCTGACGACTTAAGTCACATAGTCCAACAGCCCGGAGAATCCGCCCGCAAGTTTTGGAACAGATTCCTCACTAAGAAGAATCAAATTGTTGACTATCCGGATGCCGAAGCCTTAGCAGCATTCAAACACAACATCCGTGACGAGTGGCTCGCCAGACACCTCGGCCAAGAAAAGCCAAGGACAATGGCAGCCCTGACAAGCCTTATGACCCGCTTTTGCGCGGGAGAAGATAGCTGGCTAGCCCGTAAAGGCACCAGCGACCCTAGCACATCCGAAATAAGGGATGGCAGCGGAAGCCACAAGCGTCATAAAACAAACGCCAAAACAAGGAAGAGAGCCCGGATAACACGATGGTTAATGCCGGATTCAGGGGCTCTCGACCTAATCAGCAAAACAAGCCATCTAAAGGCAGCAAAGAGGGACCGACCGGTCTGAATAGAGTCCTAGATATACTATGCCAAATTCATGGCACCCCTGACAAACCTGCAAGCCACACGCACAGAGAGTGTTGGGTCTTCAAGCAGGCCGGCAAATTAAATGCCGAACACAAGGAAAGGGAAACACCAAGTGAAGACGAGAATGAACCTCGCCGGCCGAACACTGAAGGACAAAAAAAATTCCCACCAGAGGTTAAAAAAGTGAACATGATCCATGCGACTGCTACGTCTTGAGCTTGAGTTGGTTTTCCCCGAAGAGGAGAGGATGATGCAGCACAGTAGCGTAAGTATTTCCCTCAGTTTTTGAGAACCAAGGTATCAATCCAGTAGGAGGCCACGCGCAAGTCCCTCATACCTGCACAAAACCATAGCTACTCGCAACCAACGCAATTAGGGGTTGTCAATCCCTTCACGGTCACTTACGAGGGTGAGATCTGATAGAGATAATATTTTTGGTATTTTTGATATAAAGATGCAAAGTAAAAAGTAAAAGCAAAGTAAAAACAAAGCAAATAAATAAAGTGATGGAGATTGATATGATGAGAATAGACCCGGGGGCCATAGGTTTCACTAGTGGCTTCTCTCAAGAGCATAAGTATTCTACGGTGGGTGAACAAATTACTGTTGAGAAATTGACAGAATTGAGCATAGTTATGAGGTTATCTAGGTATGATCATGTATATAGGCATCACGTACGAGACAAGTAGATCGAAATGATTCTGCATCTACTACTATTACTCCACTCATCAACCGCTATCCAGCATGCATCTAGAGTATTAAGTTAAAAACAGAGTAACGCCTTAAGCAAGATGACATGATGTAGAGGAATAAATTCATGCAATATGATAAATACCCCATCTTGTTATCCTCGATGGCAACAATACAATACGTGCCTTGCAACCCTTTACATCCTTTGGGTAAGGACACCGCAAGATTGAACCCAAAGCTAAACACTTCTCCCATTGACAGAACTACCAATCTAGTTGGCCAAACCAAACGGATAATTCGAAGAGACTTGCAAAGATAACTCAATCATACATAAAAGAATTCAGAGAAGATTCAAATATTATTCATAGATAAGCTGGATCATAAACCCACAATTCATCGGTCTCAACAAACACACCGCAAAAAGAAGATTACATCGAATAGATCTCCACGAGAGAGGGGGAGAACATTGTATTGAGATCCAAAAAGAGAGAAGAAGCCATGTAGCTACTAGCTATGGACCCGAAGGTCTGAAGTAAACTACTCACACTTCATCGGAGGGGCTATGGTGTTGATGTAGAAGCCCTCCGTGGTGGATGCCCCCTCCAGCGGAGCTCCGGAACAGGCCCCAAGATGGGATCTCATGGATACAGGAAGGTACGGCGGTGGAATTAGGTTTTTGGCTCCTCTCCTGATCGTTTGGGGATACGTAGGTATATATAGGAGGAAGGAGTACATCAGTGGAGCGTCAAGGGGCCCATGAGGTACGGGGCGCGCCCTCCACCCTCGTGACCGCCTCTGGCACTTCTTGGAGTAGGGTCCAAGTCTCCCGGATCACGTTCGGTGAGAGAATCACGTTCCCGAAGGTTTCATTCCGTTTGGACTCCGTCTGATATTCCGTTTCTTCGAAACACTGAAATAGGCAAAAAACAACAATTCTGGGTTGGGCCTCCGGTTAATAGGTTAGTCCCAAAAGTAATATAAAAGTGGAAAATAAAGCCCAATATAGTCCAAAACAGTAGATAAAGTAGCATGGAGTAATCAAAAATTATAGATACGTTGGAGATGTATCAGGCATCCCCAAGCTTAATTCCTGCTCGTCCTCGAGTAGGTAAATGATAAAAAGAGAATTTTTGATGCGGAGTGATACTTTGGCATAATTTCAATATAAATCTTCTTACTTGTGATATGAATATTCAGATCCGAAAGATTTAAGACAAAAGTTCATATTGACATAAAAATAATAATACTTCAAGCATACTAATCAAAGCAATCGTGTCTTCTCAAAATAACATGGCAAAAGAATGTTCATCCCTACAAAATCATATAGTTAGGCTATGCTTCATTTTCGTCACACAAAGATGTTCCCAACTTCTATACCCCCGATGACAAGCCAAGCAATTGTTTCATACTCAAATAATCTCAAACTCTTTCAACCTTTACGCAATACATGAGCGCGAGCCATGGGTATAGCACTATGGGTGGAATAGAATGTGATGATGGGATTGTGTGGAGAAGACAAAAAAGGAGAAAGTCTCATATCGACGAGGATAATCAACGGGCTATGGATATGCCCATCAATTGATGTCAACATGAGGAGTAGGGATTGCCATGCAACGGATGCACTAGAGCTATAAGTATATGAAAGCTCTACAAAAGAAACTAAGTGGGTGTGCATCCAACTTGCTTGCTCACGAAGACCTAGGGCACTTTGAGGAAGCCCATTATTGGAATATACAAGCCAAGTTCTATAATGAAAAATTCCCACTAGTATATGAAAGTGACAAAATGAGAGACTCTCTATATGAAAAACATGGTGCTACTTTGAAGCACAATATATGAGACTCACTACATGAAGAACAAGGTGCTACTTTGAAGCACAAGTGTGGTAAAAGGATAGTAGCATTGTCCCTTCTCTCTTTTTCTCTCTCTTTTTTTGGGCCTTTCTTTTTTTTTGGCCTTGCTCTATTTTTTTCGTCCGGAGTCTCATCCTGACTTATGGGGGAATCATAGTCTCCATCATTCTTTCCTCACTTGGGACAATGCTCTAATAATGATGATCATCACACTTTTATTTTTCTTACAACTCAACAATTACAACTCAAAACTTAGAACAAAATATGACTCTATATGAATGCCTCCGGTGGTGTACCAGGATGTTGCAATGAATCAAGAGTGACATGTATGGAAAATAATGCATGGTGGCTTTGCCACAAATACGATGTCAACTATATGATCATGCAATGGCAATATGACAAAAGTAATGTATGTCATAATAATGATGATGGAAGTTGCATGGCAATATATCTAGGAATGGCTATGGAAATGCCATGATAGGTAGGTATGGTGGCTATTTTGAGGAAGATATAAGGAGGTTTATGTGTGAAAGAGCATATCATATCACGGGGTTTGGATGCACCGGCGAAGTTTGCACCAACTCTCAAGGTGAGAAAGGGCAATGCACAGTACCGAAGAGGCTAGCAAATGCGGAAAGGTAAAAGTGTGTATAACCCACGGACTCAACATTAGTCAAAAGAACTCATATACTTATTGCAAAAGTTTAGAAGCCATCAAAAATCAAGTACTACGCGCAATGCTCCTAGGGGGATAGATTGGTAGGAAAAGACCATCGCTCGTCCCCGACCGCCACTCATAAGGATGCACAAGCCAGGTACACTTCATGTTTCAAATTTGTTACACAACTTTAACCATAAGTGCATGCTACGGGACTTGCAAACTTCAACACAAGTATTTCTCAAATTCACGATTATCAACTAGCACGACTTTGATATTATTACCACCATATCTCAAAACAATTATCAAGCATTAAATTTATCTTAGTATTCAATTCACTCAAAAGAAAGTTTCACATATATCTTGAATACCAAGTATATTAACATTAAGCAAATTACCATGCTATTAATGGCTCTCAAAATAATATAAGTGAAGCATGAGAGATCAAGTTTCTTTAAAACAAATCCACCACCGTACTCTAAAAGATCTAAGTGAAGCACTAGAGCAAAAATTATCACGCTCAAAAGATATAAGTGAAGCACTATGAGCAAAACTATCAAGCTCAAAAGATATAAGTGAAGCACATAGAGTATTCTAACAAATTCCAAATCATGTATGGCTCTCTCAAAAGGTGTGTACAGCAAGGATGATTGTGGTAAACTAACAAGAAAAGACGCAAATAATACAAGACGCTCCAAGCAAAACACATATCATGTTGGTGAATAAAAATATAGCTCCAAGTAAATTACCGATGGAAGTGGATTTAAAGAGGGATGCCTTCCGGGGCATCCCCAAGCTTTGACTTTTTGGTGTCCTTGGATTATCTTGGGGGTGCCATGGGCATACCCAATCTTAGGCTCTTGCCACTCCTTGTTCCATAATCCATCAAAAGAATTCACCCAAAACTTGAAAACTTCACAACAGAAAACTCAATAGAAATCTCGTGAGCTCCGTTAGAGAAAGAAAACAAAAGACTACTTTAAGCTACTGTAATAAACTCATTATTTATTTATATTGGTGTTAAACCTACTGTATCCCAACTTCTCTATGGATTATAAACTATTTTACTAGCCATAGATTCATCAAAATAAGCAAACAACACACGCAAAACAGAATCTGTCAAAAACAGAACAGTCTGTAGTAATCTGTAACTAACGAAAACTTCTGGAAGCCAAAAACTTATAACCAAATTAGAAGACCTGGAAAATTTGTTTATTGGTCAGCAGCAATTGGAATCACTATTTTATCACGTTGTGGTGATTTTTAACAATTCAGGCACTGAGCGCAAAGATTCTGGAAATTACAGCAAGATCAAATAACTATATCCCAAGAAGATCTAATAGGTTTAACTTGGCACAAACACTAATTAAAAGATAAAACCACATCTAAACAGAGGCTAGATGGATTATTTATTCCTAAACAGAAGCAAAAACAAAAAATAAACAAAAAATAAAATTGGGTTGCCTCCCAACAAGCGCTATCGTTTAACGCCCCTAGCTAGGCATTGAGATTTCAATGATGCTCACAAGAAAGACAAGAATTGAAGCACAAAGGGAGCATCATAAAACATGTGACAAACACACTTAAGTCTAACATACTTCCTATGCATAGGCATATTATAGGCAAACAAATTATCGTAGCAAGCAAAAACTAGCATATGCAAGGAAGTGGAAGGGAACAATAGCAATCTCAACATAACGAGAGGTAATTTAGTAACATGAAAATTTCTACAACCATATTTTCCTCTCTCATAATAATTACATGTAGGATCATAAGAAAATTGAACAATATAGCTATCACATAACATATTCTCAACACGATCCACATGCATGCGAAGTTGACACTCTTCCAAAATAGTGAGATTAACATTAACTAAAGTCATGACCTCTCCAAACCAACTTTTATCAAAAATTTCACAAGATTGAATATTCTCCAAATATGTGGGATCTAAAGTTGACATTCTTCCAAGCCACTTTCAATATTATTGCAAACAATACTATCAATCTAATATTCATCATGGGGATTAAATAAATTTTCAAGATCGTAAGAAGAATCACCCCAATCATGATCATTGCAACAAGTAGTAGACATAGCAAAACTAGCATCCCTAAGCTTAGGGTTTTGCATATTATTAGCACAATTGACATCAAGAGAATTTATAGTAAAATCATTGAAATCATGCTTTTCATCGAGGGAACTATCAAGCACGGGTGCAATAACAACAATCTCATTTTTAACATAAGGAACTATAGCAAATTCATCTTCATAAATATTGGCATCATGGCCACAAGAATAGCAAGCAACATGTTCATCAAGGGATATTTCAACCAAATCACCGGAATCATCATTATCTATAGATTCATGCATATCATTATTTTCTTCCAAAGCAACGGTCATTCTTTCAATTAATTCTTGGACATAGACATTATGAGCAAGGTTTTCATTGCAATATTTAAGTATGACGAAATTTTCAGATTTGTTGAGAGTAAAATCATACTTTTCAATCAAAGAAGCAACTTCATGAGCACCCTTAAAAACGACAAATTCTTCAATTTTTTCGATATCATAGTAACTATAAACACCCCTTGTATAAGAAGATAAGATTTCATTATCATTGAACTCACATAGGTAGGGAAGGTGTTTTTAGGGTTCTTAGAGCAACAAGTAAAATCACACATTTCACGAAGATTCCCAGCATAGCATAGCAAACTATTTATATGATACCATAAGAGTCTCCCTTTTTCAGACAAACGATGACGCACAAAATGAGCATGCTCATCTAAAGATTTCCCATCAACTAGGCTAGTTGGGGTTTCAGCACGAGCGCATAAGGATCGAAGATGATCCAAGTAGAACACTTTAAGTGGATCCATAATAATAGACTTTTAGCAAGCAAAGATGCAAGCAAATATAAGGCACATGGTGACACAAGCAAACAAGAAGCAAGAGGAAAAGAGAGGGCGAATAAAACGGCAAGGGTGAAGTGGGGGAGAGGAAAACGAGAGGCAAATGGCAAATAATGTAATGCGACATATAGGGATTGTGATGGGTACTTGGTATGTTGAATCTTGCGTAGGCCTCCCCGGCAACGGCGCCAGAAATCCTTCTTGCTACATCTTGAGCTTGCGTTGGTTTTCCCCGAAGAGGAGAGGATGATGCAGCACAGTAGCGTAAGTATTTCCCTCAGTTTTTGAGAACCAAGGTATCAATCCAGTAGGGGGCCACGCGCAAGTCCCTCGTTCCTGCACAAAACGATAGCTACTCGCAACCAACGCGATTAGGGGTTGTCAATCCCTTCACGGTCACTTACGAGGGTGAGATCTGATAGAGATAATATTTTTGGTATTTTTGATATAAAGATGCAAAGTAAAAAGTAAAAGCAAAGTAAAAACAAAGCAAGTAAATAAAGTGATGGAGATTGATATGATGAGAATAGACCCGGGGGCCATAGGTTTCACTAGTGGCTTCTCTCAAGAGCATAAGTATTCTACGGTGGGTGAACAAATTATTGTTGAGCAATTGACAGAATTGAGCATAGTTATGAGGTTATCTAGGTAAGATCATGTATATAGGCATCACGTCCGAGACAAGTAGATCGAAACGATTCTGCATCTACTACTATTACTCCACTCATCGACCAGCATGCATCTAGAGTATTAAGTTAAAAACAGAGTAACGCCTTAAGCAAGATGACATGATTTAGAGGAATAAATTCATGCAATATGATAAATACCCCATCTTGTTATCCTCGATGGCAACAATAAAATACGTGCCCTGCAACCCTCTCTGTCACTGGGTAAGGACACCGCAAGATTGAACCAAAGCTAAACACTTATCCCATTGCAAGAACTACCAATCTAGTTGGCCAAACCAAACGGATAATTCGAAGAGACTTGCAAAGATAACTCAATCATACATAAAAGAATTCAGAGAAGATTCAAATATTATTCAGAGATAAGCTGGATCATAAACCCACAATTCATCGGTCTCAACAAACACACCGCAAAAAGAAGATTACATCGAATAGATCTCCATGAGAGAGGGGGAGAACATTGTATTGAGATCCAAAAAGTGAGAAGAAGCCATCTAGCTACTAGCTATGGACCCGAAGGTCTGAAGTAAACTACTCACACTTCATCGGAGGGGCTATGGTGTTGATGTAGAAGCCCTCCATGGTGGATGCCCCCTCCGGCGGAGCTCCGGAACAGGCCCTAAGATGGGATCTCGTGGATACAGGAAGGTACGATGGTGGAATTAGGTTTTTGGCTCCTCTCCTGATCGTTTGGGGATACGTAGGTATATATAGGAGGAAGGAGTATGTCGGTGGAGCGTTAGGGGGCCCATGAGGTAGGGGGGCGCGCCCAGGGGGCGCCCTCCACCCTCGTGACCGCCTCTGGCACTTCTTGGAGTAGGGTCCAAGTCTCCTGGATCACGTTCGGTGAGAGAATCATGATCCCGAAAGTTTCATTCCGTTTGGAGTCCGTTTGATATTCCGTTTCTTCGAAACACTGAAATAGGCAAAAAACAACAATTCTGGGCTGGGCCTCCGGTTAATAGGTTAGTCCCAAAAGTAATATAAAAGTGGAAAATAAAGCCCAATATAGTCCAAAACAGTAGATAAAGTAGCATGGAGTAATCAAAAATTATAGATACGTTGGAGACGTATCAGCGAATCACACATCCATGAGGAGGCACGAACGCACGCATAGAGACGCGCTCGATATAGAGCCCATCGTACTCACGCCTAACCACTGGATGCCTTATCCAATCACTTTCGATAACTTGGATGACCGAACTAGTATTCGGCACGGAGGATCAAAGGCCATGGTGCTTGACCCGATAATCGACGGATACCGTCTCACCCGCGTCCTTATGGACGGCGGCAGCAGTCTCAATTTAATATATGAGGACACTGTCCGCAGGATGGGGATAGACCCATCCAGAATTAACCAAAGCAACACCACCTTTGAAGGGCTGATACCAGGCGTTGAAACCCACAGTAGGGGCTCCGTCGTACTGGAGGTAACATTCGGCTCGCCAGGCAACTCCAGAAGCGAAGAACTACTCTTCATCATCGCATCCTTCCAAAGCGACTATCACGCAGTGCTCGGAAGAACGGCCTTCGCCCGCTTCAACGCATTGCCGCACTATGGCTACCTTACACTTAAGATGCCCGGTCCACGTGGCGTCATCACCGTAAGCGGACTTACAGAGCGCTCGTCACGCGCAGAGGAACACGCGACGGCCCTCGCGGCCGGACTATAAGCGGCCTCCAAAATCAGAAAACATGACTGGTCATTAAATACCACAGACTCGGCTAGACGAGTCCGGTCGCCCGTATAAAATTGAACTAGGGCATCGTATATGTAATCCCATAGTGGACACCAGGGGCTATAAATACTTAACACAGTCCCACAGTTGTCTCAACCTTATGGGCAGGCCAACATCTTACACTTTTATTATCCATCGCATACTTACGTTATACTCTTCTACGAGTTTTCCTTTTTTCCACAGACAACGCTTCGCGCGATACCCTTCCAGGATACGGCACAACGGAGACAAAGGCGCAGACGTGCAGCAGGGCCCCGTTCAACAGGTTTCTTTTTAGATTAAGCCCCTGTGTAAACCTTTTTTATTGCCTCTTGTTGTTTAACCATCCCATGGGTTCCATACCCATAGAGGATACTGCCGTTTTTGGCATCTCGCCACGACAGATTAACGCACGTACCTGGAAAAACAGGGTTTATAACGAATGGGCATTCTTGAGCCCATCGACTATTATAAAGTCCGAATACCCTCGGGAGTGTTCGGCGTCACGAGTTTGGCCTTATATGCAGCAGCTCCGAATCATGTCTTTGGTCAAATGTTGGGTTTGCCCGGCTCCTGGGTTTGCCGCCTTACGTTCCGCTACTATCGGCTAAGGTGGTGATAAGGGGTGGCCCGATCTTCTCAGTGAGCGGAGGATGTCGATGTTGAACTTGCAGGATAACTTGTGAGATGCTCTCGAACTCTCCGGCTGTTCCCCCATTGCCAATGCAACAGATCTTCAACCCTATGGATATTCGAAACACCACACACTTGCGCACGTAGCCGCCGACCACGAAGCGGTTCTGCAATCTCCCAATTCCCAGTGGAACGACAGATAGCACTTGACTTTCAGTAGCAAATACACCCTAACGAAACAAACTTGGTGTAGGTAAATATTCCTGATCGATGCAAAGAGGAATATGAGTACAGAGGAATGCTTAAAGCAATTCAGTCTGATATGAGTTTAATCAAAACGTGGTCCAACCCTAAAAGCCACGACTTACAAGGGTATATAAAGACCCCTGGATGTCCAACATAGTGTTGGGGTCGAAATCCAACTTATCTCTAACTTTCCTAACTTAAACGAATCTATCTGGAAAAAATTGTCAGAAACAACCGCCGTATTGTTTTGGTGACTGCGACTCGGTCACCGCGAATCGCGGGCTGCGAGTATACAATTTGGAAAGCACACAAGTCAAGCTTTCCAAATTGTATTTAAACGCCTTATTTGGAGCACGGACACGGATTCTGCACGTATATCAATTGCGGGCCTCCTGGCTGTCAATCTGAGTCCGGTTCTGATTTTCCTTCTGTTTATGTTGTGCACCTGCCTCCCTCTCCTCCCTCTTGCACTTGCTGATATTAGACATCAGTAGAAGTTCTTCTTGTGCAATTCTTCATCTCCACGTGCCAAGCTTGCCTTCCCTTCAAATCTGATCATACAAATATGCAAAGACTTAGGCAGTATAAAATTCTGATTAACACAAATGTCAGATTCAACTAAGAGTGAATTCACCTGTTGTTCAAGTAGTTTTGCACGTGCTCTTGTAATTGGTCCAATTCTGATTTCATTGGACTTGTCTTGTGCAATATCATCTTTATTTGAAAATTATGGTAAAGGAGTAGGGATGTCCTCATCGTCCTCCCCCCCTTGAAAAGGCGTCGACCGCGACGCACCAAGGTCTTCCCCAATATATGGCGTCAAATCAGCGACGTTGAACGTATTACTCACGCCAAACTCTTCAGTCGGAAGATCAATTTTGTATGCATTATTATTAATCTTGGCAAGCAATTTATATGGTCCATCACCTCTTGGTTTCAACTTGGAGTTGCGCCGTTCAGGAAATCTATCTTTACGCAAGTGTACCCACACCATGTCGCCTGGCTGAAACAACACCTCCTTTCTCTTCTTATTAACACGATCAGCCGTGTACTTGCCCTTCTTTTCAATGGCTTCTTTGGTCTTCTCGTGTATCGTCCTCACGAAATCTGCCCTCTTGGATGCATCCATGTTCACTCTCTCTTGAATTGGAAGGGGCAGCAAATCATGTGGTGTAATTGGCTTAAAACCATAGACCACCTCAAATGGACAGAACTGAGTTGTGGAATGTATCGCCCTGTTATATGCAAACTCCACATGAGGTAAACACTCCTCCTATTCACGCAGGTTCTTCTTTATCATGGATCGCAACAACGTGGATAGTGTGCGATTGACCACCTATGTTTGCCCATCTGTTTGGGGATGACAAGTAGTGCTGAATAGTAACTTTGTCCCCAGCTTTCCCCAAAGTGTCTTCCAGAAATAGCTCATAAACTTCACGTCATGATCAGAAACAATCGTCTTTGGTACTCCATGTAAGCGCACGATGTCCCTGAAGAACAGAGTAGCAATGTGCGACGCATCGTCGCTTTTGTGGCAGGCAATAAAATGTTCCATCTTAGAAAAACTATCAACTACCACAAAAATTGAATCATGTCCTCTCCTGGTCCTAGGCAATCCTAACACAAATTCCATGCTTATGTCTTCCCATGGTGTAGTAGGAGCAAGGAGAGGAGTATACAAACCGTGAGGTTTCAGCTTAGACTTTGCCTTATTACAAGTAATGCAACGCTTGACAAATCTGTCCACATCACGCCTCATCTTAGGCCAATAAAAGTGATCAGCGAGCATAAGCAAAGTCTTCTCACGTCCAAAATGACCCATCAAACCGTCGGCATGTGATTCCTGCGACAATAGCAAGCGCACGGACGATTCTGGAACACATAGTTTGTTAGCTCTAAACAAATAGCCATCATGTATGTGATATTTTTCCCATGCTTTTACATCTGAACATAATTTATATGGTGCTGAAAAATCAGGATCAGTGGGATGTAAATCACGCAAACTCTCTAAACCAGGAACTTGAACATCCAATTGTGTCAACAACATGTTTTTCCTAGAAAGAGCATCAGCAACTACATTATCTTTACCCTTTTTGTATTTAATGATGTATGGGAAAGATTCAATAAATTCAACCCATTTTGCATGACGTTTGTTCAAATTGGATTGGCTTTTCAAATATTTCAAAGCCTCATGATCCGAATGTATGATAAATTCTTTTGGCCACAAATAATGTTGCCAAACCTCAAGGACACGAACTAGAGCATACAATTCTTTATCATAAACAGGATAGTTCCATTGTGCACCATTAAGTTTTTCAGAAAAATATGCAATCGGTTTACCCTCTTGCATCAACACACCTCCAATACCAATTCCACTAGCATCACATTCAATCTCAAATTGTTTAGTGAAATCAGGAAGTATGAGCAAAGGTGTAGCAGTCAAACGACGTTTCAGCTCATCAAAAGCATTGTCTTGGGCTGCGCCCCACACAAAATCAACACCCTTTTTTGTGAGCTCATTCAAAGGTGCAGCAATAGTACTGAAATCTTTCACAAAACGTCTATAGAAACCAGCAAGACCATGAAAGCTTCGTACTTGACTAACATTCAGAGGAGTAGGCCAATTTTTAATAGCTTCTATTTTTGATTCATCTACCTCAACACCATGCTTAGAAACAACATATCCGAGAAAAATGACCTTATCTTTGCAAAATGTGCACTTATCAAGATTACCATATAACTGAGCATCACGCAACACTTGCAAAACTTGTCGAATATGATCATTATGTTCAGATTCATTGCGGCTGTAAATAAGTATATCATCAAAATATACAACCACAAATTTACCAATGAAATGCCTCAAAACATGGTTCATTAATCTCATGAAAGTACTAGGTGCATTAGTTAACCCAAAAGGCATGACTAATCACTCATATAAACCAAACTTTGTTTTAAAGGCTGTCTTCCATTCATCCCCTTCTTTCATCCTAATTTGATGATAACCACTACACAAATCAATTTTAGAGAAAACAGCAGCACCACTCAATTCATCTAACATATCTTCTAAACGTGGAATAGGATGACGATATCGAATAGTGATGTTATTTATAGCTCTACAATCTACGCACATGCGCCATGTACCATCTTTCTTAGGAACCAAAATTACAGGAACAGCACAAGGACTTAAGCTCACACGAATATAACCTTTGTCTAGAAGCTCTTGTACTTGTTTCTGAATTTCCTTTGTTTCCTCGGGGTTGGTGCGATACGGTGCTCTATTGGGCAGCGATGCTCCTGGTATCAAATCAATTTGATGCTCTATACCTCGCAATGGTGGTAAACCAGCGGGTACCTCCTCCGGAAACACATCGCTAAATTCCTGCAACACATTAGAAACACCATTAGAGAGAGGGGTCATGTCGTTAGAAACCAAAATTTGACCCTTGCACAACAGCACAAGTGGTACATCAGTGGGATCCTCACGAAACTCTCTCAAATCAGATTTGGTGGCTAACATAACTAAGGAATTCACTCCCTCACTTTTATTTTGACCACTCAGATTTGGCTTGTGGCTCTCACTCACTGGAAGTGTAGTCTCTCGTCTATCTAATCTCTCACTCTCTTTTTCAAGGTTCACTTCAATTTTTTGACGAGATTCATTTGCAATTTGCTGTGGTGTCATAGGCCTCAAAGTAACCTCCTTGCCACGCCAATTTAAATGACATGTGTTGGCTCTCCCATTGTGGCGGACATCTCTATCATACTGCCATGGGCGTCCCGACAACAGGTGACACACGGTCATAGGAACCACATCACACTCAATGGTATCTTTATATGGTCTGGTCTGAAATTCCACACGCACCATGTGGCTGATCTTCATCTCTCCACTATCACTTAGCCACTGAATAAAATATGGATTGGGGTGCAGTAAATATTTCAATTTCAGTTTTTGGCATAACTCCTTACTAGCCAAATTGTGACAACTACCACCATCAATTATAACCTAGCATGCTTTACCAGGACCAACAACGGCCTTTGTTTGAAACAAATTGCACCGCTGTTCTGCGGGACTAGGCGTAACACTTAGCACTTTGGGCGAGCAAACAATTGTAGGATAGTGTGTAGCATAAGCATCTATTGAACCATCTTCATCTTCCTCCCAAATTTCAGAATCAGGGTCAGCATCATCACCGGTTTCATATTCTGATGTATCCTCATTAATCAACATAACCTTTTTATTGGGACAATCTCTCTTAAAATGACCCCTTCCACCACATGTATGACAACTCATGTCCCTGTTTCTTGCTGTAGAATTAGTAGAACCAGCAGCACTAGCAGCAGGTTGCCCCGATTTCTTCACATTAGAAATCACCGAATCTGATTTGGAAGAAGTATTACCACGAAAACCAGAAGTGGAACTAGGAGTAGGCTCCATACTAGGTGTTGTTTGTGGTGTAAAACGTCCTCTACTCGCTGTTGTGCGAGATGTAAACTTAGCATCCTCAGCCACTTGCAATTCAGCCTCACGTGCTTGGTGTAACAAATCTGTCATGTCATAATATTGGTGAAGACGAACAATACGCTTGATGTTATAGTTCAGACCAGAGAGAAATCGCTGCATTGTTTGTTCAGGCTCTTCATGCACTCTAGCACGCTGCATAATAAGCTCCACCTCCTGAAAATATTCATCCACGGAAGAAGTACCTTGCCTCAAATTCTGCAATTTGTCATAAAGAGAACGAATATAATTGCGTGGAACAAAGCGATCAGGCATCTCTTCCTTCATAGCTCTCCATGTAACAATGGGACTTTCACCATCTTCAATTCTGGACTTTACAATATTATCCCACCAAAGCAAAGCATAGTCATCAAATTCAGAAGATGCAAGTTTTATTTTTCTGTCCTCGGTATACTCATGCATGCGCCATAATTTTTCCACCTTCAGCTCCCAATTGAGGTACTCTTCAACATCAGTAGAACCAACAAACTTGGGGATGGTGAACTTTGGTTTGCCTAGACCATCATCATCACGGTTGGCTGCTTGTGCAAAAGCATCATCATCAAATCGACGACGCGCACCAAGAGGAGCAAATCCACGGCCTACGGGCTTGGAAGCAGCACGGCCACCACCACGGCCTCCATTACCACGACCACCATCTTGACCAGCAACAACCGGCTCGTGTGGAGCTTGCTGGTCCCGATTAGCTTGCTGTAATTGTGCACGATGTGCTGCAACCCCTTGTACATTGGTAGCATTAGCAGCTGCAACACCCTCATTACCACCATGAACACTAGCTTCACCATCATCATCATCACGCTGCTGATTATGTTGGCGATCAACAGACTGTTGCAACGCAGCCATAGCTTGCTGCAAGTTAACTAGAGTCCCCTGAATTTCAGTAACTTGACGTTGTGTAGCTGTGATGGTTTCTGTGGCATCCTTGAGGTCCAACTCCATGTTCTACACATTCTCATTTATAGGATCGGTTGCACACTGAATTTGTCGCTGAAGATGATCACGAAGAGCTTCATATTCATTCCAATGCACCACGGATTTAGGGTCCTTTTTCTGGTGTATATCAAAAGACTCGTCGGACATGATTAGGTGATTAGTACTCACAGAAAATATAGTGTATGTGGAAAACTCTCAACTCACTCAAAACCGAAAGAAACAAGGTATCTTACCGTTCCAAAGTGAATTAGAAAAAGCTTACCAACTTGTATGGGCAGAACGTGCACGGATGTGATGTAGCGAATACCGAGGGTGAAAACTATCACACAACGAATATGGTATATGGTGGAGCTTGGTTGGAATACCTATCAACACCAATTCACAAATCCTAGTGCTGATCATATGATAGAGACCCATGGAAACACACACGGTGGAGATAAGTGGGGCAAATGCAACTCTGAAACTGAGCTCAAAATTCTGGAATGACGGAGTAATGCTCGTGTTGCAAATGCACAGGAGAGACGCTAGCAAATTGCTCAATTTATACGGGCACGAGATTGCTCAATCTACTAGTGCAATGAACGTGGCAGAAAAACTGACAAACTCGCCAAAAATATATGCAACTTCCATGTATAGCTTTCTTTTCCTCCTCTTTTTTTTCGATTTCTTTTTTTTCTCTTTTTTTGTTGTCTTTTTCTTTCTCTTTTTTTTGTATCAGTAACCTGAGCAATTAGTAACCAATCTGATTTTGCCAAAACAAAAGATGCACTCTGCAAATTCCTATATGAGCAGCCCGTAGAGCAAAGGATATGCTAGTCTCAATAGGAAAGTACTACGCAAAAGAAGAAAGGCTGACTATGGTTATCAAATGAAACACAATCTGATTCAGATAGTTAATCGAACCAAATGAAATCTGACTCGGACGAATAGACTTGACAGCAACCAAACGACTCTGACGTGAGAAAAGGAGAACCTAGACAATCTACAACGACTCAGATCAGAAAGTAAGTTACGCAAATAAAAGACTATGATCAGCAACTAAAACTTGGAACCGATGCTATCTAGGCTATGGAAAAAACTCTAAACCCTAATATTTTTGTATGGCTTTTTCTATGTAGGACGAAAACAAAAACTAATCTAAGGGTTTCGTGGATGCTCACCGAGATAACGCTGGAAATCTGATACCAAGATGATAAGGGGTGGCCCGATCTTCTCAGTGAGCGGAGGATGTCGATGTTGAACTTGCAGGATAACTTGTGAGATGCTCTCGAACTCTCCGGCTGTTCCCCCATTGCCAATGCAACAGATCTTCAACCCTATGGATATTCGCAACACCACACACTTCCGCACGTAGCCACCAACCACGAAGCGGTTGTGCAATCTCCCAATTCCCAGTGGAACGACAAGTAGCACTTGACTTTCAGTAGCAAATACACCCTATCGAAACAAATTTGGTGTAGGTAAATATTCCTGATCAATGCAAAGAGGAATATGAGTACAGAGGAATGCTTAAAGCAATTCAGTCTGATATGAGTTTAATCAAAACGTGGTCTAACCCTAAAAGCCACGACTTACACGGGTATATAAAGACCCCTGGACGTCCAACATAGTGTTGGGGTCAAAATCCAACTTATCTCTAACTTTCCTAACTTAAACGAATCTATCTGGAAAAAACTGGCAGAAACAACCGCCGTATTGTTTTGGTGACTGCGACTCGGTCACCACGAATCGCTGAACTCTTGAGTATACAATTTGGAAAGCACACGAGTCAAGCTTTCCAAATTGTATTTAAACGCCTTATTTGGAGCACGGACACGGATTCTGCACGTATATCAATTGCGGGCCTCCTGGCTGTCAATCCGAGTCCGGTTCTGGTTTTCCTTCTATTTATGTTGTGCACCTGCCTCCCTCTCCTCCCTCGTGCACTTGCTGATATTAGACATCAGTAGAAGTTCTTCTTGCTGCAATTCTTCATCTCCACGTGCCAAGCTTGCCTTCCCTTGAAATCTGATCATACAAATATGCAAAGACTTAGGCAGTATAAAATTCTGATTAACACAAATGTCAGATTCAACTAAGAGTGAATTCATAAAATTCTGATTAACACAAATGTCAGATTCAACTAAGAGTGAATTCACCTGTTGTTCAAGTAGTTTTGCACGTGCTCTTGTAATTGGTCCAATTCTGATTTCATTGGACTTGTCTTGTGCAATATCATCTTTATTTGAAAATTATGGTAAAGGAGTAGGGATGTCCTCATCAGGTGGCCAAAGGAGAACTACTGCGATTGTGCCCTGGTTATTCCGGACGAGCACCTCAGTAGAGAAAGCTGAAAACTGACTGTCATGATACAACGAGAGACTATTCAACCACTCGAAGACTTATCGGAATCTTTAGGATCCCTCCGCATTAACGAAGGACCGTTTCCCGGTCATGCACACACGAGCCCGTATTCGGATGCACACGAAGGTACCAGGGGCTACATAGTAGCCCCAACATTAGACTCCCATGGCTAAGCGAAAGTGTTACAGCTATATAGTCCGGTTGCCTAGTTTGACGTGCGATCACCTTCTTCATGGACCAAGACGTTGGATCAAGTGTGATTAAGCATATTTTTCTCGAACACCCCCGCATTGCCTGCGTGGAGGATGAAGCCAACGACTGCTATCTTTCAGATTAAACATTCATATATATATATATATATATATATATATATATATATATATATATATATATATATATATATATATATATATATATAAAAATGGCCACAGGGGACACAATAATACTTTCGGGCAAAAGGTATAAATATAGCCTCATAACCAAACTAACATTGTTTTTTACAATGATTCGATTCATCACTCGAATAAGACATTCTTCGAGCACTGCGCTTCTATTAGGCGGGCACCTTCTGTGACCTGCGCCAAGTAGTGCTCGACCGGATACTGGCCCCCCGCCGGATCTTGGCTCGCTATAATATTGGCCTCCATATCCGTCCAATAGGATTTAACGCGGGCAAGAGCCATCTGTGCACCCTCTATGCACGCCGACCTCCTCATGGCATCGATCCGAGGCACGGCCCCAAGGAACTGCTGCACCAAGCCAAAGTAACTGTCCGGCTTAGGCCCTTTCGGCCAAAGATGGTCTATCACAGACCGCATTGCAAGATCGGACAGCCTGTGAAGCTCCGCTACAGCAGCCATCTTGTCATTTAACGACAGCGGGCGAGTGGGAGCATTGAATTGCGACCAGAAAAGCTTCTCCACCTCCTTATCACCCTGACCCTCGAAGAACTTGGCAGCGTCAGCCGTACTCTTCGCCAAATCCGCATCTGGCGTCCGCGGTTCTGGCGCCCATCGAGGGGCGTGCCGGATCGAAAAACTTCATCCGCAGCAAGTAGGATCCTCCAGCCACGATTTTACCGGCCTGTCGAAGCTCCTCCCGCGCACCCCTGAGCTCGGTCTGTATTTCCTTGGTGGCATTGTGTGCCTTATCCAGCTCGACCAAGCTATCCTTATGCTCCTTTTTAAGGAGCTCATACCGGTCAGCGGCATATTTTAACTCAATAGCCATTGGCCCTGTTCGGCTCTCAGTTGGGCAGCCGCATTGCTAACTCGAGCTTGTTCCTTAGCCTGGACAAGTTCTGCCCTCAGGGCCTCCACGGCAGCAGCACCATCTGCAGTCTGAACATATTACATTAATATCATGCCGCCTCCATATTTTCCTATACAAAGGAAGGCAGAGCGCATACCTTGTGATTTGTCCAGCCGTTCATTCACCAGCGTGATATCGGCATCAATCGAACGAATTCGCCTGGTCAGTTCGGAAACTTCGACGGACTGGTCGGCGGCCGGACTCACAGGTACCTGCAAATGTTTACAGCGCAATCATTGATTGATGATCCCCCGTTTGCCGCCTAGGGCGTGCAACCAGAGTCTCAGGGGCTACTATCTATATGGAGCACACCTAATGCTTGCCTCACAGCCAAAAACAGTGTATTCTTCACTACATACCTCAAAGCCTCTGAGCAGACTTATAAATGCTTCATTCAAACCGCTTGTAGCGGAGGAAATCTTCCTGAGCACCGCGCTCATTAATGAGTGGTGCTCCTCCGAAAGCGCAGCTCGCTCTAGTAGGCCCGTCAGTACGTCCGGCCGGACATCGAACTGTGACGGACCCTTCCCATCGCCCCTCGTGGGAGCCAAATGCTCCGGGCTCAGGGGGCTGACACATTGGCTTCCGGCCTCGGCAGATCCGGACTCCTCCATGACGACACCTCAGTGTCGCCCGCTTCATGTGCCGGAGAGGTGGGTAGGGTCTCGCTCTCCATCATCTCCAGAGGAAGATCCCCCGAAGACGAACTCTGTTGAAAAGGGTTGCTAGCCGGACTACGAAAGACGAATCCTGGTTAGTGATCTAGGAGGAATGCAGTACTTTTGAATTAAAAATTAACTTACAGCTCGGTGGAGGGCTGGCCCGTTGGTGGGCACGATGCGGTGAGGGTGCCCGTTGGGGCAGAGCCCCCTAGTGTTATCTTTTTCTCGGGTGTGGGCATCTCCGTCTCCGAGTCTTCGGAGGCGGCCCTCTTCTTCCCGCGCGGGGAGGAGGCCTTAGCCTCCCCTTCCCGACTATCCTCCCTAGGGGAGGCAACAATTCCCCCAGTTCGGATGCGTAGAGTGTGAAGCTCGATTTCTTCGTTCTTCCGCTTGTCTTCCCCTGAGTGCATTCTGCTGAGCACCTGGTCAAGCATCTTGGCCATGGTGGGACCAGGCGAGCCCTCGGGAAGTGGCGCCGGACACCTGATTCTCTCCGCCTTGCTGAGCCATTCCTGGCCACGGATGATTTTCAGAACAAACAATCATGACAAATACAAAACAGGGTGTCCAGCATCAAAGCTACTTACTTGGGTATCTAGGCGATTGCAGCTTAGGTCCGCATCCTCGGTGGTGTTCGGACACTTTACTTTTCGTCCGAAGAATAATTTGCACATCTCTTCGAGCTTCAGGCTGAAGAAGTGCTTGACGGTCCGCGGACCCTCCGGATTGAACTCCCACATCCGGAGAGGCCGGCGTTGGCACGGCAACATCTGTCGGATCAACATCATTTGCATTATGTTGACAAGATTAATGTCCCTTGCAAGAAGCTCCCGGATGCAATTCTGCAGTACTAGTATATCACCAGCGGGTCCCCAATTCCCCTACGCCCGTCCAAGGCGCCAAGCGGACGGAGGGCCCGAGCGAAACTCGGGGGCAGCCGCCCACTTTGTGCCTCTGGGAGCCGTGACATAGAACCACCTCCGCTGCCATACATCGGATACTTCTGGGAAAGAACCCTCTGGCCACGGGGCATCGCTGTTCCTACTTATTACGGCACCTCCGCACTCCACATGTCGCCCCTCGATCATCTTCGGCGTCACATTGAAGGTCTTGAGCCATAAGCCGAAGTGTGGGATGACATGGAGAAAAGCCTTGCACACGATGATAAACGACGAGATATGGAGGATAGCGTCGGGAGCCAGATCGTGAAAATCCAACCCATAATAGAACATGAGCCCCCTCACGAAGGGGTCGAGGGCGAAACCCAGACCGCGGAGGAAGTGTGGGACGAAAACAACACACTCGTTGGTCTCCGGCGTAGGGATGACCTGCCACAGGCAGGGAGCTGTCTTTGGATATCTGCGGTCAAGTATCCGACCTCCCTAAGCTTTGCAATGTCCTTCTCTTCAATCAAGGAGGCCACCCATCGGCCTTGAGGGTCAGATCCGGACATATTGGAGGATTCCGGAGGGGTGGAGCTTAGGTTTTGGGTGTTAGAACTCGAGGTGCGAGAAGACGCGATGAAGGTGAAAAAGGAGGCGTAGGTCTCGACCCCTTTATAAAGAGGGTGAATATCAAGAGTCCCCGGTGTGACCGTTTGAGGCTTATCTAGAAAACACACGGGTTATACCAACAGCCGTCGTGGGGTCACACGTGCTCATATTGATGGAAAATCCCGTAATAAGAGGAACACGATCTCTGCCTCGACGGGACGTGCCAATAAAACCGCCTCGCAACATGAGTCGTTGTGGGGCAGGAAACATCGGTTCTCGTTGGACCAAGCCCCGATGCAAGGGCACGACGCACGAAGATTCCCAGCAAATCAGATCTATACCATACGAAGATCATCTTGCAGATCCGGACACGGTCTACGTGTTCGATGACCACTTTGGAGTATTCGGAGGAGGAACCCGCCTGCAATGCGAAGACAAAGCTCGCGCGGACTCGTCGTCATTGAAGCCTGGTTCGAGGGCTCTTGAGGAGTCTGGATTAGGGGTATCCGGACAGCGGACTGTGTACAACGTCCGGACTATTGAAGCGTGAAGATACAAGACTCAAGACTTCGGCCCGTGTCCGGATGGGACTTTCCTTGGCGTGGAAGGCAAGCTTGGCGATCCGGATATTATATTTCCTTCCTTGTAACCGACTCCATGTAAACCCTAGCCCTCTCCGGTGCCTATATAAACCGGAGAGGATGGTCCTTAGAAGGCCGAGCACAATTACAATCATACCATCATAGGCTAGCTCTTAGGGTTTAGCCTCTACGATCTCGTGGTAGATCTACTCTTGTACTACCCATATTATCAATATTAATCAAGCAGGAAGTAGGGTTTTACCTCCATCGAGAGGGCCGAACACAGGTAAACATCTGTGTCCCTTGCTTCCTGTTACCATCAGCCTTGACGCACGATCGGGACCCCTATGTAGCGACCAGACCCAAATGGATCTAGCGCTCGTGCTCGGTGTCATCCCGGATCGATGTCTTGACACCACAGACTTGAAGGATTTATAGCGAGTAGCAATCACACACTTATTACATCGTTGTCCACAAGGAACTGAATACAAAATATGGCTTAAGGCCATCTAATGATAACGGCGGAAGGCTTGGAAGATAAGCGAGTCCATCAACTCCAACGGCATCACCGAGTATAGAACCACGACCTAACACCTTACTCATCGTTCGAAAAGTCTGCAACGTGAAAAGTTGCAGCCGAAACAGGTCGACACATGGAATATCTTGGCAATGTAACACATAAAGAGCAATGAATGAATAAGCCTATACTACATGCATATTTGGCTGGTGGTAAGGCTCTCTGGTTACATTTGCATAAAGCTGATTTTTCCCTACATCAAAAGAATAATTTTATTTAACTATCATGGTGGTTGTTAAACATTGAAGATGGTTGATGACATCCTCAATCCCAATTAAAAAGTACTCATCAAAACCCAATAGCTTTTATTTAGAAGTAACATGTTGAGATTCACATGATAATCAAGTACCGGATACTCAAATTGTCCATAACGGGGACACGGCTAATCATGATTAGTTTATACACTCTGCAGAGGTTTGCGCACTTTTCCCCACAAGACTCGATCGCCTCCGCTTGGTTCTCGTGACTACATGGTGTTTGAGAAACGGATGACCGAGACATAGTCTTTCGAAGCGCTAGCACCTTACATGTGGGTAGACCGTACCAACCTATATCCCTACATCAGCTAGCCTACCCGAAGAGTTCGTGACGACTTAGTCGACTACGCCAGAGCCCATAATTGGCTTGTGGCTGCACACGGAAGTTTTCGGTTTGAATAATCTTATGATCCCTTAGAGCACGGGTGGCGGTCCGAAGAAATCTGAGCAAGTCTGATAGAAACCAGTGCCTCAATCCACCCAGATGTGTGTTAGGTTGCCACCTTAGATAAACCATTAATTAAACAGTCTCACATCTGTCATGGATATTCACTCACCCAATCCACGTCTACTAGCATAGCATGGCATGAACAAGCAAACGAGAAGTAACTCCCAAGGTTTCATAAGTAAAAACAGGTAATAGGTACTACCTCAATCTACTTCCCAATACCCACAATTTAATTAGATCCTAATCATGCAAGTGTTTGAGGTTTGATCTAATGCATAAAAACTGGGTATGAGAAGGTATGATCAAATGTTACTTGCCTTTGTCGATGATCATGAGTCCTAGAGATTGAAGTAACAAGCGGCGCACTCGGTGATCTAACGCAGACAAACAACAAGCATACAATAAGTACTCATCTAATGCAGAGGGAAATCTCGAATAAAAGATCTAACCAGAGAGTTCAACTTAAGAACCACGGTTGCAAAAGAATCGAATCAAAACAAACTCCGAAAGTCGAAACTAGAGAGAACGTCTCGGTTTAGCAATCTGAAATTAGGTCAAAATTTCACAGTGGCAAAACTCTGTGAAAGTAGGGTAATCGAACGGCGGTTTCGTTCTGAAACTCCAGCGCTTGAATCACCCGATTCCGATAAACGAGCGAGAAATAAAACAGTTTTGAAAATCAGATCTGAAATCAAATCAGAAAAATAACGGATTAATTCCGATTAAAAAGAAAAACGACGAACGAGTTAAAAAGCGAACGTTCGTTAATAGAACGAATCTAACGAACGCGTTCATTGAAACGTACGGTTCGGTGAACGTCCGTTAATTAAGAAAACCGAAAAAAAATAAAACCAATCTAGGTTTTTAAAAAAAACCGAACATATGTTTTTTTTTTAAAAAAAAACCGGATCGGTCCGAGGGGATAAAAACCGAATCGGGGGCGCGGGGCGGGGCTACCTCCGGCGGTCACCGGCGGGCTCAGGCGGGATCTCCGTGGTCGGGGGGAAGTCGAGTGGCGGCGGGTCGGCGAGGGCTCGGGCGACGCAAGGCGTCTCTGGCGACGAGGGCGACGGCGGCGGCGTTTCGGGGCGACGGGCGGGGCTCAAAGGCAGGGCGGGTGCGGGCGAGGTGAGAGAGAGAGGGGGCAGGGGTATTTAAGGAGGGCTCGGTTGCTTGGGAGGGCGGCGACGGGTCCCGGCGGAGCGGACTCGGCGGCGGCGGGAGGCGCGGCGGCGGGCACCTGTGGAGCGGAGCGGAGGCGGCTGGGCTGGGCTGGCTGGCGCTGGCTGGGCAGGTGGGCCTCGGTCCAGTAGCGCGTTTTTTTAATAAAATTTAAAACAAAACAAATAAAATAAATATCAAATGAACTCCAAATTAATTAAAACAAATTTTCTCCGACTCCTAAAATGAGTGAACAAAATGAACTTTAAAAACAAAATACATGCAAAAATATTTTAAATGCTCATTTTGCCTAAGCAAAATAAATCTTTCAAAAACCAAATTTGGTTTATTTATAATATCTTCATTTTTCCTAATTGTTTGAGAAAGTCATATTATTCCCTCTCAAGATATTTTTATAGGAAAAACTTTATGAAGATAATTTAAATAATCCAATGATCCTATTTTCAAAATTTGAGAGATCCCAAATATGAAAATTATGAAACTTCCAACTCTCTCCGAGGGTCCTTGAGTTGCGTGAAATTTCTAGGATCGGAAAAATGCGAGAAAATATGATATGCATGATGACCTAATGTATAACATTCCAAATTGAAAATTTGGGATGTTACACCCTACCCGAGATCCGCCGGTTTTGACACCGACAGCGACCCCTTAGGTTCAAGTCGGCTTGGTCACAGTTCGGGTCAAATCCGACCTGCACGATTGGTAGCGGCCTCTAGCAAGGCGTGCCGACCACCAAGCAGACTATGAAGCTGGTTAGGTGAACATGTACAACGTGTCACACTTATGTTCCCTTTGCCTCACGATATATGTTGTCGGGCTCAAGGCGAGACTGTCATCCTTGTGCTACCCTGACCTCTTTCTCGTTACAGTGATACCAACCACAAACTATATTATCTCATAATCCTTGTCGCATGGCCATGCTTATCCTGGTCGGATCACACGAGGGGCCCAGAGTACATCTCTCCTGATCGGAGGGGCAAATTCCATCTTGCTCGACCATGTCTCGCAGCATGGGACTGGACAAACCCGAAACCTACCTTTGTAAATACCCAGTCACGGATGAGCGTTTGATCAGCCCAAAGCAAGTCTGTCACCATCCCGAGTACATGCGTCAGCTCAGGTCTTAGGACATAGAACGTATGTTGTACTAGAGATTCACAGATGACATATAGTTGTGTCTCATAGTTGGGTATGTCCGACTCGGACCTTATCTCGACTCGGATTCGGCGTAGTTGGGTCTTAGGACCATATTATCCGGTTAGCATCCAATGCTCCATGGCTAGTGAGACCATGCCATCCACCATGTCATATGCTAGTCTAGTCCGACGTGTGCCCACACGTCACTTGCAACTAGGGACAATTTAGGATGTATCATACAACAAAAGATCTCACAGACAAGTCATGTACTTGCCAACAAATATCATTGATTACATCCAAGGACTATCTTTATTCATAAACACATAGTAAATATCATCATACATGATTGTCTCTAGGGCATATCTCCAACAATGTTTTAGTAATAATCCTAGATATACTAAGAGAGGATTAGTTCAGCAAAATCAACACGATTACACAACAAACTATCAAACATTGCACTATATATCAACAACAATTCAACAAGGGTTGACTAATTCATCACACCCTGGAACTCGTCAGTGGTTTGCGTTGCATTACAATGTTATTGCATCAACCATATCGGAGGGTATCCTCAAGTGGCGCAAGACAAAGGCACGAAGTCCACATCCTAATTTTCCCACCAAAATTCCTTGACGCCGCAGAACACCATGTAGTATTAAACTGAGCACCAACCAAACTGGATCAAACTGAGCACCAACCAAACCAATCCAAACCATGAGGGATGGAGAGAGCGAGATAGGGGGAGAGGGGTTACCTCGACGCCGTACTTGATGGCGATGCCGGCGAGCGTTTCCATCCAGGACACCTCATGCTGGAGGAAGTCATGGCCGTCCTCGGGCGAGCAGTAGGACGCGGGCGGCGGTGGCGAGGATGGGGGCGTCCGCTTCGGCAACAGCAGCAGCGCGCTGCCCACCCCGGCTCCGCGGGGCTCTCCGTAGAACTCGTCGGACAGCGGGTGCGAGATCCCGATACCACCTGCCGCCCAACCAGCCAGAAAAAGAAACCCCTTCTCGTCGGCGGCCTCAAATCGCGCAGGAGAGGCAGATCCCGGCGACTGGGAGGTGCTCGGGGGGAGTGCAGAGGTGAGGGGAAGGGAGGCTGCGAGGGTGGTTGGCGGTGGCTAGGGAATCCAGCGCCGCCACCGTCGTCGGGAAGCTCTCCTCCGCACCCGAGGCGGACGAGATGCATGGAGGGAGGGGGAGGGGAGAGGAGACTGAGGTGGCAGGAGGAGGAGGTGGTGGCGGATAGGATTCGAGGTGGGACGCGGTCTCAGGAGGAAGGACGTGTTGCCCTTCCTTTTTTCTTTCGCTGCCCCTATCGAACAGTAAATGGATCGGATCGCTCGGGGCTTGGCCTGGGATCGCCCACTATTCACAACTGACATGGAGGCTGTGGTCGTGACTACCATCCCAGCAGGGTTTATATGTTCAATGGAGTAGCAATGCGCCGCGCACACACACAAGTTATGCAGTGGTGAGAGGGAGAAAGAAGCCAGAATATGGTTGCTTGATGCGGCAGCTCTATGACATGGGCCCACCTGTCTGCTGAACAGCGACAACAAGTCAACAGCCACGAATGCTGGATCATGGCAAGAATATTGCCATGATGAGTAAGCATGTCCAAATTAGCTTTGATCTCCACAAAAACTAGTAACATAAATCAATTTATGATTGACATCTCTGTGCACTGGCCTTCCAACGAAGCAAGAAGAAATAAGTAATTGGCAGATGCTTTCAGATAAAATAATCGCCATTACCAAACCAACAATATGCTTCCTCCGTCCCAAAAAGTGTCTCAACTTTCTACTACTAATTTTAGTACAAACTGTACTAAAGTTAAGAAACTAAATTTAGGACTAAGGGGGTATTAGGCCAACTCCACCGCGCGACCCCATCCTGTCCGGTCCTGTCCGTTTGGGGCAAAAGGGACAAACAAGGCGGCCCAGCGTGCGACGGCCCGGACCCATCCTGTCCGTTTTGTGTCCGGGCCGACCATTTCGAGCGCAAACTTGCGCCGGGTTTGGGTCGCGACAGACACCAAACGGACGCGAACCTTGTCCGCGTCGGGGGCGCGTGGCAGGTGGCCACCTACCTCCCACCCGCCCACATCAATGCGCACGAGCGGGCGGCCCCACCTGTCATCCGCACATAGAACGGTCGCCGTCCTTCTTTAAGTGGGAAGTGTGGATGGGTCATCGTCCACACTGCCCCACGCCACCCCGCGGCCTCCTCGAACCCCGACAGCGCCGAACCCTAGCCTTTCATTGTCCTCGAGCTCGCCGGCCGCCCACCTCGCCATGGGCTTCTGGAACCGCAAGGGCAAGCACGACCGCGAGGCCGGCTCCTCCTCGGGGCGCCACCGCTGCCCGCGGAAGAAGGAGGAGCCAGCGTCTCCGCCGCCTCCTCCCGCCGAGCCCCGCCCGGCCCCTTCACCATCAAGCCTAGGCCCGCCGGCGAGCGCGACCGGCAGTACCTCGCGGCGGACGTGTGCCGGAGGTACTGGGAGACGAGGACGCCGGTCCCATGGAGTGATGTCCACCTCCCAACGGATGGCACCTCAGCGCTGACCGGGTCCAAATCCCTCCTATGCCGGCGACCGGCCGCGCGCGCCGCGATGAGATCGAGCGCCACCGCCGCCTCCTCCCCGACGACCTGTTCTACGACGACAGAGGTGTGCCAGTCCCATGGAGTGACGTCCACCTCCCAACGGATGGCACCTCAGCGCTGACCGGGTCCCGATCCCTCCTGTGCCGGCGACCGGCCAAGCGCCGCGATGAGATCGAGCGCCACCGCCGCCTCCTCCCGACGACCTGTTCTGACGACGACAGTACGCCCAATTCCAACACAGTGGGACACGTGGCTCGGACGAGCACGACACGCGCCGCACGCCATACTTCGCCGCACGGTGTCGGGCGCGCGCGCCACGCCGAGAGGTGCGCGCGGCGACGCGGCGCTGCCTTACGCCACGCCGTCGCCTTCCCGTCTCCGTCACCACCTCCACCTCCTCGCATGACAGCGGAGGAGGAGGCCCGCTTCGGTAACGTGTCATGGGCGACTCCATGTACACCACGATGAGCGCCGGTGGGACGGCTTGGAGGAGGCGATCGCACTCTCTGTCGCCGGCGACGTCGCCTTCCCCGAGCTGCAAATGGTGGCCGTGAAGGAGGAGGAGAGGAGGGAGGAGGCGATGGAGGAGGACCCGCCGTCGTTCGAGAAGCTACTGCGCCAGGGGTGGGGCTTGTCCTGCACTGCGCCGGAGATGGCCGCCGGCGTGGGCGTGAACTGGTGCCCCACTCCGCCGCGGTCACCGGAGCGGGAGGCGTCGCCGCGGGAGGAGGTGTGCAGGCACCTCCGACCGTCTAGCCCGCCCCCGTCTACCACGCACCACCGCCCCACCTCTGGACGCCGCCGGAGTACGTCGACCTCGTCAGCGACAGCAGCGACACCGGCCGCCGATGAAGACGGCGACGCCACGGCACCGACGGCGCGGCGCGGAGAGCGCGGGAGGAGTTTTTTTATTTTCTTATTATGTTAATTATGAAACTGGGCCTTTTAAGTGGCCGTTGCAACTGGGCCGTTTTGTGGCCGACCCATATATATGTTTTGTTTTTTAAAATGTGTTTATTTGCTTTTTAAATTATTTCATTCATTTTTTAATTCCCGTCCATCCCGGACACGATTTAGGGTGCGGCCGCGCGTTTGGCGCACGCACGACTCAATGGACACAGCCGGACACGGGCGAACCCATCGGTGCCCCAAAGAGACAAATTCGGGTCAATCCGGACGTCCGTTTGAGGTCACGCGGTGAAGTTGGCCTTATACTAGTTCCTGAGCGAATATGCTTTCAGAGAGACCCAGGAGCAAAAAACATGCACGGCCGCATGCAAGTTGCAAGAGCACATCAGCTTACCCCACAGCACGGGCATGCATTAGTCAAAAGCAGGCATGTTCCAAGCAGTAGGTGGCTTTCAGCTGGAGACGGGACAAAAAATAGGAATGGAATCGAGCGTTGGGCCGTCTCATATGTTCGTTTATCACAGACCCGCCCAATTTGAGGTCGTACGCTTTGGAGTTGCAATGAAGCACCCACGCCAAACGCATCAGATTCCGTTTCGCCAATGCTGTCGTCCAAGGAAGGAACAATGCGTACCAGCTGGGCTGATGACAAGAACGACATGGACGGTCTAGAAGCATCGCCGTGCCGTCGGTGCACCTGAGGGCATCCAGACGTGTGTATATTATACACTGCCAGTGCCGTGCACACTCCTGTGACGATCTATGATTAAGTTTCACCACTATTTCATTTCGAGGAGCTTTCGGGTGCCCACACTCAGTTCTCGGTTCATTCGGTCAACGATTTTGTCATGTGCTGGCAAAGTTAATTGTTTTTTCTTTTCTTTTCTTGAGCTTTCGGGTGCCTACAAGATACTGCTGCTCTTTGTGCACTTTTGGCTAGGACTAGAAAAAAAGAAGAATAAAAACAGAGATCCAGTGCATAGAAAAAGAAGAAGCAGCAGAGCTGACCCCCCTAAGAAAAGCTTTGCGCATCCAGCTGACAGAAGCATCTATCTGAAAATCAATCCGTAGACGTCGTATGTGGCAGACAGCACGCTTTACATCAACTACTACTCATTATTATATTTTAAAGTATTATAAGAAGGTAGTTTTCTCGCTTGCTTCCTGGTTGATATAACCATTTTTTCTGCTCGACCACCTGAGTTAGTTTATTGGTTCATAGAAGTGGGTATGATCGGACATGAGGAGTGACGGTAGAAAGAGGATGCTGACGTGTCGTCCCAATGGATGCAGCCAAGGAAGCAGATCATGTCAGGTTATCTGCTCGATCAGACGCGAGTTTCAGGCCAACCGCCATCTTACATTTTTCTCTTCATCCATTCATCCATTCCTTGGTTCATGCAGCCAATCATCGGTCAACGCCCAACCACATCAGATACTCACTTTTTTACCTATGCTTGAAATCTCATTTCATATGTTTTGCAAAAAAGAACCAATATGTATTGTTCCCTCCGTCTCATAATATAATAGTGTTTTTTACATTGGTGCAGTGTCAAAAACGCTTTTATATTATGAGACAAAGGGAGTAGTTCACATCATATGACGTGGTGTGCTTTCTGCGTCAGAGCATTGTAAATTAATTAGACAGCGCTACTTCTTTTTCCCTCTCACACAAGCCGCACACGAAGAAAATGATACAGAAGGAGAGAAGAAGAAAATGTGAATTATGTTGTACGTCGCGACTAAAATCTGTGATGGCCCCGCTTGTCTGCCAAACACGGATAGCAAGTCAATAGCCAGAAATTTAGTTTGAATCACGATGAAAATTTGAGAATAGTATTGTGATCCAATTCACTGGATTGATCACTCCAGAAGCATCGCACCGAGGCATTAGTATATTTTAAACTTGTGTGCACACACCGCAGACGAATCCTTGCATGCACAAGCCGGTGAAAACACCTACTCGGATAAGCTCATGTCAGGTTATCTATGTCTGTATAGTTATCCACTTGTGAAGTCAAGACAATTCACAGATTCGAACGATGTCACTGAGAAAACGAACATTCAGCTAGCAGAAGCAGCTTATCTCTAGAAGCCAATCTCTACTCCCACGTCATCTATGTTACAACAATTCCAACGGGGCGACCCGTTTCATCCGTCCACGTTCGTTTGGATCGCCGCAGACAAAAACACCGGCCCAACGCGTCAACCATTCCTAAAAATCGTCCACTTCACGTCCGCACTGACCTATTTCCGGCCTAAAATTGCGTCTGAAATGCGTCGGCGCGGACATGAAGTGGACGTGTCACGCGTCCCCTCAGTATCCGCCGCGGCCCCACATGTCGGCCGCCCAACTACCGCCGGTGGTCATATTTATGACGACCACCGACAACGGGCCCGCCTAGCAGTGTGTAGAAGGGCCGCGTACCCGTCCTTTTTAATGGACGCGTGCAGCGAGGTCGGCCTCATCGACAACCCCTGCCAGGGTGTGACGGGCGGTGTGTACAGGGCCCGGGTACATATTCACCCGAACTTCTCCTAGAAAAGTTTCCGGTGCGAAATTCAAAAAAATGAGTAATTCAAAGGAAAAATGAATTTGTCCACATCTAGCCACCTTTGCTCCCTCGCCGGCGACTAGGAAACCTTAGCCAGCCAACAGCAAACCCTAGCCACCCAGCCATGGGATTCTTCAATGGGAAGGGAGGGAAGAAGGGGAGGTTCAGCGCCGGAGCGAGCTCTTCCCACGGGCACCCTGCTACGTCGTCGACGGCTAGGCGCGGCACGCCACCGCTGGAGCGAGAGCGGCTCTACATCCCAATCCACCAGGCGCGGTGGCACTGGCAGTACCGTCAGCCCTTGCCGTATCCAGATGTGAACTTGCCACATGGCTGGCATCTGGACCCGTAGCGCATCCCCATCACGGTGGTGCCGCGGTCCACACGAGCGCACGCTGAGGAGGTTCGCCGACGGCGCGAACTCCTCACAGCGAAGCAGCGCACCATGCGTGACTTTGCGCCAGACTCCCCCAACTGGGAGCGCTAGTTTGCGCTAGAGCACGAGGAGGAGCAGCACCTCAGCGTCCACATCAACCACGACCTTCCACCGCCGCCCCTGCGGGTACAACCGGAGGAAGAGGAGGCGGACGCAGAGTACCAAGACGCCCTCGAAGAGGCCCTGTAGCACGCGCTGGAGGCGAGCCGGCTCGAGGAGGACGCCCATTGGGATGGCTGGAGCAAGCCCTAGCTTTGTCCGCAGCGGGAGACTCCGTCCAGGCGCCTTTGTTCCTGCCGCCACCGCCGCCGGCGCCACCCCTCATCGAGCCCAAGGCCGAGCCGGAGCGCGAGCCAACTCCCACATGCAAGCGGTCACCGCCACCCCCCACTTGGGCGAAGGAGTCCTATTCGTGGACCGGCCAACTCCGTGAGTGGGTGAGCGCGCCTCCATGCCACTACGCCGCCACGCCGGAAGAAGAAGCGGCCCACATTGAGTGCCGAAAGGTGCATTGGCTCGCCGAGGAGGGCGGCGACGACGAGCGGCAAATGTTGCGCCACGACGAGGAGGCTCTGCGTCTTGAGGAGGAGGAGGAGCGTGCCCGCCTCGCCGCTATGCCGCCGCCGCAGTAGATGCCGGAGGAGGCTGCTTGGCGGCCTATCACGCCGGTTCGGGTGGGTTGGGCCTCCCCCCCGTCTTCATTGACCTTACCGGCGGCGACGACGATGACGGGAAGGGCAAGGCGGTCTACTAGGGCAGCGTGCGGGCGTTTATTAGTGTTTTTTTTTTAATTTTCTAGTTATGTTTAAGTGGACTTTGGCCGGCATTAGACCGGTCGTTTATGTATAATAATTATTAATTTATCAGTTTCGGCCACGTCCACATAAATGGGTCGGCCTTTCATTGGACGTACCTGCCGACCCAAATTAAAAATCGGATGTGGATGTCCGCGTAGCTGATCCAAATGGACAAAAAACGGACAAAGCGTATTGGAGTTGCTCTTATGTTTTCAGCATCACGGCACTACAAATATACAATACGCCACTGTTTGTGCTATTGTAATGTCAGTACATTTTCTTTACTCTACCATTTATAAAGCTTTATTTATAGGTATTCTTTTGAGAAAATAAACAAACTAAGAAGGTTGCTTTCTCGCTTGCTTTGTGCGAGGAATAACCAGTTTCTAGCTTGTTTCCGACTTGAGAGAAGTGGATATGATCGGGCATGACGTGCCGTCCCGTCTCCTGTGCGCATTGGTATCGTGCATGAACAAGTGGTGCAGGTGAGAAAGAAAATGGGCTCATGTCGTGATAAACATGCATGCATGCACCGACGCACGCAACATTCTCAGGAGAAAAGAAGGTTTCATCTGTCCAGACTCCGGGCGAGAGTTTCAGACACCTGTTCGTCTAGGTTGTCAGTCAACGGTCAACGTCTTGCAAAGATTCGAAACTGTAGAGAGAATATTTAGTGCAACTCATTGTATTCCATGGAGTAGGTTACATTATATACACAGGATGTCTTGCATGACAAGGTAACTAATCCTACCATATCTCTAGGAGTTAGCTATACAAGGCTAGAGAAGATAAGATTAGAAATACAAGATATGTCACGTTCAACACCCCCCGGCAGTCGAAGCGTCGGCGTCGGCGATGCAAAGACTGGAACGAAACTCCTGGAATGCAGCGGTTGGAAGCCCCTTGGTCATAATGTCGGCAAACTGCTGGGTGGTTGGTACATGAAGAACATGAAGCTGACCCAATTGTACCTTCTCGCGGACGAAGTGAACATCAAGTTCAATGTGCTTGGTGCGCTTGTGCTGCACTGGGTTGGCCGCGAGATAGGTGGCCGAAACATTATCATAGTAAACCACCGTGGCTTTCGGGATGGAAACCCGAAGTTCACCAAGTAACTGATGGAGCCAACATGTCTCGGCAACAACATTGGCAACGGCACGGTACTCGGCCTCGGCACTCGAGCGGGAGACGGTGGGCTGCCGCTTGGAGGACCAAGATATGAGAGAGTCACCGAAGAAGACACAATATCCCGATGTGGATCCTCGAGTGTCGGGACAGCCAGCCCAATCCGCATCAGTGTAAGCAAGCAGCTCGGTGGAGGGAGAAGCACGAAGACGAAGACTGAAGGTCGGTGTGCCACGAATATACCGAAGAATGCGCTTGACCAAGGACCAGTGAACATCACGGGGCGAGTGCATATGCAAGCAAACCTGCTGGACTGCAAACTGAATGTCTGGTCTGGTGAGCGTGAGGTACTGAAGAGCACCAACAATACTGCGGTATAGAGCGGCATCCGTAGCAGGTTGCCCAGCAGTGGCAGAAAGCTTCGGCTTGGCCTCGGCAGGAGTGGAAGCAGGCTTGCAGTCGGTCATACCAGCACGATCCAGGAGATCAAGAACATACTGTCCTTGATGGAGAAAGAATCCGGAGGCATCACGTCGCACATTAATGCCGAGGAAGAAGTGCAAGGCGCCCAAATCCTTCAGCCGAAACTCAGAACCAAGGCGACCGATGATGTCGCGAAGTATGTCCACGGAAGAGGCGGTGATGACAATGTCGTCAACATACAAGAGAAGCATGGTGACATGAGCAGCTTGATGAAGCACAAATAGTGACGTGTCCGAGGTGCTGCTGCGAAACCCAAGGGCAGTGAGAAATGCTGCAATGCGGTGATACCAAGCTCGAGGCGCCTGCTTCAGACCATAGAGAGACCGTGAGAGCAAGCAAACATCATCAGGCCGAGTGGGATCAACAAAACCAGTGGGCTGCTGACATAGAACACGCTCCTGGAGATGACCATAAAGAAATGCGTTGTTGATGTCGAGCTGATGAACTGGCCAATGACGAGATGCAGCAAGCTGAAGAACGACGCGTATCGTGGCGGGTTTGACAACCGGAGAAAAAGTCTCCGAGAAATCAACGCCGGCACGTTGCGCAAAGCCACGAACAACCCAGCGGGCCTTGTACCTGTCCAAAGAGCCATCCGGAAGAAGCTTGTGCCGAAATACCCACTTGCCAGTAATAATGTTGGCACCAGGGGGACGGGGAACCAGCGTCCAGGTCCGGTTGGCGACGAGGGCATCATACTCAGAGCGCATGGCGGCAAGCCAATGCGGGTCATTCAACGCAGAGCGCACCGAGCGCGGCACGGGGGAGACGACCGTGACACTGAGGTTATGATAGCGAGGGTTCGGCTGACGTATCCCTTCCTTGGCGCGTGTCACCATGGAATGATGAAGCGGCGGGGGTGGTGGCCGAGGCCGCTGTCGAGGCGGAGCCACATCCTCGGTAGAAGGTGAGGTGATGGGAACATCCGGTGACGAGGCGGCAGGCAAAGCCGGAGATGGGACCGCCGAGGATGACGGCGTGACCGCGGCCGAGACGGTGGGTGATGAAGGCGACGAGGCCGCAGGTGGCGATGACGAAACTGCGGACAAGGCCGCAGTTGGCAGCGTCAGTGACGGTGACGTGGCCATCGGCGAGGCCGCAGGTGGCTGTACCAACAGCGGCGACGGAGCCACGGACGAGGCCGCGGGTGACCGCGAAGACGACGGCGATGAGGCCGCGGATGGAGCCGCGGCTGGCGGAGTGACCGCAGGGGGCGGGGAGGCCGCGGGACGCATGGGTGACGCCGACCGAGGCAAGGCTGGCTCCTCCTGAGCCGGTGAGGGAGATCCCGCCGAGAGGCCTGAGGGGCCCGCCAAAGGGAAGGGCGGGCGCGGCGATGGGAGCGCAAGAGCTCCCCGATACCGCCGAGTGGGAGCGTCCACGGGCGGAGCTGCTGTCGATGAAACCTGCTCAAAGGGAAAAACAGCTTCATCAAAGTAAACATGTCGTGAGACGAACACTCGACGAGAGACCGGGTCGTAGCAGCGAAAGCCTTTGGTGTTGGGTTGATAGCCAAGAAAGACACAAGCGAGAGAGCGTGGTGTGAGCTTGTGTGGTGCCATAGCGGTGATGTTGGGATAACACAAACACCAAAGACATGAAGATCATCGTATGATGGAGGAGACCCGAACAGAAGATGGTGAGGGGTATAGCTCCAGCGCGGTTTGCACGGCCGGAGATTGAGAAGGAGAGTGGCGGTGGCGAGTGCATCGGGCCAAAAGCGAGGTGGCATGTGTGCATGAAAGAGCAAGGCGCGGACACTCTCATTGAGGGTGCGGAGAACACGTTCAGCACGGCCGTTTTGTTGGGATGTGTATGGACAAGTTAAGCGAAAGATGGTGCCATGTGTAGATAGAAGATGGCGAATGGCGAGATTATCAAATTCTTTTCCGTTATCGGTTTGAAGATGAGCGATGGTGCGATGAAAGTGGGTGGTGGCATAGGCATAAAATGAGTGAAGGGTGGAGGCAACGTCGGATTTGCGGCGTAACGGAAAAGTCCAAGTGAAGTGTGAAAAATCATCTAAAATCACAAGGTAATATGATAAACCCGAATTGCTGGGCACGGGGGATGTCCAAACATCACAATGAATAACATCAAAGGGAAAAGTTGCAATCGATGAAGATGAAGAAATGGTAGATGAACGTGTTTTCCTAGGCGGCAAGCATGACAAGTGTGAGCCGCTGATTTATTACATGAAAAGGAAAAAGTGCTCAAAATTTTATGAAGAGCGTCGGCGCCGGGATGACCGAGACGAGCGTGCCAAAGCGAGACGTCGGCATGGAGAGCAACCGGGCCACTGCGAGTAGAAGCGCCGCATGGGTAGAGATCATCGGGAGAGTCACATCGGTGCAGAACCCTCCGGGAGCGAGCATCCTTAACAGAAAAACCGAGAGCGTCAAACTCAACAGTGACAGGATTTTCACGAGTAAGAGTGCGAACAAAACAAAGATTTTTAATTAAGGATGGTGAAATGAGCACATTATTGAGAGTTAAAGAAGAAGAGGGTAACGGAAGAGAGGATGAACCATGATGGGTGATGGGAAGAGAGCTGCCATCACCAACCATGATGCGGGAGGAGAAAGGGTAGGGAGCGGAACGGGATAAGATACCGGGGTTGGAGGCCATGTGGGCGGTGGCACCGGTGTCCATGTACCAATCGCCACCTCCGTTGTAGGCGCTCGGGGAGGGGGCAACATGAAGGGCGGAGAGAAGCGCCGGGTCGTAGACCGGAGGGGCGCCGCCATATGCACCAGAGCCTGGCATGCCGCCGTATGCAGAGTGGCCACCATAAGCTGACGAGCCACCGTAGGCCGCGACAGCGCCATATGCGGCAGGGACTGGGGCAGTCAGCAGCGCCTGAGGGGTGCTCGGCCGTGGCCCAAGGATGCTCGGAGCTGGTGGGCGGGGGATGGGCATGGAGTAGGCATGCACTACTCTCGACCATGGGTTATACCCCGAGAGCCAAGGCGGAGGGGGTGCAGCCGCCGCGGGCGCAGGAGGGCGCGGCGTCGTGTTGGAGTTGCGGCCCCGGCCCCCGCGCCCCTTCTGCTTGCGGCCGTTGGAGGGCGCAGCGCGGTGGCGAGGCAGAGAGAGGGAGCGCGCCCCGCTGGGTTGAGAGAGCCGTGGCCGGCGGCGAGGCCGACGTGAAGAGCGGCGTGGGTCGCCTGCCGAGCATTGTGACGGAGACGCTTTTCCTCCATGCGGAGGTAGGTAACCGCCTTCGCGTACGTCGGTGTGATGAGAGAGAGGTTGGTGGCGGACTGGCCAAGGTCGGGGTAGAGGCCGCGGAGGAGGTTGGTGAGGAGGACCGAGTCATCGATGGTCATGCCGACGTCGCGTAGCTCATCGGCGAGAACCTTCAGCCGCGTACAGTACTCGTCGATCGAAAGATCGTTTTGCTGCATAGTGAAGAACTCCCCTTGAAGAAAGACGCGGCGCTTCAGTTGATTGTCGAGGAAGAGATCACACAGGCGCGTCCACATAGCATACGCGGACGGATCGCGGGCATTCACCATATTGAAGAGGTTGCCGGAGATGGTGAGGAAGAGCCACTTGACGATGCAGGCGTCCACGGCGAGCCACTCATCGTCGTCCTTCATGTCGCGGTAGTCAACGCTCCCGTCAACATGCTCGATGAGACGATAAGAGCGGAACAACAGCGCGAAGTACGTGCTCCATGCGTTGTAGGATGGCGAGTCGAGGTCGAGGATGACGGGGACGTGGTCATTGATGTGGATCTCGTTGAGGCGATCGGAGGTGAACATGGCACCAGAGAAAGAGCCGGCGTCGGATGCAGCGGCCTTGGCCATGGAGACGGCGGGTGGTTAGGGTTTTGGGTGAGAAGAGGAGGGCGGCAGCGGCGACAGATGGAAGGGAGGAGCGGCGGCGGCCCTTAGGGTTTCGGGAGGGAGGTAGTGGGGGCAGGGGGTTGAGGAGAAGCGGCGGCGGCGTCGGCTACGGGAGAAGTGGCATCGGCGGCGGCGGCTAGATGGATAGGAAGGAGGCGGCGGCGGTGGCTACGGAGGGGTAGCGACGGCGGCGGCAGGAGGAGTTGGCGCGGCGGCGTCTAGGGCTAGGCGCGGCGGCGTAGAGGTGCGGAAGCGACAGAGGATCGCGGTAAAACTGATACCATGTAGAGAGAATATTTGGTGCAACTCATTGTATTCCATGAAGTAGGTTACATTATATACACATGATGTCTTGCGTGACAAGGTAACTAATCCTACCATATTTCTAGGAGTTAGCTATACAAGGCTAGAGAAGATAAGATTAGAAATACAAGATATGTCACGTTCAACAGAAACGACCATGCTGTGCTTCCAGATAACTGGAGCACCTGCCTATTTATAAAAGAATAAATCCGTAGTTCACATGATGAAGCTACCCCCTCTAAACTAATATGAAAGTATTTACAGCATTACTTTAGTAATCTAAATGCTTTTATATTTCTCTACAAATGGTATACGTGGTGTGGGAGGGGTGTGCTTTCAGCATCGAAGCGTTAGAAATCCATCCTCCCCCTCATGCAAGGCACGGACAAAGAGCGTGTTTGGATCATGCCCTGGCGAGAAAGTACCTGGCCTGGAGCGTGAAAATTACCTGAAATGTATTTGGTTGCTACCTTGAAAAAACGCATGAGTGCCTCGCCTGATTCATCTATCCTGTGATTAGCCTGGATGATTTACCAGGCATGTGGCTTAGCCTGGTCCAGCCCATCTATTTTGGACGCCCGGTAGGTACCTGACTCTATTAGTAATTTAATAATATTCGAATGGGATGATGGGCTCCACTCTAGTATAACTTTTTACCTTACAAAACTATCTCTAATACTTTACCAGGCAAGGCCACCAACCAAATAATATTTTCCCAGGCTAGCCTGGTCAGGCACAAAAAATTCAGACTTTCCCAGGCACCAAAATTCTTCAGGCACATTGCCCAGGACACAAACCAAACTGGCCCAAAAACGTTTGCTATCCGGAGTAAAATTTAGATATACAAGAGAAGAAAAAGGAAGAATTTGGTTGTTTGATGTGGCTCTCGTATGGCATGGGCCCACCTGACTGCTGCATGCTGAACAATGATAGCAAGAAGTCAATAGCCACAAATTCAGGTTTGGATCGTGGAGAGAATAGTATTGTGATGAGCAAGTGTGTCCAAACTAGCTACTGGTTTTCAGCTCCATGAAAATGCTTTTTTTTTAGAAAAGGAGGATGACTTCTACCTCTGATCTGGGAGATCATACTGGCCACTTTATCGATTATTCTCTAACCTTACAAAGCATTACAACAATGTGCTTGAATCCACCATCTTGGTAACACATGTCGCTACTCCTATTCAAAATGATGAAGGGGTGCTAATTGGCCACTACCCAAACCACTCACCTAAGCTTAACATCAAAAGCCGGAAGCCAAAACATATTCGGAAGCCCCACCGGAGTCACATACCGGTGCAGGGCACAATCCGTCAGACGATACTCGTGTGTCGTCGCCGCCATCTTCCACAGTCCGTCTTGAGATCATATTGAGGCTTCTACCTTATTCGCCACTCGCCATCGACGTTACCATGACGCCAGACAAGAACCTCCTCTGCGCGAAGTCCATCTCCGTGCATCGGACGCCGAGCCTCCACAGCGCCATGCCGCCGATATCCGCCGCCATCGATGTGTGAGATGAAGCACCGCTCAACCATCCCCACCAAAGACTTACTCCAAAACGATGCCCCAAGAGGAAAGCGACAAACGCCATCATCGTCCGATCCGGAAGACCCAGATCTAGGGTTTCCCCCGGAGCATCCCGAGCCTGATGACGCAGACTGCAACGACGATGCCTTGACAAGGGAACGACATCTAAGACGCCGCCATCGTCCGCCATGACCGTAGTCGGCGCGATTTTCATCGGCAGTTGCTCCACCACGACGCGCGCCGCCGACGTCGCTGGTCCTTCAACCGGAGCAAACTCCAAAACAATGCCCTAAAGAGGACTACGACGCAAAAGCGCCGCCATCGCCGATCCCAAGGAGATCTAGGTTTCCATAGTCGCCGCTACCGTCAAGGGCCGACAAGGTAGAATCCGCGGATCGCCATTGCCGACGAAGTCGCACCCACCACCGCGTTGCCGGCCGACCAGCGATCAATCCGGCCGCCGCCGCGAACCGATCCGGTCACGCCGCCGCCGTCCTCGACGGCCGCAACGCACCAGATCGCAAGGCCTCCTACCGCTGGGAATCGACGTCGCCGGCGCCGCTACCACCCGCCGTGGCGACCAGCCCGCCGACACGCCCGGCCAGCGCCAGCCCCACCCGAGCGAGAGGCTCGAGTCCCCGCCGCCCGGCGACGGCTAAACCGCTGGCCGCGCCCTTGGACGGCGGCGAGGGAGGAGGAGGAGGTGGTGAGGTTCGGCGACGATGGGATCTGGGGCCTCCCGGCCGCCCACGCGCGAAGGCGGCTCGGGAGGGAGACGTAACTAGCTCCATGAAAATGCTAGTAATATGAATCAATCAAATCGATTTATCTGTATCATCTCTGCACACTGACCTTCCAACGCCATGAAGAAATTAGGATAGCTATATGATGTCGCTGTAATTGCACCCTATCTCACCAAAAATGTATGTGGTCACGGAACCAAAAAGATGTCGACATGTCACCTACATAGGCCCTTTTCACGTAGTGTTGAACTTGGATCACGGCGATGTCCAGTTAATGGTGCTTTCTTATTTTCAAATTATTTGAAGTTTTAATCAATTTTATTAGATTCTCCGTGAGATATATTTGGTACTGTATTATCGATATAACACACTTTTTCTATCGGCTAGACTTTATTAAATACAGATAAGTTTGGCTAAATATGTCATCTCTCTACACCGGCCTTCCAACGACCAAGAAGGAACAGGTGGTATAGCTTTGATTTCATTTTAATTTCACTATATATCTCACCAAAATAATCTTCTCATTCGAATTATTTGATTACCAAACCGAAAAAGATGCTGTCGCGTCGTCTCCATGGCCCTGTACTACCTTTTCACGCATTGAGCCAGCATGCATGGATCATGGTGATGAGCAGTTAACTCCACAGCGCTGCAGACTCCACGAGGATCCACATGGATCGTGGTTGCATTGCGTGCGTACATCCACAGCAGTACAGAACTATAGATACATAGCCCTCTACGATTTTCTCTGATATATCAAAGCTGCAGTGTGGAATTTCCCTACTGTTTTTCGTCAGGCGAAAAGAAAAGACATGCAAGCCAGTCAACGGTCTAAGGCCGATGCAAAAGAACACATTGGGTCGGATTCCCTATTGTTATTCAACATTATTATAAAAATAAATGGAGTAGCAATGCACACAAGTTATGCAGTGGGGAGAGGGAGAAAGAGGCCAGAATTTGGTTGCTTGATGCGGCATTTATATGACCTGGGCCCACCGGTCGGCTGAACAGCGACAACAAGTCAACAGCCACGAATGCTGGATCATGGCAAGCATGTCCAAATTAGCTTTCAGCTCCACAAATACCACCAACACATCAGATCAATTTATGATTGTCATCTCTGTACACCGACCTCCCAACGAACCAAGAAGAAACAAGCAATTGCCACATGCTTTCAGACAAAATAATTGCCATTACCAAACCAAAATACAGTATATTATAGTTCCTGAGCATATAAGCTTTCAGACTAATCCAGGAACAACATGCACGGGCGCATGCAAGTTGCAACAGCACATCAGCCTAGCACACAGAACATGCATCGATTAGTCAAAGGCAGGCATGTTCCAAGCAGCAGGTGGCTTTCAGTTGGGTCCTAAAGAGACCTGCAAATGGGGCTGCTTTGGAACCACTGCATGCATGATTGCACCTGGAGACCCAACGTAATCACACCATCCTACTTTGGCTTTGCAAAAGCCACCACTTTCATCATACAAAAAATGGTCAAGCATGCAAGATGGAACACGTTACTGTACTAAGGTGTTCATGTGATGGTTTAGACGAAATCGGCAAATCCATCGCACACGGTTGACTTTGAAACTTTTCTTTGATCACTGTATCTTGTTTGTCCACATAACTTATTTGTTGTACTTTTTTTGTTATGACTCGCGTAAACGAATAGAGCTATACCTATTTACTCTACTGTAACTTCGTGCGTCATGTGTAGCTGTTAACTTTTAAACGGGTTTAGTGATTCAACCAAACGCCGTGTAGTTTATCATCCCAGTCCAACACATGCCACCAAACGCTAGGAAAAAATTGCCTTCCTAGTCAGCCTATCTGCAGCCTACCAAACAATATGCAAAACATAATTTCTGTCTGTATTTTACTTGGTCCGGCCCAACTCGTGTCACAGATATAACAAAGACTACGGAAATGATGAAACCAAACAGGCCCTTGTTGACAATTATACTTTACTTTCGAATGTTTTGTTTGAGACATTTGTGACCCATGATCCACCTCACACAGTCCAGAAGCACCATGACCCATGATCTAGTTTGAGTGGTCAGCTGAAGCACCCACGCCAAACGCATCAGATTCCGTTTCGCCAATGCTGTCGTCCAAGGAAGTAACAATGCGTACCAGCTGGGCTGATGACAGGAACGACATGGACGGTCGAGAAGCATCGCCGTGCCGTCGGTGCACCTGAGGGCATGCAGACGTGTATGTTTTACACTGCTAGTGCTGTGCACACTCCTCTAACGGTCCATGTCTGGTCAGATGATTAAGATCCACTACTCTTTCATTTCAAAGAGCAACCCGCACATGTTCTCGGTTCTTTCGGTCAACGATTTTGTCATCTGCTGGCAAAGTTAATTGTTTTTTCTTCTATTTTCTTTTCATGAGCTTTCGGGTGCCTACAAGAATCTGCTGCTCATCCTTACTTCTCCACAGCGAGCTCCTCGGTCGCTCCCGCGAGCGGCCAGGAGCGAACCCTAGCCGCCGCCACTAGCCACACCCCGCCGCCCCCTCCCCCCTCGTCGCCGCCGGCAGAGTCGCCGGCAAAGCCCGCGCGGCTCGGCGGCGGCGGGTTCTCCTCCTCCCCGCCGAGATGGTGCGGCGTGGGCGCCGCCTCAGAGGAGAGCTTCGGGTCTTGCTGGCGCTTCGGGCGGCGCGGCGAGGCAGCTGGATGGCGATGGCGGTCTTGTGGCGGTGGCGCTGCCAGTGGTCTTGGCGCGGCGAGGGCATGGCGGCGCGCGGCGTTGGGTGCGGCCTTGATGCACCTCGATGGGATCTGACGGGGACGGCATGGCGATTGGCGCGTGGATCCGGCGAGTGGGGATGCGGACGGTGGCTCCTGGCTGCTTGACGAGGCTCCTCCCGCGGTGATGCGGCTGCAGCTGGGTGCTCCGGCCGCCCGCAGCCACCGCTCGGCGGGTTGGGCGGGGTGGCGGCCCCTCCGGCTTAGGCCGAGGAGTGGCGGTTTGCCGGCCGGCATGGTGATGATTGGGGCGGCGCCCCGGATTTGGTGGAAGCGGCTTGGTGGGGGTGGTGTGCGCGATTCGGGCGTGGTGGGTCTCGGATCCCACGACCAGTTCGAGGTCGGCCTCGGCGAGATGGGGTTCGATGGCTGTGTTAGTGCGGGCGGTGGTGGTTGAGCATCTCCGGAGAAATCAATGTCCGGCCTCGCCGATCTGGCGACGGCGACGCCGTTGGCGTCGTGCTCTTTCTTGGAAGCGTTGTTGATGTGTGGTGCTCTCCCTCCCCGCTGCCTTGGCTTTGAGGAAACCTCAGATCTTCGAGATCGGGCGATGAAGGCGCCTTCACGCCTTCTTCCTCCTTGGGGCATCGTCTCGGAGCCGGCCACAACCTAGAGACCAGTGGATGGCGGCATCTTAGCCGCGTGGGTTGCGGCATCTTCGCCGCGTGGTTTACGGCATCTTCGCCGCGTAGTTTGCTGAGGCGGCCATCTCGGGGGCGCTGATTTCTGTTTGGCAACGATGATGGCGTCGAGAGGAGCTTTGGTCGCGGCTCGGGCTTCGGTAGTCGGATCTTCCCAACGTGTCCGAGGTGCTCTTCCGTTGGTTGCTTGGTTGCTTTGAAGTCAGAGCTGCGGTGGAGTTGTCCATGCGGTGACGATGACAGGCGCTCGGTGGTCGGCTACGGCACGCACGGTCGGCGCAAGTCCTGCATATTTCCTTGTGATGATCGTCGTCAGAGTCGGAGCTGTCAGTTGTTCGCGCGTGTGGCCTTCTGTTGGCATGTGTCGTCATGGTTTCGGTGCAGCTGTCCTCTTTGTAGCTCTATGATCCCATGTCGGTGGCCAGGTTGGCCGGTGGTACCCATGTTATATGGGTTAGATTATATCGGTTTTAGCCCGGTTTTCCGTCAATTAACCGGGCAATTCTCACTCCTTCTTAATCAATGAAAATGGTAAATCTTTTGCCTCGTTTCAAAAAAAGAAGCTGCTGCTCTTTGTTCCCTTCTGGCTAGGACTAGAAAAGTAGTAGAATAAAAACAGAGATCCAGTGCATAAAAAAAAGCAGAAGCAGAGCTGATTCTTAATGCTTTTCCTACAACTTTCGGTTGACCGTAAACGATTCTCTCCCAACAAAATTCCAACGAGACCACCGACCCCAAAAAAGAGAACTTTGTGCATCCTGCTGACAGAAACATCTATCTGAAAATCAATCCAATCAATCCGTAGACGTCGTATGTGGCAGACAGAACGCTTTCTGTTGTGTTTCGTGTACATCAACTATACTACATTATCATATTTTAAAAAATTATAAGAAGGTAGTTTTCTCGCTTGCTTCCTGGTTGATATAACCATTTTTCTGCTCGACCACTTGAGTTAGTTTATTGGTTCATAGAAGTGGATATGATCGGACATGACGAGTGACGGTAGAAAGAGGATGCTGAGGTGTCGTCCCAATGGAAGCATGGATGCAGCCAAGTAAGCAGATCATGTCAGGTTCAGACGCAAGTTTCAGGCCAACCGCCATCTTAAAATTTTCGCTTCATCCAATCATCCATTCCTTGGTTCATGCAGCCAATCAACGGTCAACGGCCCAACCACACGGACTCTGTTTACAAATGCTTGAAATCTTATTGCATAATATGTTATGAAAAAAAGAATCAATATGTAGTTCACATTATATGACGTGGTGTGCTTTCTGCGTCAGAGCATCGGAAATTAATTAGACAGCGCTAGGTTCTTTTTCCCTCTCACACAAGCCACGGATGAAGAAAATGATACTTAGTACACAAGGAGAGAAGAAGAAAATGTGAATTTAGTTGTACGTCGCGACTGAAATGTGCAATGACCCCACTTGTCTGCCAAACGCGGATAGCAAGTCAATAGCTAGAAATTTAGTTTGAATCACCATGAGAATTTAAGAATAGTATTGTGATGAGTAAGTATGTCTAAATAGAGTTGTAGTTTTCAGGTAGCTCCACGAAAATACCACTCAGACGGGCGGTCCAACTCACTGGATTGATCAGCAGAAGCATCACACTGAGGCACAAGTATATTTTAAACTTGTGTGCACACACCACACACGATCCTCACACGCACAAGCCGATGAAAACACCTACTCGGATACGATCATGTCAGGTTATCTATGTATGTCAGACTAGTTTTCCACTTGTGAGGTCAAGACAATTCACAGAATCGTACGGTGTCACTGAGAAAAGGAAAACTCAGCTAGCAGAAGCAGCTATCTACAACCTCCGTTCCAAAATAGATGACCCAATTTTATACTAACCCCATACTAAAGTTAGTACAAAGTTGAGTCATCTATTTTGAAACGGAGGGAGTATAACTAGAAGCCAATCTCTAATCCCACGTCATCTATGATATGCTTTCAGCATCACGGCACCACAAATATACCACAACACCCCACTGTTTGTGCTATTGTGATGCCACTGCATTTTCTTCACCGTTTATTATAAGACTTTATAGGTATTCTCTTGAGGAAAAAAAACCCAGGAAGGTTGCTTTCTCGCTTGCTTTGTGCGAGGCATAACCAGTTTCTGGCTTGTTTCCGACTTGAGAGAAGTGGATATGATCGGGCATGACGTGCCGTCCCGTCTTTTGTACGCATTCGTATCGTGCATGATCAAGCAGGTGAGAAAGAAAATGGGCCCGTGTCGTGATAAACATGGACGCACCGACGCACGCACGCAGGCGACAGCAACATTCTCAGGAAAAAACAAGGTTATCTGTCCAGACGAGAGGTTCAGACCAGGCCCATTTTCCTTTGTTCTGTTCATCCAGGATGTCGGTCAACGGTCAACGTCCATACCAAAACTCGCCAGAGGTTCTATCTTGTAAAGATTCATTCTAAAAAGAAAAAAGAAAAGAAAAAACTTGCAAAGATTCGAAATGACCTTGTTGTGCTTACAGATAACTGCAGCACCTGCTCTACCTAGAAAAGAATAAATCCGTAGTTCACATGATGGAGTATAAACACGTACGTGGTGTGGGAGTACTGGTGTGCTTTCAGCATAGCGTTAGAAATCGGAGACGCTGGCAGCATTAGTTTTCTTCCTCCCCCTCATGCAAGCCACGGACAAATTTAGGTTTGGATCTTGGAGAGGATAGTATTGCGATGAGCAAGCGTGTCCATACTAGCTACTTCTCAGCTCCATGAAAATACTAGTAATATGAATCAATCAAATCGATTTATCTGTATCATCTCTGTGCACTGACCTTCCAACGGCCATGAAGAAATTAGGATAGCTATGGTGTCTGGTCGTCTCCATGGCCCTGCACCACCTTTTTCACGCATTGAGCCAGCATGCATGCATGCATGGATCATGGTGATGAGCAGTTAACTCCACAGCGCTGCAGACTCCACATGGATCGTGGTTGCATTGCATGCGCACATCCACAACAGTATAGAACTATAGATGCACAGCCCTCTGCAATTTTCTTTGACGTCAAAGCTGCAGTGTGGAATTTCCGTATTGTTTTTCGTCTGGAGAAACAAAAACTCGCAGGCCAGTCAACGGTCAAGGCCCATGCAAAAAGAACACATCGGATCGGATTCCCTATTGTTATTTCACATTATTATAAATGGAGTTATGCAGCGGTGAGAGGGAGAAAGAAGCCAGAATTTGGTTGCTTGATGCGGCAGCTCTGTGACATGGGCCCACCTGTCTGCTGAACAGCGACAACAAGTCAACAACCACGAACGCTGGATCATGGCAAGAATATTGTCATGATGAGTAAGCATGTCCAAATTAGCTTTCGGCTCCACAAAAACTACTCACACAAATGATTGCCATCTCTGTGCACTGACCTTCCAACGAACCAAGAAGAAACAAGCAATTGCCACATGCATGCTTTCAGACAAAATAATAGCCATTACCAAACCAACATACAGTATACTGTATTATACTAGTTCCTGATCATATGAGCTTTCAGACTAATCCAGGAGCAAACAACATGCACGGGCGCACGCAAGTTGCAACAGCACATCAGCCTAGCACACGGAACATGCATCCATTAGTCAAAGGCAGGCATGTTCCAAGCAGCAGGTGGCTCTCAGTTGGGTCCTAAAGAGACCTCCAAATGGGGCTGCTTTGGAACCACTGCATGCATGATTGCACCCGGAGACCCATCATAATCACACCAGCCTGCTTTGGCTTTGCAAAAGCCACCACTTTCATCATACAAAAATGCCCAGGCATGCAAGATGGAACACATATACAAATCCTCCAGAAGAATCTGAGTGAACTTTCCATGAAAGAAGGCAGTGAGCAATATACATGGAGGATATGCATGGTCCCAACCACCACCATTGATGCTGCAGAACATGCCATGTTGGAACATTGAAGCATGGTTTTTCTCACACTGAAGGATAGATAGACACAACGTGCAGATAACATGGTGCTTGCCTCTTCGGTTCTTCCGGAACAGTGGCTCGACGACGAAAACATACATATAGAATGGCACACGAAGGAAGCATGACATAATGTTACGACAACGCCTACCGACGGCGGATGGAGGATGGAGCGTGGCGGCGATCTAGATGCAGGGTGGTTTATTCCTTGGTTTTATGTACACAGATGATGATGATGCAGCGGCACACGTGACAGATGGGCATTGCCATGACTAAGTTTCTGAATGAAATGGGAGGGAGTGGATTGAAAGATCAGGCCTGTGCTTGGACCCGCTTCGCGGTTGCGCTACCGGGGCTCTGCCGCTGCTTCGGTTCAGACTTGGACGCTCCTTTCGCCGTGTTCCTGGAACCGACGGACCGAGCTTTCTCGCTGCTGCTCGCCTGGCCCTTTCTTGCTCCGCCGCCAGCAGTCGCTGCATAATACATGTAATGAGCGTCAGAAACTACAGCAGCAGCCATGGACTGTTGATACTTTAGCTCAAATGCATGTGAACTACAACTGAAACCCTTAGCTAAGTAGCAAACGCGCAGTTGCAGGTATACACAGCTTGTGACAGATACAGTTTGGGATAGCTTAAATTTCTGAATTAAGAGCGCTGGCCGCTCAGGAGTTTAACCGGCAAAAGAATGCAAATGATTTATTACCGTTGTTATTAGGAAGGGATAGCCGCTTCTTGGTTGGTGCATTGACTTGTGCTGCTGGCCTTTCTTTCGGATTGCTTGTGGACCTCACAGCCGGATCTGTAGGTTGAGGGCTCACTTCCTCAGAGGTTTGATCCGATGGCTTTGGTTTCAGCTTAGATGATCCCAAAGAAGCGGTGGGTGGCGCAGCCGCAGACTGCCCTGATGAAGAACCACTTGCATCAGAATGTGACTTCTTGTGTTTTGCATCTTTCATCTGGCTTGAACCATTTGACTGAATGCCCGAAACCGCAACTTTTCCTTTTGGCTTGTTTGCATCCCTGTCCCCATTTTCCTCAGCCTCCTTATCATCGCCAATTGGTACACTTTCTTTGGCATTACTGTCGAGTAACCTGTTCTCCCACGGGCGTACAGCCACCCACCTCTCCACCCAGTTCCGCCCCCACTGGTTCTCATCCGCCTCTGGCCCTTGGACATCTGCAGCTTTCTGTTTCCTGGAACCTGCTTGCCGCTGCCAAAGGAAAGCACAATTAGCAGCCTGCATTACCAACTTACTATTACATCATTTTTTCTTCTGCTTTACTGAAAAAAACATATGAGGTTCCCTAAAACCCTGCCAGCACCTGCCGGACCGCTTGAGCACCAAGGCTTCTACGGCTGCTCATACATTTATGGTAGAATGTTATCACTTTAAAATTACCTGGTGCGTTAAAGCATATGCCATTGCTCTTTCCCGCTTAGCGGCAGCTTCTTGCTTTTTCAATACTTTAGCTTGCATATCTTCCGCCGAGCCAATACCGCCACACCAGCGTTCCTGCATCCCATGGTTCAGTAACAATTCTCAAAAGCAAATATTTGATTAAAAACAGACATTTCAGTCATTTATGCCAGCTGGTGGACAGTTCGTAATTTCTGTTATTAGTGAGCTCTACAGAGAAACCTGAACAGTTTTCCCACAGGAAAACTTGAATTGTTGCATTTGTGATCTGGATAATCTAACTTTACATCTTCATGGCGTAACTGTAAACAAAGTTTTGCTGTGATCGTATTTTCAGTCACAGCTAAAGCTTCTCAATTTCCTGAACTACAAAAGATAATTTCCTATGCTGGATGGAAGATTGTAAAGAAGAAGAAAAGCGAACAGATTATTTGACAACTCCAATAATATACAAATCTTGGCTAATAACTCTGCTAGGTATATTAACAGAAATCCAGCGAACAGAGCTATATAAAGCTGCCGGTTTGTGTGAAAAAAAATAGTTTCGTTTACCCCACCAAGCATACTTCTTAGTTCCTAACATACATGGATTACTCAGATGCAAGAGAAGGATGGAAGAGAACCTAGGGAACTCAAAGGTTACAGCATTCACGAACCCCTGTCCGAAAGAATATGTTTGGCTTGCATTTGCATATATACTGTAAGGAAATCATGAATTGAATAGCTTACATCACACCACCGACTTCTGGGCAGTTTCATACCTCAATTTCTCGAGCTTGATCCTCCTGAGCATTTTGTTCAGGAGCCTTCTTCTGGGGTACCTGACCTTCCAAACCAATACGAACCTGTCTTGCTCTGACGCGAGCTTGAGCCTTTACTAGTGATTGCATACACTGAAGTGTTTCTGCTGCTTGCTTTCGTACAGCATGGCCCCTAACGAGAGCCTGGAGTCTAACCAATCCTTTTAATGCCCGTAAAGCTCGCCTAGCCTGATAGTGCAAGCAGAAAATCAAAGTGTGTTAGAGTACATAATGGGCCAAATGGGCCCGTTAGTCTTAGGGTTAATTAGAGATAAAGGTCGCTTGCTTAGGGGTCAAGTAAGCCTTGCTTGGGAGTCAAGTAAATCTCTCTATATAAAGAGAGGAGATGTATCAATCTAATCAAGCAAGAATTAAGAAGGAAATCCCTTCCCTCTTGCCCGGTCGTGGGCAAAAAGGCCCCCGGCCGGCCCTCTCGCGCCCTCCTTCTAGCGGCGCCATAACAATTTGGTATCAGCTAGCTTCGGTTCGATCATGTCTTCACCGCTGTCAAGCCCGTCTCTTCCGCTGCCGGTCACTTCGTCGCCTCCGGCGACCACCACGACCGTCGCCTCGCTCCTGCCCGCGCCGGGATCCTCCGTCGCGCCCGCCCCCGCCGTCCTCACCCCGGAGGAGGTGTTCGGGGTGCTGCGGGACCTAACCCAGGCGGTCCAGGAGATCCACATGTTCTTGGCCGGGTCCTACGGGCCGCCCCCGCGCCGCCGTGGCAGCCACCGCACCAGGCGGCCTTCGCCGCGCTTGCCGGGCCGCTGCAGCTGTCGTCCATCGCCACCACCGCCCAGCCCTGGCTGCAGTGGCAGCCGCCGCTCCTAGCGGCCTCCACCGCGCTCGGTGCTTTGCCGCAGCAGCCGCTGCAGCTGCAGCAGCCACCGCCGGTCAGCTCCGCCGCCCAGTATGGGATGCCCTACGACGGGACTGCGACGACCTTGTTCCCATCAGTGCCGCCGCCATCCCAGGGCGTCCACATCCAGCAGCTCAAGTCCCCGCCGCCGCCATCACCGCTTTCGTCTTGGATCGCTACCCGCCACGTGTCGGCGGCGGTGAGGCTGCAGGCTGCTGTGCGCGGCCTCCTAGCGCGTCGGCGTGTGCGGGAGATGCGTGGTCTGCAGCTGACGCTCCTCCAAGTTGCCCTTCGCTGCGCAAATGACCTCGATCTCATCCGCTGCGTCGGGGATCTTGGGCATGCGGTTTCCCCCACGGGCGGCGGGCATGCTGTTTTCCCCGTGGGCAGTGACCTCAAAGTCTGCGACATCGGCGGTTGGGGGGGCGCATCCCTCCTCGACATTCTCCATCGCAAGCCCTCCACTCTTCCCTGTGCAGTGCAGACCAACAGCCATACACATGCACTCCTTTTGTCCAGCTGGTGTCCATGGGATCCAGGTGGCTGTACACGTGCACGTTCAAAATAAAGCGTCCCAGTCTATTTTAGGTTTTTTTTTTTAGATTAAGTCTATTTCAGGTTGAGAGTAATAACACAAGCCGAGATGTAAAAGGCTTGTTTTTAGGTGTTAGGTTTGTATTGCGTCAAGTCATGGTTATAAGTTGGTTAGGCTGCAGCTCGAGGACAAGCTGCATGTCCAGGTGGGGGTGTAGTGTTAGAGAACATAATGGGCCAAATGGGCCCGTTAGTCTTAGGGTTAATTAGAGATAAAGGTCGCTTGCTTAGGGGTCAAGTAAGCCTTGCTTGGGAGTCAAGTAAACCTCTCTATATAAAGAGAGGAGATGTATCAATCTAATCAAGCAAGAATTAAGAAGGAAATCCCTTCCCTCTTGCCCGGTCGTGGGCAAAAAGGCCCCCGGCCGGCCCTCTCGCGCCCTCCTTCTAGCGGCGCCATAACAAAGTGCTTCACACCACATATCATCAAAAGACTGCCTAGAATTGAGAAATATTAGCAAAATTGTTTTCTAGTTACTGCTTGTTTGGCATATTCTTCACTTATGTTTATATCTAATTGGTCCAGCTCTTTTAACATGCATTATGAATTACTAGTGTAGGCATTGGGCACTTAGGCCTGGATCATCAGAAAATAAACAAAATATAGTGAGTATAGGGACAAGAATGATCAAACAACCTACAAAGTTTAGTCCCTAATGGAAAAGGCAAAGCCACAAATGATGAGTTTCTAATGAACAATATTTATCCTTTAATTCAATTTTAAACTATACTCATCAGTTTTTTTCTCCCACAAAGGGATTATGAGTTGGCAATTGGTTCTTTGTCCTCGCTATCCTTAGAAGAATTTCTGATGACCACTTCATGAATCTGCAGCAGTTTTAGTTTTCCTATTCCAATAGTTGCTCCAATTAGATATGCCCCATAGGCGAGTCAGTAAACAACAATCATTTACACCTAGCAAATAACAGTACATCTGGATAATTTCAGTTCAAGACCACAGTAAAATCCAAGAACTTCTTGGGTGTATCCAGTGAATTATGGCATTACATGATTGACTAGCACCCAGTAGTAGTTTTGGTCTTCTTTAAGAAGAATATACCAGGACTTTATCATACATAACAAAAGGGATAGAGTTATCCCACAAAAAAAAAGGGATAGAGTTCACATGAATCCCATTTTCCCTTTATTTTCATCCATTATGATTTTTAAATTAGCACTCAACATTTTGTGGCATTTTCCATTTTTGGAGGCATAAAGCAGAATCCTGAGTCGGGACGGTAGATTTATCCACGTTACAAAATGCAATATTTTGCTTGATTTTATTTTAAATTGTCAGTAATAACATGGTAATCAAAGAGAGAATATAATACCAAGAATGCTCGAAAGGCTGATTGAATAACTGTTGCAGCCTGATGCTCCTTTGTAGTTAGTTCAGTCTCAGATGAAATTGTCTGTGTATTGGTGTCACTAGCCAATGGTTCAGTTTGCACTGTGTGTTCTGCAACTGCAAGGGCGCCCTCAGTATCCACCGAATGTTTCCGTTTGTGTAGCACCTGAGCAGCAGAGCTCCTCTACAATATACAAAGCATAGTCTTGAAGCAATATTTCCATAATTTAAAGACAATAACCAAAGTTAGGAGGATGGCGTGAAAGTAGATGGTAATGCAATGCTGTTAATAAGCACCACATGCTTAGATGTGGCATTGCACCTATACAGTCAGTTTACAATCAAATTAAACTAAAGGCTTCCATCCAAACTTTACTAGAGGGGGGATCAGCGGCAGTGAATTGAGGTTAACAATACTCATGAACTAACAAAGGACACAAACTAGAGCAGTCAAATTTAAATTATGTTATGGAACTTATTAGTTGGTTGGCCCAGAGCTTGTTGTACCATGTGTTAACATTTCAGTTGTCCACCAAATGGTGGATGTGAGGACGATGGAAGCATTATGGTCCTTGACAGCAGCAACTAACAACAAAAGGACTTCAGCAACGTCATTGAACAAGAAAATGAGTGCTAAAATTAGTTACACAATTCATAACTTCTAAGCAATGCTGTGGCTGTATGCATCGTCCAGATGCAGAGGCCGGGGGTCTTCCTCCTTTTCTAAAAAAAAGTAATGCTGTAATCTACTTGTTTCAAATTTCTCCTGCATATGACACTTCTGAGTTCTGACAATGAAAAGGAATAGTGGAGGAATAGCCCTTTAGGCCTTAAAGGACATCAGATGATAAAGACATGTCAACAATAACAGCACTTTCAGTGACTTTTGGTAAACCATCTACTTTTCCATCATTCTTGAAGATTCCTCATGTTTGGACAGGACAAGACAAATCCAAATGAAATGTATTCCTTAATGCTCACAAAAGGACAAGCAGGAAACAACATGAGCAAAGTATAACATGAGCACATAGACCCAAACCCCTCACTATCAGAATATCTAACCATAACGAATACTCTTTTTTTACGGGAATGCTGGATAATGAGGCCGTCGCTTTGCTTTGATGTCTCCTGCAGGAGTTCGTTATTTCCCTATCTGTGGTTGTTAATTTATAAGATGTTGGGATCAAGTGCTAGTATGTTTTTGTCCTGTAGTTCATCTTCTGAGATCGAGGATGAGCAGCGGGTTTCCTACTAGTGTGTCGAGGTCGAGTAATGGAAAGGGGGGAAGCTGGCTCGCAAGAAAACTGTGAATACCCTTTGACTTACTTCTCTGCTGCTTTCGCCATTCTGAGCTTTTCCATGCTTTTTTATCCCAACAAGTGATTTTATCCACTTGGATGAAATGCCCATTGTAGCTCCTTTTCCCTCCTAGTGCAGTACTGATCAGCTAACACCTGCGCATCATAACATCATTTTCAAATGATAAGTCCCACCTAATTGAGCAATACAGCGACAGTTGTGGGGAAAGTACATCACCCATATGAATAATTAGAGCAATTTAAGGCAACACCAGTGTTGAAAATGTCATTATGGAAGAAAAGAAAAGAAGTAACAACAACACCGACTTGTCAAATTTGTTGGCTATTTACAGCTAAACTAACAAACAAACTGATCTGTCACCCAGCAAACAGGGGCATCTAGTAATGTAAATGCACATTTGAACTATTTAATCGCTTCAGAATTGCTCGCATTCCCCCCTGAACATATAAACAGAATAACAGATGAAGTAAAAGTCATGCAGCAAGAACAGCTTCAGTGACACTCCTCACAGGCTCTTGCAGAAGAAAGCAACTTTGCTGAACATAAGCATCGATTGGGTCCAAAATTCCACATTTTGCCATGCCCAATAGCTTAGAGTAGAGTTGAAAACAGCATAACCCCATGGCACTACGCAAGCAAGTGAAACGGCAGAAAGTGCACAGGAATCAGCAGCCGACACGACGAACAGGGAGAATTAGGATAAAGTTGCGGCCGACACCCAGAGTTACTGTAAAACTTATGAACTAAGCACAGAAAAACTGAACCTGGGGTCCTCCCGTGAAGAAATCACCTGCGTAATGCGAGCAAAATCCGACGGGAGGAACTCTAGGCGCCCACTGCGCAGAATGTGAGCGAAAATCCCACGGAAGGAACCCTAGCAGGGGGGAGTTGGTTGAATTCCACAGCAACCAACCCCAAATACGCCCAAAAATCCCGGCCGAAATGCGAGCCGAGCACACGGATTGGGTCACGGGACGGCGTTGCCAGAACCGCAGCAGCGACCGTGCCAGCAGAATCGAACTGCCCCCCAAAAAAGGTCCTACAAAATCCTGCACGCGCCAAGAAGCAAGAAACCTAGAGACAGCGTCCATGCTCGAGAATGAGGAGTGAGGGAGGGAGGAAGAGGAGCTCGACCTGGGCAGCGCGGGGGAGGGAGAGGGCGGAAGCACCACCGACGAGCGAGCGAGCAGTCCTCCGGTCGCCCTCCGCTCTCTCCGCTCGGGGTAGGATTTCTCGGTGCCAACTTCCCCTTTTCTGAACTTTATTTTTTTGTGTTGCTATCTTGTCTGCTGTGCGTTTCCTATTCTATTCGCTTCCTTTGGGTTGGATTATTATTCCCGAGAATTTCTTTTGCGGGGGCATAGTCCAAAGTTGTTGCGGTTGCCACTTGGCGGTTGGCAGTGCATACCTTTTTCGCGTAGGTCCTTGAGGTTCTTCATTTTTGCGTGGGAGGTAGTACTACCTCTGGGTTGCATACAAACCAAGCCAACTAAAAAATGGAAGGAAATACCGACTCCATCGTGAAATGAGGAAGAAATGGCGGGCCCTAGATGCACTTGACCAGGCTCGATCGTATCTCTTGTACACCCATACTAAGAATACTAGGCCCGTAAGGGTTCAATTTTTCTGGTTTTTTTGGAATTTTTTTCGGTGTCCTGGTAAAGCAACGTGTGTAACCTTTTTAGAGTTATCTGCGTTTTTCACCTTTGATTGATCATGAATACTAGGCCCATAAGGGTTCAATTTTTCTGGTTTTTTTGAATTTTTTTTTCGGTGTCCTGGTAAAGCAACGTGTGTAACCTTTCTAGAGCTATCTGCGTTTTTCACCTTTGATTGATCGTGTGCCACGTACTCTCCGTGTGTCCGTGCGTGCGCTTTCTGGAAAACTCGGGCGAAATCATGAACCGCTTATGGGCCTATAAAAAGCCCGCCTCGCCTGAAGCCCTCGCTTGGCGAACCACCTCTCCTCTACTGCCTCCAGGCTCGCGAATGACCGCATAATGGAGAAAAATAGCATGGCCGCCGCCGCCGCTTCGGACTCAAGGGTGCAGAGCCCGATGGCTCCGTCGAGGGCTGCGGGGAGAAGGGGAGCAGCTTCCTGCCGGGGCAGCCGATCTGGGAGGATGCTGGCGGTGGCGCTGGGGTGGGCAACGAGAGAAGGACGCCGACTCGCGGTCCCGCACCTGCTGCTTCGTGGTCATCGACCACGGCGTCGCGCACGAGAAGCCGCCGATCGACACCGTCAAGTCTCACCCCCGAGCACTAGCGTCGTGATCCGCGTGGAGAGCCCAGCCGTCGAGCAAGATCCCCTCGGCGGCCTCCTGCTCCTCGCCTTCGAGGTCCTCGGACGAGCAACCAAGTCCAGGTGAGATTCTCTCCCTTCTCTCTTCTGCGCGTCCCTTCCTCTGTCTGGAGTCGATTTAAGGCGTGAGGTAGAGATGCAGCTCCGTATTCATCTTCATTCTTTTTGCTTGCTACTTTTATGGCTCCACAAAGAGTACAAGAAGCCTAAGCGTATAAATTCTTCTGCTTCATCTTAATTTTGAGCTGTTTATTTTCATATAGATCACTTATTTGAGCAGAGATATGACAAATTTCGCACCAGAAAATGATGTAATCTCATGCAAAATTGAGGGATCATGTATATGCAGAAAAATATCACTGTTTGCTTTTTTAAATTTCAGAGTGTACTATTTGTGTAATGTATGCGCCCCCATAAACTGCAGCTACATTTAAATGTTATCTGGCCACAATTGTGAGGAAGTTTAGGGTAACGAACAAACAAAAAAAAAGTACGCAGACTTCAATTAGCAGGAATACTTCTGAAAAATTGTACATTCGGAAAAAGAAACAATTTTAATCATGCATCTTGCCATGCTTTTTTGCAGGACGGACACACCCTTTAGGGTTATTAATCGTATTTTTTATCGCTCGACAGAGCTTGTGCATGTCGCCAAGTTTTGAGTATTCAGAAGCCCATAAATAGAGGCACTTTTGAACTCAATTTTGTCATGGTTTACAGTCAGGTTACATCTGACCCACAACTTATATAGTGTTGTGTTTTATGCAACATATACTCGATAATTAGATCATGTCAGTAATTAGAACATATCAACAGGGAACTATCATGGATGAAATGGTGCCAATACACCGGATTAACAAGTTCAGGCACAAACTGAAAGAATGCTTCATCTAGCGATTGCATGTTTCCCTTCTCGATGCTAGCGGCCGTCAACACCGAAGACCAGCAAGGTAAATAAACACCAACCATTGATCTTGGCAAACCCAGGGGGTAGAATCTTGGAAGTACATTGAACTGAGTGTCTATTCTTTTTGCAGATTTGATTTTGGCCAGATGGACAGGACGTCGATCCCGGGGGACACGATTGACTACGTGAAGGAGCTGCTCTGAGTTGTATGTTATTGCTGCTCTGATTTGTGTGTTGCTGCTTGGGTGAAGGACAGTGCTGCTGCAATATATGGAACAAAGTAATAGAGATAATGATGCTGCTACTAATAGGTTGTTGCTATTTTTACCTTTTGCAGTTGCTAATTCTGCTCTGGGTTATGTAGTTTGTATTAGCTATATCTTTACCAAGTACAAATTATTTTGGAAGCATGGTTGATTTGTTCCTTCGTTTGTGTTATTTCGTGGTCCCTTTTGCATTGATATGACTTCTTTTTGCTATTAGACATGCTCATTTGAAGATTGAGTTATCAATATCAATTATGGTTACCTATCGGCGTCTAATCAGGTCTGCAAGGTAGTGTTATTTCTCTTCTATTTTTGTGATTCTTCATATGGCAGAAAATGGTATGGTCAGCTTATATCATAAATCCCATAAGAAGGACTACATGACATGATATCATATGATTCTTATATCAGCTCTATTGTGTTTTCTATTATTTTTCTAATGTAGAAAGCTATTGTTGTGCACAAATGTTGGTACAGTAGACATTCTATCAGGTGTGTGTGTATGTGTTCCCTTAGTTGTAGTGAGTATATATCTGAACCATCATTCCGTTTTACTGCTGGAAATATTGGTCCCACTCCACATAATCCGTCTAAGCCTAATGTATTTTTCCTAATATTTATTGTAGTATTAACCCATGAACTGTGAGAAGGGTATATTTCATCTTTACAAGTTCCATCAGTATTAGTTCTCCATTTTACATCAAAAAAGTGTAAGCGTACAGACAGAATGCATCATCCATATGCATCATTTATCCATTTGTTTTCTTTTAAGGTTGTGATGCTGTCCCTTGGAAAGAAAATTCAAAATCCGGTATCCACAATGTTCCAGACATTAAGGTGAACATGTACAGAGCATTTTCCTGAATTTGTATGTGTAGAAGTGTTTCTCATCAAGTTCCGTCGGTAAGGTGTTCATATTTATTTATACCACAGCTCTATTGTAGTAGATATACATGTCAATATTTTGAGCCTACTTATGGAGACTACCTCCTATATGTGGTACAAGTTAATTCAATCCAGCTCAGCCATCGTAGGCATTCTGGCAGGTGTGTTGTTCGGAGGAGGGTCCAGATGTCCTAAACAGGAGATGTGAGTGAAATACTTCGATATTTATCAAATTATTTTTCAGCTGATCGCTAATTTCCGGGACCGAGTTTCAAGCTTTGCATTGATCTCTATTTGGTTTGCTGCACTTATGTCATCTACAATTTGCAGATATCTCACAATTTTTTGTGTTATGATTAGGAGTAGGGTCTTGGGAAGCATACAAGTGTCCTGAAGTAAGCATTTTGCACAGGCCGTTCAGGGTACCACACTACTATTTTGCTTGCATGTTCACACGAGTATTGATGAATGAAATATAGCTTCAAGAGTGCCTCTTCTATAAACAGAATATCAAATTGGTAGTTTAATGTGCTCCTCTGTAATTAGAAAGTTAATCATGTGTTAGCTAAATGTTTGCATTGTAAAGTGTACTTACCCTTTCTTCTTTTGATAATGGGCTGCAAACATTTCCAATTTTGATGTCCTTCTATTTTGGGAATTTTCCTCATCAAATGCACTCTATTTTTCTCTATGTAGATTAATCTACCATGAACTCTCTTATGAGATTATTCTATTTAGTATTGACCAACAGATAAGTCATGGTTGATCTTTATGGAATGGTTACTAAGTGTTATCCATTACATGAAGAGGTTGATGATCTCTTCCTATCCATGAAGCAAATTACTTCCTTCGTAAAAGTAATATAAGAGAGCTTAGCAGTTTTGTCTCAACTAGCTACTACCACTGTGCCGTAGTACCATAGATTTCTTATGCATGTACCGACAAGATGTAATCTTCCTCTGTATAAACCACTTTGCTACAAATCAAGTCTTTGCATGAACTACCAAATCTTACAAAAAAGGAACAAGTAATTTACCAATCCTTATGGTGCGGCATGCAACCACACAACTACAACGCCCTGAGGACAATGTACAAGAGTTGCTCAGCCGCACAAGAATGGAAGAAGAATTAGAAATACAGAACAACAAAAAGCAAGCCACACAATGACCAACGAAGAAGAATTAGAAATACAAAATAACGAAAAGAGTCTGGAGCAAGACCAAGGAAGAAGAATTAGAAATACAGAGCAACAAAAGGCAAGCCTTCAGCAAGAAAGGTCAATGCAAACAAGGATCCTCAAAATATTTGTCTCTGAAATCAGTCCATCGAGAGCTAGGACGTGCATCCAAAAACAACTTCAACATTGTCTACATATCAAACAAACCATAGCTTCATCTTTCTACCACTACATCACATAGGCAAACTCAGCCGGGGGATCAACATCCCAGGTCTGAGAAAAGAACAACAACTTTGCAATTATATGCATCCAGTACCCACTATCACTACATGTTGTAGATCACTTATAGATGTACACCAACTAGATATACCTTTTTCTTGTATAAACTACTTTGCCCTGAATAAGTCTCAGGATGACTTACCTAATATTAAAAAAAACTAAATAGCTTAGCAATTCATGTGGCGCGGCGTGCCGCCGCGCACTACCCGCTAGTGTGCATGGTGGATGCAAGCCTCCATGGAATCGCATATACGTTGAGAACGGGACCGCTCTCAGGGAAGATGGCGGTCCTGACCTCTCTACCCTCTCCCTCCCCTCACGCCGGCCATGGCCGCCGATCGACGGCGACGTGCGCTGATGCCGTCACGCCGGAGACGATGGTTGTGGGGCGTGTTCGTGTACCGCTCGGTGCGTCCCGTGTACCGTAGCGGACCGCGGACCCTGGGCTTCTTAGGCCTGCGCCCGACACGCGCGCCATGGCGGGACCGGGGGGTGGGGCGAACCCGGGCCAGGTGGGGTCGACAGCTACAGGGCACGCGGCTAGGATTGTGGAGGGGATAAATCCCATACCGCCTTCACACCCACCCCAGTCCATTCCAGATCTCGGTCTACTCCTTCTCCACTTCTAGGAGGTGATGAAGCCATGTACCTAGGGTAGGGTCATGGACCTGTCCAAGATACCCTCCCCAAGGACATCTCTAGAAGAAACTGCCTTTCAGTCGACCTGGAAGGATTCCACTCGACGGGCTCGAAGACACTCGACCATGAAGCCACTCACTCGACCACCAGGAGATGTAGGTTCACTCTGCACCCAAATAGTCTATTATTAAGTAGTCTTTATGGTCATGATAGCAGTTTATGTAGGGCGTTACCAGTAACGCCAGACCTTAATGTACTTTAAACCTCAGATAATCGAGGACCGGAGGGTCCGCAGACTCTATATAAGCCACCCCCTCCTCGGTGTAAAGGGTTCGCATCCTCAGAACTCATACGCATATAATTGATCGACCGCCTGTGCTCCGAGACGTAGGGCTGTTACTTCCTCCGAGAAGGGCCTGAACTCGTAAATCTCTTGCGTATACAACTACTCCATAGCTAGGATCTTGCCTCTCCATACCTACCCCCCTATTCTACTGTCAGGCTTAGAACCACGACAGTTGGCGCCCACCGTGGGGCAGGTGTCTTAGCGACTTATTGGAAAAGTTGCAATTTTTTCCGATCTCCTTCATCATGGTTTCAGGCGGAGTTTTGGTCGAGGGCTGCGAGATCCGTCTCGGCGCGCTCACATTCATCGCCGACGACTCGCTTGGCTTCGTGGAGGCTCCACTCGACATCGACGACTCCCGGTCATGGAGCGACGCGACTTTCGCTGCAGTGTCCGCGGTGTCCTCCGCTGCAACCGTCGACCCAAGATCGGTCGGTCGTTGTGTCATCCTCCTCCTCGCTCCCGCCGGCGCAAGCGCTCCGGTCGGTCGAGGCTTCAGCGGTGGGTGAGGCACGCGGTGGCCCGCCATCGGCCACCCCAAGTCGCGTAATCGAGCCCGACGAATTTCTACTGCCTGTTCGACTGCCGACTTGTTCGCAGAGATCGTGATCCGAAAAGCGACAAAGAGTGATCCAACAAGCGGAGGTCCTGATGGTCAATGGACCGCGCAGTCCTCCCGGCTTCCCCCGCGCCGACGGAGGCGACGGTGGAGGCGACCCAGCGCAGGTCCACGAAGAGTATCAACCCGAGCCACTCACTTCGCTGCAAAGGGAAGATCTTCGTCGCCGGAACATGGATGCGCTGCATACTCCTATCGTTGGAGAAATCCCCGAGGCTCGCGCCTTAGAGGACGCGCATTTGGCCAACCTGGCTGAGTGCACTCAACTGGAGAACCTCCAGCGAGCACTCGACGAGCATGCACGGCAACGGGTTCCAGACTCCAGTCGACGTCAGCTCTTTCCACCACCGACTCAGGTATATCGAACTCCAATTCAAAGTTTAGCAGCTGCAGCCCGTATAGCAGAGTCAATTCAGCCTTCCCAGTCGGAGGCTGGCAGAGGCTTGATGCAAATCAGAGATTTGCTCCGGGCAGCAGGGGATCAAAATTCAGCCGTATCACAGTCGCGGAACATGATTCACAGGAGATCCGTCACTGCGAATACAGTTCAGTAGGCTCATAGCCCGAGATCGCCCCCGAGGCGTGAGGGACGTGGGGGTTGGCGTGATCAGTATGATGACCGATTCGATCGCGATGATCGGCGTCGAGTGCCCACTCCACCCCCAAGAGGTGGGTCGACGCCTCGACAAAGAAGATGACAGACGCCAAGACAAGAAAGTTGGCGAAGGGTTCCAGTCGACCCCAGAGAACCAGGCTTTGATGCGAGATCCATCATCGTTCAAGGTTTGGTCGATCGGAACTGAGCTCACCGAGAAGGCCATGACAGGGATGTGCCCACCAGCAGCAGAGTTCACGTCTCAGGACCAGAGTATTTTAGCAGAGCCATCAGGGCCGCAGTGATTCCTCCCAATTTCAGGTTGGCGACTGGAGTCAGTAAGTTCACCGGCGAGTCCAAGCCCGATACTTGGCTTGAGGATTACCGAGTGGCTGTTCAGATTGGCGGCGGCAATGATGAGGTGGCCATGAAACACTTGCCTCTTATGTTGGAGGGCTCGACCAGAGCATGGCTGAATCAGTTGGCGCCTAGCAGCATTTACACTTGGGAAGATCTTGCCCGAGTGTTTGTTAGAACATTCGAAGGAACTTGCAAGCGACCAGCAGGGTTGACAGAGCTGCAGGTTTGTGTGCAAAAGTCGAATGAGACTCTGAGGGATTACATCCAGAGGTGGATCACGTTGCATCTGTAAGTGCATCTAGTGCCCCTTAGTGATTTTGGTGTATTGAAGACTTATAGGTTAAGGAACTAATGTGTTTATGAGTGTACACAGGTCTATAAGTCTATGAGGAGTTTGATATTTACAGAGAAAGTCGACCCCTAAAAATGAAGTTCTTCGACTGAAGACTTTGATATTCTGAAGACTTTCTGAAGACTTTGAAAGTGAAGAATTTGGTGTGACCTTGAAGACTTGATATTCATTTGAGGAACATGAAGCATGAAGACTTCTGTTTTCGTAGTTTCGTTTTCTCTTTCTTGAGTCATAGGAAACACCGTACTGTTAAAGGGGGTCGAGGAAATACTAAGGAAAAATTTCCATGTGATGTTCAACTCAAAATCCTACACCTACCAATCTCTTCGAGTGAAGCCTTTGAAATCTCATACGATTCACCAATTTCTTCAAGAATGAGACGGGGTTCTTCCGGTCACGAGGAATTTGTTCTGACCGAGGAGTTAGGAATTCGCCAAAGGCGGATTGCCTACACAAGGAGGAACATGATAGCCCGAGGAATTTGAGATTCAAATTTCCGATCCGTTCTTTGTGCGCGCCACCTGTCCCAAAATATCTTATCCACCTAACGGTCATATCATTGAAGGGCATTTATGTCTTATCATGTCGGGCTTCTCCCTAGGCTATAAATAACCGCCCCTACAACCACTAGCTGGTTGGCTGCCCGAGAGAAACTTGACACTTGTCATTTGAGAGCAACCCATCCTCCGAGGACTTTGAGCGAAAATCATCGAGTGAGGAAAACCCAAAACCAAACCCCTACAAACCCAAAGTGATTGAGCATCATCAAGAGATTGATCCTGCGTGGATCCGACGCTTGTTATCTTTGAAGACTGTGCTTCTTCCAGACGGTTAGGCGTCATGGTCTAGAGCATCCAAGAGGAATTGTGGATCATGGAGTGACCAAGTCTGTGAAGGTTTGGAAGTCGCTCAAGACTTACCACGAGTGATTGGACGAGGTCTGTGTGACCTTAGTTCAAGGAGAATACGGTGAGGACTTGGTGTCCGAGCTGCGTGCTCAGCCGATCGGGTGTCCGGATCTGTGTGTCCTCGAGTTTAAATACTCAGCCGCCCAACCAGACGCATAACCGAGACAGCAGTTGAACTGGTCTACCAAATCATTGTCTTCACCAACCTAATCTGGTTTTATTTCCTCAACCCTTTCATTTCCTCATTATCGTGTTGAGTGTTCGTTCATATCTATGTTTGAAGACTTTGATCAAGACTTTCTCAATTTCCTCAGTTCAATTTCTTCAGTCTATTTGTCTTCATCTTGTGCTATCATGTGTTTACGCTTTCTGTACTCTTTGATTGTCTTCATTTCATCATGATGACCATACCCGCATTTTGGTTTAACCACCTGGAGTTTTAGTTATGTCGACCGCAGGTATGAAGAAAGTGACATGCCCGATCTTTGACGGTCATGATTACCCCAAGTGGAAGGCCATGATGAGGAAGTGCCTCATGGCAATGGACAGCGAGCTATGGACCGTCACTGAAATTGGTCTTACTGATCTATGCAAGATGGCGAACGCAGATGATATTCGCAAGTACACTCGACTTGACATCATGGCAAAGGATATCATCTGTTCCTGCCTATCTAGAGATGAATTCAAGCGCATTATGCATCTTTGCAATGCGAAGCTTATCTGGGACCGAATCTCCGACGTCTATGAAGGTCATCGAACCCGTCTATGATGCCCGGTTTGAGGACTTCAAGGAATCTCTCAAAACGATGACTTTCGAACCGTAATCATCATCTTCTTCGATCATGTCTCATGGCAAAGGGTGACAAGGTAACCAATGTTCCTCATCCGAGTATAGTGATGATGAATCTGATGATGATGGATCTGATGATGATATTGAACCTAGTTATACCAAACTTGTTTGCATTGCCACTAAACAACAAACGGCCTTGGAAAAGGTTCAAAACATGCTAGATAAAAGTGATGATATGTTAGGTGAAGAAATGGATCGCACTAAAGCCCCGATCGAAAATCTTCAGAGACTTCAGCCTAGGCTTGATCTTCAAGGTCATCATAACACTCTCTTGTCTCGATCATGAGAAACTTTCTTATGAATTTCTTCAAAGAAAGCAAGATCTTGAGAAGTCGAGAGTGAGTTATGAAGATCTTCGTAAGGACCGCGATTCATTACTTGCTCAACAAATCAGCGCTTCTCGTGAAGAATTTGTTCCTCCATGCTTAAAGTGCATTGAACGTGAATCGCTAATTCTTCACCGAATGTTCAAATGCTTCAACTGTTACAAATTCTTCACCTGCCTCGCTATCACTAGTTCCTCATCTCGAGGACATTGCTAGTATCACTAACAATGCAGGTTGAAGGAATTGTACACCATGTGCATGTACAAAAGCCTCAAAGGGCATCGACTCTTTGTGATGTGCTTAAAAGCGATCCTCAATGAAACCCTAGGAAAGAGGGTATTGCCTTTGAGAGGAAACTCAATGCTGATGGAACATATTGGAAGCCTGAGCAGTACCCCAAAACCTCATGGGTTGCTGCAAAGGGACCTCCAGTTGATCCAACTATAAAATGTTCAAAAATCAGAATGGTGATGTATTTGCTAGGTATGTTGGCACTAACTGCAGGAACGGATCCCCTATGAAGAAAATCTGGGTTCCCAAGAAGTGCCTTGAAAGTCTTCAGGTGAATGTTCTCATGACACCACCTGTGAAGAAAAGCAACCCCAGATCAAAATCTTCATATGGACCAAATTCTTCATATGGATCCAAGTCCTCACACGGACCAAATTCCTCACGTGGATCAAATTCCTCAAAAGGATCAAAGTGCTCATATGATTATCATCGTGCTAACAACTCTGTTTCGCAGGGTAGAGCTAAGGGCTATGAATATGTGCATTATTCTTCAAACCAATATGTTCATAAGTCCTCGAAGAATTTCTATGCTTATTCATATGCTTACTGTTAGATATTACTATTTGGATGAAACCGCCTATTTGGGCCGGGTTAACTTCATCAAGAGTTCAACGTGTAAAAGCCTAAGCATGAAAGTAAGGGCCCAAGGCCCGTAGTCGGTTTAGAACTCAGAGCGTAAACCGCCCGGTATGTAAACTTGTATTGTAAGTTAGAATAGAGAGAGACCAACCCGGACACGAGTATGGACCGAGATTGGGACTCTTCAACCGACAGGCGCCACCCGTGTATAAGGGGACGACCCGGCGGTTCAAGGACGACAACAACAACTCGAGGCCTAGGCGGCTTATTTGCTCCCTAGTCATCGAGACCACATCAATCCCATCACAACTAGACGTAGGCTTTACCTTCATCGAAGGGCCGAACTAGTATAACTCTTGTGTCCTTGCATCCGCTTTAACCCTTCAAGTTAACCCGTAGCGATGGCTCCACGACTAAGTCCTTTCATGAGGACATCCGCCGTGACAAAACCACGACGCTTGGCGCCACCATGGGGCTATCGCATGATGGTTTGATGATCTTGGATGGCAAGTTCAAGGACTCAAGGCTATGCTGTGGGCCGGATGACCAAGAGTCGTCGCGGCAAGCTCTACATCGACGATGCAGTCGGGCCCCGAGGCCGCTCGATTGAGTACGGGTACCGTTCCCTTTGGTGGCATACATGTTTTCATCGGCAAGATTGATGAACCAGGGCTCGAGCCGGACATCCGCACCGACCTCGCCGAGATGGCTCAACAGACGAGATCTGCCCAGTTAAACCGCCGTGAAGCGTGCCTTTGTGGGAGTCATCCACGGAGGAAGTTATGAGGATGGATCAGAGTCTGATGGTGAGACCGTCGTCTACTCTGACGACGAGTCATCAACCGGAGAAACTGAATCTCTATATCAGCTACAAGATGGCCGGATTGGGGGCTGTTCCGATGGTGATGATTCCGACCCTCCGATCTGCCCAACCGGTTGGAATATTCATGGCCGATACACAAGCAGTGCTTCAGCCTTCGACCGCTGCGACAATATTGCCGGTTCAACAAGCGGCGACGGCCGCCGGGCAGAGGCCCCGTGGCGCCCGCCGCTCAAGTTTTATCGATCTGTTTGATGCGCTGGCTGCGCCATGGCGAGGTTAACCCGGCGGATCAGACGCCATAACGCGGAGATTGCGAAGGTGAAGGAACAAATCACCAAAGCTAAAGCGGATCTAGCAACCGCAGACGCCAGATGACAAAGCAGAAGCGGGCCGCTTTAGATGCGCAGCTTATAGGCTCATGTTGGATCGTAACGCCACATGAAGTCATGAAGAGGAAATACAGATCCCGCTTTGCCTTCGGGCCAAGGAAGAGACTCTTCAACACCCGAGCGGGAACCCGAATCACCGGTGGTAAATCGGGCGGAAGCACTGACGAGCGCGCCGTCCAGCCTCGTAATAGATCTACTCGCCATAACGCCAAGGCGCCAGCTGTGCAAACACCTCCGGTCACTACTCCAACCCGATGGATAACCTTGTTGCAGCTGCGCACGGCTAGAGGCTATTCCAATTGAAGGTGATTCACCACAGCAGAGAGACGCGCGGTCAAGGAGCTCCTTAGGACAGCTTTGGTCCAACAGAAGCGATTCAGATACCGCATGACCGGATCCACTCTACCCCGCCAAGCCGGAGCTATAGTAGGCACGTGGATGAACCAGCCATATCAAGTAATGCACGGCGTGGTGCGCCCGTGGCAACAACCCGGCAGTGGCGCCGATAACGCCTGGAGGTGGTGGACCGGCCCGAGCGCCGCAGGAGGCCGAGTTAGCAAGACAAAGATCAGCTTATCACCACGCCGGTTCGTCCGACCATCTCGGTCGAGCCTCGGGCTACCTCTAGCTCTTTGGGGTGCCTTGCCTCGCCCCCGCTTTACGCAATGTGCGCTTGCCCAAAGACTTCAAGGGTCCGCAAGGTGCCAAATTACACCGCTGATTTAGCCCGTACATGGATAGAAAGTTATGAGATGGCCATGGAGATGCTGGATGTGGATGAGGCCGCGTGTGCAAAGTACTTCACCATGATGCTCAAGGCACGGCCTGCATTTGGTTGAAGAGCTTGCCACCCAATTTATCAATTCATGGGCCCAGCTATGACCCGGTTTATCCAGAATTTCAAAGATACCGTAAGCAGCCCATGTCCGTAGTGGACTTGGCGGCTTGCGTGTGGGGAAGGGGAGTCAACAACCCATTGGGTACGCTGCGTTGAAATCTTGCACTCGCCGACGGATCAACGCCGACTCGCAATCATAACCTCGAGGGCAACCGCCGTTTAAGCCTTTAAAATTGAAGTTGGGCGCATGAAGCAATTTTGTAATGACATGGGCATTCTCATGGGCGCTTTAGTGAAGTATGCTGATTCTCGATAGTACCAAGGATCCCGAGTCCGACGATGACGAGACAGAAGGGAAGGAAGAACAAGAACTCCAAGGGCCAAGAACATCACTCGGCGGTAATGGTGGCGGAGGCAAGCGTAAAGTTTAAAGGCAACATGGACTTTGTAGCTAACACCAACGCTACAGGACAAGGGCGGCGCAAGGGTAAACAACCGAATCGGTGGAGCGCTTAATCCCAATCCGGACCGCTTGAACTATCTATTGAATCAACCCCGTCCAAGCATGGGACGAGGAGACGCCCAAGAAACCACCTCTCGAAGGATTGCTACATTATGCAGGAGTTCAAGAGTTCTAATGCTTTCCGTATGATCAAGGTTCCGCGGCGGTTCAGATCCGGGCCGGTTACGGTGGAGGAAATTCGTTCAGGATTTAATGGTAATCCGGCGGACATAACAATCGTAACAATCGAATAGCCAAGGTGGTTACAACCAAAAGAAGAAAGCAGCAAATGGGTTATCGAGCAACCCAAAGCAGCTTGAATAGTGGGCGTACCATGTCTTCACCACCAGCTTAGACAAGCGAGACCGAAGCTTCGAAGCGGGCAATAACGCTGTTGAACCGCCGTGCCCCATTACCTACGCTGGTCGGAGCAGCCCATTATATGGAGTAGAGAGGATCATCCTCCCCGGTCGACAATCCCGGTCACTAGCCTCGTGGTGGCACCTCGTGGGAGGTTATAAGTTCACCAAGGTACTCATGGATGGAGGGAGCAGCATTAACATCCCGTACTATGAGACCTTCCATCGTATGGGGCTAATGGATAAACATCTCAAACCGCCCAATACAAAGGTTCCATGGTGTGGTACCGCAAGTCAGCATATCCTGTTGGTAAAATAGCTCTGGAAGTGGCTTTTGGTGATGAATATGACTCCAGATCGGAAACATTGACGTTTGAAGTGGTAAAAACCCAAAGTCCATATCATGCCCTGTTCGGGCGGCCGGCTTATGCCAAGTTCATGGCACGACCTTGTTATATCTATTTGCAGCTCAAGATGCCAGGCCACAAGGGGACAATAACGGTTCATGGGAGTCGCAAGATTGCTTTGGAATGTGAGGAAGGTGATGCGGCTTACGCAGAGTCGGTTTGTGCCACCGAGGAGCTGAAGTATTATAAGGACAATGTTGATCCCGGACATGACTCCATTGAAGAAGCCAACTACAGAGCATGATCCGCCCCGAAATTCAAATCGGCAACCGAGACTAAGCTTGTTGACTTCGTGCTGGCGATTCATCCAAGCAGTTCAAAGATGAGTGCCAACTTGATCCGAAATAGGAAAGCGCCCATCGAAGTTCATCCGTGAGAATCGGGACATTTTTGCATGGAAGCCTTCCGACATGCCGGTGTACCGAGGCAACTCGCCGAGCACACTCTTAATGTTGATCCCAAGTACAAACCGTGAAGCGGGCCCACGCGGTTTAACGAAGAAAGGCGCAAGGCCATTGGAGAGGAGGTGGCTGTGCTCTTAGCAGCTGGTTTTATCGCTGAAGTCTTCCATCCAGAGTGGCTTGCTAATCCGGTGCTGGTTCTTAAGAAAACGGCACTTGGCGATGTGTGTGGATTACATAGATCTTAACAAGGCTTGTCCAACAGATCCTTTGCCTCCCCGCATTGACCAGATTATTGATGCTATCAAGGGTTGTGAGCGCTTGAGCTTTTGGATGCGATTCGGTATCATCGATCAAGATGGCGATTAAGGACCAGGAGAAAACAGCGCTTATAACTCCCTTTGAGCCTTCGCTATGTATCTATGCCTTTTGGGCTCAAGAGCGCCAAGCAACTTATCAACGCTGTACGAATTGCTCGCATAAACAGACCGGCCGTAATGTGCACGCCTATGTCGATGATATTGTGGTCAAGTCAAGGAGAAGGAGACACCGATTGACGATTTGAAGGAAACCTTTGACAACTCAAGGGTTTACAAGATGATGCTCAACCCGCCAAATGTGTCTTTGGTGTTCCGCAGCAAGTTATTGGGTTTTCGTGTCCAACAGGGAATTGAAGCTAATCCGAGAAGATTACGGCTATTACCTCCTGGCTAAACCGAAGTGTATTAACGATGTCCAGTGTTTGGCGGGACGGATTGCCGCTACCGAGCCGGTTTATCACCGCCTCGAGAGAAGGCCATCCTTTGTACCAGATGTGAAAAGACAGATCGCTTTGTCCGAGTCCACCACCGATGAGGTGTTGAGGACTTAAAGCGCAATTGGCCAACCCGCTCGTGCTCGCTGCTCCCATTGACAAGGAGCCGCTTCGCTATATGTTGTCGCTAACGCCAGGCGGTCAACGTGGCCATTGTGGTGGAGCCGAAGGAGGCAGGGAAGGAGCATCCGTTCAACGTCCGGTTTATTATATCGTGAGGTACTTATCGAATCTAAACAAAGGTATCCGCATTGGCGTAAGCTGGTATATGGAGTTTTTATGGCAAGTCGAAGCAAGCAGATTTCCAAGGGCACCCCATCACGGTGGTCGATTCGCTCCCTTAGGCGATATCATACGTAACCGGAAGCGATCGGCGGATTGCCAAGTGGGCTATAGAGCTTGGGCCGCACGATTCAAGTACGTGCCTTGACGGCGTGAAGTCTCAAGCACTTGTAGATTTCATTAATGATTGGACAGAGTTGCAAGCACCAAGAAAAGCCGGATCACACATATTGGACCATCCATTTTGACGGATCCAGCAATTGAGGGCTCGGGGTCGAGTCGTGTTAACTTCCCCACGAGGTGACAAGTTCTCATTACGCTCTCCGCTTAATGTTTCCTTGTACTAATAATGCAGCTGAGTATGAAGCCTTGCTTCATGGTCTCCGGATGGCTAAGGAGATGAATCTAAGCCGGGTTAAGTGCTTCGGTGACTCGGACCTAGTGGCTCAACAGGTGTCTGGCACTTGGGATTCAAAGGACCCACTCATGGCTGCATATCGTCGTGAGGTGGATATCGTTGCAGGTCACTTCAAGGGCTATCAGGTGGACCACGTGGACCGTCGGAAGAATGAAGCGGCGGACGCTTTAAGCCGGTTGGGCTCTCAGCGTAAACCGTCCCGCCTAATGTTTTTCTCGACGTTGCACAACCCGTCGGTCAAGCTCCCCGTGAAGCGGATTTGGCTATTCCTGATCCGGAGGCTCAATTGGTGGCAGCTCTTCACGCCACTCCGGATTGACGCTTCCTTATCTTGCGTACATGAACCGGGCGAAGTTATCAAGATGAGACATTGGCCCGCAGATAGTCCGCGATCTAAGTCTATGACCATTGTTAATGGCGAATTGCATCATTGCAGGCGTTTGTAGGCGTTTCAACGCTGTGTGTCCCCGAGGAAGGCTATGAAATATTGCGTGAGATCCATGAAGGAGATTGTGGTCACCACGCCGATCAAAATCCTTGGTGGCTAAAGCGCCCGCCACGGTTTCTATTGGTTGACCGCTCATGCCGATGCGGAAGATCCGGTCGACGATGTGATGGTTGCCAAAAGTTTTCCAGACGTGTTCACGCATCGCCCAAGAATTGAGGATGATTCCAATTACTTGATCGCTTGCAACCTGGGGCTGGATATGGTTGGGCCTTTCAAAAGGTCCAAGGACAAGAAGACCCACCCACCGTGGCGGTCGACAAGTTTACAAAATGGGTAGAGGCGTAACTCGTTAGCAAGTGTGGCGCGCCACGGCGGTTCAGTTCATCAAAAGGTGATTTTCCGGTTTGGTTTTCCACAAAGATCATCACGATAATGGTACCAATTTGTCCAAAGGTGCCATGAAGGAGTTCTGCGAACGTGAGCACATCCGGCTTGACGTTTCTTCAGTAGCTCACCCACAGTCCAATGGTCAAGCGGAAAGGGCTAATCAAGAGATATTGAGAGGCATCAAGCCCCGGCTTATGGTCCCTTTGCAGAGGACACCGGGTTGTTGGGTAGAAGAGCTACCATCTGTGTTATGGAGTATCAACACTACGCCCAACAGATCCACAGGATACACACCGTTTTTTATGGTCTATGGAGCGGAGGCGGTTCTCCCCAGTGACATCCGTCATGACTCACCTCGTGTGGCAGCTTATGTTGAAGCGGACAACGAGACGGCACGGCAGGATGCTTTGGACCGGTTGGATGAGGAGCGTGATATAGCAGCTGCCCGCTCGGCGATTTACCAACAGGATCTTCGTCGTTACCATAGTCGCCGGGTCAGAACTAGAACTTTTCAAGAAGGAGATTTGGTGCTTCGGCTCATCCAAGACCAGACTGATATGCACAAGTTATCCCCACCTTGGGAGGGACCTTTCATGGTCAGCAAGAATCTGCACAATGGGTCGTACTATCTGATCGATATTCGAGAGCATAAAGACTCACGCACGTCATAGGAGGAGACCAACAGGCCGTGGAACATAGCTCATCTTCGGCCTTATTATACCTGAGCCATCGGCTCTACTTATGTACATATTATGACAAAGGTATATATTATGAATAAAGTAATAAACCGGAGCCTCGGCTAAAGCGGGTATCTGTGATTGTTACATCATGCGTGGTTACATGGAGTTGTTCTGTCTTAAAGCGCCTCCGTTTACCCCCGAGTTTGCTTTCCAAAAGCTTTATGATATCACTTGGGGCTTGGTCGTGTCCGAACCAATGCAACACCTTTTGATAGGCTAAAGCCACCAGATCACTTGGGGACATGGTCAAGTCTGAACCATCACGCTCTTGATCGGCCTAAGGCCATAGAGTCACTTGGGGGCTTGGTGGAACCCGAACCATTGCCACGCCAGTTGATCGGCATAATGCCACGGTTTCAGTTGGGGACCTATCTGACTTGAACCATGGCTACACCTTATAGGGAGCTTGGTCGTGTCCGACCATGGTAACACCATCCGATCGGCTCAGTAAAGCCTCTTTTTGCAAACGGTTTATCATTGCCTTTGCTTCCATATTTTTTTCATAACTATTATTTGATTTTTGTTGCGTTTTTTAAACCGATAACATTTTTAAACCGGTTCAAACTGTCAATTGACGGAATTCGGTCCATTTTTAATCCGGAGATAATTTTCCGGTTTGACTTTTTTCTGTTAACATCCCATTATGGAGTAACAGGGGGCTTGTCATGACCCGGCACGGTTTACGTGGTAAATCGGCATTATAAACACAAGAGCTGTTTTCTCCTTTGACGGTAAGGGTTTATACAACCTCTGCTTCAAGATTGGCTAAGCCAACTTTATGCCCAGCGATGGCAGGTATTTTGTATCACAAATTTTGATTATATACCTCAATATTTCATTTCATATATATATGAACGTCACAAGCCGGCTGGCGGCACAAACCGCCGTGGCGGTTTAATTTTGTGACCACAGGCAATATAGATGGAAGGTTTCGATCATTCAAGCAAAAGTAGCAGCACCCATGCACGGAGGCATATTAAAAGCATAAGTGTTGGTTATCCTATTACAAGGCAACATGGTGCCCAAATAAGATCATTGTTTTCTTGGCGGAATATAATGAAGCAGCTATTTAAACCGGCTTCCGGTTCATGCTTGCTCGCCGCCCCGGTCTGATGGTTGTGGTTCGTCCTGCGCCGCCTCAGCTTCTTCATCTCTACCCAGCGGCTGGAAGTCAACAGTGGTCCAGTCGATTCCCATTAAAGCTTGAAAGACAGCCTCCTCATGGATCAGGGAAGATGGTTCAATATCAGGAGCGTAAGTATGCTTACGGATCGGAGGGATCAGGTTCTCCGCTTCGGGAATAGGTGCAGCTAGTCGTTTGTTCTGATCGTCATATTGAGCTTGATAATGCGACAAGTTTGCCTCTTCGGCCAATTGGCAAGCCAGAGGGTGCACCGCCCGGTTTATCGCTCTCAGGTCATCTTCGTTGAACTCGAACCGCCTTCCTTCAGACCGATAGCCCCGAGCTGCCTCAACAGATCGAATCGCACCCATGCTTTTGCCCGGATTAGGCGTTAATGGCACCGGTTCGAGCAGCAGATTTCTTCAGCTCTTCAATCCCAAGGGAAGCATTGACAACCTCCTAAGAGTATCTTGAATTAAAGAGGGTGCTGGGTTGTTATGTGATGCAGTGGAGATGATCCGCTGCGCTCCAGTGTACAACTGTTCGATTAAAGTGTAGGCAGCTTTCAATTTCATCCAAATATCTGACCCCAAGTGACCAATGCGTGTGCCTACAGCATTACAAGAGAAATCACAAACCGGACTTATCATAAGAAGGCCAAGTTATCACAAAAGCCAAAGGAAGCTTACCAAAGATGGCAGCAGTCATGGAATGCACTTGCCGCTTCACGTTGGTCAGCTCATCTACCACCGGTTTAAGGGCAGCTTCACATTTTCAACCTTTTGGTTAAAGCGGCCTTTTCAGGTCTCCCACCGCCCGCCAGACTTGAACCACTCCTTGAGCTGCTCCATAGTAGTCAAGGCGGTTTTCAGCTCATCCTTGGCCTTGGAGGTTTCTCGCTTGTTGAGATTTCAGATTATCTTGAAGATCATTGATTTGTGAGGCTTGTTGGCGATCTCACTGCAACAAAAAGGAGCATGCCAATATCTTCATTACAAGTCCCAAGTGCATAACCAGTGCATACACTTGGCACTTGGGGGCTAATGCATATTTGATCTTCATCCGCCAATAAATCACAAAGTCCCAAGCTCAATACAGGTATTCAACTTGGCACTTGGGGGCTAATGGCTATTTGCTCGAACATGTTCTGATGCGGCGATATAAATTACAGTCCCGGTTTAACTATAATAAGTTGAACCGGCCCTTGGGGATACATCAGTGGATTCTGAAGCATTGAGTTTATGTTAAGTCCCGGTTTAACTATACTAAGTTGAACCGGCCCTTGGGGGCTAGGAGAGTTAACAAAAATTGAAATATCCAAGCGGGAAAAGAACATGGAGGTTACCTCGAATTTTTCTTTCATCATCTTCACTAGGCCATCTTCATAATCACGACTGGTATACAGCCGGTTCAAGTAGCCAGAATGAAGGTCTTGGGGGTTCAGAGCAGCGTAAGTTGCCAGATCAACATCCCACTTGCCCTTGCTCATAGTGGCAAATTCTTCTTTGGCAGAATGTTTGGATAAAGCGACAGGATTACCCGGTTCGCTGTGGCCAAAGCCAGTAATCACAACGTCATCATCCTTGGTATCACCGGTTTGACCAGTGGATACCGGTTTGTCGCCAGGCCGGATTGGACCGGTGGATTTTTCAATCCGGTTGGGCTTCGGGCTGGTCGGCAGGATGGGAGGTGTCAATGTGCCTTTCTTCGCAACAAAATCGCCATCATTCGTGGAGGATCATTGGGCGATCTTCACAAATAGCTGCTTCAAGATTTGGGGCGCCGTCGGTTCAGGGGCGTCTCTTCGTCGGCCGCTTTATCCGCACGAGCCTTTTGCTCGCCTAGGCTTGGTACAAAAGGCACAATAATGATCAAACACGGCATATACTACGCAATGATGCAAGAGAAACAATATGAAATGTATAACTTACCCAAGCACCGTTTTAAGTGGTGGTAGCTGAGTAGCTGATGACTCGCCAGATGAGGAATGGGAAGTGACCTGATAATCGGAGTCAGATGGATTAAGAGGTTGACGAAAACAGCCTGCTTTAGGACAAGCATCGACAAGCAAATTAGAGACCTCGAACGATGTTTCGAACCGGACTGTTCGGTAAACCGCGGAGGTAACTACTGGCATTGTGCCGAAGTAAAGCGGCAAACTTCATGTTGTTGAGTCTTCATAAGAAATTTGGGATCCAAGTAAGCAAGGGGATGAGAAAATTTAATTTTCCGGTTTGCTCGACGGATTTTTAGTGAAGGCAAAGGATTTGAGTCAGAGGAGAGAATAGTTACCTCTACAACATCAGCATTACTGGTTTCAAAGATCATCCCGACAAATATCATCATTAATTAGGCGATGAAAAGTAAGCCAAGTGAATCAAGTTCTACCTCAAGGTCCGGATTACCCACATCGTCATCCACACCGGATCAAGATGCAGTGGTTTTCTCTTATGAGCAGTCCTCTTGACAGCTTTGGTCTTTTGCGGATTGGTTTTTCCGGTTTGTCCGCTTCTCCGGTTTCTCTTGTGGACGTTTCTTGCTCCGTAATGGATCATCACCCCGATTAAGTAGCGCTTGATGTTAAAATGATACCGAAATAACAGTAATATATTCAGTAAAAAATAGTCGAAGTCTTACAGATGGTGGTTTGTTGGTAGCATGAAGGGGAGCAGACTGTTAAGGCACGAGGTGTTCCGGTTCATTCAACATTTTCTTCACAGCCTCGGTGAACTCATCATCGGTAAGCTGGATATTAACATGTCGGAGGGGGTCGTTGACGCTACCAAAGGTACTCACACATTAAACCGGAGCGCTGGGAGAGGGGCAGTATGCTCCATGATATCCAACAGCGCAAGTAGATCAATTCGGTTAAACCATTGGCCATGAAGGCTCGAGCTTGAGAGTTGAGGAGCGATTTACTTCTCTCATTGGCGGTTAATATTTGTGGAAAGGGATGTATACATCGAGTCGCCCGGACGAAAAACGGGCAAAGGATTCTCATTGGTAGGAGAGGTGTCTCGCAATAGAACCATGTTTGATTCCATTCCTTGGGGTGGTGTGCAGTTTGACATGAGGATAAGTGACCTCCTTTCTTTTTGAATCGCCACACCACCCAATTTGTGTTGGGCCCGTCAAGTGAATTCATGCGGCGGTTTAGATGGAAGCAGTCTCTAAACAGTTCAACTGTGGGTTCTTCTTGAAAGTATGCCTCATAGAGCACTTGGAAGTGACAAATATTGGTAATGAATTGGGGCCGTATCTTCATGGACGGAGTTGAAAATTGGCTAAAACATCCCGATAAAATTTTGAACCGGGCGGGTTGAAACCCCGGGCTAAGTGATCTGCGAAAACTACAACCTCTCCTTCTTGAGGTGTGGGTGGACATTCTTTGTCAGGAACCCTCCAATGGATAGTATCTTTACTGCTTGAAGCGCCAGTCAGGACCAGATTGTTTAATTGAGTTTCGGTGACACGGGAAGGAGCCCAGTTGCACTCATATACTTGTTTCTCCATCTACAAAAAATATAAACCGTTCAAGAAATGTGTTGGGACAAAGAGAGAACCGTGTACAATGCTAAATCGAGACAACTACATCTAAACCGGAGTTCTATGAAGCGACAAATTATCCGGTTAAGGAGTTCTGGCGGTTCAACAAGGGGACTAATGGTGTATACCGGTTTATTTAATTTTTTCTATGTTAAGTTAAACCGCCTGGTCTAAATATTGGAAACAATTGAGGCTGCGAACGGCTAAGTGTGCAGAAACAGGTTTCGCAAGATTTCTCTACAACGAAGGATCCGCCGATCGTAAAAGAAGAAAATATCCAAAAAGAATAAAGCGAGCAAGATTGATGCAATGAGCAGGAGATAATGTGCGAGATCTATGGACGTGAGCACGAGACTACAAAGCGGATGCTAAAAGCTACTACTAATCGAGCAAGGTGTCACAGATCTATCCAGAGTCCGGTATGAGCATGAGCAGTTAATGGAGCACTGCAAGAACAAGAAACCCTAGAACGAATCTAGGTCGAGGGGAACTGAGGACCTACCAGAGTTGAGGAGATGCGGAAGATTGCTGCGTTTCTCTGGTGCATTCAGGTTGATGCAGCGGCTCAAGACGGTGCAGAGGTTGATGGCGGCGGCGGAGCTCCGAGGCTAGCGACGCGAGGAAGACGAAGAGAAAGGGGACGGAGGGGAGAAAAGGAATGACCCTTAGGTCCTATTTACAAGGCAAGAGACCTGTGTCAGGCGCGTGAATCAAGGAACCAAAAATTTGGGAAGCAGAGCTGTCGCCTCGGTTATTGCGGATCTGTTAAACAAAGAAGGTATCATGAATGCTATCTTTATGGGAACGTCATGACGGTTTACAAAAACTAGAGAAGGTGACATCACGGCGGTCCAACAATTAAAAGAAGATATTGAAGATGAAGGTTTTTTATCAAGGATTGACATGAACCTGTTCAAATCAATCTGGGGCCTAATGTTGGGGATATTACTATCGGATGAAACCGCCTATTCGGGCCGGGTTAACTTCATCAAGAGTTCAACGTGTAAAAGCCCAAGCATGAAAGTAAGGGCCCAAGGCCCGTAGTCGGTTTAGAACTCTGTAGCCGTAAACCGCCTGGTATGTAAACTTGTATTATAAGTTAGAATAGAGAGAGACCAACCCGGATACGAGTATGGACCGGAGATTGGGACTCTTCAACCGACAGGCGCCACCCATGTATATAAGGGGACGACCCGGGCGTGTTCAAGGACGACAACAACAACTCGAGGCCTAGGCGAAGCTTATTTGCTCCCTAGTCATCGAGACCACATCAATCCCATCACAACTAGACGTAGGCTTTTACCTTCATCGAAGGGGCCGAACTAATATAACTCTTGTGTCCTTGTGTCCGCTTTAACCCCTTCAAGTTAACCCGTAGCGATGGCTCCACGACTAAGTCCTTTCATGAGGACATCTGCCGTGACAAAACCACGACACTTACCCTAACCCCTCTTATGTGAAACGAAATGGATTGGCCTCTATGCCACCATTATCATATGGAGCTCGCAGAGTGATGAACTCTTTGCCACCCCTTCAGATGTGGGTGGTGAAGAAAAAGAACTAATCTCTTCTGCAGGGTCAGGTCTCCAGACGTGCTTTAACGTCTGAAGAATTTGTTGGGGGCCTGACAAAAATACCTGAAAGGACGCAGGCTAATCATGAAGAAATGAACTTTCATTTCACACGTCCTCATACTTCTTAACTGTTATACTGCCTGATGAAATTCATCTGATGAAATTGATATCATATTCTTCACTGATGAAGTATATGAGATCGTAAGTTGCACTAATTCATCTGCAGGATAACCCAAAGCAAATGAGTGGGTCCTCGATAGTGGATGTACAAATCACATGACTGGTGACAAGAATCTATTGATGGATGCTCCCTTATCACCATCACATCTGAAGCATATCATCTTTGCTGACAAAGGCAAAAGTCAGGTATTGGGTCTTGGTAAGGTTGCGATCTCTAAGGACATACACATGGACAAAGTCATGCTTGTTGAGTCCTTAGGATACAACCTCATGTCAGCCTCAATGCTTTGTGATCTTGATATGGTTGTTGTCTTTGGCAAGTATCGCTGTGTTGTGATCATGGAAGTCGACAATTCCAAAGTCTTCAAGGCTTTAGGAGAGGAGACTTGTATATTGTTGATTTCTCTACAGACCACAACCAGCCGTGTGTCTACTTGCAAAAGCTTCAAGGCTGGCTATGGCATCGACGACTTGGTCACGCAGCATGAGGAATTTGCACACGCCATAAGAAGAAGCATGTCATTGGCATTGAAAATGTCAAATTCCTCAAGGATCACTTGTGTGGAGCCTGTGAAGCTGGAAAAATGACCAAGGCCAAGCATCCAGCTAAGACTATCATGACCACTACTCGTCCATTCGAATTGCTTCACATGGACCTCTTTGGTCCTAATCATTACTCAGCAGTCACTAATGATGCATCTCTATATGGCTTTGTTATTGTTGATGATTACTCTCGTTACACATGGGTACACATTGTTACTTACGAAAATGAAGTACATGAAGTCTTCAAATGATTTTCCTCGAGGGTTCAACCAACTTTGGTGTGAAGATCAGGCACATCAGGAGTGACAATGGAACTGAGTTCAAAAATTCCGGTCTTGATGCCTATCTTGATGAACTTGGTATTACTCATGAGTTATCTGCCCCTATACTTCTCAAAGAAATGGCGTCGTGGAGCGCAAGAACAGTAACTCTTGTTGAGATGGCTCGCACTATGTTTGATGAATACAAAACGCCTCGCTTTTTGGATTGATGCAATTGATACCGCGTGCCACATCATCAACAGAGTATATCTTCACAAATTCTTCAAGAAGACTGCCTATGAACTCCTCAACGACAAGAAACCGAATGTGAGTTATTTCAAAGTCTTTGCTAAATGCTGGATTAGAGATCCTCATCACAATTCTAAATTTGCACCAAAGCACATGAAGGTTTTATGCTTGGTTACGAAAGGACTCAGACACCCTGTGGTCTTCAACATCGCTCTTCACAAGATTGTTGATACTGTAGATGTGCGGTTTGATGAAACTAATGGCTCGCAAAGAGAGCACCTACCTTCTGTGTTAGATGAACCAGCACCGAGGAATCTATCAAGTTCAAGGCAACTGAGGATGTCATTCCTCATCAAGAATCTGTCAAGAATTCATTCTCAGACGTGAAGAACGCCGAAATGATGCACCTGAGGATAATGCTGAAGAAAATGGTACTGAAGAAAATCCTGATCAAATTCCTCGACGACAACCAGCTCATCCTCGCGTTGCAAAAGAAGTGCAAGTTGACAAGATCATTGATGACATTGAAGCGCCAGGTCCTCTCACACGCTCAAAAGCTTCACATTTATCTAACTTTTGTGGGCACTATGCTTTTGTCTCTATCACAGAGCCCACTAAGGTAGATGAAGCATTTCTGGAGCCTGAGTGGATTCATGCCATGCAAGAAGAATTACACCAGTTCGAGCTCAACAATGTTTGGGAACTGGTCAAACGTCCAGATCCTCACAAGCATAATATCATTGGCACAAAGTGGATCTACCGCAACAAGCAAGATGAAAATGGCCTTGTGGTGAGGAATAAGGCACGACTTGTAGCTCAAGGCTACACACAAAGTTGAAGGAATTGATTTTGATGAAAATTTTGCACTGTTGCTAGACTTGAGGCTATTCAGATATTACTTGCTTATGCTAACCATCATAATATCACTTTATATCAAATGGATGTGAAAAGTGCATTCCTCAATGGTAAGCTTGAGGAAGAAGTATATGTTGCTCAACCCCTGTGTTTTGAAGATCCAAAGAATCCCGACAAAGTCTTCAGACTCAACAAGGCCCTCTATGGTCTCAAACAGGTTCCCCAGGCGTGGTATGATACATTGAAGGAATTCTTCGTGAAGAATGGCTTCACACCCAGTTCACTCGACCCTACTCTCTTTACTAAATCATATGATGGTGAACTGTTTGTGTGCCAAATATATGTTGATGATATTATCTTTGGCTGATCGACCAACGTTATAGTGATGAATTTGCCTATATGATGAGTGAAGAATATCAAATGTCTATGATGGGAGAATTGAAATTCTTTTTAGGTCTTCAAATTCGTCAACAATACAATGGCATATTCATATCTCAGGAGAAATACCTCAAAGATGTTCTGAAGAAATTCGGCATGCAAGATTGCAAAGGCGTCAAAATTCCTATGCCCACAAATGGCCATCTATGCACTGGATGAAAATGTATTGACTTTCGATCACAAGGTATACCGCTCCATGATTGGTTCTCTATTGTACTTATGTGCATCTAGGCTAGATATAATGCTTAGTGTTTGCATGTGTGCCCGATTTCAAGCTACACCGAATGAATCACACCATAAGGCTGTGAAGCATATTCTTCGATATCTAGCTCACACACCAACACTAGGATTATGGTACCCCAAGGGCTCTAGTTTTGATCTCATTGATATTTCGACTCGACTATGCTGGTGATTGTGTGGACCGCAAGTCAACATCTGGTACTTGTCATTTCCTGACGATCTTTGGTCCGTTGGTCCTCGAAGAAACAGAATCTGCGATCACCGCTCATCGGAAGCTGAATACATTGCTGCTGGCTCTTGTTGTGCTCAATTGCTGTGGATGAAGCAAACTCTCAAGGACTACGGCATCAACGTGAAGAATGTGCCTCTCATCGTGACAATGAGAGTGCCATCAAGATTGCTCACAACCCAGTTCAGCACTCGAAGACAAAGCACATTCAGATTCATCATCATTTTCTTCATGATCATGTGTTGAAGGGCGACATCTCCATCGAGCACGTGAAGACTGAAGAACAGCTAGCTGATATCTTCACTAAGCCCTTGGATGAGAAGAGATTTAGCAAGTTGCGGTGTGAGCTAAATATCTTAGAATCTTCGAATGTTCTTTGAAAAGGACACACATCCTGACACTTATGCAAAATTGATGACTTAGATGTACAACACATGAAGAAACGTTTTCTTCAATCAATGAAGAATAACACTCTAAGTGTGAAGAAATTAATGAAGAATTTGATTCTCGTAACCCCACGACAATTGTACGCTGTGTCTGAAATCATCATTCCTATACGGTGGGTCACGCCACCACCAAAGTTGAAAATCTTCAATTTGAGTTTTCCTCGTTTTGAAATTCTTCACTTTTCAAATTCTTCAACTTTGCAAAATCTTCACTGATTCCGTCGTTTTCTTCATTATATATATATATATATATATATATATATATATATATATATATATATATATATATATATATATATATATATATATATATATATATATATATATGGGTTTATGTCCTCTACATCATTCACTTATGGCTATTTCTTCAAGTTGCTTTTACGCTAAGTGAATGTGATCGGACCCTTCCCTCTATGCTATACTCAACCCAATCTATTCACAAATTCTTCATGTGCGCTCTATTTGAAACTCGCTCAAAATCTTCACCGTGTCCTTGTCATTTGAAGAAATTGCTAATGGAACTTTTAACTTATCTTATCCAAAATTTTCGGCTTTGCCGCTCAAACCGTTCCGCATCCCACGGTAAACTTATCTATTCACCCACGATCTAAAACAATCTCCACTTTTCAGTACGTGGGTGACACATGTCAGTTTAATGAGAAGGGTCAGGCACGCTCGTCCAAAATCTTTGAGCGATCGGTTTTTCACCGTGGCTATATATACCCCTCTCGCCTTCCTCACTTCCTTTACTCCGCCGACCGCTCTCTCTCGCCGAGCTTCAAACCCTAGCACCGCCGCTTACTCCATAAATCGCCGGTGAGGAAGAGCTTCACCGCCTCGACCTCGTCGCATTGTCAGACTCGCTACCGATCATGAAATCTTCACTCGCCGCCGCCATAGCTGTCTTCCTCCGCCATGTTAGGGCGTGGAAGATCTAACCGATTTAACTTCCCATCTGTTCTTCTCAGTTCGTCGTGTTCTTCATTCGGGTAATTAAAAGTTACTTTTATTACTCGCTTTGATTCTCAAACCTTCCGAAAATCTTCAAAGGTGTTTATTCTTCAAATCTTCACACATATGAACACCTCAAACGAAATAAGCTCTTGATTCGCTTTCTAAGCAATGACTTTCTTCAAGATTCCTCAATTGTGTGGATCCTCGATCTATACAACTCGAACCTAAGACAAAGATCGCTTAGTGAAATTCTTCAAGGCACATCTGGTCAAATTCCTCAAACTAGTTCTTTTGAAAACCTTCCGAGAACGATATGACCTCTCCAAATTCCTCGCAACTATACTCTGCTCACAGTACTCATGTCCGCTGCTGAATCACTAGGTTCTCATCAACTTCTCATTTGTAGCGTTCCTCAAAGAAAAGTTGCATACTTCTTCAGAGAATTAGATTGTTCAAATTCCTCAGCTGAAGAATATGGCAGAAGGAAAGAAGCAACAGAAAGGAGGAAAGAGGCCTGAGGTCATGACTGCGTTTGAGATTCCCGAGGACATCTATGCTGATTATTGCACACCTGATGAAGCCGAGTTCGGCAAAGAAAACAAAAATCAGCGCAAGGTGCGCATTCAAAGGATTGAAAGGAGATGGGCAAGGGAATGGAGGGAGTACAGATATGTGACTCCAAAGTACATGAAGAAATTCACACTGAATCCTCCATGCCCAAGAGCTCCATTGGCACCTGGTCAAGAAGCTGACCCCACCAGCATCAAGCGTGGTGAGGACTTTCCTGAAGAATGGGCCAAGCGCCAAGCCAAGTTGGCGAGACAAGCCAACGAGGCAGTGAGGAAATTCAATGAGGACTCTGCTACTGCTGCTGCCACTGAGGCCTCTGTCAAGCCAAGAAAATCTATGGCAAAGAAGCCCGCACACAAGCCAAGTGCTTCACCAACAGTGCCCTCATGGCCAAGTTCCTCATCTGTGCCCTCACGGCCAATTCCTCATGCTGCTCCTGCTCCTCCAAAATCCTCAGCTCCTTCAAAGTCCTCAGCAGCTCCTCTCAAGTCCTCAGCGGTTCCGACAAAGTCCTCAGCACCTGTGCATCTGGCCACGTGCTGAAGGACTGCAGGCATCTCAATTGCCTCTGGTGTTTTAGCAAGTTCCTCAGCTGCACCAAATTCTTCATCTGGGCCAACTCTGCTGAAGACTAAGGCCACGGTGGACGAGGTCCTCGCCAAGTCCCAAGAAGAAACAGCCGCCTTCCAAGATCCATTCAAGATGATGAAGCTGATGATGATGAATTTGCGGAAATCATCGAGATCGACAAGAAAGGGTCATAGAGCCAAAGGCACACTGCGTACATCTTGTTGGATCCAAGAGCGATCCTAGACTACATTGATCTCTCGCACAAGGACCCAAACACTCCTATACCGACTTCAATCTGACACCGCCAAAGTCACATGTCGACTCATTTCATCCAAGAGGAGAAATGGAAATTTGATACAGCCAGAGAGATCAAGAAATCGCAGATGTAAAAGAGAAACTGCTGAAGAAAAATGTTGTCAAGATGACAACTGAAGAACTTATCAAGATGCAAGCTGACATCAAAGCCCTCAGCGACAAATTTGACTCATATTATGCTGATTGGCAAGGAGCCAAAGTCAGATTTGTCAACTGACGAAGAAATTCTCAAATGTTGCAGCCCCAACGCAACAAGAAATTCCTCAGCCGGAGCCTCCGCTCACCGATCGAAGAACATGCCAAGACCACCGATGAAGTTCAGGCTGTCAAGACAATGCTAGTTCGTGGCTGATGACTCCATTCCAGCCGCCGAAGAAATTGCCGTGGCATCCACTAGTGGTGCGCTCAAGAAAGCTGAACAAGTCAGGGCAACTACATCGGCCATACCGAGGAAAATCAACCAGATTCCTCGGCTCCTCCTGCGCCTACACCAACTCCAATCCTTCCATCTATATCTGATGTGAAGAAGACCAAGGCTGCAGAGCGAGCTGCACTGAAGAAACAGAAAGCATCAGCTGCGTCAAATTCTTCGGCTACGAAGAAAATGAAGCCAATGACCAGTTCTTTTGAAAATCCTATTGATGCTGTTCCAATTTCCTCAGTTCCATCAAAGGACCTTGTTCCTTTTGGTGAAGATAATGAGATCCCAAGCGGATCTGATGAAGAAATCAGTCTGCTGCTTCGTCAGAGCAGATTGATGAAGAAATTGAAGTGGAAGCAATCCCTTCAACCCCAATCATTTCCTCACCTATGCCTCAGTTCACAGTGAAGAGGCTGGTGTTGAGGAAATTGAAGAAGAAGATGGATATTGGAAGCACAACGCCGGTGATGAACGATGACTTTTGGGAAAGTCAAGATCCAAATTCTCCACTCTTCACCCCAATCCAACAGATTCCTCGGTCCCCGCTCCAACAGTTCAAATGGGCTCAAGAAACTCATCCCACTTCATCTCAGACATGAAGAAATTCCAGCCACTAGCGCCGATGAACCCTTCTGCCGATCCTCGATCGCACATGTAGAGGAACCAGAAATTCCTCACCAAGAACCCGAGATTGCGATTCCAGAGGTCGTGATGCAACTCATCGACACTCCATTGCAAAAACCAAAGAATCCATTCTCAACGAAACAAAAGTTCAAGGCTGAAGACTTCTTTCATGAAAGCACGTGTTCTTCACGGATTACAACCCATACGACTCTGCTCGCATAAGGAAAAGGCGTTTCTGGACTGCTAGTCAAGCCAACTTCTATTCCTCTGTGCTCTTCAACAAAGACAAAGTCTTCAATCATGCACATATTCCTCATGTGGACATGGAATCTATGCGGGCTTCGAGCCGGTCCTCGGTGTTCTTCACGATGCAGACTTGAATTTCTGCACCGACATCTGTGATTGGAATGAAGAACTCATTCTTCAATTCTATGCAACGCTTCACATCACCGATGACGCTGAAGATGTGAACTCATGGGTGTTGGACTGGATGTCTGAAAACACTCACTACAAGGCACCAAGAATCTGAATTGCTTCGTGCCCTACCACTCGATCCTCCCTTGATGGCGCTCGTTGTATCTACAACGAACTCGAGCTTTCAAATCACTACATGCAAGTGCTGATGAAGCCTTTGAAGCCAGGACAGGCACCTCGAACCAAATTCCTCGTCAAGGAATTACTCCCTCTGTAAACTAATATAAGAGCGTTTAGATCACTACTTTAGTATTCTATTGCTCTTATATTAGTTTACGGAGGGAGTACTATATGTGCCATGGACTGTCTATCGGATTCTGACGAAGACAATGAGTCCTATCAAAGGCCACGACTCAAATGATGAAGAAGTCGTTGGCATCATGAAGAATATGCTTTTCAATATCATTCATGGCATTCCGCCAACTTCCATGATTTCTTCATGAGGACTCGCAAACATTGCTATGTCACCTTTTGAGCTGAAGCCTTATGCACCATGGATTATGAGGTTCATCAGACAAGTTCTTCACTCAATTACAAGGCTGATACTCAATCATCGCAGCTACTTGCCTCCAATTGAAGTCCTCAAACGGACATTTTCCTCGGTGATGACAAGGGCAAGGCAACTGTTGTGATCGATGAAGGCATTCGCCCATTGATGGTCAATTTCGCAAAGCTGCATCCTACTCCACCAATGATGACTCGCCACCCATGACTCGCCGCCAATACCTCGGCCAAGCAAAATCCTCAAGCCACAACACCTGTGGTGATGACTCGATCGTGAGTTACTCCTCGCCTTCATCGGAAGGTTGATCGCAATCATAAATGGGTCAAGCGCCGGTTTGGTTCAATTCTTCACAACATGACCTCTACACACAATGCAAAGTGAAGAAAAACCACTACTACCTCCATGAAACCTTCAAACGCACCTGGGCTGTTCTTTCAAATGTCTACAACGCGGAAGAACTGAAGACAATGGGTCTCAAGGAAGACTTTGACTGGTCTGCACCTCCACCGAAGAAATACAAGAAGGTCAAAGTTCCTTCCTTGGTGGCCAGCTCCTATTCTTCATCGCGAGACACTGATGAAAATGAAGACTTGGACGACACTATGGCAGGCCCTACTACGACAACCGACCCCAACAACACTGGCGCTCCTTCATCAACTTGAATTTCTTCAGGGGCATTAGTCCTCAGTTTTGATCCTTTTGGTCATTCGATGACAAAGGGGGAGAAATGTGAGTCAGTCTTCAAGCGGGTCTATTATATGGGCAATTTTTTTTGATAAGTTACAACTCTCGTTCTTCTGAAACTTTTATTGGATTGAGTTGTAATCTTAAACCCGATGGTGCTCTGATACTTTTGATGCACTGTGCTCTGATACTTGATGCACTGTGCTCTGATACTCTTGATGCGTTATTTTGCATGCTTGTTCCTCATTAATGTAATTGTACGCATGCTGAATTTCGTCAAGCACCATATTTCATCATGCATTTCAAATTCTTCATATTATATGTCAAATGCGTGTATGAATTACAAGATATAGGGGGAGATCTCCATGATTCAACTCTTCAAATGTGCAATGCCTCAAAAGGAAATACCTCACTATGCACATCTTCAGGGGGAGTTCTTCTATATCTTGCAATCAAATTCCTCAATATCAGTATTTACATTTCATATGTCTATCCCCGTTGAAAACTTAACCTATATTGTCATCAATCACCAAAGGGGGGAGATTGTAAGTGCATCTAGTGCCCCTTAGTGATTTTGGTGTATTGAAGACTTATAGGTTAAGGAACTAATGTGTTTATGAGTGTACACAGGTCTATAAGTCTATGAGGAGTTTGATATTTACAGAGAAAGTCGACCCCTAAAAATGAAGTTCTTCGACTGAAGACTTTGATATTCTGAAGACTTTGAAAGTGAAGAATTTGGTGTGACCTTGAAGACTTGATATTCATTTGAGTAACATGAAGCGTGACGACTTTTGTTTTCGTAATTTCATTTTCTCTTCCTTGAGTCATAGGAAACACCGTACTGTTAAAGGGGGTCGAGGAAATACTAAGGAAAAATTTCCATGTGATGCTCAACTCAAAATCCTACGCCTACCAATCTCTTCGAGTGAAGCCTTTGGAAATCTCATACAGTTCAGTCAATTTCTTGATGTGATGAGACGAAGTTCTTCCGTCGCCGAGGAATTTGTTCGACCGAGGAGTTAGGAATTTGCCGGTCATGGATTGCCTACAGTGAGGAACATGATAGCCCCGAGGAATTTGAGATTCAAATTTCCGACCGTTCTTTGTCTTCTTGGCCACCTGTCCCAAAATATCTTATCCACCTAACGGTCATATCATTGAAGGGCATTTATGTCTTATCATGTGGGGCTGCTCCCTAGGCTATAAATAGCCGCCCCCTACAACCACTAGCAGGTTGGGTGCTCCGAGAGAAACTCGACACTTGTCATTTGAGAGCAACCCATCCTCCGAGGACTTTGAGCGAAAATCATCGAGTGAGGAAAAACCCAAAAACCAAACCCCTACAAACCCAAAGTGATTGAGCATCATCAAGAGATTGATCCTCGTGGATCCGACGCTTGTTACCTTTGAAGACTGTGCTTCTTCCAGACGGTTAGGCGTCATGGTCTAGAGCATCCAAGAGGAATTGTGGATCGCCGAGTGACCAAGTCTATGAAGGTTTGGAAGTCGCTGAAGACTTACCAGAGTGATTGGACGAGGTCTGTGTGACCTTAGTTCAAGGAGAATACGGTGAGGACTTGGTGTCCCGAGCTGCGTGCTCGCCGATCGGGTGTCCAGGACTGTGTGTCCTCGAGTTTAAATACTCACCTGCTCCAACCAGATGTACAACCGAGACAGCATTGGAACTGGTCTACCAAATCATTGTCTTCACCAACCTAATCGGTTCTATTTCCTCAACCCTTTCATTTCCTCATTCTTGTGTTGAGTGTTCGTTCATATCTGTGTTTGAAGACTTTGATCAAGACTTTCTCAATTTCCTCAGTTCAATTTCTTCATCTGTTTGTCTTCATCTTGTGCTATCCTCGTGTTTACGCTTCCTGCACTCTTTGATTGTCTTCATTTCATCATGATGACCATGCCCGCATTCTCTTATGCTTACTTCTGAGTACTTATTCCGCTGCAAGTAGTTCTTCACTTAGGAATTTCCTCACCGGCAAATTCCTCGTTGAAGAATTCATAAAAATCGCCTATTCACCCCCCTCTAGTCGATATAACGCACTTTCAGCATCACACCGTGGAAAATGTATGTAACGCCCCGGATTCGATGCGCCAGGTGTTTGCCAGTTATTTGCCTTCGTTGCCATGTCATGTGCTTGCGTGTCTCTCTTTGCCATGTCATCATATGCATTTCATATCATGTCATCATGTGCATCGCATTTGCATACGTGTTCGTCTCATGCATCCGAGCATTTTCCCCGTTGTCCGTTTTGCAATCCGGCACTCCTATGTCTCCCGGCGCCCCCTTTTACCTCTTTTCATGTGCGGGTATTAAACTTTCTCGGAATGGCCCGAGGTTTTCCAAGCGGCCTTGGTATAGCACCGGTAGACCGCCTGTCAAGTTTCGGATCATTTGGAGGTCGTTTGATACTCCAACGGTTAACCGGGTAACCGTGAAAGCCTCTTTTGTGTGCAGCCCAACACCCCTTCCAAAGTGGCCCAAAACCCAGCAAACTCCCCTCCATGCTCTCGGTCGTTCGATCACGATCGCGTGGGCGAAAACCGCACCTCATTTGGACTCTCCTAGCTCCCTCTACCTATAAATAAGTGCCTCCCCCTCCATTTTCACGGATGAATCCCCCCGAAACCCTAGCAATTTCCCTCTCCGCGCCGGACGTGTCCGTCCCGGACCGGACGAAACCCGCGCCGCCGCCCCGGCCTCTCACGCGCCGCCACGTCAGCTCCCTCACGCTGGGCCCGCTGCCCATCGCGAGCCCGCCTGGCCGCCGGCCCGAAGGCCTGCGCCGCCTGAAGCTCAGCTTCGCTGGCGGGCGAGGTCGCCGCCGTGCCCCTTCGCCACCGGCCGGCCGCCGCCCGCCGCCTCTCCGGCCGCCTCGCGGAGTGCCCAGCGTCGCCGCCCGCCTCCTCCGCCATGGGCCGCGCCCGCCTCCGCCATCCATCCGGCCGCGCGCTTCGCGGCGCGACCGTGCCCGCCCGCCGCCTCGCCTCGCGTCCCTCGTCGCCGACGCCCGCGCCTCACCTCGCCGGAGCCGCCCGCAGCCTCGCCGGATCCGGGGAAGGTGGATGAGATACACCAACCCCGGGAACCAAACGCTCCCCCGCGCCCGGATCCCTCTGTCCCGGATCCCTCCGTCCCGTTGACTTTTCGAGAGGGTAAAAAACTGCCAAGTCCCCGAGTTTTCAGTAATTTTCATGCATTTTCATCATGCCATAACTCTGCATCCGTAGCTCCGTTTCGCGCGTATAGTATGTCAAATTGTTCGTCTCGAAGAGTAGATCATTTCATCTCATTGCATCATTTTCATTTGAGCTCATCTTGATGCCCTAAATGCTGTTGGAAGAGTGCTATGTGATGTTAGTTTCTGATTCTTATCAGAACATGCACTTTTGTCATTTTTGCCATGATTGATGTGTGCACCCTATGAATTTGAGTCCTACATGTGTTTTGTTGTATGCCATGCCATCTTTCCAGGGGTGTATGCTATGTATTTTTGTGATCTATGTGGTGACTAGCACAAGCATGCAAACTAGGCTTCATGATGTTGCTGATTTCAGCCCTGTTTTGCTGATATTTTTATGCCATGTTAACTTGATGCTACCGAGAGCTCCATGCATATTTTGAGATACTTCACTAAGGATGTTTTGTTCTACATGTCTTGCTCTATCCATCCATGCCCTTGTTTGCAATTATGGAGTGCCATAGCTTGAGTCAATCGAGCTCTACTTTTGCTATAAAATGTTTCCTGGCAGATTGTTTACATGTTATTCAATTTTGCCAAGGTTGTTGTAGTTGATCCGTGTATGCTATGATGTTGTTCTTGCCATGTATAGCTTCTATGCCATGTCTTCTTACTGTGAGTTGCCTTGCCATGCCATGTATTGCTCTGTGGTGAGTGGTTCAAGCTCACCAACATGCCTACTTATCGTTGATCCTGCCATGTATGAATCTGTAATATAACTTGCCATGTTTACATGGGTGCTATCATATTTTCTGATCATTTTTTGTCTTATGGTCAGTAAGGAACTTTTGTTCCATGCTTTGAGTAGATTCATGCCAGGCCTTTTTTTACCATGATAAGTTCCTGTAGCATGTTGTTTGATAGCTCTAAACATTGCAACCTGATGTTAATTTCTGCAAGTCTGAAACTGTTATTATTTGCAATCTTGCCATGTCATTTTGAGCATGTTCTTGTGATTTCTGGAGATAGCTCAGTGTTCATGTTTTGTAATGCTTTACCTGTACATCATGCCCATGCCTTTTGTTATTATGTTGAGGTCCTGTAGCATGTTGTTTTGATGCTTGCAATATGCCTAGTTGCTGTTTTGGACAGATTGTTGCTATAACTTGTATTGTGTGTATGTGTTGAACCGCTGTTCGCTTTTGAGTGTGCTCTATATGAAACTTGCTTGATTTTGCATGTAGTTGCATATTATCATGTTGCATCCTTGTTTTGAGGTGTTTGCTTGATGTTTGTATGCATTTTGCATCAATGCCATGTTTAACTTGTTTTGCTCATATCTTCTAGGCCGTAGCTCCGAATCTAATGAACTTTATATGTAACTTGACTAGAATTTCGTGTAGATCATCGTGGTGCATCTTAACTTGCTGTTTAACAACTTAAACATAAGGTTTATTCAGATCTGGACCAATTTCGAAATTTGCATATGAGGACTTACCGGAATTGTTATATGTTGTTCCCGGCCTCATTTAAACTTGCTTTGATGTGTTGCTCTTGTTTGCATCGTCTCTTGCCATGAGTAGCTTCATGTAGTTTTGTCATGCATCATGCTTGGTTGTGCATCATGTCTCGTTTATGTGTGGTGTGTTTACTATGTTGTGTGCTTCTTCTTGTTAGTTCCTGCTTGCTATGATCGTGAGGATTCGCTCGTCTCACGCTTGGTTCGGCTTCATCCGCTCGTCTTCTTCATGGACTCGTTCTTCTTCCTTGCGGGACTTCGTGCAAGATGACCGCTACTCGGATCTCACTACTATCATTGCTATGCTAGTTGCTTCGTTCTTTCGCTATGCTGCGCTACCTATTACCTGTTTATCAAGCCATCCCAAATTGCCATGTCAGCCTCTAACCTTTGACACCCTTCCTAGCAAACCGTTGTTTGGCTATGTTACCGCTTTGCTCAACCCCTCTTATAGCATTGTTAGTTGCAGGTGAAGATGAAGTTTGTTCCTTGTAGGAACATGGAGATGTTGTTCCTTGTTGGAACATGTTTACTTGTTGGGATATCACAATATATCTTATTTAATTAATGCATCTATATATTTGGTAAAGGGTGGAAGGCTCGGCCTTATGCCTGGTGTTTTGTTCCACTCTTGCCGCCCTAGTTTCCGTCATATCGGTATTATGTTCCCGGATTTTGCGTCCCTAACGCGGTCGGGTGATTTATGGGACCCCTTGACAGTTCACTTTGAATAAGACTCCTCCAAAGAAGGCCCAACATTGGTTTTACCATTTGCCTCACCTATGCCCTTTATTTCCTTGGGTTTCGGAGCCCGAGGGTCATCTTTATTTTAGCCCCGGCCGGTGCTCCTTCGAGTGTTGGTCCGAACCGAGCAGATCTGCGGGGCCACCACGGGAAACTCGAGGCTTGGTTTTACTCGTAGCTTGACTTATCCGGTGTGCCTCGAGAACGAGGTACGCGGCGACTCCTATCGGGATTTGTCGGCACATCCGGCGGCTTTGCTGGTCTTGTTTTATTGCTGTTGAAATGTCTTGTAGCCGGATTCCGAGACTGATCGGGTCTTCCCGGGAGAAGGAATATCCTTCGTTGATCGCGAGAGCTTATCATGGGCTGTTGGGACACCCCGCAGAGGTATAAACTTTCAAAGCCGTGCCCGTGGTTATGTGGCGACGGAATTTGTTAATATCCGTTGTAGTAAACTTGAAGCAAACTCTTCTAAAATACACCAACCGTAGCGAACTCGTGAGTGTCTCTTTTCGGGTTGATCGAGAGGAGAACACGGTTTCGGGTTATGTCGACGTAAGTAGGAGTTCAGGATCACTTCTTGATCATTACTAGTTGACGACCGTTCCTTTGTTTCTCTTCTCGCTCTCATTTGCGTATGTTAGCCACCATATATGCTTAGCCGCTGCTGCAACCTCACCACTTTACCCCTTCCTTTCCCTTTTAAGCTTTGCTAGTCTTGACACCCATGGTAATGGGATTGCTGAGTCCTCGTGGCTCACAGTTTACTACACCACCAGTTGCAGGTACAGGTTTGCGATGATCATGACGCGAGAGTGATGTTTATTTGTGTTGGAGTTCTTCTTCTGCTTCTTCTTCGATCAGGGGATAGGTTCCAGGTCGGCAGCCTGGGCTAGCAGGGTGGATGTCGTTTGAGCTTCTGTTTATGTTTCATCCGTAGTCGGATGTTGCTCTTGTATATGATGTTGATGTATTCTTGTGGCATTTGTGCCTTTTGTATGTATCCCCACTATTATGTAATGTTGATGTAATGATATCCACCTTGCAAAAGCGTCTCAATATGCGGGTCTATTCTTGGTGGGACCGTCGAGTTCCTTTTGGATAGGGTCGCATATTGGGCGTGACAATGTATCTGATCACCAAGAAGTCTATGCCTTCAAGGAAGGTGTTAAGAACAGGGAGTTAAGTTTGAAATTCGGTCGGACCGGAGACATGACCCTAAGTTGGATGATGGAGATTTCCACCAAGTATGCCAATGGTGAAGAAGAAGACCGACTCCGGAGTGGCAAGTACAAGCCAACCGCTCATGAAACCGGGGGAGGGAACTCCAGTCGGAAACAGAAGCGGAAAGTCGAGCCAGCTGCTCCTGGAGAAGCCTTGGCCGTAACTCAAGGAAAGTTTAAAGGGAAGCCCAAAGCACCTTGGAACCCTAAGAAGGTGAAAGACAAGGAGGGAAATGACGTGATGGATTTGCCATGCCACATCCACACAAAGAAAGATAAGGAGGGTAACTTCATTTACCCAAAGCATACCACTCGACAGTGTCGGCTCTTGATACAACAATTCCAAGGGAAACATCCCAAAGATAAGGAAAAGGAGTCGGACAAAATTGAGGACAAGGGGGATACTGATGAGGAATATCCCCAGGTGAATTCCACTCTGGAGATTTTTGCTGACGTTGAGAGCAAAAGTCGATTGAAAGTTATCAACCGAGAAGTGAATATGGTTGCTCCGGAGACTCCCAATTATCTGAAATGGTCTCAGACTGCCATCACCTTCGACCGCCCGATCACCGACACACATAGCCACCCCTAGGAGGCAAGCTCTGGTGGTCGACCCAGTCATTGAAGGCACTCGACTGACTAAAGTGTTGATGGATGGTGGCAGTAGCTTGAATATATTATACGCAGAGACGCTGAAAGGGATGGGCATTCCGATGTCCAGACTCAGTACCAGCAACATGAGTTTTTATGGAGTCATTCCTGGCAAGAAGGCTGTGTCACTCATCCAGATAGCTCTTGATGTGGTTTTTGGAGATTCCAAACATTTCCGCAAGGAAAAGTTGACATTTGAGGTTGTAGATTTCTAGAGTGCCTATCACGCTATTTTGGGCAGGCCAGCTTACGCACGTTTTATGGCTCGACCATGTTATGTGTACCTCAAATTGAAGATGCCTGGCCCCAAAGGTGTGATCACTGTTACTGGTAATCACAAGAAGGCGGAAGAGTGCTTTTAGAAAGGCTCAAAGATTGCCGATGCTCAGATGGTAACAGAAGAGTGGCAGGAACACCAGAAAAATGCAGACCCGAGTGATTTGTTGTGAGCTAAGAAGCTCACATGTAATCAGCGCTTCAATCGCCCGAAGAGACAAAGCCAGTTCACATCCACCGACCGACCCCAACGCTGCTCCGACTAATATCTCCACAACACTCGACCCCAAATAGGAAGAAGCGCTCATCCAGTTCCTCCGTGAGAACTGGGACATCTTTGCATGGAAACCTTCTGACATGCCAGGTGTGCCCAGGGGGCTGGCTGAGCACCGTCTGCGAGTCGACTCAAAGGCGAAACCTGTCAAGGAACATCTGCGGCGGTCCGTCGTCCAGAAAAGGAAAGCCATTAGCGAAGAGGTGGCTCGTCTCTTAGCAGCAGAGTTCATCCGAGAGATTTACCACTCCGAGTGGCTCGCCAATGTTGTCATGGTCCCCAAGAAGGACAAGTCACTTCGCATGTGCATCGACTTTAAACATATCAATCGGGCCTGCTCGAAAGATCATTTTCCTCTCCCCCGCATCGGCCAAATAGTCGACTCGACTGCGGGATGAGCGATCGCCTTTCTTAGACGCCTATTCGGTACCATCGATCCGCTCAGATGGACCCGATGAGATCAAAACAGCTTTCATCACCCCATTCGGGTGCTTCTGTTATGTCACCATGCCATTCGGCCTAAAAAATGCTGCAGCCACATTCATGAGGATGATTCAGAAGTGTTTGCTCACTCAAATCAGTCGGAATGTGGAAGCTTACATGGATGATATTGTGGTCAAGTCACGAAAAGGTTCCGACCTGCTGACTGACCTTGCTGAAACATTTGCCAACCTTAGGAGGTATGATATCAAGCTTAATCCATCAAAGTGCACATTCGGAGTTCCTGGCGGAAAATTACTCGATTTTCTCGTTTCCGAACGAGGAATCGACGCAAATCCAGAGAAAGTGGGCTTATAATCCAATGAAAAGACACGTGCGCGTGCACGATGTTCGAAGCTTATCTGGTTGCTTGGCCGCTTTAAGTCGATTCATCTCTCATCTCGTGAAAAGGCATTGCCTCTTTACCGATCGATGAAGAAGTCGACAAGTTCGAGTGGAACTCAAGTCGATGCAGCGCTTGCGAGCTAAAAGCCCCGCTTTCCACCCACCGGTGCTTGCTGCCCCGATCGAAAGAGCCTTTGCTGCTTTACATTGCAGCCACAGGACAAGTTGTCAAGACAAGATTTACGGTCGAGCGGAAGAAGAAGGAAAAGCCTTTAAAGTTCAGCGCCTAGTATATTATATTTCAAGTTCGACCCCGTCAAAGCAAAGATACCCTCATTATCAGAAGCTTGTATATGGGATCTATATGACCACGAAGAAAGTTGCTCACTACTTCTCTGACCATACCATCACATTAAATCGCCGACGCCCGCTGTCGAGATTCGCACAATGAGATGCAACTGGTCGAGTGGCAAAATGGGCGATTGAACTCCTTCCCCTAGATATCCAATTTGAGGCAAAGAAAGCTAACAAGTCCCAAGCAATAGCAGATTTCCTCGCCGAGTGGACTGAACAGCAACTTCCGACTCAAGTTCACTCGGAGCACTGGACCTTGTTCTTTGATGGCTCTAAGATGTTGAATGGTTCTGGTGCTGGGGTAGTGTTGGTTTTCCCCCGAGGAGACAAGCTCAGATAGGAACTCCAGATTCACTTTGATTCCGCCAACAACGAAGCAGAATACGAAGCACTTCTGTATGGGTTGCGTATGGCCATTTCACTCGGCGTCCGTCGCCTCATGGTCTATGGCGACTCAGATTTGGTGGTTAACCAAGTGATGAAGGAGTGGGACGTCAGGAGCCCAGCTATGACTGGTTACTGCAATGCAGTAAGAAAGCCGGAGAAGAAATTCGAGGGGTTAGAGCTTCATCATATACCCCGACTAAAGAATCAAGCAGCCGATGATTTGGCAAAGATAGGTTCCAAGAGATAAGCCATTCCCAGTGGTGTGTTTTTAGAACATATCCACGCGCCGTCAGTTAAAGAGGACCCTTTCACCGAAGAAGCCCCGCAGCCAAAAAGTACCACGGATCCGACTGAAGTCGAGGTCCCAGCCGTGGTCGACCTGATCATGGAAGTTTTGGTTATCATTCCCGACTGGATAGTGCCTTACATCGCATATATCCTAAGGAAAGAGCTCCCAGAGAAAGAAGAAGAGGCTCGACAGATCGTCCGTCGATCCAAGGCCTTTACTGTCAAGAAGGGACAGTTGTACAGAGAAAGCGCGACTGGAGCCAGTCAGAAATGCATAACGCCGGAAGAGGGTCGGATAATTCTCAACGACATCCACTAGGGGACCTGTGGCCATCATGCGTCCTCTCGGACTATTGTGGCTAAAGCATACCGAGCGGGTTTTTACTGGCCCAGAGCAAATGAAATGGCGAAAGAGATAGTCGACAAGTGTGAAGGATGTCAGTTCTACTCAATATGTCGCACAAGCCCGCCTCAGCCTTGAAGACCATTCCAATCGTTCGCCCTTCGCTGTCGGGGTTAGATATGGTTGGGCCCGAGAGCTGGGGGAGCGGCTTCACCCATGTCTTGGTGGCGATCAACAAGTTCACCAAGTGGATCGAAGCCAAGCCTATTAAAAATCTTGATGCCGGCACTGCCATCAGCTTCATCAGAGAATTGATATTCAGATATGGAGTTCCGCATAGCATCATCACCGATAATGGGTCGAACTTCGATTCCGACCAATTCAAAGCCTTCTGCGCTTCTCAAGGCACACGAGTCGACTACGCTTCAGTCGCCCACCCCCAGTCGAATGGACAAGCAGAAAGAGCCAATGGCCTAATTCTGAAAGGACCAAAACCCCATTTGATGCGTGAGCTCAAACACGCAGCAGGCGCATGGGTCGACGAACTTCCATCAGTTCTTTGGGGATTGAGGACTACTCCAAATCGGTCGACTGGGAGAACTTCATTCTTTCTGGTCTATGGAGCTGAAGCGGTTCTGCCGAGTGATCTGCTTCACAATGCACCGCGAGTCGAGCTCTACTCTGAAGTTGAAGCAGAGCAAGCCCGGCAGGACGCAGTCGACCTTCTGGAAGAAGAAAGAGAGATGGCCATGATCCGATCGACCATCTATCAGCAAGACTTGCATCGATTCTACGCTAGAAATGTGAAGAGTCGGGCCTTCCAAGAAGGAGACTTGGTCCTCCGAGTGGACCAACAGAAGCCTCACAAACTTGCCCCTACTTGGGAAGGTCCTTTCATCGTCACCAAAGTTCTCCACAACGGAGCATACCGTCTTTACAATATCGATCGCTAGGTTGATGAGCCACGAGCTTGGAATGCGGGCCTGCTCCGCCCCTTTTACACATAAAGTATTCACTCGGATGAGTTGTAATAAAAGTACTTCTGTAGTTTATTTATCAAAGACAAGAGTGTTATAATTTTCCCAGTGATTGTTGTTACTTTTGTTTACATGAGAAGTCCCCCAGTGGGTGGCTTAGCTGCGAATCAGTTTCGCCTAAGTTTGTAAAAAAATATCCTTGCCGAGTGGTGAGCCAGTCTCCCACTCGGGGGCTTAGCTGCGAATCTGTTTCGCCTAAGTACTTTCAAATCCTACTGAGTGGTGAGCCAGCCTCCCACTCGGGGGCTTAGCTGCAGTCCAAGTACTCGCCTAAGTTTAAAAAATCCTACCGAGTGGTGAGCCAGCCTCCCACTCGGGGGCTTAGCTGCAGTCCAAGTACTCGCCTAAGTTTAAAAAATCCTACTGAGTGGTGAGCCAGCCTCCCACTCGGAGGCTTAGCTGCAGTCCAAGTACTCGCTTAAGTTTAACAAAATCCTACCGAGTGGTGAGCCAGCCTCCCACTCGGAAGCTTAGCTGCAGTCCAAGTACTCGCCTAAGTATCTGAAAATCCTACCGAGTGGAGAGCAAACCTCCCACTCGGGGGCTTAGCACAGCCCAGTGCTCGCCTAAGTACTTAATACAATGTGCGCTACGCAAGGAAGACGAGGTGCAGGTCGACTGCTACCTTCTCGTTCCGAGCTACACCACAAATACAATGTGCGCCCCGCAAGGAGGGCAAGGTGCAGGTCGACTGTTACCTTCTCCTTCGGAGGTATGTCACAAAAAATCCTACCGAGTGGAGAGCAAACCTCCCACTCGGGGGCTTAGCTGCAGTCCAGTGCTCGCCTAAGTTTTTGAAAATCCTACCGAGTGGAGAGCAAACCTCCCACTCGGGGGCTTAGCTGCAGCCCAGTGCTCGCCTAAGTTTTTGAAAATCCTACCAAGTGGAGAGCAAACCTCCCACTCGGGGGCTTAGCTGCAGCCCAGTGCTCGCCTAAGTTTTTGAAAATCCTACCGAGTGGAGAGCAAACCTCCCACTCGGGGGCTTAGCTGCAGCCCAGTGCTCGCCTAAGTTTGAAAAATCCTACCGAGTGGAAAGCAAACCTCCCACTCGGGGGCTTAGCTGGAGCCCAGTGCTCGCCTAAGTATCTGAAAATCCTACCGAGTGGAAAGCAAACCTCCCACTCGGGGGCTTAGCTACAGCCCAGTGCCCGCCTAAGTATCTGAAAACCCTACTGAGTGGAGAGACCTCCCACTCGGAGGCTTAGCTGCAGCCCAGAGCTCGCCTAAGTTTGAAAGATCCTACCGAGTGGAGAACAAATCACCCACTCGGGGGCTTAGCCGCAGTCTAGCACTCACCTAAGTATGAAATCCATTTCGACTCACAAGGACGACGAGGTGCAGGTCGACTGATACCTTCTCCTTCTGAGCTTCGCCACAAATACAATGTGCGCTATGTCCCGACCCGCAAGGATGCAGGTCGACTGCAACCTGTACTCCAACCTGCAAGAGTACGTCACCAGCACTAAAATATATACCGAGTGAAGAGCAATGTTCACTCAAAAGCAGATGCAAACATATTCAACGGCAAAACCAAGTTCAGATAGCATCCTACGGATCCAGAAGTGCACAGGCATCAAGCCTGTAAAAGTTTATCGGTTACAAAACCACTCGGCATACCGAGGCAAATTTAAGGCATCAAGCATAGAAGTTTTTTACTCCTCTGGTGGAGGACTGGAAGGCGTAACAAACTCGTCCAGGTCGACTCCATCTGCAATCTGAGTGGCAGCAGCAATGAAGGTCTCCATGAAAGATCGGAAGTCATGCTTCTTGGTATTGGCCACCTTGAGAGACGCCAGCTTGTCCTCTCGCGCGTCCTTGAAGTGAACACGGACCATAGGCAGAGCAACGTCAGCACCACACCTGGCAGAAGACTTCTTCCATTCTTGCACTCGACTTGGAACTTCATTCAGCCGAGTCATCAGAGACTCGAGGTCATTCTGAAGTGTTTCCCCCGGCCAAAGTGTTGTGTCGATGCGCGATGTTGCAACCTTCAGTCTAGCAAGATAGTCGACCACAGTAGCAACACGAGACTCCAGTCGGAGCACGTTCATGGCAGCTTCATCCTTCACAGGAGAGTTGATGGGATCCAGGCTTGTCTCCACTCGACTAGTCTCTTCCTCAAAGTTTTGGCAGAATTCTGCAAACACAACCCAAAGGTAAGCCAGCAGTTTTGTGGCAAGTCCATAATTACAAGCCAGTCGGATATAAGGGATTACCTTCAAGCATGAGGAATAACTTCTTGTCGAGCCCTTCCAGATAAGACTCCATATCGTTCTTCTTCCCCATCAATTCGCTAGCCTTGTCACTCAGGGCTATCTTGTCATTCTTCAGTCGACTGACCTCCTTGTTGGCCGCGTCGAGAGCAGCTTTCAGATTGGTATTCTCCTCTTCAAGTTTGCTGATTGAAGCCAGCTTTTCTTCTGCGAGTTTCGTCTTGTCCGAAGCCGCTTTCTACGCCTCGGCGAAGTCAAGCTCCTTCTTCTTCAGAGCATCCTTCAGTTTATCTGCAAAATGACAGTGAGATCAGACTCAGGAATGGACAAAAAATAAGGGCAGTCGTCAAGGTTCTCACCAAACATACCTTTTGCCTCCTCCTTCGCCTTCGTGAAGTTCTCCTGGACAAGCTTCAGATCAAGTTCGAGCTGGATATGCTTGTTCTCCAACTCAGTATAACAAGCCACAAGCTCGCAAGATTTCTGCGAAAGATCAGTCGACAGACATCAAAGATAGGTCACTTCCGAGTGACTAAGAGAAAAATCATAGCATTTCTAAGACTACAGCCGAATCAAAATATTCAACTGTAGTCTCGGGGACTACACCCAGTGGGTGCACTCAGCGTGCCCCCACTGGTTCTACCGGCTCGGATCGATCAGTCGACCAAAAGAGACAAAAAGGTTATAATCCTAAATCATAGCTAACTGCCAGCAGTCAGCCACAGTTAAAAAAAAAGTTCTTCAGATCATAGTCGATTGCCAGCAGTCGACCACGGTCTCGGGGACTACACCCAGTGGGTGCACTCGGGGTGCCCCCACTGGTTCCATGATTCCATTCGACCAGACTAAGTGGAGAAAGTAAAGAGAAAAAGTTCAAGGTATAAAGACTATAGTCGACGCGCCAGATCCACCACGCCTCGGGATTACACTCGGTGGGTGCACTCAGCGTGTTCCCCACCAATCCAGATATTCAATCGACACACCGGTGGGTGTCTGAGATACTATGATCTTCGTAAAGAAAAGTTTTCAGTACCATATCCCAACGTAACAAGCGGTGATCAACTAACCTGGACATTGCTCTGAAGGACTGAGCTTGCATCATAAGCTGCTTGGCTGGCGTGTCGGATCGCCTTCACCTGCTCCATCATGACCCCCGCCTGGCGTATAGCTTCTTTAGCAGCGCCTGCTTGGTCCTTTGGGACGTGGTGGGTGGAGAAAAGGGAAGGCAGATCAGCACTCGACGACGAAGGGCGAGCACTCGTCAGCGGCACAACAAAAGACACGGTAGTCCGAGTGACGTTGCCCCCCTCCGGAACCAGCGTCTCAGGTGCTGATGCAACCTGAGCAGTCTTGCTAGCAGACGTTTTCCTGTTCCTCCTCTGCCTCAGTGGCTCCTCATCGTCATCATCAGGGAGATCAATGATGATACTAGGTGGAGCTACAGAAAAGATTCAAAGTAAAAAATGAAGATCCTATCGACCGAAAGCGAAACTACATAGATCATACCAGGGTTGGAAGTGGCAGCATCCTCCATTTCTTGATCTTCATGTCTGGCTGAGGTCTCAGAAGTAGCAGCACCGCAATTTCAGAAATCAGTCGGTCAACGAACGAGTCGACCAAGAGTGTATTCATGTTAAATGAGAAAACACGAGTTATGCCATTACCAGGAAATAGTGGGAATCACCATCCTCATCTTCGGCAGGGCCTTCGTGGTTTTGATGATGCCGCTCGGGGTTGCTTCGACGCTTTCTCAGTCGGCGCTAGAGAGGTTGTCCGAGGACGTTTGGTCGACTGCCCAACAGGCACGGCCGCCTTGCCACGCTCGACTGCAGGGTCATGGGCGAGCTTGGATCGTCTCTCAGTACGGGGAGGTTCGACTTCCTCCTCCTCTTCCTCACCAGAGCCGACATCTTCTTCATCCTCCTCGCCATCGGATTCCCACTCCTCCTGACTTTCACCCCCGCTCCCTTCCTCCTCCTCGGTCTGTTCTTGCGCCCCGTTGGGCATCGAGTACATCTCGGTAGTGACCTGGAAGACAACAGACAAGACAAAAGTCAGTCGACTGAATTGTAGCAAAACGGAATGAAGGAAATAGGATCACGGTCGGAGATAAGCAATTAGACCTTGTCTGGTTCGTATGACTGGTCGAGTGGCGGGATCCTCCTGGCTCCACGGGGGTTATCTTTGTTCCCTGTGATGGCAGTCATCCACCTTTCCAGTGTGGCATCGTCGACCTCCTCCGGGTGGACCCGAGTGGTGTCTTCGGTACCAGAGTACATCCACATCGGGTGGCCTCGATATTGAAGTGGCTGAATGTGCCGTCGAAGGAAAACCTTCAGAAGATCCATGCCAGTCACCCCGTCACGGATGAGCTGGACTACACGCTCTACCAACACCTTAACCTGAGCCTTCTCCTCCGGGACCACTTTCAGAGAGGACGGCTTGTTCACTCGGTCCATGGAGAAAGGAGGGAGTCCAGTCGACTGCCCTGGTGTCGGCTGGTCTTGGCAGTAGAACCAGGTCGACTGCCACCCTCGGACTGACTCGGGAAGGATCATGGCTGGAAAAGCACTCTTACTCCTCATTTGAACCCCAAGACCCCCACACATCTGGATTACTTGGGTTTTCTCATCACTCGGATTAGCCTTTTTCACCGTCTGAGAGCGACAGGTGAAAATGTGTTTGAAAAGGCCCCAATGCGGCCGACAACCCAAGAAGTTCTCACACAAGGACACGAAAGCAGCGAGATAGACGATAGAGTTGGGTGTGAAGTGGTGGAGTTGTGCCCCAAAGAAGTTCAGAAATCCCCGAAAGAAAGGATTCGGCGGCAGAGAAAACCCGCTGTCGACGTGGGTAGCTAAGAGGACGCACTCACCCTCCTGAGGCTGCGGCTGCCACTCCTTCCCCGGAAGCCTCGCTGATCCATGAGGGATCAGTCCTTCGTTGGCCAGGTCGTCGAGATCTTTCTGGCGGATGGTCGAGCGGATCCAGTCTCCCTGGATCCAGCCTTGCGGTAGACCGGCCCGCGACGAGGATCCACCCCGACTGGTCGCCCTCCCCTTTGCCTTCGCCGTCGCCTTCTTCGCCCACTCCAAAGCCGCCGTCTTCTCCTTCACCATCGTCGCCGGCGAAGCAGGCACAGAGCAACAGCGCTGGGACGGTGGCGCTGGGACGGTGGCGAACGCAGTAGGTGAATCTGAGGGAGAGGGAGAGGAAAATGAAGGCGCACTGTTAAAAAAAACCCCGTCCGGCGCCTTATATGAAGTCTCTTCTGAGTGGCTGACTGGTAGGCCCGGACGATCCTGTCAAATCCCGCAACAGTCGAGCGCGCGATACGTGGCGAAAAAGGTGACGCGAAGATCGAGGCGTCCATGCCTTATCCCATCCGAGTACCACGGCCTCCTCCGCCTCGCGCGCTTCCAGAAATTCGGATCCCGCTAAATCCGCGAACAGCAGAGCAGCTTGTCAGACCGGAGATTTCCTCCGATCCATCGCTCGGAAATCTCCAAGCTCATAAAAGTCACTCGACAGATACAAAGAATGGATCAAGGCGACTGAAAAATAAGTTGATGCCATCACTTAAAGTCATTGATCCAGAACAAGACACACCCATAGCACGAAAAATAGGTCGGAAGAATTCTCAACTCCTTCCTCACTCAAACCTCGATCCATTCGGGGGCTAATGATGAAGCCATGTACCTAGGGTAGGGTCATGGACCTGTCCAAGATACCCTCCCCAAGGACATCTCTAGAAGAAACTGCCTTTCAGTCGACCTGGAAGGATTCCACTCGACGGACTCGAAGACACTCGACCATGAAGCCACTCACTCGACCACCAGGAGATGTAGGTTCACTCTGCACCCAAACGGTCTGTTATTAAGTAGTCTTTATGGTCATGATAGCAGTTTATGTAGGGCGTTACCAGTAATACCAGGCCTTAATGTACTTTAAACCCTGCATAACTGAGGGCCGGAGGGTTCTGGCAGACTCTATATAAGCCACCCCTCCTCAGTGTAAAGGGTTCGCATCCATGTAACTCATACGCATATAATCCAGTCGACCGCCTCCGGGCTCCGAGATGTAGGGCTGTTACTTCCTCCGAGAAGGGCCTGAACTCGTAAATCTCTTGCGTATACAACTACTCCATAGCTAGGATCTTGCCTCTCCATACCTACCCCCCTATTCTACTGTCAGGCTTAGAACCACGACAGGAGGCGCCTAGGGTTTCCCCGTCGTTTAGCTAGTGGGAGGGGAAGGCGGGGGGCGACCGCAGATCCTTCGCCCAGGTCGCCGCATCTCCACCAAGATCCATGGCAGATCGAGGAGCGGAGAATCGCGTACACCGGCTCGATGGCTTCGGAGCGGGCCGGGACGGACGCGGTGCTGGTCGCTTTGGACGGGGAGCCGGGCGTGGGGGTGGCGGTGGCGGCCGCAACATGGTTTGGACGCGCGACATCGAGGAGGGCGGCCAGGTCTCCACCAACATGGAGCAGGGCGCGCGGGCGTCAGATCGTGCAAGGTGGGAGGCGGCGGCCATGGAGACGCAGAGCGACGGCCGCCGGGTCGAGAGATGGGGGGACAACACCAAGGAAAGGCGGCCATGGGAGATCCAGGACAGCGCGACCCTCGTCCCCAACAAGATGCACGTCTGCAACAAGATCGTCGTCAAGCAACTCCAGGAAGAAGGAATGCTGCCCCACTAGTGGGCGGGCTGAGGTTTGCTTTACCTGCAAAGAATCAGGGCATGTTCCTTTGTGCTGTCCTCGGGCTGTGTGTGGTAGATGCGGTACTAGTGGACATCTTGCTCCGATTTGCAACACTGTTCTTCCTTGGGAATGTGTGGCTCCTATGTGTGGATTTCAAGCCAAAGGGAATGGGTTCTTGTATATTCATGATGCTAGCACACCTAAGTAATAATCGATAGGAACAGATTCATAGTGATCACTGTTATTGAGGGGCAGGCTAGTGGTAGACAGTTGGAGGAATTCTTTAATGCTTACATTAACACAAACTGGAAATGTTCAGCCAGATCAATTGGGCTCAATACTTTTGTTATGAGATTTCCCTCGCCCAGAGATGTAGACAAGGCATGTTTTGCTGAAATCATGAATATAAAAAGTTGTGGGGCGGTGATAAGTCTTAAGAAGTGGTCTGAATCTGTTGGTGCCAAGGGTGTACTTAACATTGCTTGGGTCAATGTTAGCAACATCCCTCTGGACAAAAGACATGAAAAGAACATTGCATATGTTGGATCTTTGGTGGGTGTGACCTTGGAAATTGATAAGTCCATTGTGAATAGACCTGAATCGGTCAGAATTAAGTTGGGTTGCAGAGATGCTGAAAATATTCCAGAAAAAGCTAAGGGAGTACTGGGTGACCACTTCTATGATTTCTTCTACTCTGTTGACAAAATTCTGGAAAAAAATCCTCCAAAAGAAAGTGTTATTGTGGCACAGGAGTCTGACAAAGGTGTGTCACCAAAGAGAGCTAGGATTAATGAGAATATTCGAAATGCCGGGCAGGGGGACTCCTCTTCTACTATGGGGAATCTCTCTATCCCACCCAACTCTGTTGGAAAAGGAGGTAACATGACTACTGTTAATGAAAGAGTGGAAGTAGAGGAAGAGGATGGTGTGAAACAAAAAGGGAGTGAGGAAAATTTCTCTGAAGAAGAAAGTGAAGAGGTGGATAATGAACTTCTTATTGATACCCTAGTTGCTGAGAACATGAAGGAGTAGGTGGAAGGAGTGGAATCACATGGGAATCAGTACTATGATAATATTGTGGTCAATTCCCTGCAGATCATACCCAGTGTTCCACTGAAAAGGAAGTCTCTATCTTATCTGGATGCTGTGCTTGGGCAACCTTTGGTTACTGAAATTTCTTCTGATGAGATGACATGCCAACAAGCTCCTGCGTTGTACTCTGTTCAATCTCCTGCTGATTCGGGGGAAGAAAATATGGAGGTTATTGAAGGAAATATGCCCTAGAGGCAATAATAAAGTTATTATTTATTTCCTTATATCATGATAAATGTTTATTATTCATGCTAGAATTGTATTAACCGGAAACATAATACATGTGTGAATACATAGACAAACAGATAGTCACTAGTATGCCTCTACTAGACTAGCTCATTAATCAAAGATGGTTATGTTTCCTAACCATAGACATGTGTTGTCATTTGATTAATGGGATCACATCATTAGGAGAATGATGTGATTGACATGACCCATTCCGTTAGCTTAGCACTTGATCGCTTAGTATATTGCTATTGCTTTCTTCATGACCTATACATGTTCCCGTAACTATGAGATTATGCAACTCCTGCTTACCGGAGGAACACTTTGGTACTACCAAACGTCACAACGTGAATCGGGTGATTATAAAGGAGTACTACAGGTGTCTCCAAAGGTACATGTTGGGTTGGCGATTTCGAGATTAGGTTTTGTCACTCCGATTGTCGGAGAGGTATCTCTAGGCCTTCTTGGTAATACACATCACATAAGCCTTGCAAGCATTGCAACTAATGAGTTAGTTGTGAGATGATGTATTACGGAACGAGTAAAGAGACTTGCCGTAACGAGATTGAACTAGGTATTGGATACCGACGATCGAATCTCGGGTAAGTAACATACCGATGACAAAGGGAACAACGATGTTGTTATGCGGTTTGACCGATAAAGATCTTCGAGAATATGTAGGAACCACTATGGGCATCCAGGTTCCGCTATTGGTTATTGACCGAGAATAGTTCTAGGTCATGTCTACATAGTTCTCGAACCCGTAGGGTCCGCACGCTTAACGCTTCGGCGATGAGTTTATTATGAGTTTATAAGTTTTGATGTACCAAGGTTGTTCGAGTCCCGGATGTGATCACGGACATGACGAGGAGTCTCGAAATGGTCGAGAAATAAAGATTGATATATTGGAAGCCTATGTTTGATTTGGAAAGGTTCGGATGAAAACAGGATTTATGGGAACACCGGGGTTACGGAACCCCGGGGGGTCAATGGGCCTTGATGGGCCATAAGGGGATAAGAGGAGGGCGGCCAGGCAGGCGCATGCCCCCCCCCCTCTAGTCCGAATAGGACAAGGAGAGGGGGGGCGCCTCTTCCTCTTCCCTCCCCAAACCTAATCCAACTAGGAAAGGGGGGAGTCCTACTCGGTGGGAGTAGGACTCCTCCAGCGCCTCCCTAGGGCAGGGCCGCACTTCTTGCTCCTTTATATACTGAGGGGCAGGGGGCACCCATGACACACAAGTTGATCTACGTGATCGTTCTTAGCCGTGTGCGGTGCCCCCCTCCACCATATTACACCTCGGTCATATCGTCGCGGAGCTTAGGCGAAGCAATAGTTGGCGAGACGGCAATGATGCTACGATGGAGATCAAGGTGTCGCCCCGGTGACGATGGTGATCATGACGGTGCTTCGGCGATGGAGATCACAAGCACAAGATGATGATGACCATATCATATCACTTATATTGATTGCATGTGATGTTTATCCTTTATGCATCTTGTCTTGCTTTGATTGACGGTAGCATTATAATATGATCTCTCACTAAAATTATCAAGAAGTGTTCTCCCGAGTATGCACCGCTGCGAAAGTTCTTCGTCTTTGAGACACCACGTGATGATCGGTGTGATAGGCTCTACGTTCAAATACAACGGGTGCAAAACAGTTGCACACACGGAATACTCAAGTTAAACTTGACGAGCCTAGCATATAACAGATATGGCCTCGAACACGGAGACCGAAGGTCGAACGTGAATCATATAGTAGATATGATCAACATAGTGATGTTCACCATTGAAACTACTCCATCTCACGTGATGATCGGACATGGTTTGGTTGATTTGGATCACGTAATCACTTAGATGACTAGAGAGATGTCTGTCTAAGTGGGAGTGTTTTAATATGATTAACTAAACTTAAATTTATCATGAACTTAGTACCGATAGTATTTTTGCTTGTCTATGTTTACTATAGATAGATGGCTCGTCTGTTGTTCCGTTGAATTTTAATGCGTTCCTTGAGAAAGCAAAGTTGAAAGATGATGGTAGCAATTACACGGACTGGGTCCGTAATTTGAGGATTATCCTCATTGCTGCACGTAAGAATTACGCCCCGAAGCACCGCTGGGTGCTAGGCCTGCTGTAGAGCAACGCCGAAGTTGTGAACGTCTCGCGAGCAAAGCTGATGACTACTCTATAGTTCAGTGTGCCATGCTTTACGGCTTAGAACCGGGTCTTCAACGACGTTTTGAACGTCATGGAGCATATGAGATGTTCCAGAGTTGAAGTTAATATTTCAAGCAAATGCCCGGATTGAGAGATATGAAGTCTCCAATAAGTTCTATAGCTGCAAGATGGAGGAGAATAGTTCGTCGGTGAACATATACTCAAAATGTCCGGGTATAATAATCACTTGATTCAACTGGGAGTTACTCTTCCGGATGATAGTGTCATTGATGAATTCTCCAATCATCGCCACCAATCTACAAGAGCTTCGTGATGAACTATAATATGCAAGGGATGACCAAAACAATTCCCGAGCTCTTCGCGATGCTAAAAGCATGGAGGTAGAAATCAAGAAAGAGCATCAAGTGTTGATGGTCAACAAGACCACTAGTTTCAAGAAAAGGGCAAAAGAAGGGAACTTCAAGAACAGCAAGAAAGTTGCTGCTCAAGAGAAGAAACCCAAGTCTGGACCTAAGCCTGAGGCGAGTGTTTTACCGCAAGCGATCGACACCGGAAGCGGAACTGCCCCAAGTATTTGGCGGATAAGAAGGATGGCAAGGTGATCAAAGGTATATGTGATATACATGTTATTGATGTGTACCTTACTAATACTCGCAGAGTACCGGTATTTGATCTGGTTCGTTGCTAATATTTGCAACTCAAACAGAACTACGGATTAAGCGAAGATTGGCTAAGGACGAGGTGACGCGCGCGTGGGAAATGGTTCCAAAGTCGATGTGATCGCGGTCGGCACGCTACCTCTACATCTACCATCGGGATTAGTTTTAGACCTAAATAATTGTTATTTGGTGCCGCGTTGAGCATGAACATTATATCTGGATCTTGTTTGATGCGAGACGGTTATTCATTTAAGACAGAGAATAATGGTTGTTCTATTTATATGAATAATATCTTTTATGGTCATGCACCCTTGAAGAGTGGTCTATTTTATTGAATCTCGATAGTAGTAATACACATATTCATAGTGTTGAAACCAAAAGATGCAGAGTTGATAATGATAATGCAACTTATTTGTGGCACTTGCCGTTTGGGTCATATCGGTGTAAAAGCATGAAGAAACTCCATACCGATGGACTTTTGGAATCACTTGATTATGAATCACTTGGTACTTATGAACCGTGCCTCATGGGCAAGATGACTAAAACGCCGTTCTCCGGAACTATGGAGCGAGCAACTGATTTGTTGGAAATCATACATACTGATGTTTGTGGTCCAATGAATGTTGAGGCACGCGGCGGGTATCGTTATTTTCTCACCTTCACATATGATTTGAGCAGATATGGGTATATCTACTTAATGAAACACAAATCTGAAACATTTGAAAAGTTCAAAGAATTTCAGAGTGAAGTGGAAAATCATCGTAATAAGAAAATAAAATTTCTGCGATCTGATCGTGGAGGAGAATATTTGAGTTACGAGTTTGGTTCACATTTGAAACAATGCGGAATAGTTTCGCAACTCACGCCACCCGGAACACCACAGAGAAATGGTGTGTCCGAACGTCGTAATCATACTTTACTTGATATGGTGCGATCTATGATGTCTCTTACTGATTTACCACTATCGTTTTGGGGATATGCTTTAGAGACGGCCGCATTCACGTTGAATAGGGCACCATCAAAATCCGTTGAGACGACACCTTATGAACTGTGGTTTGGCAAGAAACCAAAGTTGTCGTTTCTTAAAGTTTGGGGATGCGAGGCTTATGTGAAGAAACTTCAACCAGATAAGCTCGAACCCAAGTTGGAAAAATGTGTCTTCATAGGATACCCAAAGGAGATCTGTTGGGTACACCTTCTATCACAGATCCAAGGCAAGATTTTCGTTGCTAAATTCGGATCCTTTCTAGAGAAGGAGTTTCTCTCAAGAAGTGAGTGGGAGGAAAGTGGAACTTGATGAGATAATCAGATCTGCTCCCTTATTGGAAAGTAGTTCATCACAAGAAACGGTTCTGTGACAACTACACCAATTAGTGAGGAAACTAATGATGTTGATCATGAAACTTCAGATCAAGTTACTACTGAACTTCAGAGGTCAACCAGAGTAAAATACGCACTGAGTGGTACGGTAATCCTATTCGGAAGTCATGTTACTTGACCATGGCGAACCTACAAACTATGAAGAAGCGATGGTGAGCCCAGATTCATAAAATGGCTAGAAGCCATGAAATCTGAGATGGGATCCATGTATGAGAACAAAGTATGGACTTTGGTTGACTTGCCCGATGATCGACAAGCCATTGAGAATAAATGGATCTTTAAGAAGAAGACCGGCGCTGATGGTAATGTAACTGTCTATAAAGCTCGACTTGTTGCGAAAGGTTTTCGACAAGTTCAAGGGGTTGACTACGATGAGACTTTCTCACCGTAGCGATGCTTAAGTCTGTCCGAATCATGTTAGCAATTGCCGCATTTTATGATTATGAAATTTGGCAAATGGATGTAAAACTGCATTCTTGAATGGATTTCTAGAAGAAGAGTTGTATATGATGCAACCAGAAGGTTTTGTTGATCCAAAGGGTGCTAACAAAGTGTGCAAGCTCCAATGATCAATTTATGGTGCAGTGCAAGCCTCTCGGAGTTGGAATAAACGCTTTGATAGTGTGATCAAAGCATATGGTTTTATCTGAGACTTTTGGAGAAGCCTCAGTATTTACAAGAAAGTGAGTGGGAGCTCAGAGCATTTCGATATTATATGTGGATGACATATTATTGATTGGAAATGATATAGAATTTCTGGATAGCATAAAAGGATACTTGAATAAAAGTTTTCAATGAAAGACCTCGGTGAAGCTGCTTACATATTGGGCATCAAGATCTATAGAGATAGATCAAGACGCTTAATTGGACTTTCACAAAGCACATACCTTGATAAAGTTTTGAAAAAGTTCAAAATGGATCGTGCAAAGAAAGGTTTTTACCAGATTATAAGGTGTGAGATTGAGTCGACTCAATGCCCGACCACAGCAGAAGATATAGAGAAAATGAAAGATGTTCCCTATGCTTCAGCCATAGGCTCTATCATGTATGCAATGCTGTGTACCAGACTGACGTATGCTTAGCAATAAGCTTGGCAGGAAGGTACCAAAGTAATCCAGAGTGGATCATGGACAGCGGTCAAGAACATCCTGAAATACCGAAAAGGACTAAGGATATGTTTCTCGATATGGAGGTGACAAAGAGCTAGTCGTAAATGGTTACGCCGATGTAAGCTTTGACACCGATCCGGACGATTCTAAATCGCAAACCGGATACGTGTTTTTATTAAACGGTGGAGCTGTCGGTTGGTGCAGTTCTAAACAAAGCGCCGTGGCGGGATCTACATGTGAAGCGGATACATAGCTGCTTGGAAGCAGCAAATGAAGGAGTCTGGATGAAAGAGTTCATTTCCGATCTAGGTGTCATACCTAGTGCATCGGGACCAATGAAGATCTTCGTGACAATCTTTGGTGCAATTGCCTTGGCAAAGGAATCCAGATTTCACAAGAGGACCAAGCATATCAAGAGACGCTTCAATTCCATTCGGGACCAGGTCCAAGTGGGAGACATAGAGATTTGCAAAATACTTACGGATCTGAATGTTGCGAGACCCGTTGACTAAGCCTCTTCCACGAGCAAAACATGATCAGCACCAAGACTCCATGGGTGTTAGAATCATTCTTGTGTAATCTAGATTATTGACTCTAGTGCAAGTGGGAGATGAAGGAAATATGCCCTAGAGGCAATAATAAAGTTATTATTTATTTCCTTATATCATGATAAATGTTTATTATTCATGCTATAATTGTATTAACCGGAAACATAATACATGTGTGAATACATAGACAAACAGATAGTCACTAGTATGCCTCTACTAGACTAGCTCATTAATCAAAGATGGTTATGTTTCCTAACCATAGACATGTGTTGTCATTTGATTAATGGGATCACATCATTAGGAGAATGATGTGATTGACATGACCCATTCCGTTATCTTAGCACTTGATCGTTTAGTATATTGCTATTGCTTTCTTCATAACCTATACATGTTCCTGTAACTATGAGATTATGCAACTCCGTTTACGGAGGAACACTTTGGTACTACCAAACGCCACAAGAATCGGGTGATTATAAAGGAGTACTACAGGTGTCTCCAAAGGTACATGTTGGGTTGGCGATTTTGAGATTAGGTTTTGTCACTCCGATTGTCGGAGAGGTATCTCTAGGCCTTCTCGGTAATACACATCACATAAGCCTTGCAAGCATTGCAACTAATGAGTTAGTTGTGAGATGATGTATTACGGAACGAGTAAAGAGACTTGCGTAACGAGATTGAACTAGGTATTGGATACCGACGATCGAATCTCGGGTAAGTAACATACCGATGACAAAGGGAACAACGTATGTTGTTATGCGGTTTGACCGATAAAGATCTTCAGTAGAATATGTAGGAACCAATATGGGCATCCAGGTTCCGCTATTGGTTATTGACCGAGAATAGTTCTAGGTCATGTCTACATAGTTCTCGAACCCGTAGGGTCCTTGCACGCTTAACGCTTCGATGACAGTTTATTATGAGTTTATAAGTTTTGATGTACGAAGGTTGTTCGAGTCCGGATGTGATCACGGACATGACGAGGAGTCTCGAAATGGTCGAGACATAAAGATTGATATATTGGAAGCCTATGTTTGACTTGGAAAGGTTCGGATGAAAACAGGATTTTCTCGGAACACCGGGGTTACGGAACCCCGGGGTCAATGGGCCTTGATGGGCCATAAGGGGAGAAGAGGAGGGCGGCCAGGGCAGGCGTGCCCCTCCCCTCTAGTCTGAATAGGACAAGGAGAGGGGGGGCGCCCTTCCCTCTTCCCCCTCCCCAAACCTAATCCAACTAGGAAAGGGGGGGGGGGAGTCCTACTCCCGGTGGGAGTAGGACTCCTCCAGGCGCGCCTCCCTAGGGCCGCCATACCCCCCTTGCTCCTTTATATACGGGGCAGGGGGCACCCATGACACACAAGTTGATCTACGGATCGTTCTTAGCCGTGTCTGGTGCCCCCTCCACCATATTACACCTCGGTCATATCGTCATGAGCTTAGGCGAAGCCCTGCGTCGGTGGAGCATCATCATCGTCACCACGCCGTCAGGTTGTGGAACTCATCCCCGACGCTTTGCTGGATCGGAGCCCGGGATCGCCATCGAGCTGAACGTGTGTAGAACTCGGAGGTGCCGTGACGTTCGGTACTTGGATCGGTCGGATCGTGAAGACGTCGACTACATCAACAGCGTTGTTATAACGCTCCGCTTCGGTCTCACGAGGGTGCGTGGACATACACTCTCCCCTCTCGTTGCTATGCCATCACCATGATCTTGCGTGTGCGTAGGAATTTTTTTGAAATTACTACGTTCCCCAACAGTTATCCCTACCCCACCTGTGATGAATGAGACTCAAACCAGACTGAGCCAGAGGACAGCTGGTGGCAATTTTGAGCATATGGGGGTTCGAGCAGACAAAATGACCAGGAAGAGAAACCTTCAAGGTAATGAAAAAAACCCAAACTCCAATTCCTTTGAGATTCTTACAAACCTAGAGATTGTTGATACTGCTGCTAAAATGGGAGTTGATATTCCTGACAACAACTTTGCTGTTGTTGATGTGATTAGGGAATTGGAAAAATATAGAGCTAATTTAGCTGAGAAAACTGAAACAAATGCTCAACAACATGAAAAAGTGTTGTTTATAACTAATGTTGGAGATACATCTCCTTTAAACACTAAATGGTTGAAGGATGGGGAGATTGAGGAGGATGATTTTACTATTGTTAGATCTAGGCAGAAAGAAAAAAAGAAAGTTAATGTAGTCATATCTAAACCTGTGACTAGAAGTCAAAAGAACAAGGTGTGTTCTGATGCTGGTTCAACCATGGCCCCTGGTAAACCTAGCAACAAGAACCGCTCCCCCAAAAACAAGAAAAAATGATTAGTTTATTTTGGAACTGTAGAGGTGTGGGGAAGAGAGGTATGGCAACCTGTATACCAGACTTGATTAGAGATCACTGTTTGGACTTTGTTGGTATTCAGGAAACTATGAAAAAGGATTTTTCCTCTAAATTCTTGAGGAAAATTGATCCTGGGGAATGCTTTGAGTGGAAATGGATTCCCTCAGTGGGCAAATCTGGGGGGATTTTATGTGGCACTAAGAAAGACACTTTTGATGTTAAAAACTATGATGTAGGTAAATACATCATGAAAATGGAGGTGTGGGATAAGAGTAAGAAGTTGAACTATTGTATTCTAGTGGTTTATGGATCAGCTCATGAGGAGCATAAGGTCGAATTCCTGACTGAACTTTCTGACATGTGCTGCAATATTACTTACCCTTACATTGTGGGTGGGGATTTCAATATTTTAAGATATGCCAGGGAGAAGAATAAGAGGACCAGAACTAGCCATGCTTCTGATCTGCTTAATTACATCATTAATACTTTCTGTCTTAGGGAGGTTGATATGAATGGAGGTCTGTATACTTGGTCGAATAAGCAGCAAAACCCTACCCTAGAAAAGTTGGACCGAGTACTCATGTCTAGTTCTTGGGAGAGGCAGTTTCCCTTAACATTTGTCAGAAAGCTAGTCAAGGAGATTTCGGATCACAGCCCCTTGATCCTGAATACTGATGACTTTTTGCCTAATCCAGTCCATAAGAGAGACTTCAGCTTCGATCTTAACTGGCTCAAAAACCCGGAGTTTATAACCTTAGTTGCTAAGGTGTGGTTGAAACCTGTCAACTCTAAAAATCCCATTGATGTACTGAACATTAAGTTGAAGAGATTCAAAAATTTCTTTAAAGGATGGGGTGCAAATATTTTTGGCAAATCGAGAAAGAGGAGAAGGGACCTTAGAGAGGAGTTAGAGCATCTAGAAAAAAATGGAAGAAACAAATGTGTTGTCTCCTGAATTATACTAGTAAATTGCACGTGCCTTGCACGTAATAAATATAGGGTCTATCTAGGATACATCTATTTTTTACAAAAATTTCCCCATATTATAATGAAACTTCACCTACAATACAAAGGATCTTGAAAGTAATAGAAACTACAAATATGTCCTGTGACCACTCCCACCACCTGCACGGGCTGAGGGCGCGCCGCCGCAACATCCACGGCTCCACATGAATCGGTCCGACCTTGAATCTGGCTGTCTTGAATGCGGAGGGGAAGCCTTCGAGCCAAGTCCCCGGAGGGCCAGCACACCGGTAAGGAAACCGCCGCTAGTGAAAATCCACTTCAATCTTAAAACCACGAACCAAGCATGTACCTGTTACCACGCCCCATAGATTGACAGAGCACCACAACAACACCTTCAGGAACTCCACATCAAGCCATGACAATCGTCACCATGGCGAAGAAAGACCAGGAGCATAAAAGGCTCCACAGCAAGGTCCGTCCTTTGCCTTTGCCGCAAGAACCGCAACAGGAGCACGAACACTCGCCAGATCAATGGATCCGGGAGCACACAACATCGAAAGCTCCTCAGCTATTCCATATATGGTGTCGCAGCGATAGGGAAGAAGCTCCGGCCACCTTATTCCACGCCGCCGCCGCCACCACTACCATCCTAGCCGCGACGCTCGGGAGCCCTACCCTACTATCTACATACCGCGGGCATAGATCCGAGGCCCCTCCATGCTCCTGCCGCCACAACGACAGCCCGAGAGGGATGGGACCGGCAATCCGACCATCAACTGGTCTTCGCGTAAAATCAATGGCATAAGACTTAAATGTGCCAAACTTAGGGCACATCTAAATGAGCTTAACTAAACCTAGCGATTAAATATATTGTTTATCAATGTATCTCCAAAATGTGTCCTAAAAAGCCCACATATTGGAGATGGAGCAAATTCTAAGGTTAAAAAATGCGAATTTAAGTTTATCGTAAAATTAGCCTATCAAGACATTTTAAAATTTCTAGCAAAATAAAAAATATGCATGGACCTCTTACATTTATTTAGTAGTACAATTTATACCTTTTATGGGCTAAATGTTAAGTATATGCATTTCTTCCCATGTAATAAAAAACAACTATGAGCATTATATTCCTAACAAAATATTACCTTTGAGACCAGGTTTATTTTCGTCGGAAGCCTGAACGGCGTACATGGGCGGCTGACTCGAGATGCACGTCAATACCCTCTCCAGAACATTCTCTCTTCTGCAGTCTTCTACACACTTCTCCACTCCTTTCAGCTGTGTTTATTAAGATCCAAATGGATCATTCTTCTCCGTGCATGCTAGAGGTGTATCCGTCAGCTCATGATGCTATATTTTGTGTTAGCGCTTCGGCCACCACGGCCCAAGACTCCATGGGACCATGTAACTCTTGGTCGCCGGATGCGCTCCCCTGAGTCATGCGGCCGGTCGTAGCCGGCGGATTGCGTTGGTTGTTGGAGGAAGCGATCCATTTTGTAGCTTTAGGAGGAGCTTGCTTGATGAATCTAGATGTTTTTTTCTAGATCGATGTTTCTCCCATTATGAAATATCCTCTTATTCTTTCCTCATTTCCCTTGCCACCTGCGTTGTGTTTTTTTAAATGATGACTCGTCTTCGTCAAACTTGTCGTTCTTCTCTGCTCTCTTCGGTTGATGCTTATTATCTTGCTGTTTTAGTTCCAATGAGAGAAGATCTGACAAGCTAGCTGCATGCATGAATAAGGAGGCGTGTAGAAGATTCTTACATATACCTTTTTTTTTCATTTGGAATGTGCGCTGATGTCCTTGTTTGGTGGCCGTGAGAATAGAGGTTCTAGAGAAATCAAGAAGAGTCCCAGAATATGGGCATGAGTGCCCATCCACATGGGGTAATCCTGCACAACTCAGGAGATGATCCAAAGGCCTGCAACGCTTGGATTTATCACTTATCAAGCATCGGATGCAGCAGATCGGACGGCTATTATTCAAACTTATTCACACACTATATAGTGGTAAAAATGAGAGGAAAGTTGATATATTGGCAGAATTATATAATCTGTTGGTTGAGGAGGAGGTGGCTTGGATGCAAAAATCACACGAAAATTGGCTCTTGAAAGCGGATATAAACACTGACTACTTCCACAGAATTGTGAATGGGAGGAGGCGGAGAAACACTATTTTTTCTCTTAGCTGTGGGGATGTGATTATTGAACGGAATAATAATCTCTTGGAACTTGCCATAAATTTCTATAAAGACCTTTTTGGGCCAGCAGTTGGAAACTTATGTAAAATGAAGGAAGATATGTGGGAAACACAAGAGAAATTGTCAGACATTGGCAACTTTATCCTTACTAGACCCTTTTCTGGAACAGAAGTCAAGAATGCATTATTCTCTATGAAACCAAATAAAGCTCCTGGTCCAGATAATATTCCTATTGAGTTTTTCCAACATTGTTGGGAAATAGTGAAAAATGAAGTGATGATGTTATTTGACTGGTTCCATGATAACAAACTGGATGTGCAGCGTCTCAACTATGGGATCATAACTCTGCTACCTAAGGTTGTGGGGGCAAACAAAATTCAGCAATTTAGACCTATATGCTTGCTTAGGTGTATATATAAGCTGATCACGAAAGTACTGACTATTAGGCTGGAACCTTTTGTGGATGTTCTTTTCAGTAGACATCCGAATGCTTTCATTAAAAAGTGTGACATCATGGATGGGATCATGTCCCTGCATGAAATCCTGCACCACACTTACAATAGGAAGAAAACTGGTATTGTGCTGAAACTTGACTTCGAAAAGGCTTATGTTAAAGTCAACTGGGATTTCCTGTTAGATTGCCACAGAATGAGAGAATTCCATCCGAAATGGGTCGAGTGGGTCAGTAGAATTTTAGTGGGGGGTACAATTAGTGTGAAGTTGAATGATGAGGTGGGCCCCTACTTTCAAAGCTCGAAAGGGGTGCGCCAAGGGGACCCTTTCTCACCCTTTCTTTTCAATTTAGCTGCTGATTGTTTGACAAAGATGGTTATTAAAGCTCAACAAAACGGCTTGTTCAAGGGTCTGGCCTCAGACCTAATACCAAATGGAGTAGCTATTCTCCAATACGCGGATGACACAATTTTGTGCTTCGAGGATGATATTAGAAATGCTCTGAATATTAAGTTGCTTTTATACCTCTTTGAGGTCATGTCAGGTTTGAAAATTAACTTCCTGAAGAGCGAGATCTTCTCTGTCCGTGCGGACGATGAGACTATGCATAAGTATGCTGAGATGTTTAACTGCCAGATAGGTAATTTCCCTATGAAATACCTAGGCATGCCTGTCAGCTATGCAGGTTTGAAATGTGGTGATTGGAGTTTTGTGGAGGACAAATTCACCGTGCATGGTGAAAATTGGATTAGTGAAGCACTGTCTATGGGAGGGAGGCTTATTAAAGTGAATGCGGTACTGTCTCATATACCAACTTTCTACATGTCCATGTTCCTTCTAAACGAGACTACTTTAGAGAGGTGGGACAAGCCGAGAAGGAAATTCTTCTGGCATAGGAAAGGAAAGAAAAGAGGATATCATATGGTCAAATGGGACCGCGTTTGTCGGTCTAAAAAGAAAGGGGGCCTAGGGGTTAAGGACCTGAGGAAACAAAATATAAGTTTACTGGTGAAATGGTGGTGGAAACTAGATAAAAATAAGGGCCTCTGGCAGGATATAGTTAAGGCTAAGTACCTTAAGAAAACCTCAGTGGCCATGGTGGAGGCAAAGAGCAATGATTCCCCGTGTTGGAAATCCCTCGTGAGAGTGAAAAAATTATATATGAATGGCAGAGGAGTCAAACTGAATAAAGGGAATGTGGCCAGGCTATGGCTTGATGAACTGGAAGGAAGGATACCATTTAAAGAAAAGTTCCCAGTACTATATGAAATATGTGTTGAACAAAACTGTACTGTTGATAAAATATAATCTCTAAATCATATTACCTCCTTTAGGAGGAGGATGTCTCCTGAGATGAGGAAACAATGGGATGAAATGAAAAAGTAGGTACTGACTCTCAAACAAAATGATCTACCTGATGAAATTTACTGGAAGTTTGATAACTCTGGTATGTATTCAACCAAATCGATGTATAGATGGTTAGAAAAAGATATTGCTGGATCCAATTTCAAATGGATTTGGGATGCTAAACTCCCCTTGAAAATACAAATCTTCTTATGGAAAGTGGGGCAAAATGCCATTTTGGCTAGAGGTAAAAAAGATCTTGGCCTGGAAATCCCTGTTGCTCCTTTTGCAATCAATTGGAAACAGCCTCACACTTGCTGTTCCTGTGTCCGGTGTCTAGAGTAATTTGGAGAACTGTAGGGGCTCTTCTTGGGACGGATTGCTGCCCTAATTCCATCTGGCAGTATTACACTTGGATGTACAACTTCCTACCTGGTTTTGAAAAAATTTATACTGTTGGCTTGGCAGCGATATGCTGGGCCATATGGCTAGCCCGGAACAGAGCTACTTTCAAACACAAATGGATTAATTCTCCTTTTGATATCGTGTTCACAGCTTGTGCCTTTCTAATATATTGGGCAGGTCTTCAGAAACCTGAGATGGAAGAGATGGTGAAGAAGGGCGCGGAGATGCTGAAAGTGAATACTACCCAGATGATGCTGCTGTGTGGACCTCCTCCGACGCCAAACATGGACGGGCGTGACTGAAGATGAAGATGGGTGACTGTTTGGGCTCGGCATCATGTGCGGAGGATGTTCTGCTGGATCTTTGCTTGCGGGGGATGCTGTAGTTTCTTTTGGTAATTGGTGGTACTTTGGCTTTTTCCTGGTGATGTGCGGTTGTAATATGTGTGATACTTCTCTAGTTCCTATAGGCAGTTTCGGGTGATAACAGGTTTTTGCCCCATGATCTGTTGTTCCTGATGACAGGCGTAGATGGTGGGTTTCCTGTTATTGCCCCGAACTCGCTTTTCTTCTTTCCCTAGCCCTTTTTAGTTTCAGTTTCCTGAGACATTGTATTTCCGTTATGAAAGTAATGGAAAGGGGAAAAGCCCGGTTCGAAAAAAAATACCGACTCCATTTCTTCTACAAGTATTTTCGAACAGAGAGAGTACTGCTTCTTTGAGCGTATCAAGGGATTCCTTTTACAAAGCAGGGTAAAGATAAAACATGATGACGGGAGTAGCCACACCGAGTGCCGGAGCGTGGCCAAAATAAGATAGGAGGCCAACTCCATATCAGAACACGGAATGTGCATGAAAAAGGCACTAAGTCATATATTTGATATACCAATGTATAATTAGATAACTACATCAGCAGTTTTCAATTGCTACCTAAGAAAATGAATCATAGTTCATCAAAACATGCTATCAGTTAACGGATAGGGTGGACATGTAAGTCACTAGAACATCACAATCATCCCATGACATTCAAAATAGGACATACTAGAATTGGTGCTCGCACTAACTAGAAATAGGACCTCGATGTACTGGACATATGTCCAAACAAAACCAGGAGACTACTGAAAAAGGCATTGATGCGCCTCAAACATGTCTATAATTTTTGATTATTTCAGCAATTCCCGCGGCTGGCCCTGCATGCCCGGAGAAATAACATGACGGTGAAAGAGGCCCTCACGGACGACACCTGGATCAAAGACCTATCCCATGACCGTACTGAACATCTGATCCACGACGTCCTAGTCTTGCATAGACGGCTTCATGGCGCTGCTGGCGAACTGTGTGCGGGCACCCCCGACTCCATCAGATGGATCCTCGAGCGGACGGGCGAATACTCAGCTAGATTAGCTTATTGGTTGCAATTCCAGGGCATGACGTCCTCGGTTTTCGACAAGATCATATGGAATGCTTGGGCCCCCAGGAAGATCAAGATGTTTGCATGGCTCATGCTGCAAAACAGGCTATGGTGCAACAACAGACTTCAATGCCGCGGTTGGAAGAACGAGTACTTCTGCCAGTTGTGCACTCGAAACCTTGAATCCTCGAAGCATCTGTTTTGTGAGTGCCCAATGGCAAATAGTGTCTAGGAAACGATAAGATCATGGACGGGCCGTGCCCCACTAGCTCCAGCTGCGAGATGGCAAGATCTCTAGCACTCCTCCATTGCGCTGGCCGCCCTGGACAGGTCCGCACCAAGATGGCAAAAAGGCACCAGCACGCTTCTACTGCTTGTATGCTGGGAGATATGGCAGTAACGGAACAACGCCACCTTCAGGAAAAGCACCCCAAGGGTCTCCAACATCATCCGAAGGGTTACGGACTGCATCGAACTATGGCGAGCCGCGGGGGCAACTTGCATTGAGAGCCCCTCCGGGGAACCACCATGAAATGTAAACCCTAGGTTCTTGTCGCTTGAGGATTGCCGGTCTGTGGCAAGCCCTCGGATCCCCTGGATCCACACACCACCTTCTATTTTCCCACTGCTTCCTACTTATCAATGAAAAGCCAACGAAAAGCTGGATCTTAAAAAAAAATGATTATTTCAAGATATTATGATATCACTTCTGTATACTTCTTATAGCATTTTTTTCGAAACTAACCTATTCATCTAGTGCCTCAAGTTAGTTGTTGTTTTCTGCATATTTTTTACTTTATAGAAAATCAAAGGTCAGAAAATCTAAGGATTTAATACGGTTTTTCCATATCATGAATGTTCTAGAAAGCACCAGAAGGAGACAATGGGACACACATGGCCTCCACACGGACATGGGGTGTGGCCAGGGCCTAGGCCGCGCCACCAGGTCGTGTGGGACCCACGAACACCGCCTTATTTCCATTCTTTTGCCTATAACTCCCATATTTTGCGAAACCCTTCACAAGATTTTTCTTTGAATTTTTTTGCTGCCGCAAGTTACTGTTCCGAGGAGATCCAATCTAGAGGCATGTTCCTGCACTCTGACAGAGGGGGAATCCACAATGGGAGGCCTTATTACTTCTTGAGCTTGCGTTGGTTTTTCCCTTGAAAAGGAAAGGGTGATGCAACAAAGTAGATATAAGTATTTCCCTCAGTTTGAGAACCAAGGTATCAATCCAGTAGGAGGTACAAGCAAGTCTCCAATCCATGCGCCTGCATAAACAATCAAACACTTGCACCCAATGCGATAAATGAGTTGCCAATCCCTTCACGGTCGCTTGCAAGGATGAGATATGTTAGAGTTGGATATAAAGGATTACTAAAACGTAAAACAAAGTAAAAGTAAATAAAAATCAGCGAGGTATTTTTGGGTTTTTGATTTATAGATCTGAAAATATATAATGGAAAATAGACCCGGGGGGCATAGGTTTCACTAGAGGCTTTCTTGAAGAAAGCATACGGTGGATAACCGAATTACTGTTGAGCAATTGATAGAAAAGCACAAAGTTATGACGATATCTAAGGCAATGATCATGAATATAGGCATCACGTCCGTGATGAGTAGACCGAATCCTGCCTGCATCTACTACTATTACTCCACATATCGCCCGCTATCCAGCATGCATCTAGAGTATCAAGGGGGTGTTTGGTTCAAGGGACTTTTTTGTGTTGGGACTAGAAAAAGTCCCTAGCAAACCAAACAGGGTGGGACTTTTTTGGGCTTTTTGCTAAAAGTCCTTAGAATCACCTCCTTGAGAGTCTTTTCCAAAAAGTCCCAGGGACTAGAAAAAGTCCTAGGACTAGAGAAACAAACACCACCTAAGTTCATAAGAACAGAGTAAGGCCTTAAGTAAGATGACATGATGTAGAGGGATAAACTCAAGCAATATGATATAAACCCCCTCTTTTTATCCTTAATGGCAACAATACAATACGTGCCTTGCTACCCCTACTATGTCACTGGGTGAGGACACCGCAAGATTGAACTCAAAGCTAAGCACCTCTCCCATTGCAAGAAAAACCAATCTAGTTGGCCAAACTGAGGGAGTCCTGGACTAAGGGCCTCCACACAGACATGGGGTGCGGCCAGGGCCTAGGTCGCGCCACCAGGTCGTGTGGGCCCCATGAACACCGTCTTATGTCCATTATTTCTCCTATAACTCCCATATTTTGTGAAACCCTTCGCAAGATTTTCTTTGAATTTTTCCGCTGCCACAAGTTTCTGTTCCGAGGGGATCCAATCTAGAAGCATGTTCCTGCACTCTGCCAGAGGGGAAATCCACAACAGGAGGCCTATACATCAACATTGCTACCTCCATGAGCATGCATGAGTAGTTCCCTTAGGACCTTAGGGTACATAGCAGTAGCTAGATGATTCTATCTCTCTATCTCTCTCTCTGTCTCTCTTTCTTTCTTCAATACAATGTTCCTATGAGTTGCCTCACATGATCAAGACCAATTTAATGTAATCAGTGGAGTGTTTGTTGGGGTATGATGAACTATAACTTTATGATAAGATTATTCATTGAAATCAATTGAATCTTTTGAAATTTGCTTGTTGTTTAATTAAATAGCTTTGCATGCTCTCCGACCTATCTATCTTCTCTGGCCAAGTTCGATGGGTTTATCTTCAGAGGGATTGGTGCTTTCACTAGAAAAAAAGACACATCCGTGACATTTTGGGCCGAATGAATTTTTTTCTGTCATACATATGACACTTCTATGACGATAATTGTGACAAAACCCGGTATCATCATAGATGTGGTGGGCTCCTACTTCTATGACAAAAAATCATTGCAGAAAATGGGCTTTTCGTCCTGGGCGGGCCGGAGACGCAGCTGCATGACATTCTTTGGGCCGTCCATGATGGAAAAAACCGTGGTAGAAGCGAGAGGGAGGAAAGTTTCGGGGACTTGCCGGTTATGGTGGGAGGTCGGGGGCGGAGCGATGCGCGTTTCTCATGTACGTACGTGCGTGTGTGCGAGGCATTGGCTCTAAGCGAAGACGAGCAAGGCGTTGGGCTCTAATCGAACCCGGCGATTGCCTTCGCGAGCTCTGCGTTCATCGAACCCGAGCGATCGATCGATGGCTGTTAACTAAACCCGATGGAGCGATTCGCCGCTCTCGCTGCTAATCAAGCCGATCGATCTGCCTCTGGAGGATGAGCAGGTGAGTGTTGCGGGGGGTTGGATGAGCAGTGAGTGGTGGCGTTGCCTCTGGATGAACAGGAACCCGTGGTGTGGAGGGCTGGATGAGCAGTGAGCGGTGGAGGGTGGCCGTGGAGTGGTGGTTGAGCGGGACCCGTGGTGTGGAGGGCTGGATGAGCAGTGAGCGGTGGAGGGTGCCCGTGGAGGGTGGTTGAATAGTAAGCGGTGGAGTAGCGCGGTGGAGGCTGGATGAGCAGGAGCCCGTGGAGGCCGGAGGAGGTCGACGGTAGCCGTGGAGGCTGGAGGAGGTCGACGGTGGAGATGAATAGTATCCCGTGGAGTCCCGTTTTGCGACGCCACACCCTCCCGGTTCGACCGTGGCGCTCCAACACAAGTCCGTTTCGTCCTTTTTGCGGTAAGCCACACCTCTCCCGATGAACAGGACCCCCGTTTCGACCGTAGCGCTCCAACACAAGTCCGTTTCATCCGTTTTGCGGTACGCTACGCCCCTCCCGATCAACAGGACCCCCGTTTCGATCGTAGCGCTCCAACACAAGTCCGTTTCATCCGTTTTGCGGTACGCCACACCCCTCCCGATCAACAGACCCCCGTTTCGACCGTAGGAGGTCCGTTTCGTCCATTTTGCGATACGCCACACCCCTCCCGATCAATAGGACCCCCGTTTCGACCGTAGGAGGTCCGTTTCCTCCGTTTCTGATGCGCGAGGCCTCGTTTCCATCGCCTGTTCCGTCCAAGCGGTTGGCTCCCACGTTCCGTTGCCTCCCGATGAACACGACGCATTCCGTTGCCTCCCCATGAACATGACGCATTCCGTTGCCTCCCCATGAACATGACACATTCCGTTGCCTCCCCATGAACACGACGCATTCCGTTGCCTCCCCATGAACACGAGCCTTCGCCGTACGTATGCGCGACTAGGCGTTCGAGACCCGCCGTATGTACACATACGTGGCCATATTTTCTTTCTTGCACCACGGCGCTATGCGTGCGTGTACATGCTACGTCGCGGCGCCTCTACTACGACACGCGTCGTGCCTCTACTACGACACATGGCGCCTCTACATCGACCGGTATGTACATACACGTTCGCGACCAGGATGACAATGCTACGTGCGCTCGACCAGGTGGGTCCGTATCGTGCACTTCCTTACTGCGAAGATGTAGCTGGTGGGTCCCGTAAGTCGGGGCGAATCATTTTTTGCGGGACGCACTTCCTTGCGTGCGAAGGTGTAGCTGGTGGGTCCCGGCGGTGGGGGAAACATTTTTTCGCGAAATATGGTGGCCCGTCCGGTGGGTCCTCGCTGTCGGTGGAGAATAATTATTTTGCGTAATAAGGAGGCACTTCCTTGCTGCGGCCGTGGACCCAGCTGTCGCCTCTCCACGTCTGATCCATGTCCGATGAAAGCCGTTCCTTGACCACATTGACCACGCCGCGCCGAGAGCACTAGGGCGGTGGGCGATGGCGAGCCTAGGAAGGGATGACGCGAGCCGGGAAGACGGCGGTGGATGCCCAGCGTAGAGAGAGTACGAGGTTCACCTGGTTGTTGTGGTGTGAGGCTGCCATCACCACAGAATAACAGGGTGTGGGTGAGGAGAGGATGGCCCGCCAACGGTGGGAGTAGTAGGGGGCGGTGAGGCCTCCGCCGCATCGCAGCCGGCCACGGGAGGCAGGAGCACGAGGCACGACCGGCGCTGGTTTGGGCGGCTGTAGCAAGAAGACCAGAGGTTGAAGAAGCACTACGGCCGTTGGATGGACATCGTACGGTCACTGGAGCTAGAATTGTGCATATTGACTAAGTTGACAAAGCCCTCCGTCCCTGTCAACTTAGTAGGCACACAAGTCAGCCTGCCACTATACTGGGTCCCAGCTAACAGGGGGACTTTCATTTTGTGTGCGTAATAAGGAGGCACTTCCTTGCGTGCGAAGATATAGCTGGTGGGTCCGAGCTGTCAGCGGCGGTAACGTTTTCTTCGCGAAATACTGAGGCCCTTTCGGTGGGTCCCCGATGTCAGGTGGAGGAATCATTATTTTGTGCGCAACAAGGAGGCATTTCCTTGCGTGCGGCCGTGGACCAGCTGTCGGCCTCTCCACGTCTGATCCACTTCAGATGCATGTCGGTCGTTGACCACGTTGACCAGGCAGCGCCGAGAGCACCGTGGTGGTGGGCGGCACGAGGCCTCGGAAGGAGCGACACGGAGGCAGGGAAGACTCGCAGTTCTTTCCCAGCGGGGGAGTCTGACTGAGCGAGGGTTCTTGGTTCGTCTGCCGTCGCCGAAGAATAACAACGGTGTGGGTAAGTAGAGGGATGGCTAGGCCAGCGATGGGATCTGCGGTGGGGCGGTGAGGCTGCTTGGGCAGCACAGCCCGGCATGGGAGGAGGGAGCAGGCAGTCCGCCGGCGCTTGTTTGAGCGGCCGAGCTGGAAGAGCAGAGATTAAAGAAGACGACGGCCGTTGGATGTCCATCCAACGATCCTTTGCTTGTCGTCAACCTTTTTAGGAAAGCCTCAAATCTGTGGAAAACATCATACAGCCCATCTGCATTATTTTTAATAATTTACAGCCCATTTGCTAATTCTTAAGGTTTTTTTGGAGCCCATATTCTTTTTGTTAGCATTACAACCCATATTGTGGCCACGGTTAAAAACTCATACAAAATTTTGCATATTTCGGTGCGGTCCGAACTGTTTCTAATCCCGAAATTTCGACTCACATTCAAACTGATTTTAAAAATAAATGTATATCAGTATAAAATCCAACAAATTCTCCACGCATAAAAATTAATGTAATTTAAAATCTCGAAATGAAAAAAATATATTCGAAACTAACTGCTGGTTTGATGTGTTTTAAAAATGTACATCCCATTTCTCATTACTGATGGGCCATTTTCTCGGCCAGCCGAATGAAAGCTCTCCTCGTCTTGAAAGATTTGCAGCCCAACAGGCCAGACAAGGCGACTTACTTGGCAAATCACAAAAAAACTGGGCTGTGGCCATGGACCCAGCTGTCAGCCCCTACACGTACAGTACTCTCCCGATGGAATGTCGTTGACCACATTGACCATGCCGCGCCGAGAGCACCAAGGCGATGGACGACGGCGAGGCCTAGGAAGGGGACGACGCGGAGCCGGGGAAGATGCGGCAGTGGATGCCCATGCGGAGAGGAGTACCAGGGTTCACTGGTTCGGCTGCGGTGTGAGGCTGCCATCGCCGCATGGCCTGGCTAGTGGTGGGAGTAGTAGGGGGCGATGAGGCCTCAATGGCAGCACAGCCGGCCACTGGAGGCAGGAGCAGGCGGTCTCCCCGGTGCTGGTTTGGGCGGCTGGTGCAAGAAGGCAGCGATTGAAGAAGCAGCAGGACCATTCGATTCAAATCCAACGGTTACTGCTGCTAGAATCGTTTGTTGACTAAGTTGACAAGCCCTGCGTACGCGTTAACGTAGTAGGCCCACAGGTCAGCCTCCCAACCGGTGCGCCCCAGATGTCAGTGGGAGGAATCATTTTTTTCGTGTAATAAGGAGGCAGTTGATTGCGTGCGGCCATGCCAGCGGAGGGAGTAGGGTAGGCCGGGGAAGCCTGCACGGCATCACAGCAGGCCACAAGAGGAGGGAGCGAGCAGTCCGCTTGGCGCTAGTTTAAGTAATTTGGAGCAGGAAGATCAGAGATTGAAGAAGCACGGCAGCTAGAATCATGTGTTCACTGACAAAGCCTTGCGTAAACAAGTCAGCCTCGAAATCTGTGGCGTGTACAACCCATTTGCTATTATTTTTATAATTTTTACTCATTTTCTAATTCATATGGAATTTATTGCAGCCCGTTTTCCAGTTTTAGAATTGCGGCCATTTTCGAGTCGATACCGAGGTCAAAAAATTAACTAAATATGTGGGAATTTTTTCTTTGGGGAACGAAATATTCTTAATCCAAAAATTAATAGCCATACTAAAACAAATTTAAAAATAGGTTAGTACTATGTCATGTTAAATCCAATGAAATACGTATAAGATATCGGTGAAGAACAAAATTCAAAAAAAAAAAACTAATATCCCATTTGCTCGTCTTGAAAGATTTGCAGCCCAATAATTCCGAGAAAACAAATAGGCCTAGCTTGGGTATTCTTCAAAAAGAAATACTGGGCTACCTATTTTCCCAAAGAACTGGTGCATGAGCATTTAGCTTTATTTATTTATTTATGTTTAGGGGACCATGAGCATGTACCTGGGCCGGATTCATGTGAGAGCGTCCCTTCCAGTTAATTATGGGCTTCTCTATTGGGCCTTCATCAGTGGGCTGCATGTTATCAACAAGTGGAAAATGTGTTCCGTACGAAAAATAGTATGAGCTACGTACGGTACGGGGCACTAAAGGATCGAACCGTGCAACGACTTCCAAAACATTTTGTTTGTCGTTCTAACAACACATTTATATTCAACCAACAAACGAAATATACTACTGATTGTACATTGAAAATAGCAGCAGCAGCAACCAGGGCTGGGGTGCAATGAAGCGATAAGCAGGCGTAAGAGTGAAGACAGCTCTCTCTTCCAAACCAAACATCAGCCATCATTACAAAAGGGCTACCAAAAAGAACAAGTGTATGCATCAAACTAAATAAAGATCCTACTACACCAAGTGTGCGCATCTAACTAAGCGGCTCGGTTAGGCGTTACTATTTATTAAGCTGTGGAGATTGGTGGCGGCTTGAACGAGATGGGTGCTCGACGGAAACTCCAGCCAGCGGTCGGAGTCGATACTTGCGACCCTCTCTCCCACTTTGGGATGCACAGCGTGGCGGCACATATCAGGGTATGGTGCATGCAGAGACGCATGGTACGCTGTGTACACACAGTTTTGCCCGATGAACGAAACCGCGCTGCCATCATGATCCTTGCCGTGGTTATCTCCTGGTTAATCGGATAATTCAGTCCGACAAACAGAGAGCGTGTGCCAAGGCTACTTACCAGCCTCCAGTCAAAAATTCCTAAAGGCCCAGAGAAGCCGGGATCCTGCTCAAAGACCTTGCAGTGACTGTGATTGTATTCCGCGAAACAACACGTCCGGTACGTGCGAACGATCATCAATCTTTCGCCATCGTCTTATCGAGCCAGGAACCACCTGCAACTGCCATGCCGCTTTTCTTTGAAAGGTTCTGGGATTAGGAAGGGTAGGGACACCAGGCGGCCTACAACATCATATCAAGTTGGAGTCAAATAAAAAGGGCTCTTGATTTAGTCAATCTTAAGAACAGCATGTTATGAGCATGAATATTTTTTGATAAATGTTGTGATAATATAAGCAAGCCATCATGATACCATAGGAAAGTAACATACTACTGTAACAGCCGTTTGTAGCGATGACTGGAGTAGGCCAGCAATACGTCCAGCCATAGAAGGAGTCGGCAACGTAAATGAAGCCCTTGTGTTCAATGGCATCAGAGAACCATGGAGGATGTATGATCCTGTGATGGACGTGCAGATTTATCCACTTACCGCAGTGACCTGTCAGATAGGCGAGACCGCGATTGAAGAACGTAATTAGCCTAAAATCTTTATAATTCCCAGATCTTGTGGGAACTTGGAAGATTACAACCTTGAGCAAATCAAACTTGGTATCATGTTGGCTACTGTAAGATTCCGAGTATTCTGGGCCGCGGTGCCAAAGCAGTGTAGTGTTAATCGAAGGAAGGGGGATCAATCGCCAGGTGTAGACCTCCACGAGCATCCAGCTGCCGCGACCGTCGACGAGCACCATCCAAGACGTGTTTATGCCGACCCAGTACATACCGTTAATGTAGCTGAGGCTGACGGGGATCAGATCACAGTGAAGGGGGTTGATGCTCGCCACCCTATGATCGTTATGCTGTGTGACACGCCGTTTCTGAAGATCAGGCGGCATCAGCAAGCAAGGAGCTGGCTTTAAAAGCTCCGGCCTGAGGGCTTTGAGTAAATGGTACAGCCCCGACGAGCACGCGGTGGCGGCATGGTCTCGAGATTGTCCACACGAAACAATGAGCTTGATTACCTCGTGGGGAGCGAATTCCAGCCACTCTTTCGGCGGACGCTGCTCGGTTCTGCCATTGTTAGTGCTTGGGTTTTGGACGAGGGGGAGGCGCCTTAGCGGGATGGAAGCTTGGGCGAGATTATGTGCGGACAAAGATGGAGAAGCGAATATGTCTTGTGGGAAGTGGACAGTGATGATGACTACAGACGCCGCTTGACTTACGAGACACATACCAGCAGCGAGGGTCATATCGATGCGGACAACTTGCTTGAGTGATCACAAGATCTTGGTACTCCCTACGATTACCTACTACAAATTACTATGCCCTAGCTTGTTAGAGTAGAGTAGTAGAGTAGGACTCTGCTCTACTACTAGCACCGGAGGAGTACTATATTCTAATCTAAAATAGTTACAAACTTGATGCCCGATCGTGGAGCGACTATGAACCGTGCTCAAAGACCGTGTCACGTGGTGTTTGGACTTATATGCAAAAAAGCAAGATGCCCGTGCATTGCACGACACACCATCATCACCAACTCGGTTTTTCTCTACTCCTACTCCTATAAAAGACTCAGTTGGTGATGATGGAGGCGAGGAGGCGTGTTCAGCGGGCGGCAGCGGACGGCGCAACACTATTCGATTTGTTATAAAAAGTACTTGTAGAGATAGAGACATAGGGAGGAGCACGAGGTAAGGCCTTATCTGTAAATGTGGAGAGAGGTGCGGGTATCTTTTGTAAAATTGTCATAGTTGGCTTTATATCCGTCGGATATAGATCGGACGATCTATATTACAAGATGGCAGGCAAACCATCATCACCAACTCGGTTTTCTATAAGAGTAGATATATATAGATATAGATAGATAGAGACTAGGGGTACTAGTAAGGACACCATCTCTCGCTTCGTGTGCTACTCCTGCGCTCCATTCGGTGACATAACGTCCCCTACAGCCACTCCCTCCTGCGCTCCATTCGGCGGGTATTTGTTGAAATCTGGGAGCGCACTCTCGCATTGCTGGCAGCCACGACTTCACCGACGACGACTTCTTCCCCAACCTCGCAAGCTCTTCCTCAACGACATGGGCGACAACCTCAATGCCAACGGTGCTGCTCCCGTTGCACCGTATGTGTTTCTGTCCTTCCTGTTCGAAATCATGGTAGAATTCATGTTTCTACTCTGTATCCTACTACTATGCTAGTCCACATGGTTAGTTTCATCTCTGTTATAGCCGTCATGATTTATTTTGTGCTTATTCGGATTAAATCTCGTAGTAACTTGCTCACATATTCAACTAGCGCAACGTCCCCTACAGCCACTCCCGTTTCATGGACGGCCTGGTCGATGCCTCCAAGGAGCCCTTCGTCCACTGCTATGAGTGCCCGATGTTGTTTTGTGGCTCGCCGGCGGACATGGTGCATCACCTCACGGATGCGTGCACCGGTCACTACTGGCCCTTGGCGGAGAACATAAAGTATGACACGTGCTACCGGTTCACCATGCCGGAGTAGCTGGAGGATCACCGCCGCCTGCTAGTCTCGAAGGAGGACGACAGCGTCTTCCTCTTGATCGTGGGCACCGGCGAGGCCCGCGCAGGCCGCCGCCCCGTCTTTGTAGCGTCGTGTCGGGCGCCATCACGACGCCGACATCGACACGAGGCAGATGTACGGGTGCAAGGTCAATGTTACTACCCCTCCGGGTCACATGGGCGGCGAAACCGGCCTCATCGGACAGACCTGGAATCTGAGGAGCTTGGACTATCCCGCCAATGTGGACTTGGAAAACCCATGGCATCCGTTCTATCCTTTACCCGCCGACTCGGTGCACGGGGAATCCAAGGAGGTTCACCTGGACATACGCATTATCAAGTGCACTTAGAAAACATGTAGTGTGTGTGGGCGCTTATGGCTGTGTCTTTGCCGCTTTTGATTACGTAAGCTTGTCGTTAAACTTGAGTGGCTTTCGCGCAGTCCTTCCTTTGAACTGCTCCTCTCGGTGAGCTGATGTAAGACACTTTGGGTTTCATTTGATAATGGAACCGGAGGAGCCTCCTGTTCTTCTAAAAATACGCATTATCAAGTTAAATGTTGATCATTAGTCTTCGCTCAATGTAATCCGCTGTCTAAGCATGTGGAGACTTCCATGCAGGATCTTGCTCTATTGGAGTATTGCGCATGAATAAAAGTGTATCCGTTTATGGTCTAGTCTAGAATCTTCCATGTATGAATTTTTACTACAGTACTGGTGAAAGACTTACGATGAACCATTTCTTACATCTCCTCTGCCCCCTTGCAAGTCATCCTGATTTAATCCCTCCGTCTAGGTGTATAAGGGCATGTGAGGGAGTCCTGGATTAGGGGGTGTCCGGGTTGCCGGACTACCATCATCGGCCGGACTATCATCGGCCGAACTATCATCATCGACCGGACTCCAAGACTATGAAGATACAAGATTGAAGACTTCACCCCGTGTCCGGATGGGACTTTCTTTGGCGTGGAAGGCAAGCTTGGCGATACGGATATGCAGATCTCCTACCATTGTAACCGACTCTATGTAACCCTAGCCCCCTCCGGTGTCTATATAAACCGGATGGCTTTAGTCCGTAGGACTACAATCACAACAACCCTTACAATCATACCATAGGCTAGCTTCTAGGGTTTAGCCTCCTTGATCTCGTGGTAGATCCACTCTTGTAAACATCCACAGTATCAATATCAATCAAGCAGGACGTAGGGTTTTACCTCCATCAAGAGGGCCCGAACCTGGGTAAACATCGTGTCCCTTGTCTCCTGTTACCATCCGCCTAGACGCACAGTTCGGGACCCCCTACCCGAGATCCGCCGGTTTTGACACCGACAGCATGGTTAATATTACTTAATAGTATAGCCAACTATTGACAATAAGAAAGTGCCATGTCATCTATAGCCAACATGTATAACAATCGATACTCAAAAACTAATTCTTAAAGATCATTTCTTGCAAAGCACAATAAGTGTTATTTCTTCACAAGTTTTGGATGCAGGTTGAACAGTTGAATGCTTTTGTTTGCAAAAGATACCTTTTTATCTATTTCACCCAGATGTTTGTGAGCTCTAGAGATGAGATAATATCCGAAGAAACCTATCGATACCCGTTACACATGAGATGACCCCCACATCCTTTGTCAAAATAAACAACTCTCCGATCAATGCATTTCACTCTTGATTGCAGCATACGGGCACCTCACTACTATAGATTAGTACGACCAAAAATTGAACTAACATTATATATAGTACGATAAATACTGATGCATGTCACCTAAAATTATATCATTCAAAACTATGTTCAAATACGAATCCAACGATATAGTTTTTGTTGACATGCACTAACATTTTGTCAGTTAAATCTTCAGTCAAATTCAATGGGGGACTAATAAACCACGACCGATGTAGTACCAACTGTAGAGGGCGGCGCTGCACGGGAGTCTCACCTCTCACCCCGCTCGTGGCGCGGAAGTAAAGCTGTCATATCACAAAACCCAACCACTCCCAGTAATAAATGGCCTGGTAAAATAAACGGACAAGCAACCATCACATCCCTCCGTATTTTTTGCATTTCATCTCTCTGCATTTACTTTCTCCGGTTCATCTCCCACGCTCGATCCCTAGCTACTACTCCTAGGGCCAGTTCTTTTGGCGGCTTCCCCAGCTTTTCCCACAAGACTAGTCATAGTGGAGAGTAACAATAAGGCGCCTCACTCATTTATTTGGGCTTCTAAACTACTACTCCGTCCTGGTTTATTCCTCACCATTGTAATTTGTGCTAAATTTTGACCAAAGATTTAACTGATAAAATGTTGCTCAAAACACTTAGGCGCGGTGCATCTAGGTGTGTAAGTCATCTTACGAAAACCAAATAATCCGAAAACACTTAGGCGCGGTGAATTAACTTCTACCTCGTTTCTTGTTTCTTGACATATCAACCAATAAGAGATAAAGAGTGTGCATGCTTTTAATGACTTGAGATATCAAACACGACATGCAGTGGTTAGTTCATTGCATGCAATACTATTAATTAGCAAATAAACATTAACATTTCTCGTTTTATCCTCCTCCTTGGTCACGGTGCATAGAGTAATAACCACAGAGAAGGAAGCTAAAAGTAAACAATCAAACGAGCATTTTTGCATTTGTTTTGCATTGAATCGTTTCACAAGCTTGACTAGTGCTGGTTTTCCACTTTTACAAAAACCGCATCGTAATGTTCAAACGTGCATTTGCACGTACATAAGTAATAGTAGTACTCCCTCCATATAGGTGTACAAGTCTTCCCTCCTTCTTGGTCACCGTGCACAACCAAAGATGACTTATTGACCTGGAAGGAGGGAGTAGCACAATCTGCAAGCATATATCGAGAGAGACGTGTAGTTTGATAGTATATAGTAAAGTTTGTGCTATATGCACGTACTTGCAAAATGCGTAATAATACACAACGTTTCCAAACTTTCCCTTTTACATACTTAATTAAGGACGCTAAAAATTCCTGAGCGTTCGATTTATCATTTGCGTCCCAAAACTAATGAGACCGCCTTACGAAACAAAAATTAGACTCCTCCTAAAGACACGGCGCTCGCAGAGAGCGCTTGCGAGGCGCCACGAGTGCCCTGTGTGCGGCCGTTTCCCAGCGGCCGACACAACGCCTCTTCCTTAGCCTCGCAACTCGCGAGGTGATGATTGGCGGCTTGCCGGCGGGCGAGCGCGATCTCACCGGTGTGGTGATCCGGCGCCAACAGGTACTCCTCCTGGCTGGAAGCGTGCACCCGATCCACGTACCGCCAAGCGTAGATGAGGCGCTTGGGCCCGACTGCACTCAGGGCGTCGGCACGGGCGTCCTCTGCCACCCTCACGACCCTCGCACGAGCCTTCTGCCAAAGAACCAATTGCTTGACTCTCTCGGACGCGACATAGATCTCCTAGAAAGCTTGTTGCGCGGTGTGCTTCTCTTCCTCGGCCTTCTTCTCCGCCTCTATTTTGGCGCGCTCTGCTGGAGGCAAAGCCTCCCACAAGGCGACATCCATTTCTTTCCAAACCTCCTCAAGGCTGGGGGCTCGGCGGGCGGTGCGGCGTTATCCTCGTAGCGGGGAGCCGACGCGTCCTCCGACGCACGTGCCGGCGAGATTGTGAACGCCGATGCGTCCACCTCGACGCGTCGCGGCGAGGAGCAGAACACCGACGCGTCCTCCTCGACTAGTGGCGGCAAGGAACGGAACGGCGACCCGTCGCGTCGCGGCGAGGAGCGGAACACCGACGCGTCCTCCTCGACTAGTGGCGGCGAGGAACGGAACAGCGACGCGTCGCGTAGCGGCGAGGAGCAGAACGCCGACGCGTCCTCCTCGACTAGTGGCGGCGAGGAACGGAAAGGCGACGCGTGACCGTCCGCGCGGTGCAGCGAGGGGCTCCTAGGGCTTGGGAGGGGAGATGCCATGGTGGTCGACGTGAGAGGGAGGGGGAGGATATAGCGGTGAATGTGAGGGCGAGGAGATTGCGATGTCGTGGGAGGCACAGTATTTATTGCGAGCAATGGCACACCTACGTAAGATATGGACTGAGCTGCACTGAATTAACTGCAGGTCCAGTTGCGTCAATGACATGTTGGCCAGTACACTGCTGGGCCTGTATGTCAGTGACCCAATGCACGTGAAGTTAAGTAAAAGCTACATGGGCATATTTGTTAGAGTAAATTACGGGGGAGCGAAGGGGTGGAAATATTTCTGGTCACAAACGATTGGATGAGCGTGGGGGGAGGAGAGTCATGCATGCAGATTTTTTCACACAGGGTGGAGTGGTGGGACCGCCGGAGGGAGAAGGAGAGTTTGGCAGGCATATTGTTTCCACCATGGATAGGAAAAGATTTGGAGACGAACGGGCTTCCTGCAGGTATGGGGAACAGTGCATAATAAGTCATCTTGCATGCCGGGCTAGGTATAGTCTCAAGTCATTAAAAACATACACGCCCCACACATGTTCATATTTCAAGGTGCACTAAATTATTGCATGCGATGATTAAGGCTGGCCATCATGGTGGTATCTTAGCTGGTACACGGGAATAGTAAACATGCTGATGTGGCAAAGAATTAAAGAAGAGAGGGGGGTTAGACTAACTAGTGTTCATGCATGCATTGGTAAACACATTTTTTTGTGAAGAACGACAACATTAGTTGAGTAATTTTGCAGACTTCAAAAACTATTCCACCGCCTCTACTATCTTGCTAAGAGTAGGTGAAATTTTTGAGTTGAGCCCTTTAAACTAGAAGGGAGGTAGTGGTACTCTAATACCTAGGTGTGTAAGTCATCTTACGAAAACCAAATAATCCCAAAACACGTAGGCGCGGTGCATTAACTTCTACCTCGTTTCTTGTTTCTTGACATATCAACCAATAAGAGATGAGGGTGTGCATGCTTTTAATGACACGAGACTATCAAACATGACATGCAAATGGTTAGTTCATTGCATGCAATACTATTTAATTAGCAAATAAACATTAATGTCTCTCGTTTTCCCTCCTCCTTGGTCACGGTGCACAGCCTAAGATGACTTAATCACCTAGAGCGGAGGGAGTATCAACATTCACAATGTCAAATCAATATTTTTACACTCATTATAAAGCGTAGTTCTTATACTCATTATAATTAGTATTGTAGATATTGATATTTTTAGTATAAATTTGGTCATGGGATTTCATTGATGCTGTCAAAGCGTGGAGGAAGCGAGCTTAGGGCTTGCATTGCGGTCTCTACATAGGTATTTCTCTTCATAATCCTGTAATTTTAGAGACTGATTGCGCTTTTGTGGTAGCGTCTCTTGCATCGGGGACTATTTCATGTCGCTATGCGTGACTGAAGATGAAAGCGTTGAGCATCTCGAAGTTGATCAACAATCTTCAATTGTCAAAGATTAGCCGTTCGCCAATAAGGTGGCACACTTAATCGCTAAATATAGCTTTGACAATAGATTAGATGGTATTCTTGTAAATAATATACCACCCATGTGGTGAATATTATGTCGAATGAGTGTCTTGGTGTGGCTGGTTAATTAATATAAGGTGGTGTTTAAAAAGTATATATTTGGTCAAACACTTTGCAAATGGTTGTGGGAGTAAAAGGACCAGAGGGAGTATCATGCATGCGGAGTAGGCAAAAAATTGCTCATTTTAGCGGTCGAAGTCTCAAAGGCGCGACAGCGAGGGAGGCGAAGGTCGGGAGGCGCGACGGTTGACAGAATTAAGTGAAGTTACATCCACGCGCCGGCATGGCGTGCGAACAGGTAGAAGCTATACCCTCAGGCCTACGATATGGGTCTAGTAGACATGACATCTAGTGGGTCCCGCATAGTTCTCGGGAACTCTTTGGGGGCTTGCAGCCGTTTATCCACTGGGCAAGCCAGCAACCCCACGCCGTTCGCACACCCTACTCGTCCCCGTCTTCTACCTCACAACAGTTCGCTCCCAGTCGTCCCGTCCTTCCTTTCACATTAGTTCGCTCTCAGTTTTTGCGGGGTACAACAGTTCAACTTCTCCTAACCCTCCTCCAAAATCCATGGCCTCCCAATTCTCCATGGTCGCTGCTGAGTACCAGGTTAGAGCCATCACCGGCGATCAGTTCATCGTCATCTACACATGTGGATCCGCGACGGTGAAAGCATGGCTTGCTCACTTCCTACGCATGTTCAACAGTTCAACGGATGAGTGGGTCGCTGGGCTAGATGTTGAGTACACCACAGTCCTGGGACGAGAGAAGGATCTAAAGGACGAAGAGAGGAAGAAGCCCGCCGTGATCCAGGTTTGCGTACATAACGTTTGCTTGGTCTACCACATATGCCATGCCGACGTTGAGTGCCAGGATTTTAAGAACTTCCTCAAGGACAAAAGAGTGAAATTCGTTACTGTAGGCTTTAAGAACGACAAAGAAGTCCTGCGTCGGATAGGTCTCGTTGTAGGCCAGCCCTTGATCTCCGAAGGCAAGCCTGGTGTCCTCCTCTCAACCTTCAATGCTGACCCTGGCAGCAGCCATGATTGATCCTTCGTACGCTAAACTGAAGAAACCTCATCACGAGTTTCATCATGCATGGGAGTCGAAGACATTAGATGAAGATCACATCCTATACGCAGCAATGGATGCCTACCTTTGTTTAAATATCTACATGGGTTGGATGAAGAAGCGAGCCCGTGTCGGTTCAAGAAAAGAAGCGTTGGCGAAGAGGAAGATGAAGAGGGGCGAGGGCGAAGTCGAGGGCGTGGACTCGGACTCGAGTAGGTGGCGATGCCGTCGCTCATGCTGGTTCTACTGCGGTGTCAAGCTGACTAGTTGCTTAGTTTATTTTCAAGGGTGTGTTGTCTTTGAGGCCCCAGCAGAACTATGTTTATGTTCTTTCTCGTTATTTGAACTGTTTAGTACGTATAGTAGTACTAGTACTATGTCTTACTACTGTTCTTCTTGCAGTTGGTACTACTGCTCGTACCTTCGTGTTCCCACTGTACTTAATACGTTCGTACTAGTAGTATAATTTGGGTCAGTCGATTTGTGAAAGAAGTTCGACGGAGCAAAGGAAGAAGATGGCAGAAGAGGTGGAAGAAGCCCTTCTAGCCATCCATGTTGCATCAAATGGCTCACATGAGTCGACTGACCCAAATTGCTCGTTCAGATTGCAGGATCCACGTGGCATTCAAGGTCTCGAAGGTAGATTCCGCGTCCGCACCCGGATTGCGGGCTCGACGCGTGCGCGACCGGCTTCCGCCATGACAGCCACCATGCGCGCCTCCTCCGCGCCGGCGGAGACGACAATGACACGCTAGTTCCTCCTCGCCGGCGTGCTGGAGCACGTGCTCATCCTCCTCTTTGTACGCTGCGTGCATAGACGTGGCTCCACCAGCTGCTCGCGTGCTTGGCAGCGCGGCGGCATGGCGAGGAGGGACTGCAGACGACGTGAGCGGGTGAGCCTTCGGCTTCATGGCACAGGGATGGCGGCGACACGGCGGTGATGGGCGAGAAATTGTTGGCCGGAGCAGGCGGGCGCCGGCATGCGCAACGGGGGCGGCGGCATATTGATGAGTGCGCGTATGGGAGCTTACTTTAGTTTTATATGAGGTTGGTCAAACTTAAAAGAAAACCGTACTAGTACATGTAAACATTAGACTTAGGCAGCGCTTTTTTTGAAGTTAGTACCACAACCACGATACGGAATCCTGTGCAAGTGCGTGAACTGCGGCCTTGCGGTCGATCGAACGGTGCGTCACCGTGTCGCGCTCGAAGGACATCCACCTAACCTTTTTGTGTGTGTGAAAACAATCCTCGAATATTACTCAACTTTTTTTTCCTGGGAAAGTTCTTGACGCTGCAATATTTCCATATATTTGAATTTAGCTCCAGTTTGTGTTTATTTGGATTTGGACGTTTTAGGTGCGCCCTAGTTTTTTTAATACTTATTTTGTGTGTGTGACTGAGAGAGAACGTGTGTATGTGTCCATATGTGTGTTGTGGCGGAAGGGCAATGTGGAGGCGGTGTGCGTGTGATGAGACATAGAGAGGTGTGAATGTGCAAACGATCATGCATGAGTGAGACATAGATAGATGCCGATACGTTGTGTATACATGAGAGAACGGTCTTCTAGTTTACTTGTGTGTGTGTGTGTGTGAGAGAGAGAGAGAGAGAGAGAGAGAGAGAGGAGCATCCATAACACAACAACCATCTCTCTCGAGTCGTCCGTCCCTCGCACGATCGCATGCAACATATGCATCAACGCGCACATTTTGACACCCTCAGTCGGCCCCTGCCCACCTCAAGGCCCGCGCAATCTCTTCGTGAATACCCATGTCTCTCCTTAGGTTTGTTTTCGCTCAATATCTGACACACACACACACACACACACACACACACACACACACACACACACACACACACACACACACACAGAGAGAGAGAGAGAGAGAGAGAGAGAGACACACACGCGCGCGCGCGCACACACACACACACACAGAGAGAGAGACACGCACGCGCGCCCACACACACACACACGCATGCAACACAACACACACACACACTCCCCCGAGCACACAATTCATCCCCATCCAAGGTTATACGGCGACCACTCCCGCTTGTGCTTCTTTGCACCCCAACATGCACAACACCTCAATCTTCAAAGAGGGCATCGAGCAGATCAAGGCGGCGACCACACGCGCTAGAGAATGCGGGTCATTTGGAAGTAGGGTGATGACGACGGCTGACTGACTCCTCCCCCGCACCCTCTCTCTCTCTTGCACAAAATTACCAATCCCTCTCTCCCCCGCACAAAATTGTCAATCCCTCAACCCATGAGATCCTTCCCTCTCGTCCATGTTTTTCCAGCTCTCTCATCAAACATGTTGTCTCTTCTCCTTCCACGTATCTGAGAATCACGTATATTACATGTCTCCATCTTTCTCACAGACCTAACTTCTTCCTCTCTCTCTCTCTCTCTCTCTCTCTCTCTCTCTCTGTGTGTGTGTGTGTGTCTCGTTAGGTTTGTCTCCTACTCTCTCATCCACATACATACAATCTTTCCCGCCCTATCTGCTCCATCTTCAAAAGCTCTCTCTGCACGTTTCATTCACACAATGGGATATGTCAAAATGTTGCTTCTATAATGGCTGATGTAGAGTTTTGGTTGTTTTTGTTGCATCCTACAAAGTAATAACTATGAAATGCATTTAAATTCTCATTTGACTGGGATTATGTGAGTTTGAGCATGTTGTGAAGTACTATAGACCTTGTATACATCTTGGGATTCGACAATGATTGTAACTATTGAATTGTATAGACCATTACATTTGAAGTCATTAGCCTAATATATTTATTTCACAATTTCAACAAATGATTAGTTCACTACAAACTAAGAAAACAAATGTGTACTCCCTCCGTTTTTATTTAAGTCCGCGTATTAGCATTGGTCAAAGTCAAGTTTTGTAAACTCTCAGAAAGCTTATAACAAAAAATATTAACATATATAATAACAAATAAATACCATTAGATTCATTATTGAATGTACTTCCACATCATACATATTTGTTATGGTAAATGTTTATATTTTATATAAACTTGGTCAAACTTTAGGAAGTTTGACTTGGTCAAACCTAATATGCAGAGTTTACTACTACTACTCGCTAGTTGCTTAGCGAATCACTCAACACGCCACACGGGAGTCCGGTGTCACAAAATTTTGAGGTCGGTGGGAAAATCTCCGCGACCCTGATTCGAGCAGTGGGAAGTTACCATCATAGCCTTCGAACAGGCCTACGTCGACGCTTGGTAGGGGCTGTTTTCGTAACTTCAGTTCACCCTACCCAGCCAGCCCCACCCGGCACCCAGTAGTACACCTGAATACTCCCCATTTTCTATCCCCACCGCAAAATAGACTTCTCGATGGCACCGCAGCCTTCGTGCTCCTCCCCTTTACATCGGCGCACTCGTCCACCGCAGCGCATCTGCCTCATCGACGACCTCGTACGCCGCACTGGAGCTGGTCCACCGTCGTCGTCGTAGACGGAGCCTCTTCCCCGACATCGTCTTCCACGGTCTCGGATCTGCTTCCCTGAAGCCGACGCCAAGCGCAGAAGTACCACCGTCGTGGACAATGAACTGACTCCCGTTGCCGACCATGACTCACAAAGGCCGTTGCGACCATCGTTCTCCTCCTCGATTGGTAATGTGTGTATTGAATCACTTAGCAGTACATGTGCAGTTCCAATTTTGTTCATACCTACCCTTCAATTTTCCTGGGTGCTATTGTTCCCGTAAAAGTAATTGGTTATAGCCTCCATTGTCCAATAGAATATCAGCTTGTAATTGTGCGTCGCTCCTGTATCACGTTGTGCCTGGGTAGGTTTTTCATCTGCAACCAGCAGTGTGGCAAATGATGGAAAGGTTTTTAGAACTAGCAAGATGCCCATGCGATGCACGCATCAAGATGAATTTGTATGAGTAGTTTATCTTGTGGGAGAAAAGGATGAATGAGGGAAGGCCTTATTTGCAAATCTGGAGAGGGGTATGGGTATCTTTTTGCAAAATTCCCATTTGTTTCCTTCCTATCATCCGATATAAATTGGACGACCTATATTGCAAGAAAAAAAGTATAGAGAAAAAAAAGTAGACAGTAAAGGAAGTAGAGATAAATATTAAATATAAAATAAATATAACGGTAGAGAAGAGAGTAGAGATAGCAGAGACGTCGGGAAAGGATCGCGTGCGCGCGGGAAAAAGCGGCCGGGCGTGCGCTAGTTTTGGCGCGCGGCGTCCGACGCGCTTCATAAAATCCAACGCCCTCCCACCGCTCTGTGCCTCGCCACCGCTCTGTGCCTCGCCACCGCTCTCTTGCCGCTCTTTTTCGCCTCGCCGCCACCGCGCCACCATGCCGCCGCGTCGCCGGGAAACTTGGGGATACCGCGGCGTCCGCGCGCGCCCCTCCGGCGGCTTCTCCGCCGAGATCCGGTTCCACGGAATGCGCCTCGGCCCCGACAATTTCGATACCGCCACCGAGGCCGCCCGCGCGTACGACGCGGCGGCGTGGCGCCTCCGGCGGCCTCATAGAACATTGAACTTCCCCAACGTGCCGATGCGGGAGCGGGCGCAGGAGCTCGCGCCTCTGTCGCGGCTTAGCACCGACGAGGATCGTTGCGACAACCGGAGGCGGGAGCACTGTCTCGGCATCGCCGAGATGGATGAGGAAGCCATTTCGCTGTGGCACCAACACTTCCTGCAGGACATCATCAATGAGCGCGAGTTCTACGCGCAAAGGAGGGCGGAGAGGGATAAGAGGAGGGCGGAGCGAGCCGCCTATCGCGAGGACAAGCGCAGGCGAAAAGTGGACGCTCAATTCAACATGAGGCTAGGAGCAGCGTCGCCCTGGAAATCCGACGTCGATCGGTATCTTCATGCCTACAGTGAAACGTCGGAGGAGGACATCACCGAGGAGCAGTCGGACGACGAGGAGTAGTTGAATTATCGTTTTTGTATCTATCTATGCGGAGAACTATCCTCTACTCTCTAGTATCTACTTCTCGATCTCAGCACTGTAAACGCTTTTTTAAAGCGCCGCGCGTTGCGATTCTGTTGGAGATGCTCAAACATGGCAGATGAGTGCTTTAATGTTGCCCACAAGATGCACGAGTATTACTAGTAGTATTTTTCTTGCCATGTTGAGATTTTGAAACCATGAGTGTGAACATGCATAGGAGCAATGAAGACCAAACACGGGATATTCGGGACATCTTCAAGGAGCGCGGCAAGTTAAAGAGGAGCTGCACCGAACCTGTAAAACAAGCTTTGGTAAATAACACCCTTTCAATTACTTTCGTTTAACCTCGTGTTCTTCGATGTGTATATGTTGTAGTTTCTGTTTCTCTTAAGCGTGGTGTTCTTCGATGTGTAATAAGAAGAGTCTTAATCGTCCTAATGCTTTCGTTTCTAACTTGATGTAGGAAGTGGGTGTTCTCACCGTGTAGTCTGTTTTTATATTTCTTTTCCTTTTGAATTCACTTCTCCGAGTTACATTTATCTGGCTTCTACTAAATGGATCTAGGTTTATCTGAGTATTGATCTAAAAAAAGTAACTTCATGTTAGGATGCAGTTCTGCGAGGAGGGAAGTATGGTCAACCTCGAGATCATGTTTCCAAAATGAGGCTGGATTACACACAAGGTGCAGTTCCTAATGATCTTGGATTAGACACAAGGTGCAAATTCCTAGATGATGCTGGATTACACACAAGCCAGGTGGAGTCGTCGGCTGTTCGTGTCCTCGTGGCATTAGTAAAGGCTGAAAGAAAGCGTGCAGCAGCCCTTGAGAATGTAGCTGAGTTCCTGAAGAAGCGAAAAGAGCAATCAGATGCTCTCTTCACCCAAGCCAAAGAAGAGATGGAAGAAGCCAGAAATAAGCTAGCAGAGGCAGAGCAGGCTAGGCGTCTCCTGCTATCTAAAACTGTTGTCAATACAAAATTTCCTTCATAATAGCTAGGTTCAAATGTTTATCCGGTCAAGCATGCTGTTGTGATGTCCGTGCATCTCTTGATGTGGCACAAAATGTTTTTTTGGTCATGTAATAACATCAATTACTTTCCAAACAATAATGAGACGAAGCATTGGACATGGTATAGTTCACGCGCAAGCCCGACATTCCAAGTTCAACTTCAACATCAAACTCATGTTCACAGATATCGCACATTCATACATAATGTCCACAACCATGATTCACTTCAAAGCCAAAAAATGTGAGGAGAGTTATAAATAAAGAAAAACCTCTACTAGTTCCTGCTACCGGTCCGAGCACAACAAGTCAAGACCATGCGTAAATTAATTATATTTTAGTCATTTTTTGTGTTCTAAAATGCCTGCCGGCTCGCGGAAGGACGTGTTGCCGGCACACGCGCGGATTCAATGAAGGCAGGCGGGGCAGTCTTAAGATGGTTGCACACGGCGAGGAGGCGTGCTCAGCCGGGCCTGCAGCGAGTGCGGCCCTCTTGGCCGGCGCGCCGGTTCAATGCCTGCGCTATGAGAGGTCGCGTACGTGTCAGAGTAATCACTCCCTCCAGTCCTTTTTTGTTTGGGTATAACAAAATCTCATTTTCCATTCACATTTTACAAGTAAAATTCATGGACAAACTTTGACGCAAAGTACGATGGGGACTAGTAAACCAGAATGGAGGTAGTAGTTTTTTTAATCAAAGAAGGGTTTCCCCTTCCGATTATTGAAAACCAGCATCTAAATCTAAACCATAGTATTTGCCCTAGAACTACCAGGTTCAACATCTCGTAACATAAACACATACAACCATACGCCAAGGAGGTACGTAGTACTATGAATTCCATTTTCGCTCCGTACAAATCGTTCTAAAAACTACTTACTACTTATAACATGCCATTTAAAATCGAAAATCTTAACCCCGCTAGAAAAATGATATTTTAAACGTGGCTACTCGGTCTGTGGCAACTGGCGAGCCACCGCGCTCCAAGTCGTTCACCTGTGGTCCCGACCATCAACTCCTACAATGGTGCTCCACCACGTACCCGGTACCCGCGAATGCAGTAATCATGCACCTAGGGTTTTAGGGTTTATTTTTTAACGTCGCCTTTACGTAACACTCATGTGTGCGAGACAGCGAGAGGCCGGCCGACTGCGTGCGTGCGCCTCTTCTCTTCGTATATGTACTCCACCGTTTGTCTGGTGTCCAAAAAATTATAATAACTACTAGCAATGTGCCAATGCGTTGCCACACGATCAAAGTAGATTAATACATATTCACCGATTTGATAGAAAAAAAGTCTAGTTTTGAAATACATATATCACTAAAAATATGTTATGTTCCACTCAAAATATATTCCTTTGGTGGTTTTGATGAGATAAGGGAGCATGTTGTTGGTTTCAAGATTCGAGAAGTGGTATATGTCTAATTTCTACTCTTACTAGCAAGATGCCCGTGCGTTGCACGGAACATCAAAATCTCGTGGGAGAAAAGGACGAACGAGGGAAGGCCTTATCTGCAAATGTGGTGAAGAGTGTGGGTAAATTGCCATATTTTCCTTCCTATCCGTCAGATATAAATCGGAGGACCTACATTGCAGGATGGCAGGCCCACCATCATCACCAACTCTATTTTTTGTCCCTACTCTTATAAAAAGCATTGTCGGTGATGATCGTGTGCCTGCCATCCTGCAATATAGGCCGTCCGATCTATATCTGACGGATAGGAAGGAAACTATGTCAATTTTGCAAAAAGATACCCACACCCCTCTCCATATTTGAAAATAAGGTCTTCCCTCGTTCATCCTTTTCCCCCACAAGATAAACTACTCATACAAATGAATCTTGATGTTCCGTGCAACGCATGGCATCTTGCTAGTTGTTGCAAAAAGCCCATGTGTGTGTGAGAGAGAGGGAGAGTGGAGGAGGACAGAGTGCATGTGTGACAAAGACACAAGTAGTGTGTGTGCGATAGGTATCAGCTTAAAATGCACGATCGAGAGGGCGTGTCTCAAGAAGGGAAGAAAAAGCTACATAGATACAAGGAGCGAGAGAGAGACATGCATGCGATGGTGGAAGCATGAGTGTGCGGGTGTATAAACCTATCTAGAGGCTAGCTAGTCGATAAATGCTTGTGAGAGAAATACGAGTCGGGGTGCGAAAGCGAGAGTTTTGTGTGTGTGAGAGAGCGGTGAGTCGGGAAGGGGGTGGAAGCAGGAGTTGTGTGTGTGTGTGTGAGAGAGAGAGAGAGACAGTGAGTCGGGGTTGTCTGATCGGTGTCGATGCTGGGATGGAGGCGAAAGGAGACCCCAACAAATGTTGTGTCTGAGAGAGAGAGAGAGAGAGAGAGAGAGAGAGAGAGAGAGAGTAATTTTAGTGGTATGAGTCATATGTAGAGACATATAGGGTGTGTGAGAGAATCCCATAGAGAGAAAGACAAAGTGAAAGGCAGTGGAGACTGTGTGTGTGGCGGTGAAAAAGAAAGCTTAGGTACCAGTGATACCAGAGAACAGTAGAGATGTGAGAGATAATGAAAACCGTGTAATGTATAATGATAGGGAGAGTGTGACACTTCTCAAGGGAGGCGTCGAGAGACCATGTTTGCGAGGATAGGAGAAACATGAAGTGAGCGTCTTGGGTGAGCTGGAGAAAAGAGAGTGATGGCTACCTGAAGGAGCATGCATGCGAGAGAGATGGGCGTGAAAGGAGTGAACAAAAAGGGATTCAAATATTTGAATTTGAGATGATGATACATGTAATCCATACTCGAACCAAAATTGATCTATCAAACATGCATACTCATATGAATTCACGCACATCTATGTTATTTAATATGTAGATATTACTGATCCATACATTTTAGTTGAACATAATTTGGTTATTTTTTTTTCGAATTCAACCTTAAGATTTCGAGATCGTTGTATTTGTAAATCATATTATACATATAAAGGAGCAGAATTCTTTGTTGTGCTTTTGAAAGTATATATGTAAAAAAATGATGTGTATACAATGTAATTCCAATTGAAAATGGATCCCTTGAAAAAATAGTAGAATATAAGCGTGATTGAATTGAGTTGTACAGTAAACATGCCTTTGTGCAAAATTTGAGCAAGCGGGGAAAGTCGCAGATAACCTTGAAACCAAAATCTGCGAGATGGAAATCACTCGCCTATCCCTACCGCGCAAAGCCTATCTGCTGGATTTCTATAGGTTTCGATAGGGGTAGGTTTGTAATTTCACCCAAGCGTGGCGTAACCGCCTCTCACCCGGATTCATACGGTGGGCGCCAAAACACAGTGTGCCCTCGGCGAAATCGACTCCTCCCGATTCATATTCATACACGGTGGCGCCAAAAACAAACTCTCGTCGGCAAATATTCGGTGTATGCGAGATTACCGTCCTATCCCCAACCGACTAATGTTGCTGTGATGTAGTAGAAATTTGAAACGGGGGCTAATTTTTTAAATTTCCTCGCATTTGAGACAAACGCGCCCTGACTACATGGTTCCCCCCTTCCTCTCTACCTCCCTTTTCCCCATTCTTACTCTGTGGGCGCCAAAACAACCTCTCCACCCCACCCTCCTCCGTCCGCTGCCGTCCGCCACCCCATCCACCGCCGTCCTCCTCCACCATGACGGAGCTGATACCCCGACGCCGCCGTCCATTACAAGAGGTCGGCCTCTCTCATCCACGCCTTCGGACCGGGATCCTTAAATCCCGTCCTCTCGCTTCATCCCCGCCGTCGTCCACCTTGCTGGCGCCGCTCCTACGACCGTCTCGTCCACCGCGCCCCGCCGCCACCGTCTACCCTCCTAGATCTGCTTCCACGCCTCCGACAACCATCGCTACCGCAGCCTCGTCAAATTGTCACCAGATGCGTACACGGCGCCACACCAGAGGCGGTACTCTTTCGTATCTGCTCAACTTATTTATCGCAGCAAGAAAATAGATCGCCACTGCTTTACTCTAATTTCTTGTCTTGGTTGTGAAGTTGCCTTTGTCCAGTTTGCACCTTCAGATCCGCCATGGCATGCTCAACACTATACTCCCAATGCTTATGGTTTTCCCCTTTTATATTCCACACTAGTTAAATCACAGTAGACTAAATTTCAAAATTGGGTCAGTCGATTTTTCAGAGCTCGCCGGAGTTCGCCGGTGCGATCCAAGGGGCTCGGGTAGTTGTGGGGCCTCGCTGAACGAAGAAAACTCGACGCGGGTGGGGGTGGGGGTGGCGGAGGAACATAGGCGGTGGTGGCCGGTGGTCCGGCCGGCGGCCCGTGTGGTATTCTGTATGGGAAGAATCACAGACGAGGAAGAAGAAGGGTTAGGAGACGTAGGATCTTCATCCAACCGTCTGAAATGGTCGAGAAATAGATGGGAGTTGCATTCTTAATGCGCTCTGGTTCATCATGTGTGGGCAAAAAATCTGCTTGCTCTTCTTTACCATGTTCGATAGAGCTGTGACACAAAACATAGGACCGACTCCAGCAGACTGTACCCATACTTCACTGGCCATACCACTAGCCCCACCACACAGGACCTGCACTCCAGCAAAAGGTATACCGATTTCATTTGCCATAGCACCAGCTGTACCACAGAAAAATCCCACTCCAGCAAAAAGTACAGCAAGTCCACCGGCCGAAGACCTATCCCAACTACAGAGACGGCCAATTCCTGCAGATTGGAACCCCATTCCATTTATTCCCAGTTTAAAACACAATGCTTTCAATGTTGTTAGGGACTACGTGCATATATTCCCATCATGGGAAGATTATTGTGAAGACAAACACCATTTTCACATCTTCCTGTCCAACTTACGTGTAAGTGCTATTATTCATGGTTATTATTTTCCTGTTTTCTGCTGATTGAACACATCAATGATTTACATTACATTGTTGTAACTAGGCGAGGGTCAATCTGGATAGACATGACGGGGAAAGCTTGGTTGTGCTTTTCAAGGAAGCATTGCAGCAGTATCGGTGTTACCTGAGGAAATCACACTTTGGTGGCAAATCTATAAACGAATTTCCGGTGAAGTCTCCTGTGCTAAATTTAGAAGACATTGAATGGAAAAACATTGTTTTGCACTGGTCTCGTTCCCAGGATGAGGTACTGTCTATGAAATCACATGACAATTTGAACTTCTACTTTTCCGCATGTGCCTTACGGATCTTGTTTGCAGGAAATCTGCTCGAAGAAGAATTCCGGTTTGAAAAGAACGACATGATATCGCAAATATACTGCCCGCTGCTTTGCTATTGTTAGTACATGTTGTCCTGTATCACTGTACTTGCATACATACCTGGTTCATTATGTGACAGCAGTATGCATGATAGCTTGCTTATCAATTGTTCGCTCCAAATTCTTCAGTATCCAATGCCAATGTTTTTTTAGCTCTGCATTGTTCTTGTAAGTACATGCTGTCCTTTATCAGTGTACTTATAATGACAGGTAGTTGTTCATGTACCATCACTCTGCAGCTTATTTTCCTTTGCCCTCCATTTTCTACACATCAGATCTATATTTACTCTTACCATAAGGTTGGTACTGAAGAAGTTTAGCTGTACATTGCTCTTGGCTGTACCTTTTGCCTGTATCGCTGCACTTACATTTATAGCTACTTGGTTATGTAGCATAACTCTTCATCTTATCTTAAATATTCTCCATTTTTTTGTATATTATCACATCTATATTTCTCTTAACAAAATGTAGAATAAAGGCAATGCTTATGAAGAAGATTGTGTGGTAAACTTCTTGAATTGCCCCCCCATCAGCATGGACAAGGCCTTTATAGAGCCTGTCTTCACCAATAATGTAAGTTTTTCCATCTCAAGCCTTCAAACTTTGTTGTATATATTTGGTTAGGCATGACTGCAACAACTGTTTATTTTTGGTGTTTGCATCAAATTGCATGTTTAAAGTTTATTATGTACTCCCTCCGTTCCAAAATAGATGACCTAATTTTGTACTGAAGTTAGTATAAAGTTGGGTCATCTATTTTAGAATGGAGGGAGTAGTTCATAAACAAAAGTTTGTCCTTTCTCAATTTAAGTTTTCAGTTGTACAACCAAGTTCCTTATTCATACCATGTAAATTAAAGTATACATAGCAAGTGGTCTTCCTTTTGCTTTGCATGTATGCTTACATTCTTCATCCGTAATCCGGTGGTGTGGTGAACCTACCCACTACAGCACAATGTCATATTCTGCAATGTCTTAACTATGAACAATGTCATATCATTCTACTACTCCCTCCGTCCGAAATACTTGTCATTGAAATGGATGTATCTAGATGTATTTTTTTTCTAGACACAAGTAATTCCGGATGGAGGGAGTATTATTTAAACCATCTCTTTATTTGCCAATCTGAAATGGGATAAATTGACAGCACACTAAACATTGATACTTATGAGTTTTTGATCTGTAATCCAGTGGTGTCGTGAAGCTGCCAACTCCTTCACAATGTCATTTCCTGCCATGTCTTGACCTGAACAATACCATATTGTGTTAATGCAATTTTAAACTGTGTCACTTTATTAAATCGAGAAGAAATGTGATGAATTGTCAAGACTCGATACTTTTATGTGCAAAACCTGTCATCATCATCGCTTGTTTATCTTTCAGAGTGAGGAAGATTTAAGTGTTGAACAAGCGCAGTCTCATCATCTTTCTTAGCTGCTTGCGCTGCAGCTCCCCAGCAAGGCTAACCTTTCTTGAACTCTATTGAAGTGCTGTCGGTTTTGTATATTATTTTGTCGGCGTGTTTATTTGCATTGGTGGCGATCTTTGATGCCCAGTGTATGTAATCCGCTCTCTTCTTGTGCTTTATTATCATAGTGGCGAACTTTGATGCCCAGTGGATGTAATATGCTGTAATTTCTTTATTGTATAGTCTAGGTTTTTTCTTATTCACGATGCTGCAGTTATTTTACTGTCTTCGCAATAAACCGGCCAAACCGTAAAATTACGGTACATAATCGGGCCGTCATGCAATCATGATGTAGGTTGGGTCTGAAACGTGCCGAACAGCTAACGGGCCGGCAGCAGCCCGAAATGAACCCCGGACCATGATTGTGCGAATCAAATCACGGGCTTTTAACATGCCAAAATTGTCTCGGTCCTTGTTTGGCCCAATCAGATATCGACTGCGAGCAGGCTGGATGCAAACCGTGCCGTAGTTAGGCCCAACTATATGATGGGCATTTAACAGGCCGAAATTAATATAGGCCCGAAATGTTAAACGGGTCCTTAAGAGGCCAAAACTAATGTCAGGCTGAATTCCTAAGTGGGCCTCTAGCAAGTGGGCCGAGAAGCATAGTGTCCAGTTGACGGGCCGAATCTGATATGGGCCATAATTGAGCCCATAGCCTCTTAAAGGGCGTGGCGATCCGGGCGTAATTTGGCCCGAGCGTGGTAGGCTTTAACGGGCGGATATCATATGGGCCTTTATTAGGCCGGAACATGGTAGGCCATTAATGGACGGATCAAATATGGGCGTCATTTGGCCCAAAACATGGCAGCCGGTTAATGGGCGGCCTACTAGGGCCCTCAAATTCTTGTGGGCCTACTTTGGGCCGACCCGTTAATGTCGGCGAAATCTCGTGGGCCTTTAGCGGGCGGCCCATTATGATCCATAAGAATCTTACGGGCCTTTACAGGCGGCCCATTATGGCAAACAAAAATCTTGTGGGCCTTTACCTAGGCCAGCCCATTATGGCCTGCAAAATCTCGTGGGCCTTTAGCTGGGCCGGCCCTTTATGGTCCGCAAAATCTTGTGGGCCTTTAGTTGGGCTGGCCCATTTAAACTTGATGGGCCGGTCCACTTGTCAACATATCATAGGCGTGTCTCGCCCATTGGATGAGTGACACTGTGCGGTAGCGGACTTGACACGTGTCTCCTCCACCAATGATGATTTTACGTGGAAAATCCCCATTGGTCGGGGCTGTTAACGGGTTATCGGATCCAAAACCTGACCCGATAGCTTAACGGCGTTCGTTACGGTGGATGCCACGTGTCGGTCACCCTTGACAAAAGCACTTACGTGACGCGATTTATCGTCATGGAAGTGGACACTTCGTGATGATAATTTTGGTAATGTCATCGAACACTTCTCTGACGAGACGGTATGACTATCTTGATTACGTCATAAATTTGTCATGGATGTACATGCATGACAAAAAACGCGACCTACTGTGACAAAGACGTATCATCACGGAAGTGTATTTTTTTGTAGTGTTTGTAGTGCTTGTAGATGCAGTTGGACAAAAGTCTACATATCACGATCGTAATTCCTATATGAGATTATACCATAAATGATCCTATTCATAAATATAAATATTGCAATTCAATCGCTGCTCAACTGTAATTTTTTCACCACATGACACTTGTATTCTTATGAGAGATGTGACTAATGAACTTATGCCCCTGGGTCTATTCTCCATTACTGTAAACTTCTAGAAAAATATTATTCTTTACTATACCATTTCAACTTTCTATCACTTACCATTATGTCATGCAATTTAATCTTCTAACTAGCAAGACAAGAAGCTTGACAACCTTCTTGATGTGTTGGGGACAAGCTCGTTATGTATTTTGTGTGCATGTACGAGTGGTTGTTTTCTGGGGAACTTCTTCTGGTTCGATAAACCTTGGTTTTCAAATCTAGTGAAACGCTTGTTGCTAGGTTACTTCACCCTTACACTTCATAGCAACCAGTCCTTCAGATTGAATCGCAAAGAAACAGAGGTGTGTGTCAGCAGAAAATTAGGGCAATAAATTACCGAGTGTTTTGAAAGTATATAAAGGCACGGGGACTGAGAGGCGGTAAATCAGAGCACCAAGGGGCATGCCCCATGGAATGTGGGGCCCATAGGTACCGGCCTTGCCATTGTCAGTGACCTCTAGAAACTTCTAGACTTTAAACGTTCGTTTATTTACTCTAGGACTTTTCTAAGCCCGATAAAATTGTTTTTTCTGAAAAGTCAAAAAACAACATAAAACAACAACTGATACTGGGCAGTGGATTAATATGTCAGTCTAGAAAAATAATAGAAAGTGATTTAAATTGGTGCCAAAAGTATGCCAATTGAATATAAACATGACATGAAACAATACAAAAATAGATATATAGGAGACTGATCATGCATTGTATATTGGAAGGTTGGAAATGATTTTTTTAAAGGAGGTAGGAAATAATTTTGGTAGGAAAAGCGATCCATGCTGAGAGGAAAGCAATATATGATACCGCTATATTTACGCACTATCTTATATTGTGGCCACTGAATCATTTGTTTCTTACAAGCATATGCAAAATACTTTAAACGATGAACGAAGCGCTAGACAAATGATTAAAACAATCAAGCTTAGGAATGAATGTATCAAGAAATAAATGATTCCAGAACATGCATTGGAGTTTTATTTCCTTCATTTCACTTGCCAATTTGACAACATGCACAAAGAAGAAGGCATCGATCCGTGTAGCCTCTTTCCATACACTATGGAAACACTTTCCTATTGGTTTAGTTGGGAGTTCTTTTTCTTGTCATTTGGTTGCATATTTGATGACATACACAGATAAGAAGGTGTCAATCCACGCAGCCTTTCCCCACACACTACATAAACACTTCCCTATACTGGCTCTACCTCATGTGGATCTTCCACATTCTCTCAACATGGAAATTTAGCAGCAACATAGATCAGCGGACTAATGATCGTAAGTCAAACTCCCATGTGGCCTCATGTGGAAACCATATGAGCGAGTTGTAATCTCTCCCAAACTTCGTCAGGTCTGTATTAGCGTCTCCCCGATGACGACCGCTCCTATACACTACACGAATTCCACATCCTCTCTCTCTTGATTCTTGTCTGTGTTTCTTGCTAATCTTGCATTGTTAGGTTCTTGGTTGTTTTTGTGGACAAGACTTTCTTGTAAATACTGCATTGTTTGATTCTCCTCCGATATGTTGATAAGATCATGCCATGGATTGGTGATAAAACAAAGAAGAATATAAATGACAACAGAGGGATGCATTGTGATGGCACGAGCATATGGTGCAGCTAGCTATTTCTTGGTTGTAGTCGTAGCTGGATGACGGTCTACATATAATGAACGTAATGCTTATATGAGATTATACCATGAATGTTCATAGTCATAAATGTGAATATTGCAATTTAATCGTTGTCCAATTGTAATTTGTTCACCACACCACACTTGTATGCTTATAAGAGATGCGACTAGTGACCCTGTGCCCCCGGGTCTATTCTCCAGTACTGAAACTTCCACACAAATATTATTCTTCATTGTTCCGTTTTCCTTTCTATCAATTACCATTACCATGTGCAATTTTAATCTTGTAACTAACAAGGCAAGACGCTTGACAACCTTCTTGACATGTCGGGGACAAGCTTGTTTTGTGTTTTGTGTGCAAGTATGAGTGACTTTATTTTCTATGAGAACTCCTTCTGGTTTGATAAACCTCGGTTCCCTAATCTACTTATTGCTAGGTTACTTCACCCTTACACTTGGGGTTTACCCAAGCACTCTTATGAGAGAGCAGGCATGCCTTTAGATTTGATCGTGAAGAAATAGTGGTGTGCGGCGACGAAAAAAATAGGGCGATAAATTCCCGAGTGTTTTTGGAAGTATATAAAGGCACATGGACCGGGAGGCGGTAAATTAGAGGGCCAAGGGGCCACACCTGTTGGCATGTGGGGACCACAGGCACCCCCGGGCCAAGGTCGGTTGCCTCCGAAAGCTTTTGTACTTTAAGCTTCCATTGATTTTTCTAGGATTTTTCTGTGCCTGATAAAATTGTTTTTCCTGAAAAGTCCAAAAACAGCAGAAAACAACAAGTGATACCGTGTACTGGGTTAATATGTTAATCCATAAAAATAATAGAAATTTACTGAAATTTGGTGCCAAAAGTATGCTAATTTAATATAAATATGGCATGAAACAATAAAAAATATAGATATGTAGGAGACGTATCATGCACTGAATTTTGGAAGGTAGGAATCGATATTTTTAAAGGCGGTAGGAAACAATTTTGGTTGGAAAAGTGATCCATGCCGAGAGGAAAGAAATATATGTTACTGCCATTTATCCACTATCTTATATTGTGGTAATTGAATCTCTTGATTCTTACAAGCAAGTGGAGACGATGGAGACAAGCATGTGTTGCCGAAGTTCCCTCCTTTGGCGAAGGTACGTCTCCGTTGGAGGATTGTGGAGGCACAATGCTCCCCAAGTGTCCTAAGGACCACCTTATTCTCCACACGCCCTCGCATAATGCAAGATGCCACGAATCCACTAGCGATGCTATTGAAGGAGGGAGCCAGAACCTTTACAAACAAGGTTGGGGCACACTCACCACCCTGAAGCTTCATCATAATGGAATGTGGTTCCAAGGTGACCTCTTCCTTCTAGGATGCCCAAAAACCCAAGAGTGACAAGATCCACAAGTGAAAGTAAGGGGAATCCAATTTTCTCTACATCTACCTTCGGGATTAGTTTTAAACCTAAATAATTGTTATTTGGTGCCTGCATTGAGCATGAACATTATATCTAGATCTTGTTTATTGTGAGACGGTTATTCATCTAAGTTAGAGAATAATGGTTGTTCTCTTTATATGAGTAACATCTTTTATGGTCATGTACCCCTTGTGAATGGTTTATTCTTGTTGAATCTCGATGTTAGTAATACACACATTCATAATATTGATGCCAAAAGATGCAAAGTTAATAATGATAGTACCACATACTTGTGGCACTGCCGCTTAGGTCATATTGGTGAAAAGCACATAAAGAAACTCCATGCTGATGGACTTTTGGAATCTCTTGATTATGAATCATTTGAGACATGTGAACCATGCCTCATGGGCAAGATGACTAAAACTCCGTTCTATGGGACAGTGGAGTGAGCTAGTGACTTATTGAAAATAATACATACAGATGTATGCGGTTCGATGGGTGTTGAAGCACGCAGTGGATATCATTATTTTCTTACCTTCACAGTTGTTTTGAGTAGATGTGGGTATATTTACTCAATGAAACACAAGTCTGAAACATTTGAAAAGTTCAAGGAATTTCAGAATGAAGTGGAGAATCATCGTAACAAGAAAATAAAGTTTCTACCATTTCATCGTGGAGATGAATATTTGAGTTACGAGTTTGGTATGCATTTAAGATAATGTGGAATTGTTTCACAGCTCACGCCACCTGGAACACCACAGTGTAATGGTGTATCTGAACGTCGTAGTCGTACTCTATTGTATATGGTGCGTTCTATGATGTCTCTTACTGATTTGCCACTATTGTTTTGGGGTTATGCATTAGAGACAGCCGCATTCACTTTGAATAGGGCACCATCTAAATCCATTGAGATGACATCATATGAGTTATGGTTTGACAAGAAACCTAAGCTATCGTTTCTTAAAGTTTGGGGATGCGACGCTTATGTCAAGAGGCCTCATCTTGATAAGCTCGAACCCAAAGCGGAGAAGTACGTCTTCATAGGATACCCTAAAGAGACCATTGGGTATACCTTCTACCACAGATCCGAGGGAAAGATCTTTGTTGCCAAGAATGGTTCCTTTCTAGAGAAGGAGTTTCTCTCGAAAGAAGTGAGTGGGAGGAAAGTAGAACTTGATGAGGTAATTGTACCTTCTCTTGAATTGGACGATAGCACATCACAAAAAGAAGTTCCCATGACGCCTACACCAATCAAAGAGGAAGCTAATGATGATTATCATGATATTTCAGATCAAGTTACTATTGAACTTCGTAGGTCGACCAAAGTATGTTCCGCACCAGAGTGATACAGTAATCTAGTCCTAGAAGTCATGTTGTTGGACAATGACGAACCTACGAACTATGAAGAAGCTATGATGAGCCTGGTTTCCAGCAAATGGCTTGAGGCCATGAAATCCGAGATAGGATCCATGTGTGAGAACAAAGTATGGACTTTGGTGGACTTGCCCGATGATCGTCAAGCCATTGGAATAAATGGATTTTTAAGAAGAAGCAGATGCTGATGGTAATGTCACCGTTTATAAATCTCGACTTGTCGCAAAGGGTTTCCGACAAGTTCAAGGGGTTGACTACGATGAGACTTTCTCACCCATAGCGATGCTTAAGTCTGTTAGAATTATGTTAACTATTGCCGCATTTTATGATTATGAAATCTGGCAAATGGACGTAAAAACGGCGTTCCTTAACGGGTTTCTTAAGGAAGAGTTGTATATGATGAACCTAGAAGGTTTTGTAGATCCTAAGGATGCTAGCAAAGTATGCAAGATCCAGCGATCCATCTATTGACTGGTGCAAGCATCTCGGAGTTGGAATATTCACTTTGATGAGGTGATCAAAGCTTTTGGTTTTATACAAACTTATATAGAAGCTTGTATTTACAAGAAAGTGAGTGGAAGCTCTGTAGCATTTCTAATATTATATGTGGATGACATATTGTTGATTGGAAATGATATAGAATTTATGGAAAGCATAAAAGGATATTTGAATAAGAGTTTTTCAATGAAAGACCTCGGTGAAGCTGCTTACATATTAGGCATCAAAATCTAGAGATATAGATCAAGACGCCTAATAGGACTTTCACAAAGCACATACCTTGACAAAGTTTTGAAGAAGTTCAAAATGGATCAGTGAAAGAAAGGGTTCTTGCCTGTATTGCAAGGTGTGAAGTTGAGTAAGACTCAAAGCCCGACCACGGCAAAAGAAAGAGAAAGGATGAAAGTCATTCCCTATGCCTCAGCCATAGGATCTATAATGTATGCCATGTTGTGTACCATACCTGATGTGTGCCTTGCCATAAGTTTGGCAGGGAGGCACCAAAAGTGATCCAGGCGTAGATCATTGGGCGGCGGTCAAAAATATCCTGAAGTACCGCAAGAGGACTAAGGACATGTTTCTCGTTTATGGAGGTAATGAAGAGCTCATCGTAAAGGGTTATGTCGATGCTAGTTTTGACACAGATTTGAATGACTCTAAGTCTCAACTCGGATACGCACTTATATTAAATGGTGGAGTGGTTAGTTGGTGTAGTTCCAAGCAGAGCATTGTGGAGGGATCTACATGTGAAGTGGAGTATATAGCTACTTCAGAAGCAGCGCAAGAAGGAGCCTGGATGAAGGAGTTCATATCCGATCTGGGTGTAATACCTAGTGCATCGGATCCAGTGACTATCTTTTGTGACAACACTGGAGCTATTGCCATTGCCAAGGAGCCAAGGTCTCACAAGAGAACTAAGCACACCAAGCGCCGCTTCAACTCCATGCGTAATTACGTTAAGAATGGAGACATAGAACTTTGCAACGTACATATGGATCTGAATGTTGCAGACCCGTTGACTAAACCTCTTCCACGAGCAAAACATGATCAACACCAAGACTCCATGGGTGTTAAATTCACAACTATGTAAACTAGATTATTGACTCTAGTGCAAGTGGGAGACTGTTGGAAATATGCCCTAGAGGCAATAATAAATTGGTTATATCATATTTCCTTGTTCATAATAGAGGTTTATTATTCATGCTAGAATTGTATTGATTGGAAACTTAAGTACATGTGTGAATACATAAACAAATACCATGTCCCTAGTGAGCCTCTACTAGACTAGCTCGTTTGTCAAAGATGATTAAGGTTTCCTAACCATAGGCATGAGTTGTCATTTGATGACGGGATCACATCATTAGGAGAATGATGTGATGGACTAGACCCAATCGTAAGCTTAACATTAGATCGTTTAAGTAGTTTGATATAGCTTTCTTCATGTCAAGTATCTGTTGCTTTGACCATGACATCATGCAACTTCCGGATACCGGAGGAATACCTTGTGTGCTATCAAACTTCACTTTGTAACTGGGTGATCATAAAGATGCTCTATAGGTATCTCCGACGGTGTCTGTTGGGTTGGCATGGATCGAGAGTGGGATTTTTCACTCCATGTGACGGAGAGATATCTCTGGGCCCTCTCGGCAATACAACATCATAAAGAGCTTGCAAGCAATGTACCTAATGAGTTAGTCACATGATCTTGTATTATGCAACGAGTAAAGAGACTTGCCGGTAACGAGATTGAACTAGGTATGGAGATACCGATGATCAAATCTCGGGCAAGTAACATATCGCCAAACAAAGGGAATTGCATACGGGATTGAGTGAATCCTTTACATCGTGGTTCAACCGATAAAGATCTTTGTGGAATATGTGGTAACCAACATGGGCATCCAGGTCTCACTATTAGTTGTTGACCAGAGAGGAGTCTTGGTCATGTCTACATGATTCTCGAACCCGTAGGGTCGCACGCTTAACGTTCGGTAGCACTAGGGTTGTATTGAGATATTAATAGAGGAAAGTACGAAGGTTGTTCGGAGTCCCAGATGGGATCCGAAATATCATGAGTAGCTCTGGAATGGTCCAGAGGTAAATATTTATATATGGGAAGTCATATTTTGGGTTTCGAAAAAAGTTCGTTTTTTTTGGTATTATACCGGGAAGGTTCTAGAAGGTTTCAGGGGTTCCATCATGGGGCACCACGACCTAGGAAGAGCCCACATGTACCAAGGGGTGGGGCTACAAGCCACATAGGCTGGCCGCCCCATTCCCCAAGGCACATGTTGTTTGAATCTAGAGATAAGGTCTTATCTCTAAATTTAAAGGGTTGAATCTAGAGATAAGATGTTATCTCCAAATTTAAAGGGATTTCAACCTGGTGGCCGGCCCTAGATAGGTTTTGGACGCTCTCCCCTACCCCTAGCCTATATATAGATGGGGAAGGGGCATGGGGTGGCCACCCCTTGACCCTGGCCCATTCCCGCTCCCAATTCCTCCCACGTCCCTCCGGTATGCACTTGGCGAAGCCCTGCCAGAATTCTGCTGCTGCCACCACCACCATACCGTTGTGTTGGTTCCGATCTCATATACCTCCTCTCCCTTGCTTGCTGGATCAAGAACGATAGGGCGACATTGATATGAACTTTTGCTAATCTCGGGGGTGTCGTCCGTTCGGCAATAGATCGGATTGGATCGCGATTGGATGAAGAAGAGTACGACTACATCAACCGCGTTATGATGCTAACACTTTCGGTCTACAAGGGTATTTAGACACACTCCCCTCTCATAGCTATGCATCTCCTAGATTGGATCTTGGGTGATTGGTAGGATTTTTTTGATTTCCATGCTTCTTTCCCCAACACTATCACTTACTGTTATGTCATGCAATTTAACCTTGTAACTAGTAAGACAAGAAGCTTGACAACCTTCTTGATTTGTTGGGGACAATCTCTTCTGTCTTTTTTGTGCATGTACAAGTGACTTTGTTTGCTGGGGAACTTCTTCTGGTTCGATAAACCTTGGTTCTCAAATCGAGTGAAACACTTGTTGCTAAGTTACTTCACCCTTACACTTCATAGCAACCAGGCCTTCAGATTGAATCACAAAGAAATAGAGGTGTGTGTGTCAGCGGAAAATTAGGGCGATAAAATACTGAGTGTTTGTGAAATTATATAAAGGTACGGGGACTGAGAGGCGGTTAATTGGAGTACCAAGGGGAAGAACCACCTTCTTATATAGTGTCCCAACAAATCGAACCGTCATGTGCAGATTTGCACAGGGGCGGTACAACCACAGGGTGTGCGGTACAACCTCCCAAGGCCTAACTCTGCATACGCACAGTCACGGCGGTACAACTGCTGGGTGGCCCGGTTGTAATGGTTTAAATTAATAAACCGAAACAATCGCATAACCACAGCCATGTACCACACCTAAGTATGAATGGAACATCCTATTCACGGTACTTGGTGAAGGAAATATGCCCTAGAGGAAATAATAAAGTTCTTATTTTATATTTCCTTATTCATGATAAAGGTTTATTATTCATGCTAGAATTGTATTGATCGGAAACTTAAATACATGTGTGAATACATAAACAAATACCGTGTCCCTAGTAAGCCTCTACTATTCTAGCTCGTTGATCAAAGATGGTTAAGGTTTCCTAACCATGGACATGATTTTTCATTTGATAATGGGATCACATCATTAGGAGAATGATGTGATGGACAAGACCCATCCGTTAGCTTAGCATAATGATCGTTCAGTTTTATTGCTATTGCTTTCTTCATGTCAAATACATATTCCTTCGACTATGAGATTATGCAACTCCCGGATACCGAAGGAATGCCTTGTGTGCTATCAAACGTCACAACATAACTGGGTGATTATAAAGATGCTCTACACGTATCTCCGAAGGTGTTTGTCGAGTTGGCATAGATCGAGATTAGGATTTGTCACTACGAGTATCGGAGAGGTATCTCTGGGCCCTCTCAGTAATACGCATCATAAGCTTGCAAGCAAACGACTAAGGAGTTAGTCACGAGGTGATGTATTACGAAACAAGTAAAGAGACTTGCCCGTAACGAGATTGAACTAGGTATGAAGATACCGATGATCGAATCTCGGGCAAGTAACATACGGATGGACAAAGGGAATAACGTATGTTGTCATAATGTTTCGACCGATAAATATCTTCATAGAATATGTAGGAGCGAATATGAGCATCCAGGTTCCGCTGTTGGTTATTGACCAGAGAGGTGTCTCGGTCATGTCTACATAGTTCTCGAACCCGTAGGGTCCGCACGCTTAACGTTCGATGACGATATTGTATTATATGAGTTATGTGATTTGGTGACCGATTGTTGTTCAGAGTCCCAGATGAGATCACGGACTTGGTGAGGAGTCTCGAAATGGTCGAGAGGTAAAGATTGGTATATAGGACGATAGTATTCGGATACTGGAAGTGTTTCGGAGGGTATCGAGTACTTATCGGGTCACTGGAAGGTGTTTCGGGTACCCCCGGCAATCCTATGGGCAATATGGGCCTTGTGAAGGAACAAACCAGACCACAAGGGGCTGGTGCACCCTATAGGGCCATAGGAGGAGGAAAAGGAAAGGGGGGAAGGGAAAGGAAAGTGTGGATTAGGATTCCCACTTCCTTCCCTCACCCCCCTCTTTCCTTCCTCTTCATGCATACATGGAAATGGGGGGCGCGGGGCAAGGCAGGGCCCCTAGGGGGTGGCGGCCAAGCCCACTACAAAAAAAAGACACATCCGTGACATTTTGGGCCGAACGAAAAAAAATTCTGTCATACTTATGATACTTCTATGACGATAATTGTGACAAAACCCGGTATCATCATAGATGTGGTGGGCTCCTACTTCTATGACATAAAATCATGACAGAAAATGGGCTTTTCGTCACAGGCGGGCGGAGAGGCGGTTGCATGACATTCTTTGGGCCGTCCATGACGGAAAAACCATGGTAGAAGCGAGGGCGAGGAAAATATCAGGGAGTCCCCGGTTACGGTGGGTGGTCGGGGGCCGAGCGATGCGCGCTTCTCTCGTACACGTACGCGCGTGTGTGCGAGGCGTTGGGCTCTAACTGAACCCAAGCAAGGCGTTCGCCTAACTGAACCCGAGCGATTGCTCTGCAAGCTACGCGTTACTGAATCCGAGCGATCGATCGATGACTGTTAACTGAACCCAATTGAGCGAATCCTTCGTTCGCTACTGCTGCTAACTGAAGCCGATCGAACCTGCTGCCTCCTTCCCTTGATGAACAGTGAGCGTTGTGGGGGGGGTTGGATGAACAGGACCCCGTGGAGGGCTGGTTGAATAGGACCCCGTGGAGGGAAGGTTGAATAGTAGCCGGTGGAGGGCTGGTTGAACAGTAGCCGGTGGAGGGCTGGATGAGCAGTGGCTCGTGGAGGGTGGTTGAGCAGGACCCCTTGGAAAGGGCTGGTTGAGCGATAGCGCTGGAGGAGCGGTGGAGGCTGGATGAGCGAGCCCGTGGATGAGCGATCGCAGTGGAGGCCGGAGGAGGTCGATGGTGGATGAACAGTAGCCCGTGGAAGCGGTCGGCGGTGGAGATGAACGGTATCCGTGGAGTCCGTTTTGCGGGGCGCCACATCCTCCCGATGAACAGGACCCCGTTCGACCGTGGCGCCCAACACAAGTCCGTTTCCTCCGTTTTGCGGTAAGCCACACCCTCCCGATCAACGGGACCCGTTTCGACCGTAGGAGGTCCAACAGAAGTCCGTTTCCTCTATTTTGCGGTACACCAGACCCCTCCCGATGAATAGGATCCCGTTTCGACCGTGGCCGGTCGAACACAAGGCCGTTTCCTCTGTTCTGCGGTACGCCAGGCCTCGTTTTGATCGGCTGTTCCGTCCAAGCCGGTTGGCTCCGGATGAACATGACATATTCCATTGCCTCCCCATGAACACGAGCATTCCGTTGCCTCCCCATGAACACGACGACGACGCGGTTTCTCCGTTTCGACCCAGCCATGTACACGAGCCCTGGCCGTACGTATGCGCGAGTAGGCGTTCGAGACCCCGCTATCGGTGTCAAAACCGGCGGATCTCGGGTAGGGGGTCCCTATCTGTGCGTCTTAGGCTAATGGTAACAGGAGGCAAGGGACACAATGTTTACCTGTGTTGGGCCCTCTCGATGGAGGTAAAACCCTACTTCTGCTTGATTGATATTGATGATATGAGTAGTACAAGAGTTGATCTAGCACGAGATCGTAGAGGCTAAACCCTAGAAGCTAGCCTATGATGATTATGATTGTGATCGTCCCCTGAGGACTAAACTCTCCGGTTTATATAGACACCGGAGAGGGCTAGGGTTTACATGGAGTTGGTTACAAGGAAGGAAATATAATATCCGGATCGCCAAGCTTGTCTTCCACGCAAAGGAGAGTCCCAGAGTCTTGAGTCTTGTATCTTCGTGGTCCAACAGTCCGGCCAAAGTATATAGTCCGGCTGTCTGGATACCCCCTAATCCAGGACTCCCTCAGTAGCCCCTGAACTAGGCTTCAATCACGATGAGTCCGGCGCACAGTGTGTCTTCGACATTGCAAGGCTGGTTCCATCTCCGAATACTCCAAAATAATTATCGAACACTTGGATCGTGTCCGGATCTGCAAGATGATCTTCATACACCACCATAGAGAGAATGATATTTCACAAATATAATATGCTGACAACTTCAGACAAAGTGACATGACACTATGGTCGGGTCATTATTCGAATCGTTTTCCCACAACCAGCCATAGTGCATATTGCGAGGCGGTTTCCTTGGCACGTCTTGTCACAACAGAGATCATGTCCCCTTATTACGGGATTTCCATCAATACGGGTATGGGTAACCCAACCGCGCAATCAATCGTGGCGTTTGGGAAATAAGTGATTCTCAACGGGAAAGTGGGGAGGCGCACCGTTCTCGTCGCCTCTATAAAGGGATAAGGATTCCCCATTTTCACCCACGCCTTCTTCCTCCTCTGCTTATCCATTCCCACACCCTCGAGCTCCAGCGCCCTGGTTCATGCTTTCTCCGCACAGCAAAACATGTCCGGAGCAGGAGGCAAGTGGGTGGCCTCCACCATGAAGGAGGAGCATGTTGCGAAGCTCCGGGCGGCCAGATACTTGGCCGCAGACATCGCACACCAGCTACCGGACGAAGGGCAGGTCACTCCAACTCCAGAACCCCATGAGAGGGTCGTATTTCTCGCCCACTTCGTCCGTGGACTGGGATTTCCACTTCATCCCTTCGTCCGCGGGCTCATGTTCTACTACGGGCTAGATTTCCATGATCTAGCCCCAAATTTCGTCCTCAACATCTCGGTGTTTATCGTCGTGTGCGAGGCCTTCCTCCGCATCAGGCCTCACTTCGGCCTGTGGCTGCGAATCTTCTGCGTGAAGCCGAAGATCGTGAACGGCCAACAAGCCGAGTGCGGAGGCGCCATGGTGGGCAAGATGCCCAATGTCACCTGGCTCGACGGCTCCTTCGCGGAGACCGTGAAAGGGTGGCAATCGGGGTGGCTCTACATCACCGAGCCGCACGACGCCAACTGGGCGGCGGCCCCCGAATTCCGATCCGGAATCCCCATGCGGCTCACCTCCTGGGAAAAGAAGGGCCTGGCCTGGGGCGAACCTGCAGAGCTGACTGGACTTCAGAACTGCATCAAGAATATGAAGGACAAGAAAATCAAGCTTGTCAACGTGGTCTAGGGCATGCTCGTCCGCTGGATTCTTCCGTGCCAAAGACGGGCTTTTAATCTATGGGAGTTCATCTCGGCCGAACACCAAACGCTTCAAAAGCTCTACGGCATGACGCACAAGGGCGCCTGGAAGGCGTTGTTCAAGGCCTCTGAAGTACCTCCTCCCACATCCGAGGATCACGGACTTCACGCCGCGCGGCTCCCCCGTTCGGTGAGTTTTCTGACTACCACCGGATTTAGTTCTTCCCAATGTACTCATGGGGGAATCTTAAATCATTGCGCGTATTTGATCAGGAATATGTGGAGACATGGAGCAGATTGACTGTCCGGCCCCACTGCCAGAAGGTCCAGCAGATGCTCTCCTGACAGAGATGCTAGTCCCGGCGCCCTACAAGGCGCCGGAAAAGAAGGCCGAAAAGAAGGCCCCGGGGACCGGGAAGGATCTCGGCGTGGAAGGTCGTCTGGGACGCCTCGTCCGAAGACGACGAGGCACACTCCTCCCCCGAAGGGGAGGAAGAAGAGGAAGTGGCCGCCCCATCCGGAGAAGACGAGGGGCCTAAGAAGGCGGCCCCGGGGACCGAGAAGGGCCCCCGTCGTAAGGCCGTCATACCCTCATCGTCCGAAGACGACTAGGCGGATTCCTCCCGCGGAGGCGGGGGGAAACACGAAGAAACTCTGCCTCCCTGCACTGGGGAGGAGAAGAAGAGGAAAGCCGCCCCGGAGGGGGAAGCTAGGACGCCCAAGAAGGGAAAGTCGTCCCTTCCGGATTACTCCACCACTGCCGCCTATAGCGAGGAGGAGTGGCTACCTAGGGGGAAGCCCCAAGTAAGATCATAAGTATCCGCACTCTATTGTACTTTAGTGCGACTTCGCTTCATAGTCTTGTTATAATGCCGAGCTTATATGCAGTCCGGCCAGGGTCCATCTCGAGGTATCATCTTCGGATGGGTCCTTGAGTGATTCAGCGATGAACTCGCTCCCGACGGCCACTACTCCTCGGCCTGCGGATGACATGGAGGTGTTGTCCCAAAGGCTCCCAGAGCATGGGGAGGTGACTATGGAGACGCCCCAAGGCGGCATTCCATATGCCGGGCACACGGGGTATAAGATCCCCCTGGATCGTGCCAATGAGAGCCGCAGCAAGCCGTGCTCTCAGCCGGATACTGTGTGAGAACCTCAAATGGTTCTGGATTCGGGCAGGCGGCCCCTCGCCAGGGAGGGCGAGCCGTCCGTGCCGATGACTTCCGTTACGCCAGAGGCGTTGGATAGTCTTCTGGAAGCGCTTCGCGGCGCTTCCATGGATGAAAAACACCGTACTCTTATGAGTGCGGTGATTGAAAGGTTTTATGCCAAGAGCGGACTAACGAAGCTGCACCAGACCTCTGACGAGGCTTTGAGGTAAGTAATAAAAATGTGTGAAATTATCACCCGATAGGTAGTAGCCCCTGATACTCTATTTGGTGTTCGGAAAGAAGAGCCAAACGGAGGGTCAATTAAAATCCGCAGGAGTCTAATAGTAGGTGTGCCTGTGAATAAGCAGGTAGTGCTGCTTGTCACTGCTGTAAGCACGGCCGAGGTCGCCGGACTCAAATGGGACGTGGAGCTGGCACAGGGAGAGCTCGGCCTCACGAAGAGGCAGCTCGAAGAGAACAAAGGTAAGTGATACTCCGTTCACATATTTATAACGAGTAGACAAAATTGGTTATTCTAACGACAAAGCGTCGTGACTTTGTGATAGGGGCCATAACCGAAGTGGCGTCCCTGAAGAAAGCGTTGTCTGAGGCCGAAGACAAGGCGGCTGTGGAGCGCAAAGAGCGCGAAAAGCAAGATGCTAGAGTGGGCGAGGTACAGCAAGAGCTCCAGGAACTCGACAAGAAATTCGAGTCCTTGGAGCATGATCTCAAGATGAAAGAGTCTGAGCTTGCGAAGGCCCTTGCCTGTATGAAAGACGCCAAGGCCGAAGCCGAAAAGGCATAACAGGAAATCCAGGCGGTCAAGAAGATAGCGGCGGGTAAGACATTCTTTATGCAAAGCAAGCATGTGGAGGAAACATTTCTTTTACTTACCCGGATTCGGAGCTCTCGGGGCATTCACGGATCTGCCCATGGCGTGATCGATCTTTGCGAGTTCTACCGTGCCGAGGAGGGGAGCTCAACGGAGAAGCTATTCTGGTCCCAGTATGCTAGAGCCGAACATCCAGTGCCTCTGAGTGACCAACTGAAGTAGTTGGTTGAACTCCACAGGGCAGCCAAAGTGGCTATGAAAGATTTCATAGTCTGGATGTGGCCTGGTGAGCCCTTGCATGCCAGCTACTTCGGCCTGATAAAGCGGATGGTAAACGCCTGTCCGCGGCTTGAGGTGATCAAGCGATCCATTTGCATTAAGGGTGCCCGCTGGGACTTTGCCCGTGCGAAGGTGCACTGGGGCAAGCTGGATGCGAAGAAGCTGGTGAAAGACGGGCCGCCGGAAGGCAAGGCGCATCGCTGTCCCGAAAAGTATTATGATGGCGTTATGAAAGGCGCTTGTCTCGTGGCCGATGAATGTACCAAGGACACGATCCTTGAGTAAATGTACTTCTGTCGTTGTTGTAATATAAAGACGAAGCTACTTGCGCTATATAGTGCTTTTTGATTTAAAATATTACCTTCCGTGTGGCTGTTTATAGAATTATGAAAGTAGGCCAGTCGTCGGCTTCCGCACCCACGTAACTAGTACCGGGGTGTTCCTGAAAAAACCTGGACGCTCTTTATCCAAATTTTCGGTCCCTTAAGGAGGTATCTGGCGCGGCGAACAAGGCAATCGGACTATGCGGCTTTATAACTTTCACTTAGCCATAGAAGTCTACAATTTTAAATTTTGGCGAAGCCCCCTAGAATTCGGAAGGCCGAATTGGGGCGCTATATACGCCTAAATCGGACGAAGCCGATTCCTCTCCTAAAGCGGAAAAAATCTTTAAGGATTTTAAGACCTCTCGAACAGCAACCAGCTCTCGCCTCATCATGCCGGTTAGTTTTCGGCTTTCTCTACTGAGGTGCTCGTCCGAAAGAACCGGGACACAATCGCATAGTTCTCCTGCGCTACCTTAGCCGATATGGCGGGCGTAAGGTACCAAAACAAGGGGCAGGAAAACCCAACTATTGACCCAAGACATGATTCGAGCTGATGCATATAGTGCTATAAGTTAGGGTGCCGCCTTTGTTGAAAGTGTTCGGACTTGTCTTGCCGTATTATGGGGCGCCATAAGGAGCCCCTGGCAAACTGAACGTACCAAGGTGTATGGGTGCAGTATTTATTAAACATTTATAGGAAAAATGTGCAAATAGGAATAATAAGCTGACGCTATATATTATCTCTCATTGATGAATAATACGTTTAAGCTTATGTTTACAGTGAGTGCGGTTAAGCAGGAGTAAATAGGACTATTTAACATGTCCGATCCAAGGGCGGGCTGCATGTAGGTATATAAGACAGGTATAACGATCGTGAACAGATTCCACCTGGGTATTTCCTTTGTGCGCAAAGCCTGTTGCCTCCTTGGTTTTCTCTCCTGTATAAGCCCGACAATCCGGCTCTTCTGAAGAGGCTACCCTAAAGCAGTGTCCTGAAAGATAAAGGGGGAGGGGGGGGGGTTATTAAAGTATGTTGCGGTTATACCGCATTTTTGACTGAGTCGCTGTTGAGGCTCCGCCTATGCCCATGGTATTTTGAGTGCGTAATTGTGTACGTGCGGCACAAATGCTGCTTTGATGGGGCTTGAGTGGAGGCCGGACTGCTAGTCTCGCTCTTGGCGTGCCTGGCGATCCTGTTGCGGGGTTCTCCAGACTCTCTTGACGGTGTTCGAGGTTGTCGTCGCCGGATTGGTGGTTGTCGGAGAAGGCTGCATTGTACTTCCCCGCGAGGGCTGCAGTATGTTCTTCTGTACGGAGAGAGCGGTCCATGTTTTCATTGACTGTTATGACCCCGCGAGGTCCTAGCATCTTGAGCTTGAGGTATGCATAGTGTGGTACCGCATTGAATTTAGCAAATGCGATTCGTCCAAGTAGTGCGTGGTAACCACTACGGAAAGGGACGATATCGAAGATTAACTCTTCGCTTCGGAAGTTATCCGGAGATCCGAAGACCACTTCCAATGTTATAGAGCCCGTGCAACGGGCCTCTACTCCTGGAATTACACCTTTATAGGTGGTTTTGGTGGGCTTGATCCTTGAAGGGTCGATGCCCATTTTGCGCACTGCGTCCTGATAAAGGAGGTTCAGGCTGCTGCCACCGTCGATAAGGACTCGCGTGAGGTGGAATCCGTCGATGATTGGGTCTAGGACCAATGCGGCTGAACCGCCGTGACGGATGCTGGTAGGGTGATCCCTATGATCATAGGTGATCGGACAGGCTGACCATGGGTTGAATTTTGGGGCGACTGGCTCCATCGCATAGACGTCCCGTAGTGCTCGCTTCCGTTCCCGTTTGGGAATGTGGGTGGCGTAGATCATGTTGACCGTTTTTACCTGGGGGGGAAACTTCTTCTGTCCCCCCGTGTTCGGACGCCGGGGCTCCTCATCATCGTCGCTATGCAGCCCCTTGTCCTTGTTTTCGGTGTTTATTTTACCGGCCTGTTTGGACACCCAACAGTCTCTATTAGTGTGGTTTGCTGGCTTGTCCGGGGTGCCATGAATTTGCACAGTGTTGATATGCGGTCGGTGGATGGTCCCTGATTGTTTCTTTTGAACGGCTTTTTCCGCTGACCGGATTTGGATCCGCTAAATCCGGCGTTGACTGCCGTGTCTTCAGTGTTGTCGCCGTTGTGCCGTCGCTTATGTCTATTGCGCCGTGGTTTGCCGTTATTGTTGCGGACATCCGAGGTGCCGAAATGTGGCGTAGTGCTGCTGCAAGCCAACAAGCTGTCCTCGCCCGTGCAAAAGCGGGTCATTCATGTCGTGAGGGCCGCCATGGACTTTGGTTTTTCCTGGCCGAGGTGTCGGGCGAGCCACTCGTCGCGGATATTATCCTTAAAGGCCGCCAGGGCTTCGGCGTCCAGACAGTCAACTATTTGGTTCTTTTTAGTTAGGAACCGAGTCCATTATTTACTGGCTGAGTCTCCGGGCTATTGAGTAATAGGGCTCAAGTCATCGGCGTCCGGCAGTCGCATGTATGTGCCCTGGAAGTTGTCGAGGAATGCGTCTTCCAGGTTTTCCCAACTGCCAATGGAATTTGCCGACAGGCTGTTTAGCCAGTGTCGGGCGGGTCCTTTGAGCTTAAGGGGAAGATATTTGATGGCGTGTAGATCGTCTCCGCGGGCCATGTGAATATGGAGAAGGAAATCTCAGATCCATACTGCGGGGGTCTGTTGTGCCATCATATGATTCGATGTTTACGGGTTTGAATCCTTCAGGGAATTCATGATCCATCACTTCGTCAATGAAGCAGAGGGGGTGTGTGGCGCCTCTATGTCGGGCTATGTGGCTACGCAGTTCGAATGAGTCTGGGTGGCTGTATTCGGCCCGGCCGGACTTGTTCATAGTGTATCCGGCATGACGACCATCGCCGTGTGTTGGGCGCGCCCCCACGATCCATAGATCGATCTTGGCTGTCCTGCTTTGTTTTCCAGTATATCCTGCAGGTCTTGCCTATTGCCCCAGGCCGTAGTGTATTGGCGTGGGGGTGCGGGCTGGTATTCGGGCTGGTATGCCGTTTTGTCCCGGCCACGAGGTGGCCGGTCAGCCGTCTGGCGCTCGAGTCCGTATTCCTCAGCTGCCAGGACTTCAGTCCATCTGTCTGTGAGCAGGTCTTGATCAGCTTGGAGCTGCTGCTTCTTTTTCAGGCTCCTCGCGGTGGCCATAAGTCGGCGCTTGAAGCGCTCCTGCTCCACGGGGTCCTCAGGTACGCCGAACTCGTCGTCGCCGAGGCTAATCTCATCTTCGGAGGGGGGCATGTAGTTGTCCTCCTCCGGATATCCATCCGTCGCCTATCCGTCTGGGCTGACCTGCCCGTCTTCCTGCTCGTCCTGCTCGAAGGCAGGCTGATCAGGGTTGTATTCATCTTCGGCACCATCCGGATTGTTTTCGTCTCCTGTGTCGTTATTTCTGTGGCGGGGCTTGGAGCGGCGCCGACGAGGCCCATGCTTTGCTTTTTTCCCTGAGGGGTTATCCTCCGCTGCCTCATCGCCATTGGTTTCCTTCGGAGTGTCCACCATATATATATATATATATATATATATATATATATATATATATATATATATATCATATGAGGAGGTGGTTGTCCACCGCCCCGTGAGCGGTGGTTCCTGTTCTTCTCCTGCATCGTCGTCCATACCGTTGATGTCTTCAGAGTCGAAGTCAAGCACGTCGGTTAAATCATCGACCGTGGCAATGAAGTGGGTGGTGGGTGGGCAGCGAATTCCTAAATCGCTTTGCTTCCCCTCGAGCGGACATAGTTCGGCCAAGAGTCTCGACAAGAGAGAGACTTTAACGAGTTCAGCACGTCGTTCAAGGGCGAGTGCTGGAAGATATCCGCAACGGTGAACTCCATTACCGGAGCCCAACTAGGTTCGGCGGGATCAGGAGCGCGCGGACTGGAACCTATAGCCGGATATGATTCCGGGGGTCCGGTGTCACAGGCTTCTTTGGAGGTGAGGCCTGTGTTCGGCTCTACCGCCGATGAGTGTACGGCTTGCGGGGCGGGGTCCATCCACCCGTCCTTGGGCAACGCAATCTGCTACGGATTTAGGTCCGGGGCTACTGCAGGGGTGATATCACGAGCATTGTCCGACAGCAGGTCTAAGCCGTGCTTATTGTGATTGTCCGACGCTCCTGGCGCAGCCCGAACCCGCTGAAGATCAAGTCTCCGGGGATATCGGCCATGTAGTTCAGGTTTCCGAACCTAACCCGGTGGTTAGGGGCGTAGCTGTCGATCTGCTCCAGTTGGCCAAGCGAATTGGCCCGCAGTGCAAAGCCGCCGAACACGAAGATCTGTCTGGGGAGAAAAGTCTCACCCTAGACCGTGTTGTTGACGATTGAAGGAGCCATCAAGCCTTGCAGCGACAACACATAGGAACTCTCAATGAAAGCAGCAATGTCGGTGTCAAAACCGGCGGATCTCGGGTAGGGGGTCCCGATTTGTGCGTCTTAGGCTAATGGTAACATGAGGCAAGGGACACAATGTTTACCCAGGTTCGGGCCCTCTCGATGGAAGTAAAACCCTACTTCCTGCTTGACTGATATTGATGATATGAGTAGTACAAGAGTTGATCTACCACGAGATCCTAGAGGCTAAACCCTAGAAGCTAGCCTGTGATGATTATGATTGTGATTGTCCCCTAAGGACTAAACTCTCCGGTTTATATAGACACTGGAGAGGGCTAGGGTTTACATGGAGTTGGTTACAAGGAAGGAAATATAATATCAGGATCGCCAAGCTTGTCTTCCACGCAAAGGAGAGTCCCATCCGGACACGGGACAGAGTCTTGAGTCTTGTATCTTCGTGGTCCAACAGTCCAGCCAAAGTATATAGTCCGGCTGTCCGGATTTCCCCTAATCCAGGATTCCCTCACCCTCCTGTATGTACCACTACAAAAAAAGACACATTCGTGACATTTTGGGCCGAACGAATTTTTTTGTCATACATATGACACTTCTATGACGATAATTGCGACAAAACCCGGTATCGTCATAGATGTGGTGGGCTCCTACTTCTATGACAAAAAATCATGATAGAAAATGGGCTTTTCGTCCTGGGCGGGCCAGAGACGTAGCTGCATGACATTCTTTGGGCCGTCCATGACGGAAAAACCTTAGTAGAAGTGAGGCGGAAAATTTCGGGAGTTGCAGTTCACGGTGGGAGGTCGGGGCGAAGCGATGCATGTTTCTCTCGTACGTCTGGCGCATGGGTGCGGCGTTGGCTCTAATCGAACCCGAAGCGGCGTTGGGCTCTAATCGAACCCGGCGATTGCCTTTGCAGCTAAGCGTTCACGAACCCGGCGATCGATCGATGGTGTTAAGCGAACCCGATGGGCGATTCGCCGCTCTGCTGCTAATGAAGCGGATCGATTAGATGAGCAGTGAGCATTGCGGAGGGGGTTGGATGAGCGATGGCGGTGGCATTGCCTTTGGATGAACAGGACCACGTGGTGTGGAGGCTGGATGAGCGATGAAGCGGTGCGGGGGTGGCCGTGGATGGGTGGTTTAACGGGACCCGTGGTGTGGAGGGCTGGATGAGCAGTGGGCGGTGGAGGGGTGCCCGTGGAGGGTGGTTGAGCGATGGCGGTGGTGTAGCATGCGGTGGAGGCTGGATGAGCAGGGAGCCGTGGAGGTGGAGGAGGTCGGCGGTAGCCCGTGGAGGTGGAGGAGGTCGGCGGTGGAGATGAACGATATCCGTGGAGTCCGTTTTGCGGTATGCCACACCCCTCCTGATGAACAGGACCCCCGTTTCGACCGTAGCGCTCCAACACAAGTCCGTTTCGTCCGTTTTGCGGTACGCCACACCCCTCCCGATCAACAGGACCCCGTTTCGACCGTAGGAGGTCCGTTTCGTCCGTTTTGCGGTATGCCACACCCCTCCCGATCAACAGGACCCCCGATTCGACCGTAGGAGGTCTGTTTCGTCCGTTTTGCGGTACCCCACACCCCTACCGATCAATAGGACCCCCGTTTCGACCGTAGGAGGTCCGTTTCCTCCATTTTGCGGTACGCCAGGCCCCTCCCGATCAACAGGATCCCGTTTCGAACGTGGCCGGTCGAACACAAGGCCGTTTCCTCTGATTATACAATTAGTTTGTGAAGTCTACAATTCCTCTTGCAAACATAAGTGGTTTCACCAACAGCTGGAACCATGAGAATGAACCACACATGATGGAGGAACATCCACTGCAATATGATTTGGTCTTCTCTCGATCACACCGCGAGACTATTTTCGGAATACAAACTTTAACTTAGGGAAAATGATGCCCATTGTATAATCAGACCAAAGCAATGAAGCACCTAGTGTTGGCCAGTAAATAGTACATTAATACTTTTCTGCAGTCCATGAAGTGACTATTCAATCTTTGTGTCTATTTTCAAATGGCACTACATGCAGTGACTATACTATTCTCTTGTGCAGTTCAACCAAAATTGCGGACACTTTGTTTGTTTGCCAAATAACAGCAGGCGAGACATCTCTGCTCGCACAAATATCAAGCAGCTAGTAAACATATACCACCATGTTCGCAGTGATGGAAGAGGTGAAATCGATACAACCGAAATTGAGCATCCAATCATTGAATCTTGTCCTGCACCTCCAATGTAGGTCCACCCTGCCAATAAATTCACATGCAAACCACTAGTATTACTATCTAATGACAGTACAAAAAGAGTAGCAAGATAGTAGCAAACCATGTACCTTCCTAATGAACAGCTCATAGTGCCACCAATTGGATAGAAAGGTTTAAAAAAAACATGCTCCTAATGTTGAACCAGTTGGACTTTTTGTGCAGTTCCACTAAAATCGAGCATCCCTGTTTGCATATATATTGAAAGTGTGATTACTATAAAAGTGGCACTAGTTGAAGCATAGACTCACAAATATAAGTATTCCAATTTCTTAATGGGAAAAGGTAGCAAGACTATTTTTTAACCACCTGTTTGAAGGAATAAATAAAGCAACAATGGTGATGTCGAGGAAGGCATACATAGTTTTTTCGAAAAACTGAGCCATTCTGACCTTTCCTCTTCTTTTAAGCAAATTTTGTGCAGTTATACTAAAATAAAATGCCATCACCACCTTGACAATTCAGTGACACTGTACAAAAGGAAATGACTTGACGTTACATCATGATGTCGGGTATGTAGTCGACAGGCATTAAAGACAAACATACAAACCTCCTCCGATAACATAATGAACATTAATTTTAACAAAGGTGTGACTAGCTTTACGGGATAATTTGAGTGAACTCTACACCCTCTGTTCCTTAATATAAGAGGCGTTTTGCGGTTCAATTTAAAGTACCCAAGCGTCTAGTATTTAGAAAAACAGGTAGTAGTTTTCTTGAGCACATATCCGGGAAAGCTTGCCACACTTTATTTATGTCCATACGCTAATGCAACACCATTGAATACTACAAATATACACTAATCCAGTGGCTAGTGCAACGAGAGAGTAGTTAGTTTATTACAGTGCAGTACAATGGTTTTACTTAACAGATTTCAATAAACTCTAGCACTGGAAGGTTTCTATAAGAATTAACAATACAAAATGTAAAGGTAACAAGTTTCAGCATTGGTATACTAGCTGTCCATGAGCATTAAACCAAATACAGAAATGTGAAGGTAACTAGCATTATTAACTAATGACAGTATAAAAATTGCAAACCATGTACCTCCAAGGTAAATATCATTTCGAACTCGGGGGGACCTTAAAAATTGCTATCCCAATCTTGATAATCGATCAAACATAAAAACTTGATTGAACGAATCAAGAGAACAGCCAGAGGAGGAGGTGCCCAATCTTGAGCTTTCCTCTTGTCTTCGTAATTGTCTGTGCAGTTTAACCAAAATAAGATGACATTAGCGCCTTGGCATTTTGGTGACACTGTACAAAAAATTAACTTATCTCATGAAAGTGAGGTATGTAATCTATAAGCATTAACAGTGCAAAAATCTGAAGGTGGTAACAAGTTTCATCGTTGGTATACTGGCTGTACAACAGCATTAGAATGCCTTAGCTAAAAAATCTTTAATACATCCACAATCAATAGCTAACCCTGAAATAATACAGTGACATTAAATGGCATTGCTTAAATTTATCGGTGGCATCAGACTGAGAGCGGCATTAGTTAAATGTGGCATCACTTTAGTAATAGCATTGCTTGACTTGACTGCTGGCGTTATACTAACAGCAAAAAAAGTGGCAATAAGAGCATGGGAGGCCCATTAGGACATTAGGCGCACCGATGCGATGTACCTCCGCAGACCTTGAGTGGTGAGGAGGTATGGTTGCCCGAGCAACAAATATCCAGGCAGCATATGTGGATCACGTCCCATTTTGTTCTCTTTAGCCACCTTTTTCCTATGTGAGGACAACAAACCGATCGACCTGGTCATTCTCTATTACGTTGTCATGCCTTTATACCCTTCTTCAACCTAGATGCGGGTTCGATGCCTACTCTCTTAGACAGTACAGTCTCCCTTCCTTTCCTTATTCAACCCAGACATGGATTAGTCTGCATGAAGTAGGGTTTCCTTTAATAGTGCAAATTATGGTTTTAAATGCTGCGTGGCGGCGAGGCGAGAGGATAGCAAATTGGGAAGATGGTGGAGTGGAAAAATATCCACATGCAACGACGTGCCAGATGGGGCAATAGAACAAGGGTATGGTTCGAAAAGAGGTAGCATACCCGAGGGTCGGCGGGAAGTGGCTTTGCTCATGGTTGTCGTCCTCTGCACACACTACGGCAGCGAGCTTGGGGACGGAGGCCATCCCGCGCGGGCGCTAGGTCTCAGAGGACGGCCTTGTCGTCAGTGCGTGACCTCGCTCGCCGATGACGAGTGCGTCAACGCTGCACGTCCTTTTCTTCCTCGGCGGATCTGTGACCACCGGTGAGGAGGGAGAGAGGGGCCATCTTTTCTAGATCTGGAGAGAGGTGGTAGTGTGAGAAGCAAGTGGGCAGCCCTTGGCAAGAAAGCGCTGAAGCTCCAGCCTATATATCTTTATACTACTAGTACTGGAGGTGGAGTAGTGGTAGAGTAGTTTATATTTTCTCTGCGTACAGTACCAGTTAGTCGTGCTTCAAAACTGAACGACACGCCATTAAGAAAATAAATGTCGATAGCTAATGCGGCACCTCGGGCCAATGCGGCCAGAACGCATTTTGCACGAGAAATTACACACCATGTTTCGTTGACATGTGGTCCCGTTCCAACATATCAGTGAGACGATGGCGAGTAGTAGGATTATTTCCCAACAGACGTGTAGGCCGGGGCGCCCCTTCGTGAACCGTGGCAAACTGGAAACCATCCACCGACTCTTCGCCTTTCCCTCTCGATTTGGAACTGCTGTCACACGCTCTTCCTCTCCCTCCTCCATTTTCCTTCAGCCCTTCACCCTTTCTTCTGCCATTGTTCGATCATCCTCTCCATGGAGGGAACAGGACGGAAACGACCCCGTTATTCTTGCCCCGATTTGAAAGATGACGTGGTGGACGAACTCATTGATCGGTGCGACGTCATCACCTCGGCTAGCATGGCAGGTTCGTTCAAGCCCATTCTTGACTCAACTAATAACATGATTACAAGGAACCCTAGAGTCAAGGAGCGGTTTGATCTCCCCTATCTTCTTCGCCGTGACCCTGATGACTGGCGCCGTCACGACGGAGGCCTCACCCTGTGCAAGTTGATGCCGCTTGATAATGATACGTATGATGTTAAGATGCCATCGCTTGAGGGCAAGGCTTGGGTAGGCGCAAATGGAGATTGGGTTGTTTACATTGGGTCCAACTGCGAGTGGGAACTTGTGAATGTGTACACTCGTGACCAGGTTCCACTTCCAAAAATCTCAGCAGACTGCCCAGAGGTTGAGCACACCGGTATTGTACGCACGTTCAAATACAATCATGGTGACTGTCTTCTATGGAAGATAGCAATTTCTCGAGTTCCCAACCGCTCTTGGAATTACAACAACTATGAAGTTGTTGCTATCTTTGACAAGCTTGTTGCCGTCCTTGCTGGTTTGACTCGATGGATATTGCTCAAAAATCAGTTCCTGTACATGGATGAGTACTGTGATGCAATTGAATATGAGGGCCTTGTGTTTGCTACCACCACTCGTGGCACTGTTTTTGCATGGAATCGTTGTTTCGGTACGTTTGTCTTCCACCGTAATTATAATTGTTTCATCCACATGCATGCGGGTTAGCAAGTTTCCCTTTACTAATTAACTTTCTTTTTGTGTTTCCAAGGTCCTGCGAACATTGCACCACCTATACTTGAAGATTTTTATAACCAAGGGGGAGATGATGATGGTGATGATCACGAGCATGAGGACGAGCAGCGCCCATATACTATTTGGCGTCTGGCAACTAATTCCAATGGATCACCTCTTCTCGTGTCTATACAACCCACTGATGATGTTACTGCTAAGGAAGAAGGTGTAGTCTCCCATGGTCGCACTCTCCGGACCTATTCCAACACCCGTTGCATGGTATTCGGGATGGATGCTAGTGTGCTAGCGCCCACTCCTTCTCCCCGGTACAGAATTGATAGTCTTGGAGAAAACTCGCTCTTCGTTGGACAAAACTATCCAATGATGGTGAAAGGTGATCCAACTGCTATTGACACAACGTTACTACCATTTATGAGAAGCAACCGTGTCTATACCTCGGACATTTGGGTGGTTCCCTACCCTGGTACCGATATAGTAGGCCGCTTCAGCCTAGATGATCAGTCCTGCGTTGGTCTCCAGATCGACAATGGATGGCCCGTCCCAGAGAATCACTTATGGTTCAAAGCAAGCGTTTCCAATGCCGAGGAATGGTTGAGTTGTAGTTCATTTCATTGCTTGTTATTTGTTGTGCGGTGAAAACTTTAGTATTTATTATGTATCCTCGTTGTCGTTGTGGGTTGATGACCTGTTGTATGTAATAAAATGATATGCCTGTGATAAACTTACTAAATTTATGAATGGCTTTCGAGTCGCTTCTGTGAGTGAGTGGTGCGATGAGGCAAAAAAAAATATTTTCCTAATACATAATTGTACGTGCATTGCAACACGTTATCGGATGAGGCCAATCAACAATAGTAGTACACTATTTGTACTAGCTTCACATGCTTCACGCGTCGTGCGGGTGTTTTTACTGTAGCCATATTGTACTACGTAACCAGCACCTCGAATCCTCGATACTAGTAGTACTATATAGTAAGTAGTAGGAGTAGTAGGGTGGATGGGCCAGAACAAGCATTCACGTCCAGGAGTACGACACACACGCCACCAGCATGACCTCCATATGACACCATATTTCTTGGAGTCCGTGCTAGAGCAATCTCTTCAACCTCATCGTTTCTCTAACTCAGCCATCGCGCGGCGGGCGAGGTGGGGGTTTGCCGATAGTCGGTTTCCTTAACTGCGGTCCCACTTGTAAGGCCAACTACAACGCACGACCCCAAACGGACCTCCATTTTGCACGAACTCCAACGATAATTTTGACTAGAAAAGCAAGACCAAAGAAAACAAGAACCACAAGAATACATTTTACTACTCCTGTAAGTTGGATTAGTGCCTTCTCGATGCATTCATTGTTGATCTGCGGAGGCTCGATCTTGCGTGCTTCTTTCTTCTTCGAGTGTAAAGAAGTAGACGTTGCTTCCTCACATCTAGTCTCATGTCTAGCCTCTATTCTAGTACTCCCTCTGGTCCGTTTTTCTCTGTGTCTAAGCAGCAACACACATACCATGTAGGAGTATCAACAAGTGCACTAATCTCATCTATAGCCTCTGTGCTAGCTAAAAGTGATAGAACATCTACTAAGTTGCGCTCTATCAATATATGGATGTACTCTTCTTCCCAATACAAAAACTTGCATCCATTCTACTCCCTCCGTTGCACAATACATGCCTTCTATTTGTCAAAATATATATGTATCTAGACATGTTTTAGTATATAGGTACATCCATTTTGGACAAATGGAAGTCAAGTATTTTGAAGCGGAGGAGTACCTAATAAAATTTTAAGTTAGCACAACTAGTCTAATCCGAGAGCACAACCAAGATTTGGTGGGTTCTTCCTCCTTTGCCGACACGTGGGACATCCAGCATCCAGGTCGTGTCATCAAAGAAAATAGAGTGGTAGTTGAAGCCACGAGATGTGCATCTTGAGTTAAACTGTAAATAGAATCTTACTACTCTTGAGTAACTCCAAAAGCGGCCACCGAAGATCTTTCTTGGATTTGTTTTTCATCACCAGCACGTCGAGGTGAAAGATGTGCAGGTTCAGTGGGTCCGCTTGCGTTTTCACTGACATGTGGGACCGCATGCGAGCAAACAGACGATGGGCTCCACTCGTCCGCTTGCTGGCTGAGAAGAGAGATAGAGGAGGGCTGAGCATGGACTGCAGGAAATTTGTTCTACGTACCTCGATATAGGCTTGATATAGTGGGGTGGCATGGGCCATAACTAGCATTCACGTCTAGCAGTACGACACACGCCACCCACATGAGTCCCATCCGACACCAATTTTCTTGGAGTCCGTGCTACAGCCATCTCTTCTCCCTCCTGTTTTCTCAGCCATCGCGCGGTGGCCGGGGTGGGGGATTGCCGATAGTCTGTTTGTTCAACTGCGGTCCCACTTGTAAGTGAAAATGCAACACCGCACAGATTCCCGCTTGAGCGGCGTGCCAGACCAACCGTGTGGGGGTGCGACGCGAACACGGCAGGATTTTCTTTTTGAACTCGTAACTTGTAAAATTTGGTCCTGCTCCATGGCGCGATCGATAGATAGAAAATAACGATTTTGCCTAGAGTAATGAGAAGTTTGGTTCTGGCGCCGTTCATGCATGGAGTACGTACGAAAATTATGAAGTTGATGCGAAAGGTAAGATAATTACTGTAGTATCATATACTACTACATGGATTTGACGGAAAGATAAAAATACGTACGGATCCATCAACGACATCCTCACACCCTAGTGCGCCGGGTCACCAACCGACGTGTGAGGAGCAGCGGCGTTGGCGGCGAGCTCAACATGCTTCGAGCAGTGCCGCCCAAGGTTGCCCTGCGGTCCAAGAAGGCCAGCGTCCTATCGTCCTCCTCTTGCATGTAGTAGTCCTTGTGGATGATTTGCGCGTAGACGTGGGTGATTATGTCGATGGTGTCTTGCTGCGCCTGGTGCTGCGCGGCGAGCGTGATCTCGAGGTGGACATTCTCCGGCGCGACGGAGGGCAGTCGCAGGGCCACCAGTGCATCGAAGAGGTTGTCACCATAGTGGCCGTTGAGGGTGGCGGGCATCGCAGAGCCTGGGCGCGTCGGCTAGAGGCTTACGTCAAAGTCATTCGCGAGCTTCTTGACGACGGTGAACTTGTCGAGGAAACCGACGAGGACCTCGTCGAACAAGGAGACGAAGCTGTCGTTCAAGCGGCCCCTCGCCCCGGCGGCCTCAAGCAATACTACCTGGAGACGTTCCTCGTTGCCGGGCCGCAGGCCAGCGTCGTGGACCATCTGGCACAGCCGGCTGATGCTCGCGCTCATCGCGTCCATGGGTCTAGCTTAGCTTCTAGTCAACTGATCTTGCGATTTGAGTGATCACTCTTGCCCTTGGTTAGCGTGCGTAGGTGCGTAGGATTTCGTACTACTCCTCGGCCCTCTACTGCACCTGCCTTTGGCTGTATGATAGGTGGGCCAGCCACCCCCTGGGCCCACGTGTCATTCACCCAAAGGCAGTTGTCGTAAGTCAATGAAGCTGCCTCCCCCTCCGTGCCGGTGCAGTATAGTCATCTCACCGGACCTCTAGTTGGGGCCAAACAAGTGAAGTTTGATGTTTACTAGTTTATTGGCCCCCTTTGCAATTTGCGCCAAGTTTTGACCTTTGATTTAACTAATAAAATGTTAATGCATGTAAACAAAAATGTTGTGTAAGTCACATTACGAAAACCAAATAATCCCAAAACACTTAGGCACGGTGCATTAACTCCCTCCTTGTTTCTTATTTCGTGACATATCAACCAGTGAGAGATGTGGGCCATGCATGCTTTCAATGACTTGAGACTACCAAACATGACATGCAATGTTTAGTTCATTGCATGTAATCCTATTAGTACTCTAGTTAGCAAAAAAAACATTAAGTTCTCTCGCCGATAGGAATAAAACACCATGTATTTATTTACAAAGGCAGTAGTACATTTTTTGTGACATGCATTACTAGATATTGCTAATCGAATACTAAAATCCAGATGGACGTGGTAGTACTCCTAAATCCAAACGGTGGTGCTACCAGTACTAGTAGTAGTACTACCAATGTAGTAGTAGGAGTACTAGCACTGTACTACCCATTGGTCAAATTATTACGTGCTGCTCCTCACAATGAAGTGACAAGACCCTGCGCCGGAGATGACACCTGAGTATAGGCGCAGTGTTCGGCATACCATAGTCAGCCTCACTGTCTGCAGTCACTATCATCATGGCTGTAGAGCTATACTGCTTACAACTAGCCCTGTTCGACATAATTTCCCGTGCGTAGATGCCCGTGCATTGCACAGAACACCAAGATTGGGGGTGGATGGCTCCGGCAGCGGCCATCGCGCCAGATTTTTCCACGGCCTTCTAGATGTGGTGGGGAGGAGATAAGACTGATTGTGAGAGACAAGGAGTTGTTTGTAAATAGGGAACAAGTGCGGGCATCTTTTTGTAAAAATGGAGAAGCTTGGTTTGTATGCGTCAGATCTAGATCCGACGGCTATTGGTGAAAGATGGGAGGCACAACATCATCACCAACTCAGGACCTGTTTGATTCGCAGGATTTTGAAAACGCAGGAATAGGACACGACAATATTACAAGTTTCAAACTGATATTACAAATGTTAGGAGTAATGCTGCACCTAGGAAGAGGGAATTACTAGGAAGTTTACGTAAGAACTTTCGTTACTTTAGGTGGATGCAGCATTATCGTACAAACTAAAATCCACCATACGACAAGTCACTAATGGGCAAATAAGTTTTGAGTCTCTGGCCACTTGATGTTTCAAAACAAATTCAGCTTCTGCGGAGACTTTGTCATTTAGGCTTAGACGCTTGCGGTGATCAGCACACCATTCATTGTTGCGCCAGAGAACGCCAAACCTCATTACCTTGAGCACACTTGCCTCGAACAAAGAACTGGCCAATTTAATCTCAGATGTTCTGCCTCGGTAGTCGATCAAATCAATTTCGTAAGATGGAGATCAAGGCATTCGATGAGATTGTTATAGTGCAACACATTTTTCACTTTTGGGTCTTTTTTTATCTGCAAAAGAAGAGAACATATTAGAGCAGCTGGCTGCATAAGATTGCCGTGTCATCAAGAGGTACCAATATCATTCGCTCATACGATAGGGTTGGCTGGCTAGTGATATTTTTTCACTCACACTCTCTCTCTCTCTCTCTCTCTCCTCTCATTTAACTAGGAGCACGTGAAGAGCTTGGGCATTTGTTGCCTTCCACTATGTGGCCGATGCCATATTTCGCAAAAGTATGCCACATAATACGCATCAATGTCAAATCAAAAGATTTTGGCACCGCTCTCGCGATGTGAGAGAGTTGGCACCACTGTGCACACAGACCCACATGTATAAACAAATCAATCAAACCAACTACACCAACCTCTCACTCTCCCAAACAAGTGTTTTTTTATTGCCTCAGTCCTCTCTCTCTCTCCCACGCAGTGTTTTTCATTCGTGAGTTAATTTGGCACCGAGCAAAGTAGGTGATCCAGATTGGGGCACCGGTGAGCAATGGAGGGCATCGATGCCAAATGCATCACAAGTGAATTTGGCACATGTTTTGGCCTACATAGCCCACTTTTGTACTCCTCCGTCCCAAAATTCTTGTCTTAAATTTGTCTAAATATGGATGTATCTAGTTACATTTTAGTGTTAGATACATCCGTATCTAAACAAATGTAAGACAAGAATTTTGGGACGAGGAATACTACTCGTATTTAGTATAAAATTTTGACCATAGATTTACCTAAGAAAATGCCAATGCATGTCACTAAAAATTACACCATTTGAAATTATGTTCAAATACGAATCCATAGTTCTTAGTGACATGCATTAACATTTTGTCAGTTAAATCTATGGTCAAATTTTGATACTACAAAATTGGAAGAGTAAACCAGGACGGAGGTAGTACTTGCTCTTAGGGTAACCATAGAGTTAATAGAGTAGTCTAAGTTACTTTCCACTATGACTAGCCTAGGCTACTATAGTAGTACAGCATAAAAACGATGCAGGTGATCACGTGAGAAAAAAAATACTAAAAACATTTCTTTCGGTGCAGTGCGTAGATGCAGTTTTGAACACTACACTTGTCACCGTAATTTGGGAAAATTACGAAAAAATTGAGCTACGTTGTGATTACCGTTTACTTATAGGAAAGAAGTTTCACCTCGATGAGTAGCTTCTCCGTGCACGGAAAGCATGTAAGGAATCCAACAACTTGATCCAGATTGGGGCCGATAGATTTTAGTGCTAAGATCTTCACTGTGCCCATGGACTGGGTCAAGCTTGTGGGAATCATTTTCTGGAAGACGGTCGTAAATACATCAAGAAGAAATTTAAAAATGTGAATTTCAAGAAGACGGAGAAGAAGATGAGTGTTGTACCTGAACGATTACGGATCCAATAAAGAGTTCAGAGAATTTGGCAGACGAGTACACCAACGTTGTCAATTTCGGCGCGTCAATGACCCTGATTTTTGTTGGACCTTCTAGATCCGATACAAGCAATCTCTCAAGGAAAGGCGCATTCTCAATGACCATAACGTGGAACAGCTGGAGTGATCTCTTCCCAATTGATGTCTTGTTGCGGGGCCAACAAGACACATGAATCCATCAGAGATTCGTCGAGGCGATGTGGAGGCTAATGAACGTCGAAGACGAAGGTACTCGAGCGTAGTACAGCTGCGGAGCAGGTGCTCCATAGCCTTCTTCGAGATGACAACGTCGAAGAGGTCAAGCTGCTTGAGTTGAGGGAGAAGAAGGGTGGGCGCGACATTAATCTGGGGAAGATAGAAGGAGCTGAAGCTGGCGCCGCGCAGCGTTGGCGTGAGGCAGAGCACGGACGACGGCAGAGAGCGACATCGTCCAGCTTCAAAGCTGAGCTCCTCGAGCTGATCTAGTGCAGGGGATAAGAACCACTCATCGAACTTGGGTTGGACCTTGCAGTTGGTACTGAACATGCGGATGTCAAGGCGTTTGGCTGGCCCATGGTGCGATGAAAGGATCTTGGAGACTGCGGCCATGCGTTTGCAATCCCCGTCGCAGAGGCAACTGTCGACGGATAGGTTGAGGGGGACGCAGTGCCAGAGGGGGCGCCACCGCCGGGAGAGCAGGGCGGTCCGCACGGCAGATTTGGTGGGGAGGAGACCGATGATGACGAGCAGCATGTCATCGGGGAGGCTGCTGATGAAGTCCAGGCTCACCGAATGCGGTTTTTGCTCGAGCCGCCTCCGCTTGTTGGCTTCCTCGCCCTCCATCTCAACCGGCGGCGACGCCGGTGTACATGTGTGCTGGTGTGTGTTGTGTGCTGGGTGTGCGCGAGTCCGTCCTTCTGTGCATGCCGCCGCGCATTGGTGAATTGTGCGCGAGTGCGTCCTTCGCGCGCAAGAAGTTTGTCCTCAATGCGCCCTCAATTTACTAGCGTGCGGGGTGCTACCTCGAGTGGTTTCAACTTTGTTTACTTCACCGCATGTCAGATGGGCCTCTAGTTTACTTATTTTCACCCACTGCCACATGGGCCAGCACACCAAGATACAGAACACGAGCTGACAACGCAACATGTGGATTGGTTGACCGATCAACTAAACAATATACGGAGCTATACACTGACACAGTGAGCGTATAATCCATCGGTATAGAGAGTTCGAGTGAGAGGGGAGGCCCGTGAGAGATAGCGGAGAGAGAGAAAGAGCTACTCCCTCCGTTCAATAATGTAGTTACACCATTTTTTTAAGTCAAACTTTTGAAACTTTGACCAAGTTTATAAAGAAATTACTTATATCTACAATACCAAAGATAAATTATAGTATGAAGTACATGTTGTGATGAATCTAATGATCGTTCCAGATGTAAATGTTTTTCTCCACATATACCTGGTCAAACTTTTCTGAGGTTTGACTTTTCAAAACATCCATATGCTTATGGACGTGACAGAGTCCCTAACGAGAGAGAGAGAGAGAGAGAGAGAGAGAGTGAAAAAAGTGTGTGTGCGTGTGTGAAAGAGACATGGACAACACACGATAAAAGTAGAGAAAAAGCGTGCGTGTCTTATGCAAACATATCACACATGCATCTTCGACAACGGAGGCAAGGTGAGGAGATAGTGTGTGGTTGTTTGGAACCGAGAGAGGAAGACCCCTAGCACGTGGCCAAGAGGGGTCTGACAAACAAGGGAGAGAGGTCGAGAGAGACGTACGGAGAAAATGCAGACATGGGGAGGAGAGAGTGTATGTTTGTCATAGAGAGATCCCCTGGAGATCGTGATGGGACTACATGGGTGGGAGATCGAGTGACAAGGTGTGTGCACGATAGAAGATGCCCCGAGAGATATCGAGATAGACATATGGATGGAAGGAGACAATACATGTGTTCCTGATGGCTAGTAAGAGATAATCATACTTAGGAGGGGGAGTGCTTGCGCCTATGGCCCTGTTTGGATACTCTAACTCAGTTAGAGGTTAGAGTTAGATTCATACCCTGAACTAACCCTGAACTAACTCTAAGTAAAGAGGTGTTTGGATGGCAGGGTTAGATGGAGCGCGGATACGGTGAGGCACCTTCACGGGCTGTGCGAGAGGAGGGAAGGAGAGGCCGAGAAGCTTCGAGGAAGTGGGAGGATCTGCTGGGAGAGCGAGAGAAAAAAGTGTTTATTAGTGGTCCCTAGAAGAACTAACCCAAATAAGCACCTCTTGGATGGGTTAGTTTTTTTGGATGGGTTAGATGCATCTAACCTAAACTAACCCTCCTGTTTGGATCTTTTTGGGTTAGTTGACTCCAAACTAACCCAAACTAACTCTAACCCATGGATCCAAATAGAGCCTATGATGGAGTGAGGATTATGGTACTTAGGGGGTGCGTGTCAAATGGAGAGAGAACAAGGCGGAGAGTGTTGGATGGGTCTATATGTATAGCGGCGAGACATGTGTATGTGTGAACCAGGGAGATATAAGGCCAGTTTGGCTTGCGTCATGAGCATCTTTTGCGTGGCACAGGGGTTGTGGCTGGATTTCATGCACGCTTGTTTGGTTGCTACCCTGTGAAAAGAAATCCCGCTGGGCTGGGTTCCTTGCACTTTAATTAGCTTGGCTGAACTCCAGACATCGCAAGTAGCCCGCCCAAGCGATCGATTTGAACGCTGGCCGTGGATCTGGTCATGCGCCACGAGGCTAACGGCAACATGGATGGATATTAGCATTAAATAATTGATGCATGGATTGATTGATGGGACGTTGATGCTTTTCTGGCCTGCATAAACCAAACGCTTCAAGCACCACACAAGCCTGGCCAGCAGAAATATTTTACATCTCACGTCCACACCAGCAAAGACCGCCATCAAGGCATGAGGGTCAGTCACGAACCAAACTGACCAATAAAGTTTGAGAGAGATTGAGGAGCCCGATAAGGCTGAGTGGTGCGTCCGATAGCTGAGAGGGGAAAGAGATATTCCATCCGCTCGATAATGCAAAGTGCATGTAAATTTTTTAGAAGTCAAACTTTGGAAACTTTGATCAGGTTTACGCAAATGTTATTTATATCTACAATACCAAAGATACATCATACAAAACTTCATCTCATGGTGAATCTAATGGTATATGTTTGCCGTACTAGATGTAATTCTTTTTCTCCACATACATGGTCAAACTTTGTGATGTTTGACTTTTCAATAAATCTATATGCTATGGACGGAGGAGAGTGCCTCAGTCGGGACAGATCAAGTGCGTGTGAAGGAGAATGAGTAAGTGTGCAAAAAGAGTATGTGTGTGAAAGAGAAAGTGACAACAAACAATAAATTAGAGAGAGTGTGTGTTTTTTCGTTTCATATGCGAACATATCACGATGCATCTCCGAGATGGAAAAGCGAGGCGAGGAGATACGAAGATAGCTAGTGTGTGATTGTTTGCAACGAGAGAGACACCCTGTAGCACATGTCCAATAGAGGTCTGGCCAACAAGGAAAAAAGGTCGAGAGGGACACATGGATGGCATGGACGCATGGGGAGGGAGAGAGGGTGTGTTTGATAGAGAGATCCCTCGAGATCGTGAGGGACTATATGGGTGGGAGATCGAGGAGTGCGTCTTGTGATAGAAAGATGCCCGAGAGAAATCGAGATAGACCATGCACATGTTTGTGATGGAGACTAAGATTAGCTAGTCATATACATATAGGGGGGACTGCATGTGCCTACAATTGAGTGAGAGACCATCATACTTGGCTAGCTGGGCATGAGATTTTGTGTGTGTGCGTGTGAGATGGAGAGAGAACGAAGGAGAGAGATAGAGTTTTAGATGGGCCTATCGAGTGCGAGTGAGATATGCATGTGTATGTGTGACCCAGGTGGATGGAGAGTTTGAGAGAGGGGGGGAAGAGCTCCGAGATGACATAGTGGTGCGTGAGAGAGTTACGGGCAAAGAGCCAAGGAATTTGTGTGTGTACGATGAGTGCACCCAAGATATCTAGCTTGGACTAGCTAGAGTATCATACATAGTGTGCGAGAGAGACCTATAGATGGTGTATATATGAATGTGAACTAGAAAGACCCCCCACACACACAAAAAGAGAGAGAGAGAGAGAGAGACAGAGAGAGAGATGGAGAGAAAGGGAGAGGGACCAACAAGGTTTTTGTCGGATGTGCGCACATGAATTGAAAATTGTGTCTAGAGAGAGAGAGAGAGAGAGAGAGAGAGAGAGAGAGAGAGAGAGAGAGAGCGAGAGAGAGAGAGAGAGAACAGGCGTCCGGGAGAGGGGAGGTCGCGTTTTATGCATCAAAGACTGATATAAACCATGTTTCGACATAAACTTGCATTCAAATATTTAAATTGGATAACATGTTTTCTGCAACCCACACATGAACGGATATATGCATATATCAAACAAGTTCATTAATTTGACTTTCAACATGTTCATGGAGTACTATAATATTGTACAACATGCTACTCGATTGAGGTGTTCAATTTTGGATTTAGTTCCCTATTTTGACCTACTGAACGAGCTAGTTCATTGAATCGAGATATTTCATTTTGGGTTTGATTCGCGTTTTTGAGTGGGTCAACTATTTGTCATATAGTAAATCGCTAGCAACGAGCATGTAAAAATACATTACTCCTGTCGGGGGAGAACGGATCGCGTCCCACGAGCACCTACGGGACCTGGGTCCCTTGTGGTTCGGAGGGGGCGGAGATTGCACAAAGAGCGGATCGAGGCGATGCACACGAGCGGATTTACCCAGCTTCGGAGCTCTCCGGAGAGATAATACTCCTACTGCTGCTTTATGGATTATCTTGTGTTCTTGCTAGGGAGCAATGGGAGCTACAAGACCTAGCCTGAGTGTGATTTCGTATGAGTATGATGAACTAAGCCGGAGCTGGACCGAACCCTTTCTACGTTGCACTTGGGCCTCCTTTTATAGGCACAAGGGGTCACCACAGGTGGCAAGTAGAAAAGGGTAAGATAGTAAAAACATAGGTTGGTACACCGCTTTGTACAGTGTATAGTAATCTATACCTAACTCTGACGGCAAGGGACAAGAGTCATCAATGCCCGTCATAGTCGCCCGAACAGTGTAACAGGGACCGTCAAGTGCGCCTCCGCTTGCCACGATGGTAGCTTGTCAGCGCCGCTTATCGCTACTCCCCGCTGGCTGCACAGCCCGTCGACACGCGTGCTTGGGAGAGCCCCGTGGCGACACGTTGGCGGGTGAGCTGGAGCGGAGATGAAGAGAGGTTGCCCGCCCCGGCAAGCGCCTTGCCGCGGCAGGAACCTTGTCGCGCTTGGGGGCTTGGCGCCCAACAAGCCTTCCCGGCAAGCTCCTCTTGCTGGGGCCTTGTTTCCTTCACGCCCTGAGTGGCCTTCCCGGCAAGCTCCTCTTGCCGGGGTCTTGCTTACTTTGTTCTTGAATGGCTTACGGCAAGATCCTCTTGCCGAGTCTTGTTTTGAAGGGCGCGGAGGGTCTTGGCAGACGCTTCGACAAGGCTTGCCACAGGGACGCCGCGACTGCCCGCAGACAGGTTCGGGTACTAAGGTACCCCTACTTTAGTACACCGACAGGAGCCCCCGGGTCTGGGCCATACACGGTGCCGAGCGCTGTTGGGCCAGGCCCAAAACAGGGCATGGGCACGCGCGGCCTGGGTCCAAACCAAATCCACTCCGTATCCGCCGCGTTCCCCCGTAACGGCACGCGTCAATTGCGGCGTCGTGGGGGGAAGTAGGTGGCGTGCGAGGTCGCCTCACCTGTCGCCTCGGTTCTGCATCCCCGCCACGTGGTTCCCATGCTCTTGGGGTCGCGGACGGTGGAAGTGGGAAACTGGGCCGTTGCGAGCAGAGGCAGCAGGTCGGCCCCGATTCCCTGCTCTTCCTATGCCCTGATTTGCCGAGTGGGGCGGCCGAGCCCCCACCTTGCTTCTTTAAAAAGAGCGGAAGGGGAGCGCAGAAGCCCGCACTCTCCCATCTCCTCCTTTCCTCAACTTCTGCTTCCCTTTCTCTTATTCGTCATGGAGAAAAGGAACCTTGGTTCTTCATCGGTGGCGGCGAGGGTCACCGCTAGACAGCGCTCCCCTCCCAACCCCACGCCCGGGGCGGTAGAGCCGGCCACAAGAGGAAGAGGGAGGGGGCGAGGTCGTGGACGAGGTCGAGGCGCTCGGGGAAGAAGCGGACGGGCGGGCGTCTCCGCCTCCGCCGGCAGTTCCCCTCCCTGCGGTGGTCCATACAGGGGACAACCCTTGCGAGTTCTTCGTCAGGCTGCGCCGGGCGCCTCGTCGTCGCCTCAGGCTTCCAGCTCCGTTCGCGAGCGCGATGGAGTCGGATCCGCCGAGACACCGAGACTGCACATGAGGGCTGTGGAATCAGCGGCATGCGAGTCCGTGTTGTATTCCCAGCCCCTAATGTGATGTATCTTGATCGTGGGTGGAAGACGTTCACCCGCATCCACAGCCTAAGGGCGGGGTTTACCCTCCATTTTAAGTTAATGGAGGGTGATCTCCTCTCCGTCAAGGTCTTGGGGATCTCGGTACTCGGGCGAAGTGCTGCGTGGATAGCTCCTCCGACAAATAAGATTCCCCTCGGCGAGAGTGACGAGGAGGAGAGCGACAGCGACGACGCGGGCAGCGGGCCCGATTAGTTGTCGGCGCCGCCGCGCGCCACCTGGCGACCCCATCATCCGCGTCGCGGCTCCTTGAATTCCCCGGGGTCGTCTCCTTGGGCGACTGGCGTAGGGAGGCTGCGGAAGGGGAAGAGGGATGGCGACAAGGCCGTCAAGTCGGAGTACGAGGGCGTAGTGCCCTCGACAGCGTGCTGACGTCCTGCCGCCCCGTCTTCGAGCCCCGCTTCCGGCGCCGCCATCTCCGCCAAGCCCTCGGAGAGCCCCCAGGATGTTCCCTTGGTGCCTTCTGGCACCTGTAGCTCGTCTAGGCGTTCCTTTTGCCCTTCTCGCCTCCTTGACCTATCTCCTGAAGAGAGGGAAAGGAAAAGGATTACGGGCATCTTATCTTTTTAATTTGTAAGCCTTCGGGCCTTATCCGCATTTAAAACTTGTAATCCTCTCTTTCATGTTTTTCATTCTCCACGGACTGTATCCGAGTAGAGTGTTTTTAATGAAAAAGGGATGCTCGAAAAGGGACGAAAGGATTATCTGATATCGTAGCCCCCGGCAACTCTGGCTTGCCGCAGTTCCCGGCAACTCTGGCTTGCCGCAGTTCCCGGCAACTCTGGCTTGCCGGGGCTTGGGTGCCGGCGCGCCCTTCATCTCCTCTTCGTTGTTATTTCAGTTCTGAGAACAATTTAGCCAGTGCCGCAATAAGTTATTTTTGTAATATAACTTTATACTGGGCAATATTTGCTATGTTACTTCCTTTACTCGATTCTTGGCTTTGTATGTCACTGCCCTACGCTTTTAGGGAAACTTGCCGGTGCAGGCACCCTTTGCTGCGAGCGCCGAAAGTGCGGAACTTCAGCAGCCTCTTTGGCGGGTCGCTACCGACAAGCAACCTTGTCGCGGACTAGCCGCAGCTCACTTAAGTTGTTGAGCAGACTCGAAACAAAGTAAGGGCGCGGCCAGTCACGATTTGGTTCCTCCCCGCACAGGTTTTCCATACAAAGCGCGGTCGTTCGAGGAAGATAACTCAAAAATTTAAAACTGGTCGTTTAAACTTAGCAACTTAGCTTTTCTGTTGTCCATTTTCCGGCAAGGCGACAATTCCTCGGCGGACGGCGGCCCACACCATTATCTTCTCCTCCCCCGCCGGTGAACTTGTGGGTGGATGAACCTTCTTCTTGTTTGAGAAGAAAGAAGAGAAAATAAAGTTATGGAGCCTAATGGCTCGTCATCGCTTACCGGGTGTGGATGCTGCACAAAATGTTAGTAAACACATGCATATATGATTATGAGGGCATGTATTAACAAAATGTGCGCAACACATAGGCTTTACTGATGCACGGGGTCTGCGCCCGGCTTTGTACAAAGGATCACATGCAACAGCGGCAAGACTTGTACAAAAGGGTGGTTCTTGAACAGGTTCCGCAACCGCGCCTCATGGGTAAAACTTGCGAAGATGCTCTATATTCCAGGAATTGCTCACGGAAGGCCATCTTCGGTCTCAAAGGCGGACAACGCCGGGCCTAGTGACTCGTTTTACCCGATAAGGGCCTTCCACTTGGCGTCAACTTGTTGGAATTCTTGGCGGATTGAACGCGCCGAAGAACAAGGTCACCTTCCTCGAAGCTTCTGGCATTAACTTTGTGGCTATGGTAGCGACGCAAAGCTTGCTGGTAACGAGCAGCTCGTACAGCAGCCTGAAGACGATCTTCCACGAGGAGCAGCGCGTCATCTTGTCGCAGCTGCTCTTGCTCAAGCTCATCATAAGCGAGCACTCGAGGTGACCCGATACCACGAGTTCCGTGGGGAGAACTGCCTCTGCACCGTAGACTAGAGCAAAAGGTGTCTGGCCAGTGGCTCGATTTGGCGTCGTTCTGATCGACCAAAGAACCACCGGCAGCTCCTCGATCCAGTTCCTTCCGCACTTGCGCAGCTTGTCGAAAGTTCTGGTCTTGAGTCCTCGCAGCACTTCAGCGTTTGCTCTCTCTGCTTGACCGTTGCTTCTCGGATGAGCAACAGAAGCAAAGCAGATCTTGGCGCCAAGATCTTGGGCGTACTGCATGAAGGTGCGGCTCGTGAACTGTGTGCCGTTGTCGATGATGATCCGGCTAGGAATCCCAAAACGGCAAACAATTGACTCAAGAACTTGACGGCCGATCGTGCTGTCACCTTCCTCACGGTTCCACTTCCGCCACTTTGTGAACTTGTCGATTACGACGTACAAGTATTCAAAGCCCCGACAGCTCGGGGAAGGGGCCAAGCATGTCGAGCCCCAGACGAAAAGGGCCAGGATAAAGGGATCGTCTGGAGAGCTTGAGCTGGTTGGTGTATCTGTTTTGAATGGGCCGCACGCTTCACACTTGGTTACTTGTGCGATTGCATCTGGAGGGCTTCGGCCAGAAGAAACCTTGCCGGAAAGCTTTGCGGCAAGTGCTTCGCGCCAATGTGGTGACCACATATGCCTCAGTGTATCTCCGCCAACAACTTCTGTCCATCTTCCCGGCAAATACACTTCAATTTCACACCGTTGAGCCTTCTTCTGTACAGGATGTTGTCAACAAACTGGTACATACTTGACTGCCGGGCTACTTTTTCCGCTTCTTGTTGCTCTTCAGGAAGTTCTCCTGTCTGAAGGAAATGGACGATTTGCTGTGCCCATGCTGGAGCTTGAGGCTCGACAACAAGGACTAAAGGCTCTTCTATCACTGCGGGAACATTAGCTTCTACGGCAAGGACCTGTGGGTCCGCCGGAGCTTGATGATCCCCGGCAAGCTTGCCGGAGCGAAACTTGTCGGGAGCGTTTGCTTCAACGATACAAACTGCATGGTTTGTCGGAGCAGACTGCTCCTCAGTGATACTTGCGTTGATTTTAGGGACCTTCTTGGCGGCGGCTTCAGGGAGCTTTGCCGGAAAGTAGTCCCCGGAAACCAATTTTCTTTTCTTGCTCTGTCCTGTTGATGGTGTTACGGTTGGCTGAGTTAGCTTGAGCACAAAAATCCCTGGTTCCACAGGTAACTTAAGTGCGGCACATTTGGAGAGGCCATCAGCTATATCATTCTGTGCTCTTGGAACGTGTTCCATTTGCAGGCCTTCAAAGCGCTCTTCCAGCTTCCTCACTTCATCGATGTACGCTTCCATCAATGGACTCTGATAATCTTTATTTACTTGGCGGACGACAAGTTGCGAGTCCCCCCTGACAATGAGCTTCTTGATCCCAAGGTCTACCGCAATCCTGAGACCGGCAAGCAAACCTTCATACTCTTCAGTATTGTTTGTTGCTTGTTCCTTGGGAAAGTGCATCTGGACTATGTACTTGAGATGCTCTCCGGTGGGTGCGATAAGCAGCACGCCGGCACCGGCGCCTTGCAGCGAGAAAGCACCATCAAAGTACATCAGCCAATCTTTATTTGCCTCTTTGACAGGGATGCTCGTCTCTGGAATTTCTTCATCTTGCGTTGGCGTCCATTCAGCTATGAATTCCGCCAATGCTCTGCTCTGGATAGTTGAAGTGCTTTCAAACTTGAGGCCAAAGCTTGACAGTTCCAGTGCCCACTCGACAATCCTGCCTGTTGCTTCTGGATTTTGCAATATCCTTTTCAACGGAAAGCGAGTGACAACTGTTATCTCATGTGCTTGGAAGTAATGGCGCAGCTTTCTTGAGGCCATGAGGAGGCCGAAGGCAACTTCGCACACCAGAGTACCTTGACCTAGCCCCTGCAGAAGGGAACCGACAAAATAGACTGGCGCTGCACCATCTTCTTCGTATCTTGTCGCAACCTGCGCTGATCCGTCCTTATCGGGACCGAGCTTGACGACGAAGCCCCTTGCTTGTCGCTGGATGCTTTGCCTCGGTTGCCGGCTCATCATCTGCTTCCCTCTCCGCCACTAACGCAGCACTAACCACTTGATTGGTTGCCGCTATATACAGCAGCAACTTCTCTTGTGGCCTAGGTGCGACAAGTATTGGAGCGGAGGACAGGTATCTCTTCAAGCCCTGCAGCGCAGCCTCCGCTTCGGGAGTCCATTTCATTGGACCTGCCTTTTTCAAAATCTTGAAAAACGGTAGGGCGCGTTCAGCAGACTTAGAGATGAACCTGCTGAGAGCATCCACGCAACCGGCAAGTCTTCTGACATCCTTGACGCGCTTTGGTGCTTCGATCTGCTCAATGGCCTTGATCTTGTTGGGATTGGCTTCAATTCCCCGCTGAGACACAAAGAACCCGAGAAGCTTGCCGGAAGGGACTCCAAACACGCACTTCTCGGGGTTGAGCTTGAGGTTGATCTTGCGCAGATTTGCAAATGTTTCATCCAAATCCTGAACCAGAGTTGCTTTGTCCTTGCTCTTGACCACTATGTCATCCATGTAAGCTTCTAAATTTCTGTGTATTTGTGGCTCAAAAGCATCATGGACTACTCTTGCAAAGGTTGAACCAGCATTCTTTAAACCGAAAGGCATCCGTATGAAGCAGTACGTGCCACATGGTGTAATGAATGCGGTTTTCTCTTCATCCTCTTCAGCCATGAAGATCTGATGATATCCTGAATATGCATCAAGAAATGAAAGCAGATCACATCCAGTCGTGGAGTCAACAATTTGGTCGATACGTGGCAAGGGAAATGGGTCTTTGGGACAAGCTTTGTTAACATCAGTGAAGTCAATACAAAGTCTCCATTTCCCATTAGCCTTGCGCACAACTACCGGATTGGCCAACCACGGGATGGAGGACTCCTCGACAAGCCTGTTGCTTCTAACTTCTTGATTTCTTCGCTATGAACTCTTGGCGCCCAACGCCTGCTTTCTAACTTTTTGCTTGACGGGCCGCGCGTGAGGACAGACAGCTAGGTAGTGCTCAATTACTTTCGTGGGAACACCGGGGATGTCAGATGGTTGCCATGCAAACACATCGACATTCGCCCGCAGGAAAGCAACGAGCTCGCCTTCCTATTTAGGATCAAGCGTGGCACTGATGGTGAAGGTACCACCAGTGCCGTCCTCCTTGGCGGGCACCTTCTTGGTCTTGCGGAGCTGCCATCGTCTTCTTGCACTTGCCGGTGGAGCTCGATGGTGCGTCCTCGACGGTAGCGCAGCACTCCGAGGAGGTGCGCTTGCCGGAGTGGGCATCAGAGCTCTTGCCGGTCTTGGTGGACTTCTTCTTCCCCTACCTGGCGCGCCAAAGATGTCGGGGGAGAACGGATCGCGTCCCACGAGCACCTACGGGACCTGGGTCCCTTGTGGTTCGGAGGGGGACGGAGATTGCACAAAGAGCGGATCGAGGCGATGCACACGAGCGGATTTACCCAGCTTCGGAGCTCTCCGGAGAGATAATACTCCTACTGCTGCTTTGTGGATTATCTTGTGTTCTTGCTAGGGAGCAATGGGAGCTACAAGACCTAGCCTGAGTGTGATTTCGTATGAGTATGATGAACTAAGCCGGAGCTGGACCGAACCCTTTCTACGTTGCACTTGGGCCTCCTTTTATAGGCACAAGGGGTCACCACAGGTGGCAAGTAGAAAAGGGTAAGATAGTAAAAACATAGGTTGGTACACCGCTTTGTACAGTGTACAGTAATCTATACCTAACTCTGACGGCAAGGGACAAGAGTCATCAATGCCCGTCATAGTCGCCCGAACAGTGTAACAGGGACCGTCAAGTGCGCCTCCGCTTGCCACGATGGTAGCTTGTCAACGCCGCTTATCGCTACTCCCCGCTGGCTGCACAGCCCGTCGACACGCATGCTTGGGAGAGCCCCCTGGCGACACGTTGGCGGGTGAGCTGGAGCGGAGATGAAGAGAGGTTGCCCGCCCCGGCAAGCGCCTTGCCGCGGCAGGAACCTTGTCGCGCTTGGGGGCTTGGCGCCCACCAAGCCTTCCCGGCAAGCTCCTCTTGCCGGGGCCTTGTTTCCTTCACGCCCTGAGTGGCCTTCCCGGCAAGCTCCTCTTGCCGGGGTCTTGCTTACTTTGTTCTTGAATGGCTTACCGGCAAGCTCCTCTTGCCGGAGTCTTGTTTTCTGAAGGGCCGCGGAGGGTCTTGGCAGATGCCCGGCAAGGCTTGCCCCACGGGACGCCACGATCGCCTGCAGACAGGTTCGGGGTACTAAGGTACCCCTACTTTAGTACACCGACAACTCCCGAGCATCATCTCTCCATCTAAAAAAGAAGTGGCAAGCTAATATTTCAAAATTTGATTCGAGTCGACTTGGTAAGGTAGACGTGGATCCTCGTTCTCCCAAAATTTGAACGAACCGTTAAACATCCTTTCTGCTCGGTGGAATTCGCCCGAGCAAATAAATGGGAGACGCGAAATTACCATCCTATGTGGGACACGCATCAATTGGCCCGTTGTACATCGAGGGTAGGTTCATAACTTCATCCAAGCGCGCCTTCTCCTCGGCCGAAATGACATGTGCCGAATAATTCATAAACCATGGTCGGCAAAACACACTCACCTCGCCCGAAATAGCTCACGCCCACTATTTCAAAACACGCTCTCCTCGCTCGAAATCGCTCGCGCCCACTATAGTTCAAAACACGCCCTCCTCGCCCGAAATCGCTCCCGCCCACTATTCGGGGAGAAGCAATGTTACTCTACTATCCCCGACCCTCAGTACACAGACCCAAGCCGAGAAGCCTATAGGCAAGGGTAGAACTGTAACTCCCCCTCACATTTCGCATAAATGCGTCCGTAAGACATGGTTCCACTCCTCCCAATTCCCCCACCGCCCCATTCATACCTCGTGGGCATCAAATCACCTTCTCCCGGAAGCTCCTTCTCCCTTGTGAAACCTCAGCCCCACCTCCATGGCGCCCCCTACCGCACCAATTTCATAGCCGCCATCCTCCCTAATGCCGGAGGCGCTGTCCAATTGCCGTCGTGCACTGGGCTGTGTGCCTCTTACTCCGTGCTGCTGGTGCTGCCTCGATGACGGCTCTGATGACCCGCAAGTATATGGGATAGTTGTAGCCTCTTTCAATAAGTAAGAGTGTCGAACCCAACGAGGAGCGGAAGGTAGAAAAAATATTCTCTCAAGTCCTATCGGCCACTTATACGACTCTACGCACGCTTGACGTTCGCTTTTCCTAGAACAAGTATGAAACTAGAGTTACTTTGTAGGTGTGATAGGATAGGTTTGCAAGATAATAAAGAACACGTAAATAAAAAGTAGGGGTTGTTTAGATAAAGATGCAATAAAGTAAATATAGCGAGTGTGGAAAAGTGGTGGTAGGAGTTGTGAAATTGTCCCTAAGCAACTGACTACGTTACTAGACCGGTAATCACTATTGCAATTCTATTTGAGGGAGAGGCATAAGCTAACATACTTTCTCTACTTGGATCATATGCACTTATGATTGGAACTCTAGCAAGCATCCGCAACCACTAAAGATTCATTAAGGTAAAACCCAACCATAGAATTAAAGTATCATGTCCCCTTTATCCCATACGCAACAATCCCCTTAATCGGGTTTGTGTTTCAGTCACTCACGCAACCCACTATAAGCGAATCATGAATGCATTGCAACACCCTACAGCGGGAACCCCTCACACTTGCGCGACTCGGAGGGCGCCATAGGACATCACCAATAATAAAACATGCAACTCAAACCAATCATAGCAATTCATCAATCACCGATAGGACAACTGAAATCTACCCAGACATCATAGGATGGCAACACATCATTGGATAATAATATGAAGCATAAAGCACCATGTTCAAGTAGAGGGTACAGCGGGTTGTGGGAGAGTGGACCGCTGGATATAGATGGGGGAAGGTGATGGAGATGTTGGTGAAGATAACGACGGTGTTGGTGAAGATCGCGGTGATGATGATGGCCCCCGGCTGCGTTCCGGCGCCACCGGAAGCAAGGGGGAGAGACCCCCCCCATCTTATTCTTCTTCCTTGACCTCCTCCCTAGATGGGAGAAGGGTTTCCCCTCTGGTCCTTGCCTCCCATGGCATGGGAGGGGCGAGAGCCCCTTCGAGATTGGATCTATCTCTCTGTTTCTGCGTTCTCAGATGGTACCCCTTAACCGTTTCTTAAATATCCGGAGATCCATAACTCTGATTGGGGTGAATCTTTCGCCCAGATCTTTCTCATAAAATTAGATTTCTTGCGCCAAAAGAAGAGTGTCAACCGCCTTACGGGTGGCCCACGAGAGCCCAGGGTGTGCCTGCCTCCCTGGGGCGCGGCCCCTGTCTCGTGGCCACCCTGAACACTGTTTCGCGTTGATTTCACTTCCCAAAAATCATAAATATTCCAAAAAAAATCTCCATCCGTTTTTATCCCGTTTGGACTCCGTTTGATATTGGGTTTCTGCGAAACAAAAACATGCAATGATGTGAACTGCACTGGCATCGGATCAATATGTTAGTCCCAAAAATAGTATAAAAAGTTTCCAAAAGTATATAAAAGTTGAATAATATTGGCATGGAACAATCAAAAATTATAGAGACGACGGAGACGTATCAGCATCCCCAAGCTTAATTCATGCTCGTCCTCGAGTAGGTAAATGATAAAAAGATAATTTTTGATGTGGAATGCTACCTAGCATAATCTTGATCATATGTCTAATGATGGCATGAATATTAAGACACGAGTGATTCAAAGCAATAGTCTATCATTTGACATAAAAACAATAATACTCGAGCGTACCAATAAAGCAATCATGTCTTTTCAAAACAACATGGACAAAGCAAGCTTATCCCTACAAAATCATACAGTTTGGCCATTCTTCATTTTCGTCACACAAAATGCTCCCATCATGCACAACCCCGATGACAAGCCGAGCAATTGGTTCATACTTTTTAACGCGCTTCAGCTTTTTCAACCCTCACGCAATATATGAGCACAAGCCATGGATATAGCACTATAGGTGGAATAGAATATAATGATGGAGGTTATGTTGAGAAGACAAAAAAGGAGAAAGTCTCACATCGACGCGGCTAATCAACGGGCTGTGGAGATGCCCATAAATTGATGTCAGTGCGAGGAGTAGGGATTGCCATGCAACGGATGCAGTAAGAGCTATAAGTGTATGGAAGGTCAACAAAAGAAACTAAGTGGGTGTGCATCCAACTTGCTTGCTCATGAAGACCTAGGGCATTTGAGGAAGCCCATCGTTGGAATATACAAGCCAAGTTCTATAATGAAAATTCCCACTAGTATATGAAAGTGACAACATAGGAGACAATATATATGAAGAACATGGTGCTACTTTGAAGCACAACATATGAAACTCATTAGATGAAGAACATGGTGCTACTTTGAAGCACAAGTGTGGAAAAAGAGATAGTAACATTGCCCCTTTTTATTTATTTTCTTTTTTCTTCTTTTTCTTTTTTTATTTTTTTTCTCTTTTTTTCTTTGGCCTTTTTTTCTTTTGGCCTTCCCCTTTTTTCTCATGGGGAAATGCTCTATAATGATGATCATCACACTTTTATTTACTTACAACTCAATATTACAACTCAAAACTAGAACAAGATATGACTCTATATGAATGCCTCCGGCGGTGTACTGGGATGGTGCAATGAATCAAGAGTGACATGTATGAAAATTTATGCATGGTGGCTTTGCCACAAATACGATGTCAACTACATGATCATGCAATGGCAATATGTCAAAAGTAATGTATGTCATGATGATGAACGGAACGGTGGAAAGTTTCATGGCAATATATCTCGGATGGCTATGGAAATGCCATAATAGGTAGGTATGGTGGCTGTTTTGAGGAAGATATAATGAGGCTTATGTGTGATAGAGCGTATCGTATCACGGGGTTTGGATGCACCGGCGAAGTTTGCACCAACTCTCGAGGTAAGACAGGGCAATGCACGGTACCCAAGAGGCTAGCAATGATGGAAAGGTAAACGTGCGTATAATCCATGGACTCACATTAGTCATAAAGAACTCATATACTTATTGCAAAAGTTTATTAGGCCTTGAAGCAAAGTACTACTACGCATGTCCCTAGGGGGATAGATTGGTAGGAAAAGACCATTGCTCGTCCCCGACCGCCACTCATAAGGAAGACAATCAAAGAAACAGCCCATGCTTCAAATTTGTCACACAACGGTTACCATACGTCCATGCTACGGGACTTGCAAACCTCAACACCAGTGTCTCTAAAATCCACAACCACCCACTAGCATGACTCTAATATCACCACCTTTATATCGCAAAACTATTGCAAGGAATCAAACATATCATATTCAGCGATCTACAAGTTTATGTAGGATTTTATGACTAACCATGTGAATGACCAATTCCTGTCATCTCTCTAAATAGATATAAGTGAAGAAAGAGAGTTTGATTCTTTCTACAAAAGATATGCCCACACTCTAACAATTATAAGTGAAGCAAAAGAGCATTCTACAAATGGCGGTTTTCTATGTGATGAGAAACAGGCAATCCAAACTTCAAATGATATAAGTGAACCACATGAAGCATTCTATAAAGCCATACTCAAAAGATTTAAGTGAAGTGCAATGAGCATTCTATAAATCAACCAAGGACTATCTAATACCAGCATGGTGCATAAAAGAAAAATGAAAACTAAATGCAAAAGACGCTCCAAGACTTGCACATAATGCATAAACGAAACGAATTCGAAAACATACCGATACTTGTTGAAGAAAGAGGGGGTGCCTTCCAGGGCATCCCCAACCTTAGACGCTTGAGTCTCCTTGAATATTTACTTGGGGTGCCTCGGGCATCCCCAAGCTTGAGATCTTGCCTCTCTTCCTTTTCCTCATATCGAGACATCCTCGATTAGACACTACATCCACACAAAACTTCAACAGAAAACTCGGTAAGATCCGCTAGTATAATATAGCAAATCACCACTCTAAGTACTATTGCAAACCAATTCATATTTTGTTTTTGCATTGTGTCTAAGGTAATATAATTTTTTCATGGCTTAATCCACTGATATAAATTGATAGATTCATCAATACAAGCAAACTATGCATCAAAAACAGAATCTGTCAAAAACAGAACAGTCTGTAGCAATCTGAATATCCACAAAACTTCTAGTACCCCAAAAATTCTACAAAAATTAGGAAAAATAAACAAGTTGTACATAAAGACAGTGCAAAATGAATCAGAACTAATTGACGTTTCAGTTAAAAATGTAAAATCACGCACTACAGCCAAAGTTTATGTCCGACACCGTACAAACCAACAAGCATTGTAAACATCCTAAAGGCAAACCTTGGCACATTATTTTTATAATACAATGGAATTGTACAAGGGGATAATTATTTTTGATGAAAAGTTTCTGTAATCAAGATTCACAAAGTTTCCGTGAGCATGAACAAAGTTCAAGGCTAGCTCCCACTTCAACAATGCTTGTCTTTCTCACTTTCACTTTCCTTTTTGAAAAGTTTTTAGGTTACCCTCTTTATTTTTTTGTTTTTAAACTATATAAAAGCACTCAACAGAAATAAATGACTCTCTAAAACTTCCGGGTTGTCTCTCTGGCAGCGCTTTCTTTAAAGCCATTAAGATAGGCATAAAGTGCTCAAGTAAAGGATCCACCCGGATCCCAAGGTATATCAAAGCCAATTTTAATTAACAATGATTTGTAATTTAGTAGTGAGCACAAAGTAACATATATCATGCAACAACGAAGTATAACTCTCTTCCTATGCATCGGCATGTCATAAAAGAACAATTCATGCACACCAAGTAAAGGCCAATGCATAGTATAAACAGTTTCTTGCAATTCTATCGTATGGGAAACATAGAGAGGCGGATATATAGTTCCTCTCTCATAATAATTGCAAGCAGGAGCAGCAAGCACATGCATATTATATTCATCAAAATCATCATGTGCAATGGTAAAAGGCAACCCATCAATATATTCCTTAATAAGCACAAACTTCTCCGATAAAGTGTAGTCGGGAGAATTCAAAAAGATTATAGGACTATCATGCGTGGGTGCAATAGCAACAATTTCATGTTTAACATAAGGAACTATAGCAAGTTAATCTCCATAAGCATATTTCATATTGGCATCTTGGCCACAAGCATAGCAAGCATCATCAAAAAGGGATATTTCAAACAAATTCAAGGGATCATAGCAATCATCATAGTAATCATCCTTCGGTAAGCACGAAGGGGAATTAAATAATGTATGAGTTGGAGGGTTACTATCATTAGAAGGTGGGCATGGGTAGCTAATCCGCTCTTCCTCCTTTTGTTCTTCGCTCTCCTCATCATCTTTTTCATCCAATGAGCTCACTGTTTCATCAATTTGTTCTTCCATAGCTTCCTGCAAAATATTAATCTCTTCTTGGACAGCGGAGAAGTCCTCAATATATGGTTTAACATAGGCATTAGAAGCATAATTATCATAAAAATATTGAAATATGGCAAAATTTTCAGATTTGTAAAGAGTAGCATCATACTTTTCAATCAAAGAGGCAATCTCATAAGCACCTTTAAAAGCAACAAATTCTTCAATTTGTTGAACATCATAGTAATTGTAAACACCCTTAGCATACGAAGATACGATTCCATTATCACTAAACAAGCATTGATAGGGTAGGTGTTTCTTAGGGTCTTCAGAACAACAAGTAAACTCATATATTTCACATAAATTCCAAGCATAGCATTGCAAACGTTGAATTTGATCCCATAATAGTTTCCCTTTTTCAGATATACGGTGTCGCACAAAACAAGCATGCTCATCTAAAGATTTTCCCTCAACTAAACTAGTGGGGGTTTCAGCACGAGCACAAAGGGATCAAAGATGATCCAAGTAAAAAGCTTCAGGAGTGTGATAGATTTTGAGTGGTTCTTCAACCACTGGTTCAGTAGGTACAACTAATTGTTTTGGTATTTTATGCTTCCTACCCATAGCTAAAGATAGAAAACAACTAAGAACAGCAAATAAAATTACTTAGTGATAAAGCAAACAAGCACACACGAGAATATTCACCCCACGACTATGACAGCGCAAGAACGGGAAAAAGGTCTTGATGACCCGCAAGTATACGGGATAGTTGTAGCCTCTTTCCATAAGTAAGAGTGTCGAACCCAATGAGGAGCTAAAGGTAGAACAAATATTCTCTCAAGTCCTATCGGCCACTGATACGACTCTACGCACGATTGACGTTTGCTTTACCTAGAACAAGTATGAAACTAGAGGTACTTTGTAGGTGTGATAGGATAGGTTTGCAAGATAATAAAGAACACACAAATAAAAATTAGGGGCTGTTTAGATAAAGATGCAATAAAGTAAATATAGCGAGTGTGGAAAAGTGGTGGTAGGAGTTGTGAAATTGTCCCTAAGCAACTGACTACGTTACTAGACCGGTAATCACTATTGCAATTCTATTTGAGGGAGAGGCATAAGCTAACATACTTTGTCTACTTGGATCATATGCACTTATGGTTGGAACTCTAGCAAGCATCCGCAACTACTAAAGATTCATTAAGGTAAAACCCAACCATAGCATTAAAGTATCAAGTCCCCTTTATCCCATACGCAACAATCCCCTTACTCGGGTTTGTGTTCCAGTCACTCACGCAGCCCACTATAAGCGAATCATGAACGCATTGCAACACCCTACAGCGGGAATCCCTCATGCTTGCGCGACACGGAGGGCACCATAGGACAACACCAATAATAAAACATGCAATTCAAACCAATCATAGCAATTCATCAATCACCGATAGGACAACGGAAATCTACTCAGACATCATAGGATGGCAACACATCATTGGATAATAATATGAAGCATAAAGCACCATGTTCAAGTAGAGGGTACAGCGGGTTGCGGGAGAGTGGACCGCTGGATATAGATGGGGGAAGGTGATGGAGATGTTGGTGAAGATGACGACGGTGTTGGTGAAGATCGCGGTGATGATGATGGCCCCCGGTGGTGTTCCGGCGCCATCGGAAGCAAGGGGGAGAGAGCCCCCCTTCTTCTTCTTCTTCCTTGACCTTCTCCCTAGATGGGAGAAGGGTTTCCCTTCTGGTCCTTGGCTCCGATGGCGTGGGAGGGGCGAGAGCCCCTCCGAGATTGGATCTATCTCTCTGTTTCTGTGTTCTCAGATTCTAGCCCTTCACCGTTTCTTAAATATCCGGAGATCCATAACTCCGATTGGGGTGAATCTTTCGCCCAGATCTTTCTCATAAAATTAGATTTCTTGCGCCAAAAGAAGAGCGCCAACCGCCTTACGGGTGGCCCATGAGAGCCCAGGGAGCGCCTGCCTCCCCGGGGCGCGGCCCCCTGTCTCGTGGCCACCCCGGAAACTGTTTCGCGTTGATTTCACTTCCCAAAAATCATAAATATTCCAAAAAAATCTTCGTCTATTTTTATCCCGTTTGGACTCCGTTTGATATTAGGTTTCTGCGAAAGAAAAAACATGCAATGCATGTGAACTGCACCGGGCAATCGGATCAATATGTTAGTCCCAAAAATAGTATAAAAGTTGCCAAAAGTATATAAAAGTTGAATAATATTGGCATGGAACAATAAAAATTATAGATACGACGGAGACGATCAGCCCGCGTGAACTGCATCGAGCCGACTCACCCCGCCGTTGTTCATGGCGCCGAGCGGCTCCAACTTCGATCCGCCCGAGTCTGGCGCTGCTTCAGCGTAGCCGTCGACCGTCGCGACATCGCTTCTTTCCCTGCCGCCGGTCGCCACCGCAACAGCGCCCGACCACCGACTCGGCAGTTGGACCTGCCTACTTCACCATGCTGCCGATAGGTCGCACCTCATCTCAAATCACTTTATTTAGGCGTCATTGTCTGAATTTTTATTCGGGCCAATCGATTCCCAATGGGAAGCAGCCCTCGAGGCGGCGGAGCTCTAGGCTGCCGGTTGGCTGGTGTCTAACATAAGGGTGCGGGCCGCAAATTCGCCATGAAGCAGCGCTTAGATGGCTATCTTTTAGAGTTGCGTGGGTTGACGGTACTGCCGCCGCCGGATCTGGATGACGGGGAGTCTTTGTGGATTGGCTCGGGGGCGGCGCAACCACGGCAGTGCGGTGGGGCAGGGAGCGGGGTTTTGGCTGGGGCCACGGGCGGCGGAGGCAGGCTGCTCTGCCGTTGGCCGCTGGCTCTTCGGGGAAGATTCCGAACAGTGTCAGCCAGGAGGCACAAGACGACCATCAAGCCATCGGGCGTAGATCGGACAGTACCAAAATAAAATAAAATCGTGTGACCCCAATTTAGTCTTCAGTCAACAGACGTGTGACCACTCTCGTACCTTGTTGTTGCTCTCTTAGTGTATTTCTTCAAATCAAAGAGATATGTCGTTCTTAACATTATGCGTTATCTACATCTTCAGACACACCGTCTTCCGACTCACCGCAGCTGCTCCTACAAGGGAAGCATACACCAGAAGGGAGCTACAGTCCCCACTCAATAGTTCCCTGCATCGAATGCGCGTGCCCGACATGGACAGCCACAACAACTGCAGGGCCATCGACAAGTCAGCACATGATGATCACTCCTATGGATGGCAGCTAGATAGGTTGTACCCTCATCTTACTTGTGTGCAACATTTATAGCTTTGTTATTCATCTAAGCACGGAAAATAGATCATCACATTTCACTGTATATTCTTGTTGATCTCTTACGGGTCTTTTGTTCAGGAGTTCACGCTGTTCCATAGTTCAGCTAAGATACTTGTTCTTTAGGTAACGTTGTTCCATAGTTATCATCCATCAGCCAATGCTATCCCACAGGCTGGTGATTATAGTATTATACCACTTCTAGTATTACCTATGTTGTTCTTTAATACTTTTGTGTGCCATCTAGTTAATCTCGAGTACAACGATACATATTCTGTAGCTTTCATCTGTGTTCTCCCTTTAGTTTATGAGACCTGTTGCTGCTAGTTAACCCCAGTCCTACTATTTATGTCGTCTCCTACAGGCACTCATTTACATAAATCTAACTACTAGTTGTCTTCCATGCATGTCAGATATAATTGCACACACTGATATATCCACAAGAACCTCACGGAGCAATGTAAACTTGATGTCAATGATACCCAATATGATGGAACATGTAAAGGCAGTTCTTCAGAAGACTTGCAGAAAGATGATGAATCCTCTTCACCCCACAAGGTCCTTGATCTAACTAGGCCTGTGATATGGGTACAACATGCATATAATGTCCTGGAGTGTATCTACTCTGTTGCAATGCCATGTGCTTAGCATGTTGATCATGCATGTAAATATGTCATGCCTTCTTGTTTTTCAGTACCTATTCCATTCATGATAACATGTTTTCAAATTCAAGTACTGTCATTCTACTCTATCGCAATGCCATCTGCTTAATTTGGACATCATGCTTCTGAATATCTTATGCATTGTTATTCATTAGTATGTACTTCATCTATCTGCCATACCATGTTTTTTACATTAAAGTGATGTTCTAGTGCTCTGTTGCAATGCCATCTTATTTTCCCAATCATGCACGTGTATGTTGCCTTAGTTATTTCTGTACGTATTCCACTAGCATATAGTTTTACATTCAACTAGTGTTTTTTTTGATGTGTTGTCCTGTCGTATCCCTAGCTCTTACACCATACTCCCTCCATCCGGATTACATGTTGCCGAAATGGATAAAAAAGGATGTATCTAGAACTGAAATACGCCTAGACCCATCCATTTTTTTCCGGATGGAGGGAATACATGTCAATATGTCATGCCTTTCTATTCTTCAGTACCTATTCCATCTCTCTGTTGTCGCATGTTTTATAATTAAAGCACCATTCTTCTATACAAGGCATGCAAGGGGAAGCCGACTATGTTAGAATCTGAAGGGTTACAAACAAGGCCTTTGCAAAAGATCCAAACGCCGGGAGATAATAAACCAACTCCAGTTTTTATAGATACTGGTCCAGCACAGAGAAACCCAACTCCTACTGATAATAAGCAGATTCCAGTGGCCAAAGAAGTAGTCCGCTCCAGTCCAGCAAAAATATGTCAACTCAATTCTAAGAAGCGTCTGCGTATCCTTGCATCATGAAATTTTATAGCATGCTGATCATATTTTCTACATGTTTCTTACCCATCTCTCTTTTAGAAAATAAGCTTAACAGATAGAAGAATTTCTGCAATGGTATCATTTATGAGGAAAGATTCTTGCAGGAATTCTCTATGCTCCAATGTAGATGTAAGTACCTGTTGTATATCACTATATTTTTACATCAGCATGTATTTTGTTAATCGGCGTGAATCCAACCTTTTTTTGATCTAAATTTAGTTGTAGCAAAATGTATGATTAAAGGCCACAATGTTGATTTTTGTAAAGAAAACTGTCTGGTAGTTTTGCATCCTGAGCTGCATGAGTGTACTATCGCATATCAGTGGGTTTGAATACTTTGGTTCTGCAGTGGGTTTTCAGTGTTTTTTACTGTGTTGTCCTGTCATATCCCTAGCTCTTACATCATACTCCCTCCGTCCGGACTAAATGTCACAGAAATGGATAAAACTGGATGTATCTAGAACTGAAATACGCCTAGACCCGTCCATTTATTTCCGGATGGAGGGAATACATGTCAATATGTCATGCCTTTCTATTCTTCAGTACCTATTCCATCTCTACTGTAGCATGTTTTATAACTGAATCACCATTCTTCTATATAAGGCATGCAAGGGAAGACGGCTATGTTAGAATCAAGGGTTACAAACCAGGTCTTTGCAAAAGATCCAAATGCCAGAGATAATAAACCAACTCCATTTTTCATAGATACTGCTCCAAAGACAGAGAAACCCAACTCCCATCGATAATAAGCAGATTCCAGGCCAAAGAACTAGTCCGCTCCATCCAAAGAAAAGAATGTCAACTCCATTCTAAGAAGTGTAAAGCGTATCCTCGCATCATGAAATTTTATAGCATTATAATCATATTTTCTACATGTTTCTTACCCATCTCTCTTTTAGAAAATAAGGTTGAACGATAGAAGACTTCCTCCATTGGGATAGTATTCGAGGAAAATATCTTGCGGGAATTCTCTGTGCTCCAATGCTGATGTAAGTACTTGTTGTATATCACTATATTTTTACATCAACATGTATTTTGTTAATCGGCGTGAATCTAACCTTTATCTGATCTAAAATTAGTTGTAGCAAAATGTTAAAGGCGCCAATGTTGATTTTTGTAAGGAAAACTGCCTGGTAGTTTTGCATACTGTGCTGCATGAATGTACTATCTCATATCACGCACATTACTGAATTGTAGTGCTTCTCTGGTTGCCCATTCATTCATTGTGTCAACGTTGCTTTCGTACTACCTTACCTGGCTGATGATAGCTGTGCCATATTGTGTTAATTTTGTGTAGGCTAGTTGCCCAAACGTTCATTATGGCAATGTTGCTTTCCTATTATCTGACTTGGCCAATGATAGCAATGCTAGTGTGTTAATTTTGTGCAAAGCTCAAGATAAGAAGACAAACTCGAAAACATCAAGGCAACCCCATTGTTTCTTTCCAAAGAAATCTAGGCCAGGTATGATTAATCTGTTTGGTTCCCCGTCCTAATTTATGTTATGATGCAATGGTCGAGACACTCTCCACTATCAATAATACAAGCCTCGCCAAAATCGCCATCTGAATCTGTTCAAGATCCTCTGCCTCAATGCAACGGAATAAATGTATGTTTGTGAACCAATTAATGGCTGAAGCAATGATGGAAATGGTGGATGAATCAGAGGTGCAGAGTCGCATGACACAACAACCGATCAATGTTTTCAGAGACAGTGTAGCAAAGGTAAAGAACTTTCCCACATGCTTATGGGCGCCATCTGTCTTTGAGGTTGCAGATTGTGACATTGTAGATGGTTAGGTTCTGCTCATTTATTTGCACTGGCATCAATCTTTGATTGCCGAGTGGATGTAATTTCTTGTAATATATGTTGGATGTGCAACGTTATTCCCTGTATGTCGTACCTTTGCTTGATCGGTTTTGGTGCTGTGCTGCTCGTCGTAATGGGCTCAAATTATCTAATTTGGCCTAAAGACATGTACGAACTTTAGTGGGCCCATTAAGTTAATGGCCCGTTACTAGGCCGAAAGTTAATAGTCGGTCCTCTTACCTCCCGGGTCGTTAATAGGCCAACATCAAAGAGGGCAACAGGTGGCCCCAATTTATTTCAGGGGCCGTTAACAGGCCGTTACTAAGTTTGGGCTACATATGGCCCAACTATACTGTAGGCCTTTAGCAGGCGGAAAGAGACAGCGGGCTTGTACTAGACCATGAAACCATGGGCCGCTAAGAGGCCAAAGTCGTCAGATTGTAAATGGCCCAATCAGGTTGTGGGCCTTTAGCAGGCCGAAGAGAAACTGGGCTGGTATTGGACCATGAAGGGCATGGGCGTTAAAAGGCCAAAACTAAGGTCCGACTACAAATGGCCCAACTCATTTATGGTCCGTTAACGTGCCGAAGGCACACAGGCCGGAATTGGCCCAACAGTTAAATGGGTTGCTAAAAGGACAAAACTCAGGTCCGACGACAAATGGCCCAACTGATTTATGGGCCGTCAACAGGCTGAAAGTGACACCGGGCCAGAAATTGGCCCAACACTTAAATGGGCCGCTAAAAGGCCGAAACTCAGGTCCGACAACAAATGGCCCATCAGATTTATGGGCCGTCAAAAGGCTGAAAGACACACCGGGCCAGAAATTATCCCAACATTTAAATGGGTCGCTAAAAGTACGAAAGATGTACATCCTGAAAATTGGCCCATCCATTAAATGGGCCGTTAACAGGCCGAAATCTCATCGGTCCAATATTGAGCCCAAATATATAGCGGGCTGTTAACGGGCTCGAACTGACGATGGGCTGCAATTGTGTCAAATCTTTAGCGGGCCATTTACGGGCCGAATTGGCACATCTCGTATGGGCCATGGGCTTAAATGGACCTGACACAAGTAGGCCTTATATGGGCTGGCCTGCTAATTTTTACTGGGCCGGCCTTTTCACAGGAATGGGCATCTGTTGGGCCATGCCACGTGTCGACGTATCATAGGCGCCTTCCGTCCAATGAGTGGATGACATCTGTCCAAACGATGAGCCGACACGTGTTTCCTCCAGCCAATGATGATTTTACATGTGGAAAATCCCCATTGGTCGGGGCTGTTAACGGGTTATCGGATCCAAAACCCGACCCGATAGCTTAACGACGTTCCATTATGGTGGGTGCCACGTGACAGTCACCCTTGACGAAATCACTTCTGTGACGCGTGATTTATCGTCATGGAAGTGGACACTTCCGTGATGATAATTTTGGTAATGTCATGGAACACTTCTACGACAAAGACAGTATGACTATCTTGATTACGTCATAAAATCGTCATGGATGTACATGCATGACAAATAACGCGACCCATCGTGACAAACACGTATCATCACGGAAGTGTATTTTTTGTAGTGTACGACGCGGGTCAGATTTACTTTATTGCACCCCGCCGCTGTTATGCGTATGTGTACATGCTACGCGGCGCGCCTCTACTCCGGCATACGCGCCGCCTCTACTACACATACGCGCCTCTACATCGACCAAGATGTATGTACACGCTATACCAGAATGACAACGCCACGTATGCTTCACCAGGTGGGTCCCGACCGTCGAGCACTTCCTTGCGGCGAAGATGTAGCTGGTGGGTCCCAGCAATAAGGGGCTTAATCATTTTTTGCCCGTAATATGGACGCATTTCTTGCGTGCGAAGATGTAGCTGGTGGGTCCCAACAATCGGGGAGAAAACATTATTTTTCGTGGTAAAGGATGCGATTGCATGCATGCGCCCATGGGCGTGGTGCGCCCCAACTATCGGGCCTTCACGCATACCATCTTCCGATGACTCTCGTTTGTTAACCACGTTGACGACACCGTGCTGAGCGCACCAAGGCCGATGGACGACAGCGAGGCCTCAGACTGGAACAACCCGGAGATGGGGAAGACGCGGCAGTGGAGTCGCAGATGGAGAGGAGTGGGAAACTTGACTGGTTCGGGTGCACGGCGGCACTGCCGCCACGGGAGACAGGAGCAAGTACAGAGGTTGAAGAAGGAGCACGGCTATTGGAATTACATCCAACAGTCCAGCTGCTAGAATCATTTATTGATTAAGTTGACAAAGCCCTGCGTACACGTCTGCTTAGTAGGCCCACAAGTCAGCCACCAAATCTGCCGGGTCCCAGCTGTCATCGGGAGGAATAGTTTTTTTCGTATAACAAGGAGGCACTTCCTTCTGTGCGAAGATACAGCCGGTGGGTCCCAGCTGTCAGGGGGAGGAAACAGCTTAATAAGGAGGGACTTTCCTTGCGTGTGACCATGGACCTCATGGGTCCCAGCCGTCAGGCTCTCACGTACAGCCCTCTTCCGATGACTCTTGTTTGTTGACCACGCCGAGCGCAGCGAGGCGGTGGACAATGGCGAGGCCCAAGACTGGAACGACTCGGAGATGGGGAAGACACGGCAGTGGAGTCTCATACGGAGAGGAGTGGGAAACTTGACTGGTTCAGGTGCGGGGTAGGCCTACACTCTACAGAGAATCACAGGAGGTGCAGAGTGGAGGGATGGCCTGGCCATTGACGGGCTACAATTTCGCTGGTAGGTGCACAAAACAACGCCGCTGGACACCGGAGGCTGGAGCAGGCGGTCCCGACAGCGCTGGGGGAAGAAGACGAGAAATTGAAGAAGAATGTCGACCGTTGGATGTAAATCCAACGCCTTGCTTAGGCTTCGACCTACTGGCCCACATGTCAGCCAGTCCATTTGTTTTTTAGTCCATTTGGTGGGCTAGGTGAAACAATGATGTAGCATCTATGCAACCCGTTTATATATATGGTAGAATTTAAAGCCCATTTGCATTTTTCTCAAAATCTGCGGACTTGTTGGGCTGGGTGAAAATATCATGTTGGGCTGGACGGAAATTTTTTATAAAAACATAAACACATGATTGCATGTCTATTACTGCATTGGTCAGTAAAATCTTTGCAAGCTTATGTACGCAATCACTACGAGTTAGCTTGCCAAGTTATATATAAACAATTATTATTATTATTATTTTTTAAGAACTTTCAATTTATGAAATAAAATACCTTTTTAATTTGATTAGTTAGTAGGACGTGGGGTATTATTATTTTTCAGGCTAGACGTGGGACAGTTGAGTTGGTTCTAGGGAAAAGTACTGGGAGAAAACTCAGTTTACATCGAAAAAGAAAGTGGGAGAAAATTCAGATATAGGATTAATGAAAACGAAAAATAAAGGAAGTGGGAAGGTCTATAAAATGGTTGGACGAATGACAGGTTTAACAGAACCTTATGTTGTTTCTATTATATATATACATATATAATAAAATAAGATATATATATATATATATATATATATACTATTATAGAAGGGAAAACATAGGTTCATTTTTGCATTCTTATAGAAAATAGAACTGAGCTGTGCGTCGTCTTGAAAAAACAAACATAACTTGGGCTGCTGATGTTATAGACAAGCTAGGTTGGGAGGCCCAGAGGCCGCTTGATCCAAAAAACATTGAAACATGTCGTGGGTTGCCCATGTTAAACAACAAAACCTAGGCCATGGACCTGGTGGGCCCGGGACTGTCAGCCTCTCGACGAACAGTTCCCGATTCCTCTTGTTTTGCTGACCATGTTGGGAACGACAGACGGCGACGCCGCGGCGAGAGCACCAAGGTGGAGGGCGACGTCGAGATCGTGGACCGAACGAACCGAAGCGGGGGCGCATGTCAGGACCCCGATCCTATGCCACACCGATCTAGCATGTAACACCTCATATCACTTTGCGGCCTCACGCACAGTATTCCCATGGGTGTCGCTTTACTGTGCCGGGACCGCTTACGCCTTTTGGCTCACGTATATGATAGTGTCGCTAGCATCCATATGACAAAGAACCCGGGCTGACATGACTAGTCATAAACCCAAAGTGGCACTAACTTACAGGGACAGGCATACATGACCCAGCAATTAACGTGTCGGTCATCAGCGAATGAATTCGGGCTGTAGCAGCTGGGCTAGCAGGACTCCGGTAAACCGGGCTGTAGGAGGCTAACAGGACTCCGGTATTACACCGTGTGACATTTCCTCGAAGGGACAGACATAGGAACGAAGAAGGACACATGCCGGTCAGCCTAAGTGTTCCGGAGCAGTAGCAAGCTACCAAGGCTCAGTAGAAGCACTAGGAGACATTTCCCGGTAAGAGAGGCTACCAAGGATAAACAACTAGATAGTCAGATCCCACACATACCAAGCATTTCAATATCATACACACAATATGCTCGATATGTGCAAATACAACATGGCATCACAACATGACTCTACAACTCAAGTATTTTATTCATTAGGCTCTGAGGAGCGAGATATTACAATCATGGGTCGCATGACCCAACATTCAGAGCATACAAGTCAAAGCACATGCGGAAGCTTAACATGTCTGAGTACAGACATCTACAAATGAAAAAGGCTGAGAAGCCTGACTATCTACCAGATCCTGCCGAGGGCACAAGATCGTAGCTGAGGTAACAAGGTAAACATCGAAGTCCACGTGAAACTACTAATGAGACTGAAGTCTCTCTGCAAAAACATAAAATAGGCAAACGTGAGTACAAATGTACACAAGAAGACTTACATCAGAATATCTACATATGCATCATTATCAACAAAGGGAGGGTGGGGTTTAACTGCAGCAAGCCAGCTTTGACTCAGTGGCTATCCTGAACTACGAATGCAATGTAACTCTTTGAGGTGGTGCACACGAGTCCACATATTCACCATATCAATACACCACTATGGATCCGCTCCCATCTTCCTATGAGAACGCCATCCATAGCACTCACGCTTATCTTGCGTATTTTAGAGTATCCACTTTCACTTGTCTATGAACTATACAGGCAACCCAGAAGTCCTTTTCCGCGGACACGGCTATTCGAATAGATAATGTTAACCCTGCAGGGGTGTACTTCTTCACACACGCTCTCGCCACTTACCGCCATTTACACATCATGTATCTCGGCAACCTTCAAGCGGAATCCTGGTGAGGGAGTCGGCCACGACCTGACTAACCACACAAGTCTCTAGTCCAGGTTTATCGCCTATTCGGGTTCCATCCGCAAGGAGATCCGCCGGGTGTCGCCACGGCCCCAAACGATGTGAGCAGGGTTCCCAAGCCCACCATCCGGGTGCCACTTGGTACACCGTTCCACTGCACCTAGTCTGTCCCAAGCCCACCTGTACCGGGTGCCACTTGGTAGACTACTAGCACTACCTACAAACACCAGAAACTACTTGCAACTCCTGGACAGAGATCGAGTTGATTAATAAGTCGAGAGAGCTTGGAGCGCCCGGAGCCCAATGTGTGGTAGTAACTATTCATGGATCACAAACACAGAACTCAGTTCCTGAGGACGGTTTCAATGAGACAACCCACCATGTACTCCTACATGGCCTCTCACCGCTACCTTTACCAAATCGTGTTCACACACCTTGCTCACACTTAGTAGGACATGTTCACACACCTCTGATTCATCCTCGATGAATCAGACCTGACTCAACTCTAAGCAGTAGCAGGCATGACAAACAAGCATGAATGAGTAGGCACAACAGGGCTCAAACAACTCCTACTCATGCTAGTGGGTTTCATCTATTTACTGTGGCAATGACAGGTCATGCAGAGGATAAAGGGGTTCAACTACCGCAGCAAATAACAAATATGTCGTTGTTGTCCTAATGCAGTAAAAGAGAGGAGGAGCAAGAGAGTGGGATTGTATCGGAATGAACAAGGGGGTTTTGCTTGCTTGGCACTTCTGAAGATAGTATAGTTCTTCATTGGTGTCATTGATCACATCGTCGAAACGCGTCTATCGAGAGGGGGCAATTACTGGCAACTGTGAAAGAAACACAATCAATGCAACACAATATGATGCATGATAATGACATGGCGATATGATGTGATTTGAGCTAATGCAACTAGAAACAAGTTAAATGAAGTTGGTTTGAACCTTAGGTTCAAATTCAAACTCCATATGTGAAGGTTTAAATGCCATTATATGATTTGGCCTAAACAGCAGTCATAAGTTGTTCTAACATGCATGAAAATGGTACAGGTGGATAGATTGGATTTTTCTGATAATTTTTCATATATAAATTATTTCATTTGGAGTTACGGTTGATTTTCTATGATTTTTAGAAGTTTTGGCTATTTTCTGGAATTTCCTGTATAAGAATAAATCCAGAAAATAATTAACTGCGTCACTGTGACATCAGCGGTCAACGGGGCCGGTCCAGTCAAACTGACCAGTGGGTCCCGTCTGTCAGTAGTTAGTTAAACTAACTAAGTTTAGTTAGCATTAAACTAATACTAACTTGGTTTAGTTAGTGGCCTGGGGCCCACACGTCAGTGACCCAGGGGGTCAAACTGGGTCCACCCGGGTTCAATGGTCAGCGGGGTCAAACTCTGGCCAACTCGGGTCAAACCTGCCGGCGACTCGACGCCGGCGAGGTCCGAGATGGCAGCGATGCGCGGAATCGCAACACATGCCACGGTTCGAGGCGCGGATGGCACCGTTGGAACCCTGAGCCTCGTCCGCATCGGCTGGTGCTAGCGGGGTCGCCGGAGATGACCTATATCGACGGTGGTGTCCGCTTCCGCGGCGGCCGGAGTTCGGGTGCAGACGGTGGCGATGCTACGGTGCACTAGAGGAGAGGCCGAAGAGTGCTATGAGCTCCTGCGGGTGCGCTGAGCACGATGACGAGCTCGGACGCGGTGGCAGCAGCTATGGCCGCGGTGGCGCCATGGACGGCGCCGACAAGCTCTCGGGCGTGGCAGCGCTAGCACTTGAGGGCGAGTTAGACTGCGGGGAGAGAGGGGGAAGGCGCAGGAGCTCACAAGGGGTCGGGAGAGAAACTCGGCGGGCTCGGGGAAGCTTCTGCGACGGCGAGTTGACGACGGAAATCTCCGGGCACCGGAGATTAAGACGACGATGCTCCGATCGACTGGGGCGTCCTCTGGTCACGTGCGTCGGGTGTGTAGCTCCACGGGGTCAGGGCGGAGCTCAGGGATGAGGAGAGGGAGCGAGGGGGTGGCTGTGGCCGTGGTGGAGCTTGTCGGCGACGTCGAGCTCCGCTCGGTGGGGAAGAAAGAGGGATACAGGGGAGGAGTGAGGGTGAGGGAGAAAGCGAGAGCGGTCCAGGGGGGTGCGTGGCGCTGCAAGAGACGTCCAGGGGGAGGAGGAGGCAGCCAGGCAGGGAGGAGGTGGCCGGCGTGTGGCTGCGCGCGCCGGGCACGCGCCCCTGCCTACTGGCGCGAGGAGGAAGGCGACAGGGAGGAGGCGATGGTGGACTGGGCCGGCCAGCTACAGTGCTGGGCCGATTGGTGGCGCCAGGTAAGTTTATTCTCTCTCTCTCTTTTATTTTTCTTTTCTATTTCTGTTATTTTGTTTTGATTTGATTTAGAACATCAAATCATTTTTATAACTTTCTGTAAATTGCTATGTGAGCTCAGGACTAGCCCAAGGTCACATGCAGCTTACAAAAATGTTTGAGCTTTATTTCTTATATAATAGAAATAAATCCAACTCAATTATGTCATTGATTTAATTCAAAAGGCCCAAAATAAATATTTTAGTCACTCCAAAAATGTTGGTTTGCATTTTACCTCATGCCAATATTTCCATAGAATAACAGGAACAATTTCTTGGACTCATTTGATGAGATTTAAATGTTGGTTATTTTTAGAGGTCTTCTGATGATTTTGAAAATTCCTCAATTCAAATTTCATTAGAATTTAGCCATGATGCTCACATGAAGGGCTAGCCTAGTGCATACCAGAACTAGGGATGTGACAACACAGTCGGAGGGGAGTACGAGGGTTAACTTGTTCAGGTGCAGGGTGGGCCGGTGGAGCTGCCACCGCCGGAAATGTGTGGGAGTAGAGGGATGGCCTGGCCAACGCCATAGGCTATGATGGCCAGCCGCTGTATAGGAAGAGGACGAAAGATTGAACAAAATAAATAAATACAAATGGATAGCTGGTTGGTCCCATATGTCTGTGCACGAGACCTGCTGGGTCCACCTGAGAAGGGGAATATGTTGGGAGGAAGGAGATCCAAAGCACGACAGTCGAGTGAACCTAGTTTTTTTTTGAAACTGACGAGTGAACTAGTTACATACATAAGCAAGTAGACACTAAAAAAAGCAAACAGGTTAATGGGTTCTTAGAAGAAATATTTCGGACAAAACAAATAATTACGACACATAGGCTAATGCATGAAACACTCAGATGATAAAGGTGCTTAAATAGATAAATTACAACATCTAGACCTTCCTGGCACGCTTGATCATGACGTTGGGGCTATCCGTGTACTCGTCGGTTACGGGAAGCAGACACGCCCTCTGTCCAAGATCCGCCTGTACATGTCGTAGCATGCGTATGCATCCTTGGCCGTGTAGGTAATGTAGGCTAGATTCAGAGGTACCACCCACGTGTTCAGGTCCTTGGTATCATTTTCTTCTTTCATGTTGGCGTAGCAAGGGTTGATGATAGTCTCGGCGAGGTCAACCACGGAGTCCTTCTCCTGCCCGTTGCCGATGATCCTGTATTGCTTCTGTATGTCGACAAGCTTGTTGCACCAGATGGCCGAATCGTCGCATTCTTCCTTCTCTCCACCGTAGAGAAGGTGCAGTCGGCGCTTCTGATGAAACGGGCGAATGCTCCAGAACCTATGATGGCCCTACAGCAGTGGTAGACGAGGACCTTGTCCCGCACGCATACCTAGGTGATCGCGATCCGCTGGTCCCTATTAGGAGACGAATGGATGGGCACAAGGTCTAGTCCTGCGACCTTGTGCTTTCTCGTTCTGTAGGTACTACTTGAACTCGGCGAGGCAGAGCTTCGCCGAGTCCGGATCGTTGGTGTACATCACATTCAACTTGGTGCAGCCATGGGACTTAACAGTGAACTCAAAGGTGAAATCCTTTTCTGAAGTCCATATCCAGCAGGCTCACCCCTCGGATCGCCATTGGAGTCTCTTCAAGTGAACGAGTGGATAGGTGGCGGCAGCAGTTCGTTTTTTAGCTCTTGGGGACTGGATTCAACAGTAAACTGAGTGTGTACAGGTGACAACAAGCATTACCCCCTCCTCGCGCCTGCACGCCTGACAGAACATGCACCTCGGCGCATTCAAACGCCTCCGCTAAGAAACCTATTCCGCCACACGCCGGTTCACGAGCGGGTCTCAGATTGTTATCGTAATAACAAGTGCTAGTGGTCACTTTACTTAAATTTAATTATCTTTAATAGAAATTTATTCTTAAAACTAGTAACATAGACTAGTAACATGCATATGTTACTAGTCTATGTTTACTACCTTCATAATGATAACATGCAAGCCTTCATTAATTGAGCTATAAACTCATTTTACCTCGGGGTGTGTTATGTTACAGTAACATATATGTTACCACAAGGATCTCTGTCCTCATTAACTCCATGCCACATAAGCAAAATTGTCTTGGAATGTGTTATGTTACTACCTAAATTACTCCCACTATGACTAGCCTCAGTGCCACAGGATCAACATGCACAACAATTATAATTATTATTCTCAGGACACACATGATCAACACATTTGTCGCACTTTCACACAGATAATACTACCATGTTTGAACTGTTTGTTATGGTTGATGTCCTCTGCATCATCATGCCCGTGTTTCCCAGCTTGCAAGCTTCAGAACCGACAAATAAGATTCAAATAATAAGTACATCAAAGATGCCTACACATCTCATTGATTCCCAGCTTGCAAGATTCAGAACCAACAAATAAGATTCAAACAATAAGTACAACAAAGATGCCTACACATCTCATTGATTCCCATCTTGCAAGATTCAGAATCAACCCATTAGAGCCTTTTGATAAACTGAATACCGGGATTAAATCCATTTCGGCTAGCCGTGTCATACAACCCAAGAACTTGGCGCATGCTCTTGACCATCACACCATCTTTAATCTAGTATTCCTGTTTGCACAGATAAGAAAGAGCATGATTACTATAATAGTGGCACTAGTTGAAGCAACCGGTGTGAGGGGCCCTATACCGCCACGACTCGATGTGGTGAACTTGCAACTCCACTCGGCTGAGGCTAGCCTAGAGTTCCATGATTCAATTCATGCGCCTTTTTCTGCAGTTCACCTGAAATGAAGCAAAGATTCCATCATTCAGCTAGCAAGAAGTACTTGCTCTCGTGAGCTGGTAGGTTCTTCTTTAGTAGTTGCACTAAAGTTCAGCAACATTAAGGTTGGCTGTCCTGCTCATGTAAGATGCAACTATGATTTGCTTATACTTTTGTGCAGTTCCACTACAATAAAGCACCATTGTGGTGACAGTCACGGCTCATCTTGCAAAAGCTAATAAAATGTTGCACAAGATTACCAACAGAATTTGATGGAGATTTTGGAAACTCCAATCACCATTTTGTGCAGTTCCACCAAAATTGAGAGATGTTGCCCACGTGACATTTTTGTTGAACTGCACAAGACACTCATTCCAAAAAAAAGTGTTTTGTGCAGTTCACTAAAAGGTCACAATATCAACAAAGGTGAAATGGATATCCCTATCTGCACAAAAAGATAGAAAGTAAACAGTTGCTGGTCAATAAGAATATACAAAACACACACGAAATGAAAAGAAGCATCTTAATTATGTTCATGGCAATCACGTAAGGACAATAGAAATTTTAAAACGTCAGCAAAGCTTCATGTTACCGGAAGCATTACGATCAACTATGACATTCGTCAAATATTGGATTACTTTAATGGTGGCATTGCTTGTTTACCAGATACAGTAAATCAATAGCAGCTAAAGAGTTGGTTTAAGGGCATGGGACCATGGGGACACCAGGTCACTCAGCAGCGTAAAGAAGAAAGTTACTTATCATACTTGGGAAAACAGCAGGAGTACTGTTGGGGATATAACTACTGAATATAAACCGCCCTGAAGGGGCCGGTTTACCCATGTCTGTAATTAGGGCCCACGAAGGCACGAGGCCCAGAGCCCAGAGGCGGATTAGGATCCATAAATGTAAACCGCCTTAGTCATGTAACTTGTGCTGTAAGATAAGAGAGAAGAGACCGAGCCGGACACTTGTATGAGCCGGATCGGGACTCTGTAGACCGGCCGGGCATCAACCCGTGTATATAAGGGGACGACCCGGCGGCGGTTTAGGGACAGACAACTCGAGACTTAGGCGAAGCGATTGCTCCCTAGTCGCCGAAATCACATCAATCCCATCACAAACTAGACGTAGGCTTTTACCTTCATCGAAGGGGCCGAACTAGTATAACTCTCGTGTCTTTGTGTCCGCTTTAACCCTCTAAGTTAACCCGCACGATGGCCCTCGCGACTAAGTCCTTTCACGAGGACATCCGCCGTGACAATTCCACGACAGCTGGCGCCCACCGTGGGGCTATCGCACGATGGTTTGATGATCTTAGAGGAAAGTTCGGCGACTCGAAGGCTATGCTTTGTGGGCCGATGACTAAGAGTCGTCGCGGCAAGCTCTACATCGACGATGCAGATCGGGGCCCCGAGGCGGCTCGATTGAGTACGGTACCGGGTCCCTTTGGTGGCATACACGTGTTCATCGGCAAGATCGGCGAGCCAGGGCTGGGCCGGACATCCGCACCGACCTCGCCGAGACGGCTCACGGGCGAAGAAGAGTCCTGCCTCGCTAAACCGGCCGTCAAAGCGTGCTTTGCTGGGAGTCATCCACGGACACCGTGAGGGCGGATCAGCATCCGGCGGCGAAACCGTTGTCTACTCGATGACGAAGTCGTCAACCGGAGAAACCGAGTCTCGCATCGGCCGCAAGATGGCCGGATCGGGGCTGTTCCGACGGGAGAGTATTCCGACCCCTTTGATCTACCCAACCGAGTTGGGATCTTCATGGCGGTACACGTTTTACGCTTCACTCTTCGACCCCGGGCGCCGATGGTCGCCGGTTCAGCAGCGGTGATGGCAGCCGAAGGAGGCCCCGCGCTCGCCGCTCAAGTTTTATCGAGCTATTCGATGCATTGGCTGTGCTCATGGCGAGGCTAATCCGCGGATCGTGACCTGCACAACGCGGAGATTGCAAAGGTGAAGGAACAAATCACTAAGGCTAAAGCGGATCCGGCAGCCGCGGACGGAGGATGGCGCGAACGGGCCGCTTTTGTATCTGCGCAGCTTATAAGTTCATCTTGGATCGAGCGCGCCACATGAAGTCATGAAAAGAAAGTACGATCCCGTTTGCCTTCGCCGAGGGAAGGGAGCTCTTCAATACCCCAGGGGTAGGGACCAGTAATCCGCCGCCAGTGGTAAACCGGCCGGAAGCACCTGGGACGGCCGCGCCGGTTCAGCCCCGTGTGATAGATCTGCCTCGCCATCATACCGGTGCGCCCGAGCTATGCGAACACCTCCGGTCACTACCCAACCCGATGGATAACCTTGTTGCGGCGCTGCACGGTTGGAGGCAATTCCAATCGGCGATTCACCGCAGGCGGTAGAAACACGCCGAGCGAAAGAGCTCCTCAGGACGGCCCTGGCTCAACAGGAAGCGTATTCATACAGTCGAGATCGGATCCACTCCACCCCCCGCCCAAGCCGGAGTTATAGCCGGCGCGCAGATGAACCGGCCGTATCAAGCAATGCGCAGCGCGGTCCGCCTCGTGGCAACAACCCGGCGGGTGGCTTCGAAGACGCTCAAGTGGTGGTGGACCGGGCCAGGGCACGTAGGGAGGCCGAGTTAGCAGCACAACATGAGGATCATCAACTCGCGCCGGTTCGGCCGACCATCTTTGAACCGGGGGTCATGTCTGGCTCTTTGGGGGTGCCTTGCCTCGTCCCCGCTTTACGCAATATACGTTTGCCCAAGGACTTCAAAGGGCCACGCAAGGTGCCCAATTATACTGCCGATTTGGCTCCAGAAGCGTGGATAGAAAGCTATGAGATGGCCATGGAGATGCTGGATGTGGATGAAGCTGCGCAGCGAAGTATTTCACCATGATGTTGGAAGGTACGGCCCGTGCTTGGTTGAAGAACTTGCCGCCCAACTCGATCAGTTCATGGACCCAGTTGCGGACCCGGTTCATTCAAAATTTCAATGACACCTGTAAACAGCCCATGTCTGTGGTGGATTTGGCGGCTTGTGTCCAGCAGAGGGAGAATCCACAACCCATTGGGTGCGCCCGCGTTTCGAAGTTTTACATTCTTGGACCGGATCAACCCTGATTCCGCGATCTTAACCTTGAAGCCAATTGCGGTTCAAACCGTTAAAGTTGAAGCTGGGTCGCATGAAGCGTTTTGCAATGACATGGGCACTCTCATGGGCGTTTTGGTAAAGTATGCTGATTCGATAGTACCAAGGATCCCGAGTCCGAGGAGGATGACGAAATAGGGAAGGGAAAACATAACAAGAACTCCAGAGGCCAGAAAGCATCACCGGCGGTAATGGAGGAAACAAGCGTAAGGCCAACGGTAACATGGGCTTCAGAGTTAACACCAACGCCAGCAGGACAAGGGTCAACGGCGCAAGGGTAAGCAATCAAACCGGGCGGTGCGCCAGGCACAATCCGGATCGCTTGAATTACTTATTGAATCAACCTTGTCCGAAGCATGGGACGAAGGAGGCACTAGCAAACCACCTCGAAGGATTGTTACATTATGCAGGAGTTCAAAAGTTCTAATGCTTTCGGTATGATCAAGGGCCCGCGGCGGTTCAGTGGTCTGCCCCGTGTTACGGTGGAGGAAATTCGGCCCGTGGTTCGTGGTAATCCCGGCAAGCGTGACAATCGAGCAATCGTAACAATCGAGAACCAAGGGGTTAAAATCAACAGCAGCAGCGATCGGGTTATCAAAGTAATCCAAAGCAGGTTGAACGGTGGACAGTACCATGTCTTTACCACCAGCTTGGACAAGCGAGACCGAAAACTTGTAAGCGGGCGGTCGGTGTTGTTGAACCGCCACGCCGCATTACTGCGCTGGTCGAGCAGCCTATCGTATGGGAGAGAGGATCATCCTCCCCGGGTTTACAATCCGGGTCAGCTAGCCTTAGTGGTGGCACCCCAGGTAGGAGGATACAAGTTTACCAAGGTGCTTATGGATGGAGGGAGTAGCATCAACATCCTGTACTACGAGACCTTCCGACGTATGGGGTTAACGGATAGGCATCTCAGGCCGTCCAGCACAGTGTTTCACGGTGTGGTGCCTGGCAAGTCAGCATACCCGATCGGTAAGATAGCTCTGGAGGTGGCCTTTGGGGATGAACATGACTCCAGATCGGAAACGTTGATGTTTGAAGTGGTGAAAATTCAAAGCCCTTACCACGCCCTATTTGGGCGGCCGGCTTATGCTAAGTTTATGGCACGGCCTTGTTATGTCTATTTGCAGCTGAAGATGCCGGGTCACAAGGGGACGATAACGGTTCATGGGAGCCGCCGGATCGCTTTGGAGTGTGAGGAAGGTGATGCGGCTTATGCAGAGTCGGTTTGTGCCACTGAAGAGCTAAAGTATTATAAAGACAATGTTGATCCGGCAGATATGACCCCGTTGAAGAAGCCAACTACAGAGCACGATCCGGATTTGAAGTTTAAATCGGCGGCTGAGACTAAACTTGTTGATTTTGTGCCCGACGATTCGTCCAAGCAGTTCACCATCAGTGCTAACTTGGATCCTAAATAGGAAAGCGCGCCATCGAAGTTCATCCGTGAGAATCGACATTTTGCATGGAAACCTTCCGACATGCCGGTGTACCGAGGGAACTCGCTGAGCACACTCTTAATGTTGATCCCAAGTACAGCACCGGTAAAGCAGTTTCTTCACGGTTTAACGAGGAGAGGCGCAAGGCCATTGGAGAGGAGGTTGCTAGGCTCTTAGCGGCAGGGTTTATCGTTGAAGTTTTCCATCCAGAGTGGCTTGCTAATCCGGTGTTGGTCCTTAAGAAGAATGGCACTTGGCGCATGTGTGTGGATTACACAGATCTTAACAAGGCTTGTCCAACAGATCCTTTCGCCCTCCCCCGCATTGATCAGATTATTGATGCTGCGGCGAGTTGTGAGCGCTTGAGCTTTTGGATGCATATTCGGATATCATCGATTAAGATGGCGGTTAAGGACCAGGAGAAGACGGCGTTTATCACTCCTTTTGGAGCCTTTCGCTATGTATCTATGCCTTTTGGGCTCAAGAGCGCCAAGCAACTTATCAACGCTATGCATGTAATTGCTTGCATGAACAGATCGGCCGTAATGTGCATGCTTATGTGGATGATATTGTGGTTAAGTCAAGGAAGAAGGAAACACTGATTGAGGATTTGAGAGAAACCTTTGACAACTTGCGGGTGTACAAGATGATGCTTAACCCGGCCAAATGTGTTTTTGGTGTTCCGGCAGGCAAGTTATTGGGTTTCCTTGTGTCCAACAGGGGGATTGAAGCTAATCCGGAGAAGATTACAGCTATCACCTCCCTGGCTAAGCCAAAGTGTATCAATGATGTCCAGTGTTTGGCGGGTCGGATTGCCGCGCTGAGTCGGTTTATCAGCCGCCTCGGAGAGAAGGCCATTCCTTTGTACCAGATGTTGAAGAAGACGGATCAGTTTGTCTGGACTTCAGCCGCCGATGAAGCATTGGAGGATTTAAAGCGGCAGTTGGCCAACCCGCCTGTTCTCGCCGCTCCCATTGACAAGGAGCCGCTTCTGCTATATGTTGCCGCTAATGCCATGGCAGTTAGCGTGGCCATTATGGTAGAGCGGAAGGAGGCAGGGAAGGAATATCCGGTTCAACGACCGGTTTACTACATCAGCGAGGTGCTCATTGAGTCGAAACAGAGATATCCGCATTGGCAGAAACTGGTATATGGAGTTTTTATGGCAAGCCGGAAGCTGAAGCAATATTTTCAAGGGCATCCCATCACGGTGGTCAGCTCAGCTCCCTTGGGCGATATCATACAGAACCGAGAGGTGACTGGGCGGATTGCTAAGTGGGCCATAGAACTTGGGCGCACGGTTTACGGTATGTACCTCGACGGCGGTCAAATCCTGCACTTGTGGATTTTTTAATGATTGGATGGAGTTGCAAGTTTATGAAGAAAAGCGGATCATACCTATTGGACCATCCACTTTGATGGGTCCAGCAATTGAGGGCTCGGGGCTGAGTCGATTAACTTCCCCATGAGGTGACAAGTTCATTACGCTCTTCGCTTAATGTTCCCCGTAGTAACAATGCAGCTGAGTATGAAGCTTTGCTCCATGGTCTCCGGATGGCTAAGGAGATGAATCTAAACCGGTTAAGTGCTTTGGTGACTCGGACTTGGTGGCCCAGCAAGTATCGTGTACTTGGGATTCCAAAGATCCACTCATGGTTGCATATCGTCGGGAGGTGGATCTTGTTGCAGGTCACTTTAAAGGGTATCAGTGGACCATGTGGATCGTCGGAAGAACGAAGCAGCGGATGCCTTAAGCCGGCTGGGTTCTCAACACAAACCGGTCCCGCCTAATGTCTTCCTTGATGTATCGCATAATCCGTCTACCAAGCTTCTGATGAAGTAGATTTGGCTATTCCTGATCCGGAGGCTCAGTTGGTGGCAGCCTTGCATGTCATTCCGGATTGGACGCTCCCTTATTTGGCATACATTACCCGAGGCGAGTTACCAGAGGATGAGACGCTGGCCCGATAGGTAGTTCGGCGGTCTAAGTCTATGACCATTGTTAATGGCGAGTTGCATCATTGCAGTGTGACAGGAGCGTTCCAGCGTTGTGTGTCCCCTGAGGAAGGCTGTGAGATATTGCGTGAGATCCATGAAGGGGACTGTGGTCACCACGCCGGTTCAAAATCCTTGGTGGCCAAAGCGTTCCGTCACGGTTTTTATTGGTTGACTGCCCATGCTGATGCGGAGCATCCGTCAGCGATGTGATGGTTGCCGAAGTTTTCTAGACGTGCACATACCGGCTCAGAATTGAGGATGATTCCAATTACTTGGCCGCTTGCGACTTGGGGGCTGGACATGGTGGGGCCTTTTAAAAGGTCCAAGGACAAGAAAACGCACTTGTTGGTCGCAGTTGACAAATTTACAAAGTGGGTCGAGGCAGAGCCTGTTAGCAAGTGTGATGCGGCCACGGCGGTTCAGTTCATAAAAAGGGTGATCTTCCGGTTTGGATTTCCACACAGTATCATCACGGACAATGGCACAATTTGTCCAAGGGAGCCATGAAGGATTTTTGTGAACGTGAGCACATCCGGCTTGACGTTTCTTCAGTGGCCCACCCGCAGTCCAATGGTCAAGCAGAACGAGCTAATCAGGAGATCTTGAGAGGTATCAAGCCCCGGCTTATGGTCCCTTTACAGAGGACGCCGGGTTGTTGGGTAGAAGAGCTACCATCTGTGATATGGAGTATAAATACTACCCCTAACAGATCCACTGGATACACACCGTTCTTTATGGTCTATGGAGCGGAGGCAGTCCTTCCCAGCGATATCCGTCTATGACTCACCTCGCATGGCAGCCTATGTTGAGGCAGATAGCGAGGCTGCACGGGCAGACGATTTGGATCGGCGGATGAAGAGCGAGATATGGCGGCTGCTCGCTCGGCGATTTACAGCAGGATCTTCGTCGGTATCACAATCGGGTGGGTTAAAACCGAACCTTTCGTGAAGGAGACTTGGTGCTTTGGCTCATTCAAGACCGCATGATATGCACAAGCTATCTTCGCCTTGGGAAGGGCCTTTTGTGGTCAGCAAGAATCTGTATAACGGTCGCATTTATCTCGATCGATGTTCGAGAGCATAAAGACTCACGCACGCCGAAGAGGAGACCAACAGGCCGTGGAACATAGCTCATCTTCGCCTTATTATACCGAGCCATCGGCCTCCTTATGTACATATTATGACAATGTATATATTATGAATAAAAGCAATAAACCGGAGCCTCGCTAAAGCGGGTATCCATTATGTAAACATCGGTTTGGTTACATGGAGTTGTTGTCTTAAACGGCCTCCGTTTACCCCTTGAGGATGTTTTTCAGAAGTTTAGATGTCACTTGGGGGCTTGGTCATATCCGAACCAATGCAACACCTCTTGATGGGCGAAAGCCACCAGATCACTTGGGGACATGGTCACATCTGAACCAGTCACGCCTCTTGGTTGGCCTAAGGTCATAGAGTCACTTGGGGGCTTGGTCGAACCCGAACCATTGCCATGCCACTTGGCCGGCATAATGCCATGGTTTCAGTTGGGGGCCTGGCTGACTTGAACCATAGCTACACCTTATAGGAAGCTTGGTCCTGTCCGACCATGGTAACACCATCTGATCGGCTCAGTAAAGCCTCTTCTTGCAAACGGTTTTATCATTGCCTTTGCTTCCATATGGTTTTCATAACTGTTATTTGATTTTTATTGGCCTTTTAAACCGATAACCTTTTTAAACGGTTCAAGCTGTCAATTAACGGAATTCGTCCATTTTTAATCCGGAGATATTTGTTTCGGTTTGATTTTTTCTGTTAACATCCCATCATGGAGTAACAGGGGGCTTGTTATGACCCGACACGGTTACACGGTAAACCGGCGATATAAACACAGGAGTTGTTTTCTCCTTTGACGGTAATGGTTTATACAACCTCCGCCTCAAGATTGGCTAAGCCAACCGCATGCCCGGTCAAGGCGGTATTTTTGTATCACAAAGTTTTGATCATATACATCAATATTTTCTTATATAAATATATCGGCATCACAAGCCGGCTGGCGACACAAGCCGCCGTGGCGGTTTAAGAATTTGTGATTGCAGGCAAAACGCATTGAAGGTTTCAATTCTTCAAGCCAAAGTATCAGCACCTCCGCGCAAAGGTTACAGACTCAGAGCATAAAAGCATGTTCAAAAACAAAGTGCTAGCTATTCTATTACAAAGCCTTCCAAGGCCCGGTGTTTCGCATGGCGTTATGACTAGCAGCTTCTGATGCATCACCCGGCTTGACGGATTAAGCTTCCTCGCCAGTTGACGTGAGGAAGAGGGGCGTCCCGCGCCGGTTCAACTTCTTCTTCTTCATCACCCAAAGGCCGGAAGTCATTGGTAGACCAGTCAATCCGGGTTAAGGCCCGAAGATAGCTCTTCACTTATAAGCTCAGCGGATCAACGCCGGGGCATAAGTGTGCTTACGGATTGAGGAACAAGGCTCGCACTTCCGGAATGACAAACTCCACCCGCTTGTTGTTCGTGATCATAGAAAGAGCGGTGAACCGCCAGTTGGCTTCCGCTGCGATTGACTCGCCGATGGACGATCTCCTTTGTTATCCGCTTTGAGCGCCATTATCAAAGGCTTCACCGTTCTCTTGAGCGCCGGGAAACCCTTGGCTATGTCACCGGATCAAGGTCCGCTATCCACGCCTTAGCGCGGGTTAGAGCCGAGAAAGTGCCAGCCCGGCCGCGGATCGCTTCAACTCTTCAAGCTGTGCGGAATCATGGATAGCCTGTCCAGCGCGTATCTTTGATCAAGGACGGAGCCGTGTTGTCGCACGATGCGGCACATATGACTCGCTGGCGCCGGTATACAGCTGCTCAATCAGCGATAAGCGGCCTTGAGCTTCTTCCACATCGAGCCGGATGAGCGATACGCTTCCTGCACGGTTTCGACAGGTCAGGTTAAACCGGAGGAAATATCACAACAGGGGTAGTCAGTGCAAATTTTCTTACCAAAGATGGCAGAGGTCATGGCGTGAATCTGGCGCTTTAGTCTGGTCAGCTCTTCTGTCACCGGTTTAAGAGCCGCTTCAGCATCTTCCGCCCGCTTTTTCAAACCGGTCTTCTCGATGTCCCAGTTGGCCTGCTCGGATTTATACCATTCCTTCAGCTGTTCCATAGTGGCCAAGGCAGTTTTCAATTCATCCTTGGCCTTGGTGGTTTCTGCTTGTTGAGTTTCCAGATTGGCACGAAGATCCTTGAGTTGTACGGTTTGCTGGTATATCTCATTCTGATAACAAAGGGAGCATGTTAGTTGTTTCATTATAAAGTCCCAAGCTCAATACAAATATTCAACTTGGCACTTGGGGGCTAATGGCTAGTTGATCTCAGATTACTATGGGGATACAGAAATTAAGTCCCGGTATAACTATGCTAAGTTGAACCGACCCTTGGGGGCTACAGCACTGAAGTTTAAGGCGTATGGGTCCTATACAAAGTAAAGTGCCGGTTTAACTATGCAAAATTAAACCGACCCTTGGGGGCTACTACACAGCAAAAGTACAAGAGAGGCATAACTCCTTACCTCATAGCGGTCCTTCATGCGATTTACCAGACCGGCTTCGAAGTCATGACTTGTGTAGAGTCGGTTCAGAAAGCCGGAGTGAAGTTCTTGGGCAGAGAGGTTGTCATAAGCTAACAGATCGGTTTTCCCTTTCTCTTTACTCATGGAGGTGGACTCTTCCTTGGCGCTGTGTTTTGCTAAAGCGACCGGTTGGCTAGGAGTGGTGTAGCCAGTGCCCGTCACTATAACGTCATCATTTTTGGTCGGGCTGGCCAGATTGGCGGTCTTCTTTGGGCTCGGCGGTTCAACAGCTTATTTGACCCGCCGGTGGCTGGACTCGTGGAGCAGGATGTGAGGTTTCCACTTGGGCGCCCGGTTCAAGTTCGCGGATCAGCGTTGTTGTTTTGGTTTAACCCGGCAGAGCTATTTTTAACTTCAGGATTCTCGCCATGCTGCTCTGGGGTCTCTTCCGGATCAACATCCGCAGTAGGATCAAGGGTTTTCGCTTTTTTACTCAAGCGAGCCTTGGTGCTGCAGTGTTCAGAATTAGAGTAAGATAAACCGACCAACGCAAATATAAACCGAATTGGCGGGACAGAAGTATGGTGCTTAACCTGCAGCAACTTTAAGCGGAGGCAGTTGCGTGGTTGATGAACCGCCAGAGGAGTTGGAAGAGGCCCGATAATTTGGGTCGACGGATTGAGAGGACATCGGAAGAAACCTTTCAAAGGATAACGCCAGAGAACAAATCACCTCCGGACGACGCTTCCGGTTGGTGTATCCGTAAACCGGACGATGTAATCTGCTGACCATCGTGCCGGGTTGTACGGCGCTCTTCAGCCTGTTGTGTCTTCAAGGAAAGGTTTGATTCAAATGAGCACGGAATGAGATTTTTCACTTTCCGGACTGCGGCGAATTCTTTTAACCGCACGAGGTCGGATTCGGAAGGAAGAGAGATTACCTCAACAGGTCGGCATGACCGCTTCGCATCATCCTCGAGTTAAAATTGTCAAGAAAAGGAAGAATAAAGAGGGACAAGCTACAAGCAAGAAGAAACACAAAGAGAAGAGCCGGTTACTGGCGACTCCCTCGTGAGGATATCAAGCTTTACCTCAGCTTCGAATCTTCGTCTTCCGCGGATCGAAGACTCGGCGGTTTTCCTCTTGCCAGCCTTCTTGGTGGCCTTGGACTTACGCGGAGCCCGGCCGGTTTGGTACGCTTCCAGAAGGAGCTGTTAGCCTGAGAGGTAACAAGGATTAATATATGTCAACAAAGCATTAATGTCAGAAAAGCGGTGAGTGAATCCTACCGCAGGCGGTTTGTTGGCAACACAGAATGGAGCCAACCCGGTTTGACTGCAGACAGAGATCGGTTCATCAAGCAGCCGCTTTACTGCCTCTGTGACTTCAAGCTCAGTTATTGGTAGCTCGTGACGTCTTTGAGGGTCTTGGAGGCTGCGGTGTATTCGTGCATCAAGCCGGGCGGCGACTTAACGGCAAGATGCCCCAAGAAACCCAAAGATCGCACAAGGTCCACACCGCTAATCCATTGGCCATTAGAGCCCGGAGTTTGATAATTTGAGGCGCAAAATTCTTCCGTTCTGCGGCGGTCAAGCGTAAAGGCAATGGATGATGGTTGCTAAGCCGGTGAGGACGGAAACCCGGCAAAGGATTATCATTGACAGGAGCAGTATTCCGGCAGTAGAACCAGGTTTGGTTCCAATCTTTCGGATGGCTATGGTGTTTGGCGTGAGGAAAATCTACTTCTTTCCTTTTTTGGATTGAAACGCCGCCCACCTCCGTGTTAGGGCCATCCGAAAATTCTGTACGGCGGTTCAAGTGAAAGAAATCCCGGAACAGCTCCACAGATGGTTCTTCTTGAAGGTAGACTTCACAGAAAACTTGGAAATTGCATATATTTGACACGGAGTTCGGACCAATATCCTGTGGATGGAGTTGAAAACTTACAAGGACATCCCGGAAGAATTTTGATCCGGGCGGGCAGAATCCCCGGTCTAAGTGCTGCACAAACACAATCACTTCCCCTTCTTGTGGATCGGGAGGGCATTCGCATCCGAACCCGCCAAAGGAGGACATTTTTCAAGCTAAAGCGCCAGTGGACGCATCCGCTGAGTTGCGTCTCGCTGACCTTAGACCGGACCCAATTGCAAGCTGAGAATTGTTTGGCCATTCCGGAAGACTAAGCTGCGAAAGGAAAGGAGAAACGATTTACCATTAACGGTTCGGACACAATATACAATGTTAAACCGGCGATTCGGCAGCCAGTTCCCAATTCCGGTTTAACTGAGGACTAATGGAGTGACGGATTAGCTATCAAAAGTCAAACCGCCCAAATAGACAGAACTGGAAAATCTACTAAGTGTGGACAGAAACAGATTTCACATGCGAATGGAGGTAATTTAGATCTACTGAAGATTCAGTAAGAAAAATTTCTGCGACCTATGTAAGCCTCGTAAAGGGCAGGAAGGTTCGTGCGTTCTAAACTAGAGGGTTTGAACAAAAAGAAAGAGGCATAAAGAGTTAAACTGACGGCAGAGCAGTCGCCGCACAGGATGTATGGTACGGTTGAATCATACGGCCATGGCAGGGCAGGTATGAGGAAACTAAGAGGAACACCTATGAACTACGAGATGAACAGGACCTTCAGATGCGGATCTAGGGCTTGAAGAGGGACCTTACCTGATGCGCAGAACCGCGGAGGAGCGCCGAGAGCCTCTGGTACGATCAGGTTGATGCAGCGGCCTGGCACTGACGCGGCGTTCGAAGGTCGGAGGCGACGGCGGAGCTTCAGAGCTGGAGCGTCGCGAGGAAGAAGAAGCGCGGAAGAAGAAGAGAAAAGGGTCTGCGGTCTATTTATAAGGAAACGGGCAATTAACGAGCGCCGTAATCGAGGAGTCAAAGCGGCGACGGCGCAGCGGTCGCCGATTTCGGGATAGTATTAAATGAAGGAATCTTACTGCTTGGATTTCTTTATTAAGGATGACGCCAAGGCGCCTGTTCTTTGTGGTCGGAGGATGACGCCATGGCGGTTCAAGCAGATGGCGGTTTACGAAATATGAAGGGAGATTTAGAGTTTCCTAAGACGTTGAAGATTAACATGAACCGGTTCAAGTCAATCTGGGGCCTAATGTTGGGGATATAACTACTGAATATAAACCGTCCTGAAGGGGCCGGTTTACCCTCGTCTGTAATTAGGGCCCACGAAGGCACGAGGCCCAGAGCCCAGAGGTGGATTAGGATCCATAAATGTAAACCGCCTTAGTCATGTAACTTGTGCTGTAAGATAAGAGAGAAGAGACCGAGCGGACACTTGTATGATCCGGATCGACTCAGAGACCGGCCAAGCGCCAACCCGTATATAAGGGGACGACCCGGCGGCGGTTTAGGGACAGACAACTCGAGACTTAGGCGAAGGGATTGCTCCCTAGTCGCCGAAATCACATCAATCCCATCACAAACTAGACGTAGGCTTTTACCTTCATCGAAGGGGCCGAACTAGTATAACTCTCGTGTCTTTGTGTCCGCTTTAACCCCTCTAAGTTAACCCGTACGATGGCCCTGCGACTAAGTCCTTTCACGAGGACATCTGCCGTGACAATTCCACGACAAGTACCATTTGTTAACATAGTTTAATTGCATCATATCACTGGAGGCATTAGATTAACAATAACACTGGTTAGACATGTCCTTAAGGTAATAATGTGATCGCTTCATTTTACATGCGCCCTTACATTAACAGCAGCAAAAGGTTGGTATAAGGACATGCGACAGTCGACGCATCAGCACAATGTACCTACAAGGAGGCATAAAGTGGTGATGCCGAGTTTGTTCATGCTCTGTGAGGGCAGCAAATATAATCCTGGAGAACTTTTACTACGTGAGGGCAGTAAATCTAATCCTGGAGACCTTTTACTACGTGAGGGCAGCAAATCTAATCCTGGAGACCTTTTACTATGTGAGGGCAGCAAATCTAATCCTGGACATACTCTGTTGACTTGTCCACCAGCCGCCACTTTCTATCCTTTTATCAACCAATAATAGATATGTTCCTTATCCAGTTTGTACTGAGTTTTCCCATTATTTCCCTTTTCAACCAAGAGACCGGTTGGGTATCCGGTCTTTACTACTTTCCCCCTATTATTTCCTCTTTGAATCAAGTCCTAGATTCATGCTACGACTTTCCCCCCTTTCTTCGTTGTTTGAACCAAGTCCTAGATTCGATGCATGAAGTAGCTTTACCTCTAATAATACTAAAAATGTAGGTGGATTTGGAAGAGCTGATGGAAGTAGAAAAAGATGCACACGCAGACACGTGGGGAGCTGGGGCAATAGAGCAAGGCCGCTTTCAAAGAACTTGTACCTGAGGTTCGTCGAGATGTCGGTGGCGGCAGGTTTGATCTGCGCACAATACGGCAGGGAGGAAGAAGGGTCGGAGGACCTCCCGAGCCGGCGCTGTGTCGAAGAGAACGACACGGGCAGAGGATCGGGCCCCGCCGGCAGCTGTGGGTTTCCTCCCTCGGCGGTGATGACCGCGTGAATGATGCACCTTTTAGTCCTCTACACACACCGGCCGAAGGGATCCGGTCGGATCTATGACCAGCGGTGAGCAGAGAGAAAATGTCGCCATCGCTGTCTTGTTTAGATTTGGAGAGGATGAGAAAATGAAGAGAGCAACCCTAGTAAATCAAGCACTCAGGCCCCTGCGTACATATATAGTGGAGTGATTATATTTTTCTCTCCACAACAAGCGTTTCAATCTATGTACGTGGCATTAAAGAAAAGAAACTCTCTATTTAAGGTGACTAACTGTATGACTCCTACTTACTACTACTAGTAGTATTGTTCACTTGTGCTCCCCAGCCCTCCATTCATTGAACAACCCCACGGGTGAATAAACATACATCACTAGTATTTATATAGAACGAACAAGGTCGAACTATTTTCGTGTAGTTAAAAGTTGAGGGCGTGGCTTTTCTCGAGAAGTACGCGCGACAGTTTTCATGTAGGTGGTTTGACAGAGAGGCGAGGAGGGAGTAGTGGATTCAACTTACTTACTCCTGGAAAGGTCGGGCTGTGCAATTTGACGGCGCGTTACTACTGGAAAGACTTGTGATATGACTACTCACTATAGTCATGAATTACTGGCACTACGACCGGGGTGATGCCCCCCTTCTGTTCTGCACTCTAATTTGGTGCATGACACGTCCACCCGGATGCTGGCTCTCCCACATGTTGGCGAAGTACGTAGTAAGAAGGAGAAAAGAATCATGCGGTATATACTACTACTACTACTACTACCTACTACTACTACTACTACTACTACTGTTGTTGTTGTTGCTGCTTGCCATCGCCATCGCTATCGCCATCGCCATCGCTACTACTACTACTACTACTACGTGGATTGTGCTCTACAGATCCTTCCTCCAGAGCGACGATGACGAGCTCCTCCCTGGGTGCGTGAGGGGCTCCGGGCTCCCTCCCTATCGTGAATAACTTCCGTGATGAGTTAGCTCATGCTTTGTTTCATGGAGTGTATTTTTTGTGTGAAGCTTGATTAACGACTTGTATGTTTAAGTGGAATATCTCATTTTTATGGATAAAGTAAAATTTATCATGTTTTGCATGCTTGATTTGTAAACATGGTTCGTTTATGTCAATTGTCAGCGGGAGGAGGCCACACAAGAGCTGGGTAAACGAAATCCGGCAGGAAATAGGGTCCAAAGTAGTCAAATGATTGAGGAAGAGCATTTATTGTCAATCTAACCCTGCCATCCATACAACTCTTTGGTTTAGAATTAGTTCAAGGTTAGTTCAGGGTTAGAATCTAACTCTATCCTCTAACTGAGTTAGAGTTCTCCTCGTCTCGGTTCATCGCCATCATACTTTCCCCATTCCCGTGTTTTCAGTATCCTACGAATCAAAGATGCCCTTAGGCTGGTTTAGGTCCGTTCATTTTTTATAAACGTGTTATGTCCAAAATTTAATGAACGTGCTCCGGTTTCTATGAAAATAATCCGGTTCCATGTAGTGATTTATTTATTCTTTTGCGGGGGGTTTGCATGTAATTCGTGAGGTCTGAATTGTAAAGTACCCCGGCATATGCTCCGAGTAGTGCATGAATTACGACCCATATGCTATATGTCCAACATGTCAGTGAAGGGGAGCACGTGGAAATAGCCTAGGAGTACATATAGGAGGATAAATGTGTGAAAAAATATGTACTGTGAAGCGTAGCTGCGGTTCTAAAAGGATACCTAAAGTGATGACAACTATAGGTCGCACGCACCCAACTAGTGGTACTAGACATACGACTATTTTTTCCCTCAAAAAAAGAGGTACGAGTGCTCACTACTCCTATTCTATCAACACGAGTCCCATCTGACAACAGCGTCCGTGCTACAGCTAGCTCTTCTCTCTCGTTTCTCTCTTCTAATTCTAAACTCAACCGACGCCCGGTGGGCGGGGTGGGGATTTGCCGATGGTCGGTTTGTTCAACTGCGGCCCCACCTCACAGTGAAAACGTTATGACTAGAATAAAAATGCCATATACTCCCTCTGTTCCTAAATATAAGCCTTTTTAGATATTTCAAATGGAATACAGCATACGAATGTATGTAGACATATTTTAGAGTGTAGATTCACTCATTTTGCTCTGTATGTAGTCACTTGCTGGAATCTCTAGAAAGACTTATATTTGGGAACGGAGGGAGTACTATACTAATAAAACATTAAGGCCACGAGGCGATGCAGTGCTGGTTACAGGAGGCAAGAAGAAGAGATGCATCCATCGACGACGTCCACCTCCTCGACTCAGGGTGCCGGCCCACCGAACGGCGGCTAAGTAGAAGCGGCTTTCGTGGCCAGATCAACGTGCTTTTGAACAATGGCGTCCAAAGATTCTAGCCGCTGGAAGAAATCCAACGTCTTTCTGTCCTCGCTTGCCTTGTAGTGGCCTATGTAGACGATTTCCTCGTAGACGTGGATGTGCAAGTCGGCGATTTCTTGCATGGTGAGGCGCTGCGCGGCGAGCGCGGACTCGACGTGCACATTCTTCATCGCGACCTCCGGCACCTGCAGGGCCACCAGGGCTTGAAAGAGTTCATCACGATAGAGGCCGATGAGGGTGGCAGGCAATGAGGAGCTTGGGCGCGCGGGCTGGAGCAGTACGACAAGGTCGTCCGCGCGCTTCTTGACGGTGGTGAACTTGCGGATGGAGTTGACCATCATGTCGTCCACGCGAGAGGTGAAGCCGGCGTCGGCGAGGGCTACGACGCCTGTGGTCACCAGCACCGTCTGGAAACGCTGCATGGTGCAGGGCCGCAGGTCAGCGCCTTGGATGATTTGGCACAGCCGGCTGCCGCTCGCGTCCATCACCTCCATAGGTGCTTGTGGCTTCTGGTCACTTGGTCTTGGATTGGAGTGGTGGGGCGCCTTTATATGAGAGTCCAAACTCTGTTGCATTCATATCGTGCTGGCTCTATTCTGCTTCTCCAATTAATTCCCTCTGCATGTAATTGAGGATGCATCATTGATCGTTCAACGTCTCAGGAACCACTACCCTCTCCCTCCTTGGCATTCAAGCACCTATGGAGGCAACTGCCGCTCGCATCTATCATGTGTCAGGAGACGTTCCCGTCGACGGCGAGGTGCCTATGTTGACTTCATAAATTTCAAGATGATAGTGCCGGCTCAGTCTTTTGGAGGTGCTCATAGGGGTAGGGTGTGCGTGTGTGCGTTCATAGGGGTGAGTGTATGCGCGTGTATATGAGCACTTGCTTCTATACTGTGTTAAAAAACGTAAATGCGTGTCAAAAAGAGACTAGTCAGTATACTCAATATTATGCATCGCGACCAAGGCGAAGAGGAAAACGAGAGAACTATGTATTTATTTATGGTGTAGATTCACTCATTTTGCTCCATATGTACTCCGTCTCAGTGTAGTCTAGTCACTTGTTAAAATCTCTCGAAAAGCAAATACTCCTTTCTGATTTATAGGGCTATACTAGCAAGTACTAAAATAGTGGGCTCACATAGCAATTTTGTCTCATGCAAGAGCCTGGCTATATGCATGCTCCAAGATTCGCAACTGCCACGTTCGAGTTGCGCTTGGCTCTTCGCCTCTTCGAGAAGACAAACAATGATGTTACTACTACTGCTTCTATAGTATCGAATCCACTGCTGCATGTCCGTCCACCGCGAGCGGGAGGGATAGCTTGTTGTAGTACTATAAGCAAAAGCATGTCCTCGTCTGCGAGCCATCGCGCACAGTGCTACGTCTTGAGCTTGCATTGGTTTTTCCTTGAAGAGGAAAGGGTGATGCAGCAATAGTAGCATAAGTATTTCCCTCAGTTTTTGAGAACCAAGGTATCAATCCAGTAGGAGGCTCCTCAAAAGTCCCACGCACCTACACAAACAAACAAAGAACTCGCAACCAACGCAATAAAGGGGTTGTCAATCCCTTCACGACCACTTGCGAAAGTGAGATCTGATAGAGATAGTATGATAAGATAAATATATTTTTGGTATTTTATAATATAGATTGGAAAAGTAAAGATGCAAATAAATGTAGATGGAAAGCTTATATGATTAAAGATAGACCCAGGGGCCATAGGTTTCACTAGTGGCTTCTCTCAAGATAGCATAAGTATTACGGTGGGTGAACAAATTACTGTCGAGCAATTGATAGAAAAGCGAATAATTATGAGATTATCTAGGCATGATCATGTATATAGGCATCACGTCCGTGACAAGTAGACTGACTCCTGCCTGCATCTACTACTATTACTCCACACATCGACCGCTATCCAGCATGCATATAGAGTACTAAGTTCATAAAGAACAGAGTAACGCTTTAAGAAAGATGACAAGATGTAGAGGGATAAACTCATGCAATATGATATAAACCCCATCTTTTTATCCTCGATGGCAACAATACAATACGTGCCTTGCTGCCCCTGCTGTCACTGGGAAAGGACACCGCAAGATTGAACCCAAAGCTCTGTTAGTGAAAGAAAGAAAAACCACCACATAAGGTACTGTAATGAACTCATTATTTATTTATATTGGTGTTAAACCTACTTTATTTCAACTTCTCTATGGTTCATACCACTAAATATTAGCCATGGATGCATCAAAATAAGCAAACAACACACGAAAGGCAGAATCTGTCAAAAACAGAACAGTCTGTAGCAATATGTAACTCTTGAATACTTCTGGAACTTCAAAAATCCTACCAAAATAGGAAGTCCTGGGAAATTTGTCTATTGATCTACAGAAAAATGAATCAGCGCAAAATTACGTTTCTGTGAATTAACAAAATTATTTTCGTGCGTGCAAAGTTTCTGTTTTTCAGCAGAATCAAATTAACTATCACCATAGGTTATCCTATAGGTTCTACTTGGCACAAACACTAATTAAAACATAAAAACACATCTAAACAGAAGGTAGATGCAAAACTTATTACTAAACATAAACAAAAACAAAAAACACAAATAAAATTGGATTGCCTCCCAACTAGCGCTATCGTTTAACGCCCCTAGCTAGGCATAAAAGCGAGGATAGATCTAAGTAGTGCCATCTTTGGCACTCAATTCTTCAATAGAGCACTTGTAATCCCTAGGAGTTTCTTTCTTTTTAGTGATGATTAAGCTCCTAGGTAGGAAATCAAGAAATTCATTTGTAGAAAAAGGTTCCTTAATGATAGCAAGAAAATTGGGGGGAACACTAATTGATTTGAGATCAGCACTTCCTTTACTAGAAGATTCACCCTTATTTTTAGGAACATACATGACCTTTGCAAATTTAGTAGGAGGAGTTGGGGTGTTTTTCACAGATGAAAAAGGAAGACCCTAAGTTGGTGATAATGTGCTCTAGTTTACCAATTCTTGTAGAATCAAGATCTATTCTTTCATTAACTATAGGTTCCTTTTGTTTAAAAAAATTCAAAGTAACTCCAACCCTAGATCCATATTGGGTAATTTGATTGTGGATCTTTTTATCCAAATTTTCAATTAACTCAACAGTGGCAACTTTTTTTTCAATAATTTCAAGCCTTTGCATCACATGTTCCAAAGTTAAGATAGTTCCATTAACCAAAAGAGGGGGTGGACCAAACAAATCTAACATGGAATTATAAGCATCAAAAGTGTGGCTACCCAAGAAGTTCCCTCCGGTAATGGTACCAAGAATATATCTATTCCAAGGAGTAATGCCTACATAAAAATTGCAAATAAGAACGAAAGTGGATTGCTTCCTAGTAGATCTATTTTGAGCATTGCAAATTCTATGTCAAGCATCCTTTAAATTTTCTCCCTCCCTTTGTTTAAAATTAAGAACTTCATGATCAGGAGTATTAACGATAATAGGAGGACTAGCCAAAGCGACGAGCACACAAAAAGGCAAGCGAAAGAGAGAGGAGATTGGGAAAGAGAGGGCGAATATAACGGCAAGGGTGAAGTGGGGTAGAGGAAAACGAGAGGAAAATGGAAAATAATGTAAATGCGAGGGAGATGAGTTTGTGATGGGTACTTGGTATGTCTTGACTTGAGCGAAGACCTCCCCGGAAACGGCGCCAGAAATCCTTCTTGCTACCTCTTGAGCTTGCGTTGGTTTTCCTTGAAGAGGAAAGGGTGATGCAGCAATAGTAGCGTAAGTATTTCCCTCAGTTTTTGAGAACCAAGGTATCAATACAGTAGGAGGCTCCTCAAAAGTCCCACGCACCTACACAAACAAACAAAGAACTCGCAACCAACGCAATAAAGGGGTTGTCAATCCCTTCACGGCCACTTGCGAAAGTGAGATCTGATAGAGATAATATGATAAGATAAATATATTTTTGGTATTTTATAATATAGATTGGAAAAGTAAAGATGCAAACAAAAGTGGATGGAAAGCTTATATGATAAAAGATAGATCCGGGGGGCCATAGGTTTCACTAGTGGCTTCTCTCAAGATAGCATAAGTATTACGATGGGTGAACAAATTACTGTCGAGCAATTGATAGAAAAGCGAATAATTATGAGATTATCTAGGCATGATCATGTATATAGGCATCACGTCCGTGACAAGTAGACCGACTCCTGCCTGCATCTACTACTATTACTCCACACATCGACCACTATCCAGCATGCATCTAGAGTATTAAGTTCATAAAGAACAGAGTAATGCTTTAAGAAAGATGACATGATGTAGAGGGATAAACTCATGCAATATGATATAAACCCCATCTTTTTATCCTCGATGGCAACAATACAATACGTGCCTTGCTTCCCTAACATCCACCGGGAAAGGACACCACAAGATTGAACCCAAAGCTAAGCACTTCTCCCATTGCAAGAAAGATCAATCTAGTAGGCCAAACCAAACTGATAATTCGAAGAGACTTGCAAAGATAACTTAATCACACATAAAAGAATTTAGAAGTGATTCAAATATTTCTCATAAATAAACTTGATCATAAACCTACAATTCATCGGATCTCGACAAACACACCGCAAAAAGAGTTACATCGATTAGATCTTCAAGAAGATCAAGGAGAACATGGTATTGAGATCCAAAGAGAGAGAAGAAGCCATCTAGCTAATAACTATGGACCCGAAGGTCTATGGTAAACTACTCACAACTCATCGGAGAGGCCTTGGAGATGATGTAGAGACCCTCTGTGATCGATTCCCCCCGGGTGAAGCTTAATCGCGAAGGCTCCAAGATGGGATCTCGCGGATCTGAGAAGGTTGCGGCGGTGGAATTAGGTTTTCGTGGTCTGTTCTGATGTTCTCGGGGTACGTGGGTATATATAGGAGGAAGAAGTACGTCGGTGGACTCCCGAGGGGCCCACGAGATAGGGGGCGCGCCCAGTAGGGGGGCCTCCACCCCCGTGGCCGCCTCGGCTGCTTCTTGATGTGCACTCCAAGTCCTCTAGATCACGTTTGTTCCAAAAATCACGCTCCCAAAGGTTTCATTCCGTTTCGACTTCGTTTGATATTCCTTTTCTTCGGAACACTGAAATAGGCAAAAAAAAATAGCAATACGGGTTGGGCCTCCGGTTAGTAGTTTAGCCTCAAAAATGATATAAATGTGTAAACTAAAGCCCATAAACATCCAAAACGGGTAATATAATAGCATGGAACAATCAAAAATTATAGATACGTTGGAGACGTATCACGCATGGGCGAGGGAGAAGGCATGTAGTAGTAAAATCAAGCTTCTCCTCGTTGTACGAGTTGACGCGACACATCATAGCACTGGCCCCACATGCTTGCCTCTAAACATGGCTGAAAGACCTGTAGTGTACAATATATTTGCTGCAACCTCTAAGATTTACCCACCACAAATTAAAATATATATTCCTGTCTTGACCAGATGTGCGTGCAAACTATAATCACCAGGATGACAGGTAGGGCTAGAAGATTATTTTAATAAAAAAGCTTCAAGACGGCCACATAGCATGGAGCCGACCCCAACGATTTTAATCTTACAGGCATGGTACACGCTATCATAGACTATTCTACTCATGAAACTACCACACGACCATTCGGGCTGCGCTTGGCTCTTCGTCTCTTCAGGAAGTCGAACAATGATGGAGTACTACTGTAGTGGAGGAGTACTACAGTATGCTTCTGGCCATCTGGCACCAATTGAACTGCTGAATGTCCACCGCGTGCGGGAGGGAGAGCGTGTAGCGAAAGCTTCTCCTAGTCGTGCCAGCCATCGCGCTCATGGGCGAGGGAGCGACGCAACTTCATTGACTTATTGCTCCTTCCTTTGCGTGTATGACAGGTGGGCCCAACAGGTGGGTGGCCCACCTGTCATACAGCCAAAGGCAGGTGCAGTTAAGGTACCGGAGCTCAGTCTGCGAGGGAGAGGATAATCAGGCTGCTCGTTGTTTTACGAGTTGACACAACACATCAAAGCACTGCACTCGATATATTTTAATAATTTGCGTTTACCGATGCATTAATTACAACGCATGCATGCATGCCGTGACTCTCCTTTTGGTACTTGCATGTGTTGATTTAATGCACTTTGAAGTATTAGTATGAGTATGTGACGGTAAAGATTTCTAATGCCCCAGCCCTAAAGCGAGAGATGGTTGTGCACGAGGAGGGCGAGATCATGCAGACGGAACAAGACCCGACAATGGAGCTCTCTATGGTCTTGATGGACCTCACCTTGCTCCACTACACCTTGTGCCTCCGCCCCTTGAAGCCTCTAGTGTATGAGGTTCAAATACACCTCGTCCGTTCGGCTGATCGAGCAAGGTGCAGGTTTCTTGATTGATGTGTTGTTCGATTGATTTGTGCAGTGCAAGGGAGGGCACCTGGCCTGCGCGGATTGCCGCGTCGAGCGCCCTGGGAACTAGCAGCAGTGCCAGACGTGCGAGCGTGGCAGTGGCTTCGACGTGCGGAACACGGCAGTGGATGCCGTGTTCTCGTTGGTGAGAGTGGACTGCCCGAAGGAAGGATGTGGGCTCTACGTCACTTACCACAAGCTCGTTGATCACCAGAACGTGTGTCCGCTCGTGCCCAGCAAATGCCCCATGCCCGTCTGGGGCTACGAAGGCCCGCCGCCGGCGCTCTCCCACCACATCAGCACCACGCATCCCATGCCCGTGCACAGGATCCAGTAGGTCAAGGTGCTCCAGCTGCAAGTGCCATTGTCGGAGCCACGTCTCTTGCTGTTCGCGAAGGAGTATGGCAGTGTGTTTTTCTTGGTCGGTGGCGTGCTCGACATCAGTGCGCCTATCGCCGTGTCGGTCATCTGCATGAGAGCGGGGGCGTCCCCACTACCGCACTACGTGGCCAAGCTGTGGGTGAACGGCCCGCTGGGGGAGCCCAAAGGCATGACCGACGCCGTCAGGGTGGAAATGGGGGTGAGAAGCAGCAAGGATCCCGGCGACGTTGCCGTGCAGGGGCTGACCTTCTTCACAGTTCCGCCCAAGCTATTGGCCGGGGCTAAGCTGGTGTCCTTCCACATTCAGATTGACAAGCTCACGTCCTAAATGTTTTTACAGTGCCTTAGCTTAGTAATATGCTAATATAGGGGTTAGCTCGGTCTACTTTAGCTTAAGAGATGGTGGGTTTTGGTGGCGATGCAACAATTACTCCGACATCAGATCAGTAATTTCCAATAGTCGAACGGATAGTTTGTGTCTGTTGGATATAAAGTTCCTTTGGGTAAGAAGGACTAATTATCATCAAAATGGATAAAAGGAGATGTATCTAGACATATTTTAGTTCTAGATACATCCCTTTTTATCCATTTTGATGACAAGTATTTTCGGACGGAGGGAGCTTATATGCTTATTTGTTCACGAAGTGTTTCATACTTGTGCGAGTTGACACGACACATCAAAGTAGTACTACTAGTAGTACTCCCTCCGATCCTAATTTATGTGCGCATAAGTCGAGGCACAGATACCAAGCAGGGCCTAGTTGTGTTGGACAACTCACCCAACTACGCATCAGGCAGATGAAGCTCGTGTTGTGTTGGTGTCATGTGCGGCCTGCACATTAACCAAAACCTAGTGCCTCCAGCTTAGCCTCCGCGTTTTAAACTTCTCAATCTCAAGGCCAAGGAGCAACATGAAACCTATGATAGATCCAATCGGATGGTTGAGAACACTATACTTCGTAGCTACAGATGCGTGTGTGAGAGAGGACGAGTGCATGCGTGCACCTCTTCTCTTCCTGTATAATGTACTAAACTCAGAGTACAAGTGTATGTGGGTGGCATCGACCTAGGGACCTATAGATGGTGCGTGCGAGAAGTCCCGAGAGATAGGT